>CM027576.2:14415398-15615398 GCA_015852605.2 Populus deltoides | reverse complement strand
AAGGATCTTTATGGCTACCCTTTGCCTCCAATGAAGACCAAAGGTTTGTCAGTTTTGGCCATTGTTGGGATCGGTTTAGGAAGTGGGTTTGCAAGTTTGGTCCTCAGTTTTACTGGGGTTTGCATTTGGTTGAAGGCTACTGAACAAAAGATGACACTCGAAGACGGCAAGATTAGCCAGCTCATGCCTGATTATTGATATTAATCAGGTTTGTTTAGGTTATTACAATTCAAGATTATTACTAAGGTTGGGCTAACTGATGTTCTGAATTTTATTTCCTTTTTTTTTTTTTTTTCTTTCTAAAGTTAGCAGTTGTATTTTACTAATTTTTAGAGGGTTTTTGATCTTTGTGCCCCCCAATCCACTCTTTCTTTTTCTCCTGAAACCTTTTGGTACCTTTTTTCTTTACATTTCCCTTATAGTAGCAAGTATTTATTTTTGTCCAAAATGAACAGTGTATAAATTAATTCAAAGGAGAAATACTGCAGTTTCTTTCAGTTGTTTAATCTGAATTGGGAATTATCGATGCAATGTAGGTATGTGTGAATGTGTTTGTGCACCTGGAAATTTCGTCTGCAGTGGGCTAAAAAATACGCAGAAAAAGAAGATAGCAGTGGGCAATTTTTCTGTATATAATGTTTGGTATTTTGATAATAGATGTTTTTTATTTTTTTTTATAAAATATACTGAAATGATATATTTTTTTAAAAAAATTATTTTTAATATTAATATATTAAAGAATTTAAAAATATAAAAATTATTTTTTAAAAAATATTTTTAAAAATATAAAAACAAATATGGAACGGGAGACCGGGGCTGGTCTCCGCATTTATAAAAAAATGGGCTTTTATCTACTTCTCAGTTTTTAGTGCTCTGTTATCGTGAGCTGAGAGGAGACGAGCCCCTCCACATGGATTGCAGACTGTGATTGTCTGGTTTAATGATCAATATTTTATTTAAATAGTATTAGATATTTAAGTAGTAGTTGTTTTTTTAAAAAAAAATTATTAAATTTATGTTTTTTTAAAATTTATTTTTTTATATTAGCATATAAAGTATTTCAAAATCATAAAAAATAATTTGAAGAAAAAAAAAATAAAAAATTTAAAATTATTTTTTGAACTTAAAAACAAACAAACTCTTATTTAGAAGATGTTTTGTAGCGTAATAATAATTATTTTTTAAAATATTTTTTAGTTGAAAATATATCAAAATAATATTTATTTTATTTTTAAAAAATTATTTTTAACACAAATATAAAAAAAATTAATTTTTTTAAATACTTAAATAAATAAATAAATAAACTTTCAAATGATATTGAAAAAGTTATCTAAGTCGAGGTTGCAAAGGGTTAGTGTTTTGAGTACCAATTATTAACTATTAACTTTTTATTTGGTAGGTTCGTTTTAAATTTAGGCAAGTGCTAGAACTAGCCGTGGATTTTTCTCGAGTTCTTTATAAGTTAACTTTGATTTCAAGATCATATGCAAATTGGATGATTTCTTTTTTAATTGGCATTGGCATGAGATAAAAGGGTGATATTGTCTGATTTTAATTATGTTCGGGGCATAGTTGATGTATTTAAAATGTTTGGGACTCAATTGATAATAAACGCAAAACATTAAGGATTAAATTGAGGTTTTCCAGCAACAATTGCCGAAACACAACGAATTCTTGAAGAGTAGTCATACGCAAAAGTGCAGTCCAACATTCATATGAAAGGTGAAGTTGCCACAGCCTGGAATTGATAGCCACTTGGACTGGGACTTTCTCAGGGATGAAGGGAGGAGTGTCTCAGGCGCATCCTGTTCTAAGAGTCGCTGCTGCCGCCATGCTTCAATTCTACTGCTCCAAGTTTTTAAGCTTTGGGAAGGTAATGGCTGAGCATGCTGACCACTCAAGGCCCACAGCACAAGCATCCTCTGTCTCATCAGAGTTTGTTAGTAATAGAATCAAATGGCTGTGATTGCAAATAGTCAAACTCAAACCGAAAGTAAAAGATGGTCAAATGAGCTCTCATTCCCCCCCACGTTAATGGGTTCTTAGAAGATGGGATGCATGTCATCATGCTTGGTCCCTCCACCCCCAGGCCCCAAGATCATGTTATTATTATAAATAAATAAAAAGTTGATTGCTGGTCAAAAATCAAAACAAGTTCTTAAGTTAATTTTTTAGCGGTTTAACACGTCACTTTCTTTAGTGTGTTTGTCCAAGTGGAAACCGAGTAAAAGTGTTAAATCGATGGTTTTTAATGGTTGAAAACTAACAAATTAATCAAATTCTGATTATGTTTGTGATCCATCAAGATTTTATCAATATATTTTTATATATTTATCAATAAATATTGGATCAAGAAAAATATACAAATATAATTTTTGTGAATTCCCGGATATATTGAGCTGAAACGCGCCAGCACTAAACACACTCCAGTGGAAGCGTGTTGGGTTTGGTACTAACGAGAAGATGCTCAAGGTAAAAGAATTGATTGAGTTAGTGGCCTTATAAGCTTTATAAGAAAAGTAAGAGAACAAGTCATTTGAAGAAAATTTAATGTCTTACCGGATAGGAGCTTGTCCAAAATAAAGCAATTCATGAAAAATCATATAGGAGTTGAAAAAGTCAATTTGCTATTGCATGAACCTCCTTGCTTTTATAAGAAATATTAGCATGATACTTTTCAAGTGAAGTAATCAAGGTATTCGAAGCAAACATCTTAGTGTCACCTCCAAGACATGTTTCCTCATAAGAATCTCCTTCATATCTATCACTTAGATCAACTCAGGATGTATAATTCTTGATAAAAATATAAGTTTATTGAATATAAATGACTTATTCAAAATAACTTTTTATCTTCTTTAGGTGATGGTTGAAGGCCCCTCAACACTTATCCTATGAATGTGCAATTCTCTGAGGAGTGGATAGATTTAATCTTCCCAATGTTATATGCATTAATCTTCAAGATACGGACTATATCTTCCTAGTGCTATATGCATCAATCTCTAAGATATGGATTTGATCTCCTCAGTGTTATATGCTTCACTCTCTAAGGGATAAAAATAGTCTTTTTAGTGCTATATGCACCACTATTCAAGGGATGAACCCAGTTTCCCTAGTGTTATATGCATCATTCTCCAAGGGATGAATGTGATCTCTTAGTGCTATATACATCAATCTTCAAGGTACGAACTTGATCTCCCTAATGCTATATACACCACTCTTTAATGGATGGACTTAGTCTCCCCAATGCTAGATGCATCAATCTCTGAGGGGTGTATGTGATCTCCCAAGTTCTATATGCACCACTCTCCAAGGGATGAACTTAGTATCTCCAGTTCTATATGCACCAATCTTCAAAGGATATATGTGATCTCCCTAGTGATATATGCATTAATCCCCAAGGTACAAATTTGATTTCCTAAGTTCTATATGCATCAATATATAAAGGATGAACTTAGTCTCTCAATACAAATGACAACGTCATCTAATCACCACTCTTTAGTGGAGGGCTCTTATGCCCCGTAAAAAATGATCACGATGACCAATCTTTAATAGAGGGCTTTTAAGCCCCTATGACAATGTTGGGATGCTATAGGCTCCCACTCTTCAAGGAATCTATAATCACTTAGAAATTTCTAAGTATAAAGTCAGTCTCATTGGGTTCCACATAACCATTTAGGAATATGTATAGATAATGGGCATGGTATCCTCGATCACTTAGAATTTTTCTAAGTACAAATTCTTGGTATTTTACGTTTGAAATGATTTCTTTCAGTTCATATATATATATTTTAGCTTACACCCGTCTTTTATGTGAGAAAAACTCATATATCTATCTGAACTGGAAAATTAATTAAAGATTTTGAATATTATTATATCACAAAGACTGAGGGGCTGTTGATAACCCAAAATTTTATCAATATATATTTACCAATAAATGCATGATCAAGAAAAACATACAGGTATGATTTTTCTAAATTCTCGGGTGTGTTAGGATGAGATGCGCCAGCACTAAACATGCCCAATGGAGGCACGCTGGGTCTGGTGTTAATTAGACCTAGCCCCAGGTGGGCTTGACAGTGTGCCAAGCCCTCTCACGATTGGGCTTGGCGGGTGCCAAGCCTGGCCCCAAGTGGGCTTAAGTCTATCATGACCCACCATGTCTCAATCTTTTAGTTGGATAAAATGATTGGAGTACACCTCACAATGTAATTCAAAATATCACAAAAATAAAGTTACACTCCAGCTTTTTTCTCCATAAAAAGTATTAAACTCATGGGCTATAAATACATCATGAGACTTTCAGAACAAAGATTGACAATCTTTATTTTTTACTGTATATATATTTTCAGAGTATCTTTTTCTAGAATATTATTGTATTTTCTCTCTCTAAAAATGATACTTATTTAAGTATCAGAGAATCCTCACCTCTATTAAATGAGATCTTTTCCAGGTATTAGCCACAAGCTATCTTGATCTACCAAGCACCAAATACAAGTTATCAATCATATTAGCTGGGAAGAATGAATGAGATTACTAGGACTAATTGATTAGCCGACTATCTAACCTATGAGCTCTATTCCTAAACTATTTGGATTTTTGGGTCAAATGTTAAAAGATCAATTATTGATGTTATAAGAAAGTGGTTAAGGGTTCAAGTGTTAGGATATTTGATACAAATAGTGTGACTTAATATATTTTAAATCAATATTAAAAAACTAAAAAAAAAAGAGGCATTAGTCATTCACCATGCACCAAATCACATGTTACTGTGCATTAGAATAGTAAAATGACCATTTTATCCTAAAAAACAAATAACTAGCTATTGAGGATAAAATGATTATTTTTTAATTTCATTCTCCAATATTTATTTAATTAGACATCGTGCTCTGTTATTTTTTTTTATTTGCTTTCTATAGGATTTTTCACTAATTTTAAAAAGGACTCGGTTTATCTCAAGTCTTTTTATTTGTTATTCTTTGTTAGATTTAGCTTTATTAAAAGATATTTTGTTTTTGAATTAAATTAATTGATTAAATATAAGCATGAGATGCTCACTTCATGATATTTTATTTAGTTTGTTTTATGAGTCGTTACTCTTATGGCTAGTGCAACATTTTTCAATGCTATAGCATTTGGAAGTGGCATTAAAACCATCTCAATGAGCTCTTTCTAGTGGTGGGGAGATGTCCACAATAAAGCGACAATAAATCTCCAACAAACTCTTATTTTTTCTCCTCTCGAGAATGATATTGGTTATTCATTTTTTATAGTTAGTTATTGTTAAATTTTTTATTGCTTAATTTGCCGGTGCCTTTTCTTTATCATATTTTTAAATTAACTGAGATTGTCGCACGTGTGCGGCGTCAAGGCGAAAACATCCACTCTCAAAATTTTGTATCAATGTGGAAAATGTGGGGAGACAAGAAATTCTTATCTTTTATTAGTGGAAAAATAGAATGGGAGTCACCACCTAGTATTTTGGTCACTAGGAACCCTAATTGGTCTCAGAGATCGGGTACGGGGACTAGTTGCGTAAAGGGAAGGTATTAGCATCCCAAATACGTCATACATAAGGTAGGCTGCATTGTTTTATTGTCTGATAAAATCTAAGGTTTTGTCATGTTTTCTAGTTGTTGGTCCGTTTATATTTTAAGAAAAGTTCTCATCGGTAAGGAGGTCTTTGTCTTATCGGGTAAAACCTAACAGTTCTAACGTCAATAAAAGAATTTTATATCTGGAATACATCTTACGTATAAGGTCGTAACCCCAGATAAAAAAAAACAAAATAATTTTTTTGAAATTTTTGAAATATTGGCCAGTTCTCGTGACTTTAATAAACTGGTTATTAAAGCCAAAATGCATGCTAAAACCTTTTTTTTTTATGAAGATAAAATATGATTTTTTTAATTTGTTTTTAGAGAGACTTGGCCATATGCATAAAAATATTTGTTTTTGTTTTTTTCAATATTTTGACGAAAACCAGGTATTTCAATACCGGATTTGTATCTTTACAGTATAAAAATACAAAGCAATATTGATCAAAATGAAGTAAAAAATTTACGGAAAATCACAAACTTTTTTTGAAATAATTTTTTAACTTTTTTCGAGCTGGGCCCAGCCCGGCCCATGTGGCTGGGCTGGACCCAGCAGGCCTAGCCGGGTCGCTGGCCCAAACCAGTGACCCGGCTTGGGCAAGAAATCACGCATGCATGTGCCCTTTTTACTGTCCCAGTGAATTATAATTCACTTGAACAGTAAACAACAACAATGAAAACAAAACTGTATGCTGTAATCAAAATGCAAAGTAAGAGAAGCTTACCTGGTAACTGAGACCAACGGAACTGACGGTGCTAAAACTTTGGCTCACGATCAGTAGTAAATGGTTCTGATGAAGACGATGACAGCACTGGTTTGGTCTCTACGATTTCCTATGCTTACATTCTTTCCTTCTGCTCGTTTCTGTCTCCCTCTCGTGCTGCTTCCCCTCTCCCTCTGTTTTTTTCTTTTTCTCTTCTCCACCCATGTTCACTCTCTCTGTTTCTCTCCTTTCTTTCTCTTCTTCCCCTTTTTTCCTGCTGTCTCGTTGCTTTCCTCCTCTGTTTCTCTGGTGCAGCTGGAGGCGAAGCTGTTGCTTGGGGACGAAGACGATGGTGAAGCTGATAGGTCGAAGCTCTCTCTTCTTCAGTTCTTCCTCTATTCTTCCCTCTCTCTGTTTTTTTGCTTTCTGTGTATTTTTAAATCTTTTTCCCTCCCTTTGTTTTCCTTATGCTTTCACCAGTTCTCCACTTCCCCCCCGGGGTCCCCTCTGCTCGGTCTCTCCTCTGGCTTTTATAGCCAGAGGATGCATGCGTTATTGCGTGAAAATAGTAACGACCGGCATGCATTAGCTGTGAAACGCTCCCCATAACTGAAGCAATCTGCGGCTTTTGTTGCTGAATCAAATCCTCTGTCTGTTGAAATGGCTCCTTAAGAAGAGAATGAATGGTGCCTCTGAAACGGCACCGTTTTCTTATTCAAAATGTTTATTTTCGATTTGGTCATTGGAGTTTTGTATTTTTTGTAATCAAGCTCCCCGAATAAATTATAATTAGACCCCTTGATTTTATCTCCTTTCCCGATTTAGTCCTTGGTTTTGGATTGTTTCAGTTAAGTCCTTAATTGGCCATCAAACTTCAATAATTATGCAATTAAGCCCCTGATTTGACCAAATCAACTCTTCAAAATTATAATTGGACCCCAGAACTTTAATTTCTTCCAATAAAATCCTAAACTGACTTAAAAAATCAATTTTCTTGCAATCAAACCCTCCATAAATTCAATTAAACCTTGGATAAAATTTAATTGAGTCCATAAAAATCTGATTTTGGACTTTTCTTCCTTAAATTGAATTTTCCTTATCAACATGATTCTTACTGTCAAATTTCAATTCTTGTATTTCTGAACCTCCTCAACCAATTCCTAGCCATTTTATGGTAGTTCCAGCATCCTTTTTCCACTTCTATTTTTTTTTTATCCTTTCCGAATATATTTTTTTTATGTATTTTTTTCATTTTTTTTGGGGAATCTAAAAATGGATAACAACAGAGATTATTGAATTTAGTCGAGTCAATGATCTAAATCTCAAATTTTCTACTTTTAAAAAAACAATCGGGTCACTAAAACATATTTTTTATGTAAAAAAAATCATCCAGATCGTGGTATAGAAAGGTTCATTTAACTAGTAATGTACTATAATTGGACCTATTCATTGGGAATGTGTGGGAAAAAAAAATAGAAGTTGCATTTAAAAAAAAAACACACGAACTTCAAATTTGAAATAGTCCTTTTAAGCTCAAAATAATAAAAACATGATTATGTTAAGGTAATAACAATTGCTTTACAATTGCATCGTGAAAAGAAATACCTATATATAGGAAGATATGGCTAACAAACCCTTTAAGAAATATAAAGAATATACGAAAATTTTTGAATTATGAAAAATCTAGTATACTTGATGGCTCAAGCAGCCAAATGATTAAAAAAAATGTCAAACTAGAGCAAAGGTGAGTATTTAGCATGTTCCTCCTAAATGGTAAATAGATGACAAAATTATTTCAAATTCAAATTTTAATGTAAGAATAAGGTAATTCAATTTTATTTTTTTAAGAAAAATCCAGGTAACCAGAGTTTTAAAACCCAGATCGGCCTGGCGGGTCGACCCGGGCCTTGGACCGGTCCGGGTAGAGGCAAAAACCCGCTTGAAAATTGGCCCGGCGAAACCCGGTCGACCCGGCAGGTTGACCCGGGACCCGGGTAAACCCAGTTAAGACCCGGCTTTATATATATAAAACGACGTCGTTAGCTTTAGATTTTTACTATCAATTAATCAAACCATCTGCAACACGAAGACAAAATAAACCCAATCTCTTCAATCTTTGAAGCCATATCCGTTGCAAAGAAGAGCAGACAAATTTAAGCCACATGCAAAAGACTTCAAGGCAAGTCATACCAGATTTTGTCCCCGTCTCTCTTTTCGCCATCAGCAAACAGAAACACTAAATCTGTTTTTGCAGGGTGTTTGTTTCTTTTTTTTGATTTGGCTCTCTTTAGTTCAAATCTGCAAATCAAGGTTAGATGAAGTTTCTGTTACTTATTTCTCTGGTGGAAACATAGAGATCAATAACTGGGATTCCTTCTTTGACACAACTTTCTTCTTCTTTTTTCCTGGGAAAACATTGAACATTGATAGTTTCTGTTGATTACAGGAGTTAGAGTAAAAGGAGGGGGGAAATAGAGGAAAGGGTGAAGGGAGGCGAGCAAGATAATTTCTGCAGCTTTTCAATGTAGAGAGAATTTCTCAATATAGTGGGGTGGGGTGCTGTGTGAGATTTTAAGGACAGGGATAAGAGGGAGGCATGGGCGTGAGAGTAAAAGAACCAAAGAGAGCTAAATTAAGACAACTTTTGCGGTGCTTCATGTTTGGTAAAAAAATTGTTTAGAAAAGTAAATCACGCTCTGACCATTAATGAAAATTCACGGGAAATATTTTTTTTGATTAATCTGGATTTACCCATTTAATTCATGACTCGATCATTGTAGCAGGTTGATCACCGGATCAGATTTTAAAACTAGTACCACTCCCTAACACTTGCGCACGTGAGACAAGGAGAATTTTCAACTCACATAAAGAGTGCTAGAGGCCGACCACCGGCTACAGAAAATTTATATAGTTTATCAGTTGTCCACGACTTTGTGGTTGACTTGGTACAATTAACAAGTTCAAGCATCTGCGTCTATTATGATCTTCTGATTTACTAAAGGTCTTGTACTTTCTTGATTTTTATGTATTTAAAATTATAAATTACAGAAGGATTGATGGTTTAAAGTATTTTTTATTTATAAATATATTAAAATAATTTTTTTATTTTTTTAAATTATTTTCAAAACGATATGAAAATATAAAATAAATTATTTAAATAAAAAAAAATTTAAAATTTTTGGATCAACACAAAATGTTTCATAGTGTTTTGGAGCTAAATTTTCAAGGTTCTTTCTTAGGATAGGAAGTTGATTTCAAAAGCTAGATTTTGTTTGTTTTTTGCGGCTAAAATATTAATTTTTAAAAATTAAAAATAATTTTTGTTTAAATTTTATTTTTAGTGTTTTTGTATTGTTTTGATAAATTGATATCAAAAATTAATTTTAAAAAATACATAAAATATTATTTTAATATATTTTTAAATAAAAAATATTTTAAAAAATAATTACAGATGAAATAGATGAAATACACCGATAAATTAGTCTGTCAAAATTATTAAACCAAGAATAATTTTGAAGCAAAATTCCCATCTATGTAATTATGAGATTCGCACATCTTCAAGACATCAGAGATCTTTGAAGTAATATAAATGATAATAAACCTACGTAATCACAAACTCAGAAAAGAAATTAATAATTAATTAATTATTTGTTAGATTTTTTCGACGTTTACAAGCTGCCAAGCTGAGCACCCGTGGTTAGGTGGTGCTGAGAAATTGTTTCAAATTTAAAGGGATACCACTTGACAAATTAATAAATTATTTAATTTAATTTAAAAGGTGTAATTTAATTAATCAGATTTTAAATTTTTTTTAGATATTAACAGTTCGAGTCCCACAAACTCTAAAATCACTGAAAATTTAAATAATTGTTAATTTTAAAATTTATAAAATTAATTAAGATACATATAAATTAATCCAAATATCCACATTAAAAAAATCATTTAATGCACTTCTCGAGTTGTTGAGAAAACTTGTTCCAATGACAAGCAAGCTTTACCTAACAACTTTTATGATGCAAGTAATTACATCTCAGAGTTAGATCTTCGTTGGTAGTGCATGAAGCAAAGTTATTGCATCATGTTTTTACTTGTGTACCAGGATCATATAATTCTGGAACACGAATACACATTTTTTTTAAGACCTCTTCTTGAAGAGATGAAAGAGTTTTTCCTTACATGCTACCATCTCATAGACAGTAAACGATTTTCTGACATCTGGGAACTTGTCTGGGTGGTCGATAGAGGGTCTATGGAACGCCCTTCATGTGATAAGGAAAAGGACCCGTAACAATTCTACAATAATAAATAAAATATATAAAAATAAGAATTTACCCATTAGAACAGTTCAATGTGTTTTTTTTTAAATCCACTGTTATAATCATCATATAGGACTCTGGGCACGAGGTTTTAGGTTGCGTTAATAACAAGCACCCCAAAAGAAGAGTTTGAGAGGAGACGAAAAGGACACAGGGATCATTTGATTAACTAAACTATAAAAAATAGAGGAGCACAAGGTGATTCCTTTGCCGTTTGGGGGTGAACAGAGAAATCTCTCAAAGGTTTATACCAAAGAGTCGAAGAAGTAAAACAATCCAACAAATCACCATTAATAAGCCCACAATAAAAGTTTTGAATTTGGAGCTCACCAGGTTACCACGACAACTCCCACTCCACCACAACCACACGTTAAAAGTCCATAAAAGGAAACCTTCCCCTAAAATCTATATCTACCTTGCCTTCTCCGTATCCTCTTCAAGAAGCACCAAACCACAAACACCCCACAGGAGAAGAGAACCTAAAGAACCAGTCTTTGTTTTCTCTTCTTCTTCTTCTTCTTCTTCTGTGCATCAGTGTCATAATTATTATATAAAGAAGATGACGGTGGTGATTGATAAGCACAATGTCCTTGTGGGCACTTTCTTTGCCTTTCTTTTCTTGTACATTTTGAGCCAAAATATCTGGAAAAGAGAAAAGATCAGGAAGAGAACAACATTGAAGATCCAAAACGATAGTTCTGTGTCTGTCTTGAGGCATGAAAATGGAGGAGGCTTCTCCTCTGCTGATGACGTCATTGTTGTCGGTGCTGGTGTTGCTGGTGCTGCCTTGGCTTATACTCTTGGCAAGGTGCTCATAACTCTTAATTTCATAGCTTCGGTTGCTTTTTAAAAGTTGGTAATGATGGAACCTGCCTCTGGGATTTTTTTTTCTTCTTTTACTGAACTTTTAGCATTTGCTTTTATTACGGGATTTTAGAAATTTATTACCTCATGGAAAGAGGAGGAGACTGAAAAGCGTTTTTAGTTCTTGAGAATTTCACTCGCCTTACTTTTTTTGTGTGTGTGTGTGTACGTCATCGTGTGTTCGGTGCTTTGCTTGTCTTATGATCATGCTAACTTGTTGGGTTGGAGTAAAATTAACTTTCTGTTTTGTAGTGCGATGACGCACTCTCTGCCAAAAGCAGTTGTGGGTTAGATTAGTTTATGGAATACATGGTTACTTCTTGATGATAGTGATGGTTTTGAAAATCTTTAATTGTAACAAAAAAGTTACGCTCACATTAAAGCTGACTGATATCGAGTCTATGGATGCAGCTGAGATGGTTTAGTGGATTTGCAACTCAACTTTAATAACAAGTATTGACTTTATTGCTGAGATGGTTAAGTTTCAAACTAGTTTGATTGCTGGTTTGGCATTTTCAGTTGCAGTTATTGCTCAAGTAATTTTGTTTAATAGAAATTGAAATATAACCCCACGACCATTCAATTAGACTTTGATTTGCCTTAGTTTTGCAACATTTTTCTGAGACTATATATACTGCTATCAGGGCAAAGACCTTGAACTAAGAGCTCAATTCCAAAACTACAGGATGGAAGACGTGTTCATGTGATAGAAAGAGACTTGAAAGAGCCTGACAGAATTGTCGGTGAACTGCTCCAGCCCGGGGGATATCTAAAATTAATCGAATTAGGCCTTGAGGGTATGATTCTTAAAGTATATATAAAAACTTCAATCTCTGTATTATCTTTGTATGGTGTGTAAAAAGAAAAGAAAATACAGATTATTTCGGATGTTGCAAGCTATCTGCTATGCAATACAGAATTAGCTGGATTTGGATTAAAAGGATCTAGTTTTTGAAATTTATGTTAGGTGTTAGAATGTAAAGCATTCTCTCTGAATGCAGATTGTGTGGAGGAAATTGATGCCCAACGAGTGCTTGGATATGCTCTCTTCAAGGATGGGAAGAATACTAGATTGTCATACCCTTTGGGAAAATTCCACGCAGATGTTTCTGGGAGAAGCTTCCATAATGGACGTTTCATTCAGAGGATGAGAGAAAAGGCTGCTACCCTGCCCAAGTATAGTTTTTTCCTCAGTCTTATGAATGCTTTCCTGGTTTATCCATTGTTTGAAGTCGTCCTTATGGATGTTCCAGATTTTTCATTCATTCAATCATTCTGAAGCTCTTACATTTCACTTAACAGTTAGCGAATGATTTTGTATCCTTCTTTTCACTGTCATTCAGTGTAAGACTAGAACAAGGAACAGTCACATCTCTGCTTGAAGAAGATGGGACTGTTAAGGGTGTTCAATACAAAACGAAGGATGGCCAAGAACTTAAAGCTTATGCTCCTCTTACAATTGTGTGTGATGGCTGCTTCTCAAATCTGCGCCGCTCTCTATGCAACCCTAAGGTGAAGACACCATCTCATGATTGCCAAATTTGAATGTGATCCTATTTAGTTTGAATGACATATGTGTTGAATAATCATTAAGGATGAAGCAAATCATAGAATTTTTACTTTGAATAAAAAATTATAATCTCTCAATCTGGCATCGGCTTTTCTTGCTTCAAACTTCTCTTGTAAGACCAACAGATAATCATTTTGACTTTTTGGCAGGTTGATGTGCCTTCGTGTTTCGTGGGTTTGATCCTGGAGAACTGTCAGCTTCCATTTGAAAATCATGGGCATGTCATTCTAGCAGATCCATCACCAATTTTGTTTTATCCGATTAGCAGCACAGAGGTTCGCTGTTTGGTTGATGTACCAGGTCAAAAAGTGCCTTCTATTGCTAATGGTGAAATGGCCAATTATTTAAAGAACATGGTTGCACCACAGGTATATATTTTTTCATTTTTAACGGTCAAGGTAAGAAGTTTGATACCAGTTGATGTCATTGCATGATTTTGAATCATCAAATATGATTAGCAACCATATTGTATTAGCGTACCAAGAGGCATTCCCTGAATTCCCTACATTATCCTTGTTACACATTTTTGTTTGAAGAAACCATGTTTTGCCCGTTAGCCTTTGTCTGTGTTTAACTAAGAGACTCTATTTCAGATTCCATCTGAGCTTCGCAATGCCTTCATATCTGCTATAGATAAAGGTAATATCAGGACCATGCCAAATAGAAGCATGCCAGCGGAACCACATCCTACTCCTGGAGCGCTTCTGATGGGTGATGCTTTCAACATGCGTCATCCATTAACTGGTGGTGGGATGACTGTGGCATTGTCTGATATTGTTGTACTTCGTGATCTTCTTAAACCACTTTGTGACCTTAATGATGCAGCTTCGTTGACCAAATATCTTGAATCCTTTTACACCTTGCGCAAGGTAAGCTAAATATGTCTACCATAAATATCACTATGGCCAAGAATAGTGTCCAAGTAACGTTCTTTTTAGTCATCTGAAGTTGTGTCTAAGCTTTGCATCATGAATGGAAGTAATGAAGAGAAAATGTTATGCTGTGACGACTCATTCCTTGAAATTACATGCTGTGAATAATTTGCACATTAAAGGAGCAGTTATCCTCATAATTTAAAAAGGTCTTTGTTATTTTTTTCTCAGACATGAAGTAATAGGCTTGAACATGAGAGAAGTGAAAATATGATCAGTGAAAAGTATATTTTAACCTGTAATGTTAAATGGTTGTTTCCTGCAGCCAGTTGCATCTACGATAAATACTCTAGCAGGTGCTTTGTATAAAGTGTTCTCTGCTTCCTCTGATGATGCAAGGAAGGAAATGCGCGAAGCATGTTTTGACTATTTAAGCCTTGGGGGTAATTTCTCAGCAGGACCTGTGGCATTACTGTCTGGTCTAAACCCTCGTCCACTGAGTTTGGTCCTTCATTTCTTTGCGGTTGCCGTATATGGTGTTGGTCGTTTGCTACTTCCATTTCCATCACCTAAACGCATGTGGATTGGAGCGAGATTAATTTCGGTGTGTATTCTCTACTTTTTAGCTATTGCTGAGCATGGTGTTTTTTTTTTATATAAAAAAAGAGCAAAGGATTTGCAAGTTGAGTGATGAACTCTTGCAGTCGAGATAATATAGGCGCTTTTCATATTCCCTGAATCCATACCGAAGGTTGCAGCATGCTACTGAAATCTCACTCTGTTTTCATATTGTTTTTGGAACATAACTGAGCACAACAAAAAAAATGCAGCAGCTCATCCTATTCTGGAATGTGATTTCTAATTAAATTCTTAATGGCTTTCTCCCATTTTCATGGAATTTTTTAACAGAGTGCATCAGGCATTATTTTCCCAATTATCAAAGCAGAGGGAGTGAGGCAAATGTTTTTCCCTGCCACTATTCCTGCTGTTTATAGAGCTCCTCCTGTTGATTAATACATCAGATGTGCCGAATCAAAGAGGCTTTATTACTGTCAACAAAAAGCCAGTTCGTTTCTGCAAGTTCCCTGTTCATAAATGTCAAGGGCTTGTTTATATATATATATATATATATAAATGCATGCTATATGCAAACTAGTGTGTAGACGACAATTGATCTTATGTATCATGAAGTTGCATGAACTTCTTGAATAAATGTCTTCCGAAGTTGAGTTCATGTGATGTCAATATGAACACCGACTTTTATTCCTTTTATTATCAATAAAATTTCTACAGGGTTGAACCTCACCTGTGAGGGGCTGGTAGTTACAATTAAACAAATGTAAATTTAAATCGCCTATTATGATTTTAGGGGTAAAAGCTAAAGATAAGTAAGGGTTTTTAGTGGAAAATATAAGAAAACTAGTGTTGATCTTTAAATTAAAAAACCTATAGAAATTATGAAGTTTTCTTTTTATTTGACAGTGAAGTGAAGGTATCTTTTAACCGAGACCGCTCCTTCCCTGTGTGATCTTTAAGGCGGATGCATGCGGGCATCACCCTGAATTTTTATATGCGTTCCAATTGTGTTTTTTTTTTAATAATTTTTTTATTGTAAAAAATAAAAAATATATTATTTTAATATATTTATAAAAAAAAAATCCAAAGTTTTAATAAAAAAAAAATTGAATGTATGTTCAAAGGTTTGAACCCATAGAGTTAAAAAGAGACTCAATGACCATTACATAAAGGTGAGATAAAACATTAAGTAAAAGAGGTAAATAAAGGTAAAAAATAAAATTGATAGTTGAATGCATGATTTATTAACTTGGATTTTAGCTACTAAACAAGTAACAAGCATTTAGACTCTTTAATTTTATATTTTCCTAAACTTTTGAAGAGTTTTCAAATGCAAATAAAAAAAAACTAAAGCTTGTAACAATTTTATTATACATAAAATCATTATTCACTCTCTTACAAATCATTGGAGTAGTGATTTTTTAAAAAAATTTAATTTGATTCTCGAATTTTTTTCTTTGCACGATTTAGTCATTTAAGCTAAAATTAGTATTCAATTACATGTTTTTTTGGAGGGAGGGTTGAATTGAAAAATAATGAATTGAAGTGAAAAACACAAGTAACATAGATGGCGTTTCAAATTTATTTATGAAATACATTTTAGTCCCCTGATTTTTTTTAGCTATAAGGTGACTAATTCTTTTATTTAAAAAAAAACATATATTGATACCAAACTTCATTTCCTTATTTTTCAGTCTTTTTTTTCCATGGGAGGAGAGAGAGAAGCCGTAGAATTCTAGCGAAGAGAGAGAAAACTCTTTATTAGTGATGATTCCGACCACCAAACATGTTAAAATTGGTGTTGACGGTTTCAATATGTGAGGGAAGTCTTATAGTTGTTGTTTTAAGCCTTAATTCAGCCTAAAAAACCATATCTAGATCAAAGATGCAATATCTTTTTTCAATTTAATTTAGTGGTTTGGACCTTTTTTGAATTTAATAGGTTGATAGGTTGGTTTATTGGTATTTATAGGTGTTTTGTGGTTGAAAACGAGTTGTTTTTGGCAGAAAACGTGTTTGCATAATTTTATGTGGTAGTATGAACATAGACTAGCAGGCAATGTGTTGTTTATCTATTTTTTTATTTAAAAAAATCCAACCCTTTATAAAAGAAAAAAAAATTAGCAGGCCTAAGCACGTGGGTTTGAGCTTTAAAACCCATGCACCTGGGCTTTTCCTTTATTAGTACTTTTTTTTAATAAAAAAATTGTCAAAAAATAAAAGTGGGAGAATACAATAATTAAAATATTTTTGGATAATTAAAAACTTAATGTTTGTTATGAATTGCACTATACTTGATATAACAAACTTGGTTAGTTATCTGAATAAATTTACGAGTGATTCAAGTATGAATAATTGAAAACTATCGATATGGTGTTTAGATATGTTCTAGATACATCTTAGACCATGAGTTATCTTTACATTAAGCTAAGTAGCTGTGTAATGAAAATCTTCTAAGCAAATATGTATTACAAGATTTATAATAAAATTATAATTTATTGTTTTTAATAAAATTATAAATGAAGCTGAATTACTTTAGAGTTTCTTTAAAGATATCTATGTTATGCAAAACAAGTGCCAATAATTTATATTTATTGCAACAATCAATCAACAAATAAAGACACGAAGTAACATGTATGAAAGTAAATCTAGATATATAATATTATAAATATAATATTATTAAATACTTGGTATTGAATAAGATTATTTATGTTAGTTATGTAAAGTAAAAAAAATAATATTAAGTAAATCTAGATATATAATATTATAAATATAATATTATTAAATACTTGGTATTGAATAAGATTATTTATGTTAATTATGTAAAGTAAAAAAAATAATATTGCACTAGAGCTTATATATAATTCATTAAACCTTGTAAGGATGGGTTAACTACAAATTTTAAGATATAGTTTTAAATAAAAATCTAAGTTTTATAGTATTCTCCACAGTGCTTGAAAATTATTTTTTCTCACATATTTTCATGATAAAAAATGCTAAATTCAACGTGATAAAGTGTGATCTATATTTTTAATATATAACAGAAAGATAGCAGAAGTATTTGTTTGATAAAAAAACAATAAATAAGATCTTCCAATAGAAGAAAAATTAGTAAAAGTATTCAAATACAAAAAACATCCCATTAAGTACTAAATTTGTAATTAATGAGGCTTTGCAGGGACCAGAATGAATCGAGCTTCATCTCTTGTCGGTTGCCCTATACAAACAAAGGTGTAGGGAAAGCGGAGCAGAGCATGGGAATGGGAATGCTAGGAGTGGCAGTACGGTTAAGGCGGTGTCTGAAGCCCCTAAATACTACCATCCTCTCTTCATACTCATATCACTCGTCGTCTTCAAACCGACGAAGAAAGAACGAAAACCAAGTGGATTCGTCCTTCAACAGAGACCCAACAAGCCCACCTCGACTCTTTGTGGTGCAGCCTCGTCTCCGCCCCGATACTCTCCTTCAAGCCAAGCTCAACGAAGCTCTATGCCTCGCCAATTCCCTCGAAGAACAGCGTGATGGGTACTTCGATTCTGATTTCTTCGATAAACCCTTGCCCCCTCACATCCTCGTTCAAAATCCCATTTTCCGTTCCTCTAAAGCTCGAGCAGGTTTTTTTTTTCCCCCTAAACTTAATCAATTCCTTTGCTTTTCTTTGATTTAATAATCTGATTCAATTTGGTATGTGCAGATACTTACTTTGGGACTGGGACTGTAGACGATATCTTGTGCCATATCAGAGCAATTGAGTCAAAGGCAAGAATTTTATTTTTCCTTAAAAAGAACATTTTTTGTTTTAAAGGAAAAACAATGATAATGTGTGATTTTTAACAGGATGTTGTTGATGCTGTGTTTGTAAATGCTATTTTAAGTGGGATTCAACTGCGGAATTTGGAGGCAGGTTCTTATTTTTTTTTTTGGAGATGATGATTATTTTGGTATATTGATTTTGCTGTTTTTTTTTTGTTTCATTGTTATTTCAGCGGAAATGGAATAAACCTGTGTTAGACCGGGTGTCACTTATAATAGAGATATTCAATGCTCATGCCCATACAAAGGAGGCTAAACTTCAGGTTTAGTTACTGACAAGATTTATTTACACTACATTTTACTTCAGTGTCGATTTAGTCCTGTCCCCATGGGTTTTTGGCTAATGACTGTTTGGTTGTAATTTTTTTTTCCAGGCGGAATTAGCGGCTCTAATGTATGCAAAGAGTAGACTTGTTCGAGTACGTAGTAGTGATGGTCGCTTGACTTTCGGAGCATTTGGAGATGCTGAAGTTGTTAGTGCCCGAGGGTGAATTTGTTGTTCTTGATTAAGAAATTTTTTAATGCAAGTGTATTAAATGGTTCTCATTTTTGGTTAAGCTACACTGCCCTAATACCCTGTTCATGTGTTTATCTTTCTTGATAGCTTCATATAGTTGGAAGTTTATCTTCATTAGTGGCTAGCATGTTCTGTTTCTGACAACCTTGTCCTCCAGCCCAAAAACAGATAATATTGACCTTTTTTTGTCTTCTTTTTGAGATGGACAAAGCTAATTAGATTAATCTTTAAAATTTTTTCTATGGGTGCAATACATGCCATGCAATCAAAACTCATCATGCAGCTTAATTTCTTAGGAAAAACATTGTTTTGCACCGGCACCTGCTCTGTGAAAATTGGGCTCAGGGAAGTTATCCTGTTTCAAATTCTGATATTTGGTTGAGTTTGAATGTTGATTTGTGGTAGAGTTGCATTACCTTATTTTTCTTGAAAAATACATTGATCAACTAAACGATCCATCATAGGCACCACAACCAGACAAAAGGACTTACTGACCTGAACCGGTTATCTCACTGCATAGTCTATGTCACTGTAAATCACATGTTCTCATAGAGGCATAACTTTTTGAGGAGGGACAATATTTGATGGCTTTTATATTGTTTCACTTTTATTCTTATTATTGTTTTGGTGGCCACAGTACCTGTATGCTTTCATCCTTTAAACCCTGGATATTTGGCTCCTAGTATGTTTCAAGAGATTTGCTTGAATTTTGTTTTGGCATTTATCACCTGCTTAGCTTGAATGATATTTGGTTTATGAATATATAATTACTCTTGGCACAGACAACTACCCCTATACCCCCCCCCCTCCTCAATATACACTTGAGTGAGTGTGCTTGCACATGCTCGTTTGCATATATCAGTTATCATTTGCTAGGAAAAGTGTTGATTTGCATGGAAATTGTTTACAGGAGAGGAAGTGGAGGACGTGGCTTTACCAGTGGTGCTGGAGAAACTGAGCTTCAGCTTCAGCGGCGAAGGTTTGCTCCTCGAGTCTATTTTTGTTTTACATTAACACGTTTTTTTTTAGAGGAATGACCTGCATTATATGTCAGTGGTACTCAAATGATAAAAATCTAGTCGGTACTTACATGAAGTATAATAACACATATTTTAGAGGGAGTTCCAGATGTCCAGGCTACTTCTGTTTGCAACTTTCTGGTATCAAGCATGTTGTGTTGCCAAATACTATACATGGGCTGTCTTGTGTGAAATATGCTACATGAAGACATCTTTTGGTTAATTTTTGTAGTACTAAATATTGAAAAAAAAAGAGTATAATAAATGCAAATCTGAATTTTTTTTCTATGATGAGTGCATTTTTTATTTTTCTTGAAATATGCCCTTAGAAGCTATTCTTGAGCATTTTTGTGAAATTATTGTTTCAATAGAAAATAAATCTGGATCACATTTTCCTGTAACTGTTATGCTTGCCAGAGTTCTATGCTACTCAACTGCCAGTTTTCTTTATGGTTTTTCAAAAAGTCCTGGAATCTAATAAACTCCTGACACTTTTGTCAGGTTAGAGTGTTTTACTATGCTATCACATTGTTTAAAGTCGCTTCTCATTCCATCATGTGCTCTTACATTTTCCTGCATTGTCATTGCTTAGAAATAGATTGGAAGGCTCTGTTTTTCTTGACATAGTATTCTGGGAAACAGTTTTTTGATACACTTTTCATTTATTTGTTTTATGATACACAAAGTTGTTTCTATAAAAAGTTTTGTTTGGCTTAGGTCACTCATAAATAACTATTATACTTTTGATGTTACCTTCCACTTCATTTTGATGGAAGTCGAATTTCTACTTGATTCCAAGGCAATTGGCTAGTTTTATTTGTTGGATTATTGGATTCACTGTTTAAAAATGGAATAACATTATTCAGAGATCCCAAATGAATTATATATATTTTTATTATATTATTTTTTATATAAACTTCTTGAAACTAATGGCCTTCTGATTTTATCTGGACCTAATGTTGGCTAGTTAATTTTAATATTTTTAGTTTTATGTAAAAAGATGATGATGATGGTAAACATTCGGTTTATCCAAATTACCAGAATTACTCGATCAGGTTAAGCAAATTTGGGTTAAAGAAAATTTATTTTTGGCGGGGTAGTGGGAAAGATTTTTGGCTAATTACCCAAAATAACAATTTTTCATCTGAATTACCCGCATGCTCACCTCTTTCATAGACTAGATGACTAGATAAATCTTCATGGTTTGGTTTCTATGGCATGCACTTTTGATATTATATGTGTGTTCATATGTTCGTTTTATGGAACTCCAATATCAGAATATTAGAACGGCGTGAGACTTTGCGGACCCAAATCAAAGATGTTCGTCGTACTCGAGCTTTGCAGCGAGCTTCTCGTAAGAGGCATTGTCAATTAGATAGTCAATATTTGGCCACTGTTGCTGTTGTAGGATACACAAATGCTGTAAGTGATTGACATCTGATCAGAATCTCAAAATTGTTACCATGCAAATAAACTAAATATCCTCAGCAATGATATTTTTTTTCCTTGCAGGGAAAATCAACATTAGTTAGTGCACTCTCAGGGAATGATCTTTACAGTGATTCTCGGTATTTCATCTCCTTGATGAAATGTTTTAGATTTAAGCTCCACATTTGAACCAGGCTTCGGTACTTGAAATATCAGTATTGTTTTTTGTCAGTAGTTAATTGGACTTGCTGTTTGTGCAGACTGTTTGCAACACTGGATGCTAGATTAAAAAGTGTTGTTCTTCCTTCAGGGTAAGAAGTTGGTGTTGAATCTAATTTGTTTTCTATTATGTTCTGTGGTGTGATGAAGTGAAGCTCTTGAATGTAGTGTTTTTGAAAATAATTCTTTTTCTTCACTTAACTGATTGAGCTATAATTCTCAGGAGGAAAGTGCTTCTTGGTGATACTGTGGGATTTATATCAGATTTGCCAGTTCAGGTAAGTGAAATGTATGTGCAGTTGCTGATTCATTTATCATATTCATTATTCTCTCTCTTCATTATAATTACTCTCTTAGTTGGTGCAAGCGTTTCGTGCAACTCTAGAGGAAGTGGTGGAAGCTGACCTCCTTGTGGTAAGTCAGTTGCTTGCCTTACCATTTGCTAACTTTTCTATCATTTTTCTAATGGTAGATTCTTTTGTTGCTGACTTTGGCACTAATTTTATTACCCATCTTCCCAAAATGGCAACAGTTTGAAATGAAGATGGTGAAAACGGGTAAAGAGAAGCAAATCATTAAGAAAAAGGAAATGAATATAAGATGAATGACATCAAATACACAAATATTAACCAAGGGTAATTGGATATTATCATCCTTGTTCAAGCCGGTTTAGCCTATACAACAACAGCAAAGCCTTAACCCCAAACTAGTTGAGGTCAGCTATATCGATACTTTAGCACATTTCAGCCCAATCTTAAAGCAAACCCGTTCCAATTTCAAGAATATATTGCCCCAACTCCCAAGCATGCAGCAATGCGATGGAACCTCATGCTTATTTAACACTAAACCTGGGTGTCGATGTAGCCTATCCTTTTTCGAGACAGGACAAAGTTTTATGCTGATTATCAACTTATTGCAACCCCTTTCCTTTTTCGAGGCCTGATCTATCCTAAGCTAAGCTAGCACACACACAGTTCATTGAGCCATTATGAAGATATTTTTGTTGATTAATGCTTGTTATGCTCAATTTTTGGCTTAAAAAAGTTGGTATCAAACATGAAATATCAGATAAGCGTGTAGGCATATTTAGAACTAGTATTTTTTTTCCGTATGATGCTTTTATTCATGTATTTGTTCTTCCTGCTGCTACTTATGCCTGATGTAAGCCTGGGTCAATTGGCGAGTATATTCCTTTTCTTGTAATGCATCTCCCAGTGCATATTTTATGTAGTTCATCATCTATAGAGAGCATTGTCAATGCACATCTGATGTATCTTGATAACACTGATGCAGCATTTGATGGACTCTACTGCTCCTAATCTTGAGGAGCATCGAGCAACTGTGTTGCAAGCTCTTCAGCAAATAGGAGTGTCAGAAGAGAAATTACAGAATATGATTGAAGTCTGGAATAAGGTACTACAATTATACTCTATCCTTCTCCCTTGAAAAATTAAATAAAAATGGAAGGTGTCAATGAAGAAGAGTGTATCCAGAGATCACTGTACATTATTGGATTTTGCAACCATTCAGATTGATTACGAGGAAGAAATGGTTGCTGATGAATATCTATGTGATGGTGAAGATGGTGAGGCTAGCAGTTTGTCTGGTGATGAAGGTGGTGATGTAGCATCAGGAGCAGATGATGAGATCAATGGTTTCTCTGGAAGAAGTGAAGGAGATTTTGAAGAGACGATAGACAATGAGCAAGATGATTACTCTGGCGACTGGCTGTTGTCAGGAGATGACCAAGAGATGGTAGGTGACCACTGGTTGAAGACTCTGGATGAGCAACGAGATGAGGCCTTAAATGACTTGGGGATGGAAAAAGTTTTACAATGTCAGGCCCAGCATGGTCCACATCTCAAAATATCTGCCATGACAGGAGTTGGCTTGCAAGAATTGCTGGAACTCATTGATGACAGGCTGAAGACTCAGGATGAGAAGTTCAAGGAACAAAATGTAGTGGAAAGGGGTTTTTTTAATAAAAAATGGAGGCCTCCACGTACAGAGGATGCTGTTATAGCAGCTGCTGAACAGTGACAAGAATAACGTTAGATGCACATTTTTTAGTTCCCCTTAAGTGTAATACCGAAATAAGATGAAAAGTTTTCAAGGCATGGATGATCGATTATGGAGGCACTCTATTATATTCCACTGAATAAATTTTGGTGCTTGGTAAGAAAAAATGCAGATGGAGGGGACCTAATTGAAAAGATGGAGATGGCTAACTTTTTGTTCAAAGATTGTCAAGGCAAAGGCAGCCATTTTGAAGCAAAAAGTAGGAAGTAGATACGTATGTGTGGTGAGCAGTGCATTTTATTTGTAGGAGAGTAGTAAGTTCCTGAAGGGGTGCTAGGGTATGCATGCTTATCCGCTCAGTATTTGGATGTGGTGTTGTAGTTTTGCTAGACAGACGGTGTAAATTTCCCTTGAAGCAATGATGCGGCTGTAGGAGGTTTATACATAAATGGAAGCATTTAAATGTTCCGAATGCCTGTTTCTCGCAATTGCAGTCACCTTAAATGGTATGAATCTTGGCATTGTTTGTTGAGCTCTAAGAAAGGCAATGATGGATTCATGGTGCTGAGTTTTTTTTGGAGAAGATGTTTGATCAGATATCTATCCCGTTTTTTCTTTCTCAAAACTTCAGGTTCTATCTTGCAAATACTCCATTTGCTTACTTTGGAGTATTTAGCATTTTTAGTAAATCTCGTTTACTAGGTTAACCTACAAATTTTCTAACCTAATTCCTTGCTTAATTTAAGTTTAAAATTAACCATTGCAAGAGTTGAAGTTGTTTCATTATCTTCTAGACTTTGTGGGTTCAAAGTCAACATTGATGACCATATAATCCATCATCATTATATTTTATATGGTGCTGATTATTTACATAATTTAACTTAGTCCCTTTAGTTAATGAAAGTAATTAATTAATCCTTATTTTTTCAAATATTATATTCAGTATCTCTTTTTATAGTCTGTTTAGAAATTACTCATTTCATCAATTTCTCATAGTTTTTAAGAAGGTGGGACAATTTTATTTGTAAGGAAGGCTTTTTTTAGACAATGCCTTCATTTATCCTTATATTTTAATTATTGTTTCCAATCTATACTTAATCGTTTAATTGTATTCAATTTATCCTTTGTTTTTATATTTTCAATATATTAGATTTTCGATGTATTTTCAAGCAAGAAATATTTTAAAAAACAACCACCATCATAATAATACATAATAATAAACGGGCTCGAACTACAAGAATTAAATCATAATTTGTTGTATAACATTATTATTATTATTATTATTACTACTACTACTATTATAACAACAACCCTACAAAACATCCTTAAAATTGAGAGCCAAACCCTAAAATTGTATTGAAACATAAATTAACCTTGTACAACAACCTTATAATGCTAAGCCCAATCATGATGGTTAGGTTTAGCTAGCGCTAGGCTTAATGTGCATTTACTGAGGTATTTATGTTTTAAAAAATTTATATATATAAGTTTTTTTTGATTCAATGTTTTTTTTGATAAAAATATACTAAAAATCTTGATTTATCACCGGACAATATAGGTAAGTATTATAGATGATAGTTTAAGCACACTGGAAACCAAATCTTGATACTTGGACTAACATATAATCACATGAAATAAAAGAAAACTAGTTCACAATGGCTGGCGCATTCTTCTTCTTCTTCTTCTTCTTCTTCTTTTTTAAAAATAACTTGAGATGCTAGTCACAACATATTACAATTTACACAGGTACTTGACTAGGGCTTAACTAAATTTAGATGGTGTACAAAGTTGATGGAAATATTTGAAATATTTTTGGCAACCTGGCCTGTCAGGTATGATGATGAAACTCAAGAGTATAAATTCCTTCTGGGCTTCTGCACAAAAGCTGTTGGTTTAGGGTTTAAGACCAAATTGCAACCATGGTCGCAGTCGTGTAGATATTCCACAGCAATACTCTTTTGATGCAATCTATCATTTTTTGATCCCGCACGAGCAACTGCAATACAATGAAGCTCTCTTCATTTACTTTGGTATAAAACATATATCTCTTCGCAAGTTTTGATTTTTGAAATGGTTGTAGGAAATTTTTGTAAATTAGAGTTGGGAATTCTTTTCCTCTTAACATGTCTATCCGACGACGGTAGTGATGTAGTTGATGTCAAAATTGGATTTCGTTGTTTACCTTTTGCTTTTATAGTATTGTTGTAGAAACTAACCTTCATGATGCGAGGTGATGTCTTCGTTAGGTGTTTGAAAGGTGTTTGAAACGGTGGTAAATATTGATTTTTAAAGTATTTTTTATTAGAAAATATATTAAAATAATATGTTTTTTTATTTTTAAAATTTATTTTTAACACTATAATCTAAAAACACATAAAAAAATATTTTTTAAAAAGGAGTTACCCAACCTTGATGCCAAAAACAACCCTGAACCAAACATGGTTTTATTAGATTTTCTATTATATGATTTGGGTATTTAGATTTGAGCATGTAAGAGCAAAATGATGGATTTTCTATTAGATTTTCTATTAATCTCATGAACTAGTTCGCTTTCTTCTATCATTATCTAGTATTTGATTGTGAGTTCACTAATCTTTATGTTGTATTTTTTGAATGGGCTCTTGTGCTGGGTTTAAGAGAACCTAAAGGCCCACCATGTGCATTGCAATAAAACAAAAAAATGCTGTTCTTTTTCTAAAAAACAATTCTTGAAATAAATATATGAGACTTTTTAGTGCAAAATTTTAAAGACTATTTTTAGCAGTATTTTATTATAAATATACACGCTTTATACCTTTGAATTAATAATTATTAACTATTGAACCAATTATTGTAAAATTAGTAAGAAATATAGCTCAACAAGACACTTGCGAAGCTATTGGTGACTATATTTCTCCAAAGCCTATCTTTCAAGCGATAATTACACTATTAGTTGTGTTGCTGCATCAAATATTTGATGTATAAGTATATACGGTCGAGTATATATACACTAGAGAATACGTATTACTAAAGTTAAGCACATCAATTAACCGATAGGAATTACAAAGGCAGTTCTTGGAGAGCCTAAAAAAGTTAAAACCCAGAAGCGAGGCCTTGGTGCCTGCCGGGAGCAAGTGCCAGGAAACCTGTAACATGCCCACCTGTGGCAGCAGAACAGAAGCTATGTTCAAGTATCTGGTGGCTAATATATGCACAAGGGGTCCATTTCTTACTGGATTTAAGGGCTATGTAAGAGTATGACATGCATGTCTGGCCCATTTCATTTGGTGTTTTCTCATCTGGAAGACAGGAAACTCCTCACTTCGATTCAGGACTCAAAATGACAAGAATCAACACAAGCATTTGCTACTCTAACTGGCTCTGGGTCCATCCATTAACTCTATGGGCCTTTAATCTTTATACCCTATTAAACTTTGTTGGGTCTTCTTATACAATCGCTAACCCCACCACTTGGAACAAGTATAAATACTTACTTACTGTTAATCATGTAATAAGTTCCTCCATGTTTTGTGTGACACTGAACATGGAATCGTGAAGATCTCAAGAAATTCAGTTCTTAGAACCGATCAAGAAGTTAGCTATGATTCTGTGTTGATCTAGCCTAAGAATCGATGAATTTAGCTTTGGTTGACGAAAAATCTAATCCAAGAGTAGAGGAAGAAGAGAGAAGGGTCTTTGGTCTCTAATTTGGTATGTCTAATGTTCGTATTTCAGAATTTATCCTTAAAAACTTACTGCGTCTGAGTCGCCATTCGAAGATGCAACATGGCTTGGTTGGAACTGTACTTGATTTGGATAATTGCTACAAATAATTGGAAAGAGGCTAGCTTCTATAGCTGAGAACACTTGATGTGCGAGTCTGTATACACTACATGCTTGACTGTTACCCCATAATGACCCCCTTGGATATAACAAGACAAAACTCAACTAGTTTGTTATAAACATGCAAGACTCGGACTGGCTTAAATATGGGTCCTCGGTCGGTTTATAGATTTGTAGTGTTGACTTCGAGAGCAACTAGATTTTCCTCTTCGCTGAATCGAGTTGGATTCATTTATTGATTTGATGATCAAATAAATGCTAAATTCAACAAATTAATTTTAGGTAGGATAACTTAATATTGTTAATTTAGTCATTCGCGAGATCTCGAAACCATTTTCTTTCATATATAATTGTCTAGTTAAAGACGTTTCTAATAATTGGATTGAAATCTACTGGAAAGTTAAATATTAATTTGATCTAGAAAACTTTGTCAAATTTTATTTGATACTTCATTCAATAAACATTGCAGTTTTCAATCATTTTATTAATGGCAAATAAGGATTTTATAACTTGAATCCCAATAGAATTCGTGCTTTCTATTCCTTTATCTTTTCCTAGTAGTTGTATATATTAATTAGAACTTTAATTATACTGCAACATTCACCAGCATACTCCTATTCTATTCATGACTTGATCATTAATAAATAACTTGAATCTTCATCTTTTTGATTGATAATTGATCTCAGCTATTTGCTAAAAAACACAAAATGAATAACTACTACTTTTAATTAAATGACACGTGGTTGTTTTATTTAAAAAAGATAAGAACCGCTACAACTTTTCAAGAATTTACACTCACCCTCACACATAATTACAATATGTTTGATACCATCTAATATATATTTTTTATAATCAAGAGAAAGAAATTATTCTCTTAATGACTATCTTAGTTTGAATCAATACTCAATATATGGCCTATCTCTGTTAAAGAACCATTTCAACCCAATAACTTAAGCTTTTAGGTGAGGTTTCAATATATAATTTATATTATTCTCTAACACACAATTTCAAGTGAAAGTCCTTTGGATTTGAAACTTGTACATGTCCACACTACCTTGTGCTTAATTTTTATCAAATAAATAAGGATTGTGAGATTCAAACTCATGACCGCTTGATCATCAAGGCTCTAATATCATGTCAAAGAACCATCTCAACCCAATAACTTAAGCTTTTAGGTGAGGTCTCAAGATATGATTTATATTATTCTCTAACAACTTCCTACATTCATTGTGTCAAGTATTCTTTAAAAGCATGATGAACCCCCCTTTTAATCTAATATCGACCATCTATGTCTTCTCTTTCTCTGACAGTTTTGTGCATTCGATCACTCTATTACATATTATCAAGCCATTTTATAAAACCTTATATTCCAATATCTCAATTAAAAATAGCAATGCCAATTTTTAAATAAAATTAACTAAAGTCATGATTAATCCTATCATGTCTCTTTCCATCTACTCTACCACTGTGTCCAACAAAATTTCCCCTTTTTATTACTTCTGTAGCAAAATTCTCCACGGGAGCCTAGTAAAAATATGGGCTTGGTTTTAAAAATGGGTCTCATAATAGGTGCATTGCTAAGTAAATCTTTTTATATATCCCTAACGTTATTCCATTCTTTATTGGGGTGATTTAACTTTGTTCAAAATAATTTTTCATCTCACGAAACTTAGTTTACATATGGCTAAACCTCTACTCTAGACCTTTAGCTATCATTTCTAGTTACCTTAAATCTCTTAAAGATCCATGAAAACATCTTTGATGCAGGCATTACAACTACTATCCAATAGTTATGCCAATCTCTCTCTTATACCACTTGATGCAAATTATAGTAGTGTAAAGATAATCGAGTTTACAACACTAAGAAATATTTTAAGAAAGTACATAATGCAACAAAACTATAAGAGAAACTTTTAAAAAAATCTAATTAATTGATAACTAAACTACCAAAAGCCTATAAAGTTGATTGCATAGTTTCTCCTTATTAACCAATGGCTAAATAGAAAATTAAAATCAACATCAAATCTGGAAATAATTAAAAAACATGTGTAAATAATAACTAAATGGAGAAATCAAACGCTTTAATTCCAAATAGAAGCAATCTAGGTTTGATATGCAATTCAAATCATAAAAAGGACTAGAATTGTGACCTTAGAGTGGTTTTGATATTTAAAATTAGCATACATTGATGACATTTTAGTCATTATAAGTCTTTAGAGTTATGAATCAAATTTTCAGATTGAGCTTATTGCCTTAATTAGACACTTAATTGAAAAGTTATGTTATGTCAAAGCAACAATACTCTTTTAACCTTTCAAGCTTATTTGTTGGATGTTAGAGAATAATATAAATAATATCTTGAAATCTCACTTAAAAGCTTAAGCTATTGGGTTGTGATGATTCTTTGACACGGTATTAGAGCTTTGATGACCAAACGGCCATGAGTTTGAATCTCACCATCCCCATTTATTTGATAAAAATTAAGCACAAGGTAGTGTGAGCTTGTGCAAGTTTCAAGCTCAAAAGGCTTTCACTTGAGGGGATATGTTAGAGAATAATATAAATCATATTTTAAAATCTCACTTAACAGCTTAAGCTATTGAGTTAAGATGATTCTTTGAAGTTAGATTTTGTTTATCAATTGGGTCTATGTACTCTTCAACTAGATGTTCCATGTCATATAGGATCATTAAAATCTATTTATAAATGAGTCATTTTACTGGATTTTTCTATCAACTTAGAAAACTACTATTAATATTGAATCATTTTCATATTCTCTTTCTTATTTAGTTCATTAAGATATCTGGGGCATGTGCTGGCTCCAGATCTTGTTATTCTATAGTATTTATTGATTATTTTTCTAGGTTCATATGGACAAGTCTTTTAAAATATAGATAAGAATTGTCATATGTTTATTGAGAATTTTCAACCATAATATTCACTCAATTCTCTAAGTGTAATAAAATATTTATTTTTGACAATATTATAGAATAAAGTTTTTAGATTTTTTGCTACCCTCGAATTGTACTATCATTAAAATATAAAAATATCGTGCCAAGTACTTCTCAACAAAATAACAAAATGGTAGAGATGAATATAAAATTGGATATATTTTGAATTCTATAAAAGTATTACTTCATTTAATATATTTTTCTGAATCTTTTTAGAGAGAAGCTGTCTTAATCACTATATATTACATTGATCACTTCCTTCTTCCATTCTTTCTAATTGAATTCCATTGAATTACTTTATGATATACTTCCTAAAGTATAGCCTTTTCTTTTCATTAGTTGTATGTGCTTTGTCCTTTTTCAACCTCACAAGCATAACAAATTACAAACACAATTACATATATATATATATATATATATATATATATATATTTATATATATATATATATATATATAATTTTTTTTTGGAATTGGACATAAAGGATTATCATTGTTTGCACCCTATTTCTAAACATATTAGATTTCAATTTTGTGTTATCTTTTAGAAGCATACATGTATATGAATTTATCTAATTTTTAGTTAGCATACCAAAAAAGCACTAGATTATTCATTGGTTCAGTTATTGATTTATTTCTATACTCATCTTTTGATTTGAGCCTTTCAAGTGCGAGCAACAAAAATAATGGCTTAATAAGGACACATGACTTGATTGTTAATATCTTATATCACCATTTAGTACTTGCACCAATTAGTCCTTTATAAATTAACACTTCTGAATTTGGCCATTTAGTGTTTTGTAGGCATATGTAATCTTAAAAATCTTACGAAGAAACTTGAAGGATCTTTTTTGTTTCTTAAAGTCTTTTCTAGTCCAAGATGCTTAAGAATAAAGCTTTTATGGTTAAATAATGGATTAATCACATGTTCTTGCAATCTGATCCATTCTTTTTAGCTAAGGTGGGTGGTAGCTTGATGTAGAAAGTTATATTCCTATAAAACAGTCTTCTTTGATGGATTTGAGAACTCTTAGATGCTTAAGTCAATACCTTTATAGAGAGGAAGTGCAATAAACATGTAAAAGAGCGTTAAATCCCAAGAATAAGGTTGTTTGTTCTTATTTTGGCATATAATGAATGCTCTATAAGAGAAAATGGTGTCGTGTGTATATGTTGAGAATGGAAAACATTGTGAACCCTTACCGGAGTAGTTCAAGGATATTTATACCTCATGAATTTTTTTTTTGCTTGAGGGAGAGGGCTGAAAAGTCATTTGCTTTGATAGTATTAATGAGAGATAAATATCTCTTACACATGTATTAATGAGGGATACATATCCCTTACGCAAATATTAATGAGATGAAAATGTGGTAGGACATGAGAGACTCTTGTACACCTAGAGGTGTAGATTAAGTATGATCCAGTAAAAAATAATTGGGTTTGATAAAAAAATCCCAAGAGAATAAGTGTTAAATCCAGGACATAAGACAAGGTTTAGGAGTTATGGACTCAAGCATGATGCTCGAGCCCACTGATGTCAAATGATGCTTGAGCCCACTGACGTCAAATGTGTGCCTAAGCCTATAGGCTCCAAGCACCTGCCTGACACCAGAGCTTATACGTGATGTCTAAACCCACGAGCATCAGGTGTGGTGCTTGAGCCCATGGGCGTCATGTGAGCCCGTTGGGCGCGGGGGACTAAGCAAGGGGAGTCAAGTGCAGGGAGCCAGATGAGGGGCGTTGGGAAAACAGAGTTGGGCTCTGGGCCTAAATTCAGTAAAAAATCTCAGGGGACAAAAGTTAGGTCAAGCCATAATCCTGAGCCCAGACTTGTTTCCAAATCCTTTTCAAAGTTTGGGTCATCATAAAAATGGACTTAAACTAACAAAAAAAATATTTGAAAAAAATGCTGATAAATCCTAATCTATGACAATGCAATATAGATTTCTTACATTTCTTAGTTTTAATCGGTTGACTTTGTTAATATGTAGGTTGGGGTTATTATGTGATGCCGTGAGATATTTTCTTTTCAATACTTGTTTATGTCTTTTGAATCATTGTAGTGACAAGAATAATCCCATCTCTTTGCACCAAGTTTGAATGAAAGTATATTCTACTTCTAAGTACTTTCTAAGTGAATATATCTATGTTCATGCTTGTTCGGTATCATTGTTTTATTCTTCTTTTTAGAAACTTTTCAGTAGCCATATTACGTCTAATCATCTTTTTGTGATATCTCCAATTGCTAGTTCTTCTACTATTATTCTCTAATATAGGTTGTTTTCAAAATTAAAAACTCAGAAAAAAAAAGAAGAAAAGTAAAGAAACGACATCGATACCAAAGAAGAAAGATTTTATTGCAAGTTTCCATTATTAATGGACGTTGTTGAAGTTAACAACTAATTGGCTCATAATCAATTGAATCTACTAGGATATTTGAAATAGTCGAAGTAAACCTAGCTTGCAGGTCTTTGTAATGGCAAATTCTAAACAAACTTTTCGGAGAGACAAGAACACGGCTAAAGTATAGGGTCATAGTTGAATCTTCGCCTTTTCTCCAACCCAAATTGCAAAACTACAGGACGTATTCTGCTTCACTGCCGACAAGTTTGGATTTTATGGAGCCGTGTTCTTAGATGGTGGGGTAACCAATGGATTGTGCCGGGTTCTTTAAGTGACCTTCTCCAACAGCGGGGATGTTTCATCCATGGTTTTATTCAGCAAAAAAGTTAGGACTCTTTGACTATATATGGTCCTATGGTTAGTGTGGTTAGCTCGTAATGATTATTATGTCTTTAATAATGTGCCTTCGGATTAGGATAGTATTTTTACTATAATCTTTCACAGAGTGGCTTCTTGGGCTAAAATCTTTTGATGAATATCATTTTGTTAAACTAAAAATGATATTTTCCATAACTTGGAAGGATTTCAAAGATAGTTTAATCCGGTTCGAATTGGAGTTCATCAGGAATGGAAAGAACCTCATGTGGGAGCTTTGAAATGGAACATTGATGGCTTCTCTCCTGGAAAGCCGAGAAGGTTAGCCTGTTAGGTATAAGTGGGGTTTTGCGAGACTATATGGGCAGGGTTCTGTGTGTTTTCTCAACCCCTACATGCATCAAAGAATCCAGTGAAGTTGAAGTTTTGGAAATCAAAAGGGCTTCGGAGCTAAGCAAGCTGTTAGAATAGAATGGAGACTAGCTTTAAAACCTGCGATGCATTGGAGCTAGGATTTAAAGATATTTTTTAATATAGTAAAAAATACTTAAATATTATATATGCATTTTATTGTACCAAGTTTTTTTTTTAATTGAGAAATACGAAGATTCTATTTATATTTAATAAAATAAATTTAAAAAACAGATGAATTAATGATCAATTGTGAAAGAGTTGTTTTGGGGTACGTAACAAGTTTAGAACAACCATAGCTACACCACCCTTCTTCTATGATAAATGAGGTCATCTTGAACTCAAGTAGGGCTGATTTAACAAAATGAGAGCTAACTAAACAAGGTGATTACACAATCAAATCTGGCAGCACTGCTATTGCTAACATTGCATTTTCGGGTACCTTTTCTTTCACTCCATTGTTTCAAAGGGCATCAGTTTCATGTTTTTTCAAGGGCATTGTTTATGGGAATGGGGCATTTATCAGTCATTTGTAATATGCATATGATACTTTAGTTTTTGTGCAAAACAACTACAACTCATTAATGAATGCTAAGAGGATCTTATGTTGGATTTAAATGGCATCAGGGCTGCGAATTAACTTTCATAAAAGCTTTCTGGCAGGAATCAATCTTGATGAAGAATATATTGTTGGAATGGTAAATGTGATATACTGCAACTAGGACACATTGCCATTTAAATACATGGGACTTTCTTTGGGTGCGAATCTGAAAAGGCTCTCAACATGGAAGCCGATAATAAAAAAGATTCGTACAAGACTGGGAATGTGGAAAGGAAGGGTACTAAGCATGGCGGGAAGTGTTTGTCTTCTTAAAAGTGTCCTTTCATCTCCTTCATTGTATTACATGTTTATCTTTCTCATGGCTAAGGGTGTAGCTCGTTTGATCACCACAATACAACGAAGAATTCTATGGGCTAGTGTATCTACTGAAAGAAAGGTTTGCAAGGCAGTTTGGCATGTGATTATCGGGGGGAAAAACAAAGGTGGATTGGGTATTGGGCTCTTTGTAGGGAAAAACAAGGCAATGCTTTTCAAGAGGCTTTGAAGACTAGTTAATAATGCTGAAAGAGGCTGGCAGAATCTTATCACCAACTTATACCGACCAACTTACATCAATGGCCTTCCACTATTTAAAAATCCCACATCACCAATATGGACTGCTATTAGTTCAATTATCAACATGGATACTGCAATGTCTTCTTTCTTGAAAAATAGCTTGCTACTTCAAAGTTGGCAATGAGGAGACAACATGTTTTTGGACATACCTATAATTGCCATGTGGTATTTTGAGAGAGTGCTTTCCATTAATCTATGCACTCTCCATAACTAAATCAGAGTGTCTGGCAGTAACGGGGGAGCATACTAACAGGGGATGGTTGTGGAACCTCAACTGGATTGGAGCCATACCCTATGCTCTCAAGAACAATCACAGCTGCAACAACTACACACTTTGATAAATGGGATCAAACGGGACACAAATAGGGTAGACTTATAACGGTGGGTGCTACATAAAAAAGGAGGATATACAGTTAAATCTTGCAGCACGACAATTGATAACATCGAATTTCCAGGTACTTTTTGGTTCACTCCACTGCTATGGAAAGGTATTTCCCCTAGGTACCAAATTCAACCATTGTAATTGCTTCATTTATAAGAGTATTAAACGTATTGTATTCTTAATTATTTATGTACCAAATGCAACCCTTATAAGTCAAACTTTGAATTATGAACCGTGGAATCACTTCATGTACGCTTCTATTGAAGTCAATGCTAATTAAGAATTAAAAAAAGAAAAAAAAAACAAAGGAAGAAGAAAGAATATACTTGGGGTTTACTTTAGCCCTTTGGAATTTACGTTTTTCATGCACACTAAATTAGTTGGTGAGTTTTAGTTTTCGTTGACCTCTCCAAATGTTTACCAGGGAATGGCCTCAACTTGCTCAATTGCACGAGAGAGAGAGAGGGGGGGGAGAGAGAGAGCATTCATGGAGGATTAGGGAAGGGACCTACGTAGTTGAAGTGAAGGAAGCAAAGGGTCCATGACAGTGTCTCCTAGGAAGTCTGCGAGGAATGGAATATCGTGAGCATCATGCTAGTTGTCACCAATGGAGGACTACAGTCTCCGAATTGGTCTCCGAGCCCATATTCTTGCTCTATATGTGTTTCTAGTGGCTTGCGGTGTGGGGGCAACTAAACGAGGGTTTCACATGCGATCACAACCCTTTTTCTACTACAAACCACGTGGCCACTTCAATTATTCGATCCCCTTTCTCTCGTGTTTTTGAACTCTAAACACCCAACTAATTATGTGCCAACTTGCACTGGCTTCTTGTAACTCAATCGGGCCTGTTTCTTTTGTACTAAATAACCCAAGAAAAATCCTAAGATCAAGCCGAAATGTTAATTTGGATAGTACTCTTTTGAAGCTACCAAAATCTTGCAAGTTTTTGTTTATCAATCGACAAACCAATAATTTCCTGCCCCAGAATCCTGTTCTTGATTATAAATTTAAAAACAGAAACAGTCCATGTATTTTACTGACTATAATCTGGGGTGTGTGTGTCCATCACATTATTTGGGATTTCGAATCATGTCTTTGCTTGTCGTCCCATAGCAAAGCTTGTGTCTGTCAAAGGCTAAATCTTCATAAATTGCATCAATCAGATCATTCTATATATATGGGAGACCTGCATGGATGGTAAGAATTGGGGGACCCTATATTTCTAAGCATTTGATTTGGATTAACCCTTTATTCTGGAGACAATGTTGTCCTTTCATGTCTATTATTAGTCACATTCAAGAGATAGACAGTTTATTCCACTCCATATCTTAACAAATTAAGGGTAAAAAATAAAAATTTAAAGGAATAATTCAATTGGTCAGGTGTTGGGTTTAATTTTTTAATGATTATGAGTTCGAGTTATTTTAGAGCCACTAGAAACTGACATGGTCGTTAATTTCAGAACCCATAAAATTAATTAGTTAAGATACGTGCAAGCTGATCCGGACATCTATATTAATTAAAAAAATAAATAAATAAAGCAGCCAATGTCTTTTTTACCTACTTACTTCTAACCAGAAAATAAAATAAAATAGAAGAAAAATTAAGGGAAAGGAGAGAAGCCTTCACCTAGCTATGGTCATTGACACAATTGAAATTAATGGCCCCGCCAATTAAGCATGTAATTACCAACCATATATTATATAGAGTCTTAACTACAGGCTACTTACCAGCAGTTTCAACTCTCGCGAGCTAACCCACCTTGATGCTCGAATTAAGGAAAGATTAAGAATGTTAATTATATATGTTGATGAGCTGTACCTCACTTCACTTGAATCGAATGGTGTAATAAAGCAAAGAAAGATCATATCCTGAAAAGAAAAGTCCTCTAAATCTGGTAGCTGCTTGCCTGCCCCCATATGCAACACCAGTACACCACCATTACCATTACCACCACCTCACCTACCTAGCTTTGCCTTTGATAATTCACGCAGCATCTTTACAACAAAACTCACAAAGTAAAACTATTAACACAACCTTATTCCCCTAATTTTTACTACTATTTTTTAAAAAAAACTTGAGTAATTTAATAATTACTTTTATGAGGGTGTTGAAAATAGGTGTAAGCTTTTTGAGTGCCGTGTCTTTTGAGTAGTGGAGTTTTTTTACTAGGGGAGAAAACATGTAATTAAAATATTTGATTAAATATACTGTTAAAAGTGCGATTATTTCTTTTCTATAGTGTGGAGTCCACATAGACATTGTTCTTGACCAAACAGGTGCAGTATCTTTTGGGATTCTTCCCTTTTGCCCCAGACGGATTCTTAGCTAGTTTGTAACATATATATGACCATAATGACCCAAATATTGCCATTCGTATTAATTTACAGTTGGGTCTGGGGGATAGTCAGAATCAGGGAGCAGAAAAACTAAGGGCCGACGGTTGGTTGTTGGCAATTACTGGTTGCGTTTACCATACCAACTCATAAAAAAACACGCACATTAACTATCTCTTTCGCTTTATTTGTCAAACAGCAAAGATTTTGGCTATATATATATATATATCCTGAAATTTTTTGGCATTTTACTCAAAATTGACGGTGGTTCAATTAGTGGGCTCATGGAGTATGGGATTGGGAACCAACAATGAGCCATACGTACGATTAATAAAGGAAATAAATCAATCTTTTCTTCACATCTCTTGTTGTTAGGATTTAGCTGTAACGAAATATGTGACCCGCATTATGTCACGAGTCAGCTCAAATAATGAAAAAAATTCATTGAAGACTTATCGTTATTCTTTGTGAATTCTTTCCCACGATAAAAAAGAGTTTACTGAGATTTTTCTAACATCATTACTAAAGACCACGCGATAACACCAAAAGAGACGACACACACTGTCATGACAACGATACAGAAAGCAAATCAAATAAAATATCATAAATTGAGTATCTCATGTTTATGTTTAATCAATTAATTTAATTTAATTTTTTTTAAAATCTTTTAAAAAGCTAAATTTAACAAAGAATGATATATAAAAGACTCAATATAACTCGAGTCATTTTTAAAATCAGCTTAATCATTTAAAAAAAAAATGAGCTTAAAAGAAATGGAAAAACCAAGCACACCTGAACAAATCTCCTAAACATGGATTAATCTCCTAAACTCACAAGCCATGAAATTCTAAACTTGTGCTCAATCAAGAAACTCAATTCCTAACCAATTTAATTATCAATGATGAAACCAAAACAAAACATTCAATTTAAAATATTTGCCAAAGTAAAAAAAAAAAAGAAATAAAAAGAAGATCAAATTTGACAGAAAAAAACTGGAGCATGGAATCGTAAAAAAAATTCAATTTTAAAAATTATTCCAAGTAAAACGAATAGAAATCAAAAGAAAAGGGACTAAATCTAACAAATAAAAAAATAATTAAAGAATGATAAAATTGAAAAAAAATCCAATTTTATAAATTATTTCAAATAAAAAATAGTAATCAAAAGAACAACGACCAAATATGAAAGAAAAACAAATTGAAAGGCTATTTTTAAAATTTAAAGTGTCAGGTGTGGAAATCAAGGAGGAAAAAGAAAAGAAAGGGAGAAATGTCGTCAATGTCATATCAGAGGTATATTCACCACAATCGCTATCCAAGGATGAAGGGGTAGCCGAGACAATTCAAACATCGCAACAAATACCATCCGAATGAAACATCCGAATGAAACGTCCACAACCCACTTTTTTTAAAAAATAATATTTATAATTTAATAAATTACAAAGTTGCCCCTCACCCAACTTGATTATAATAAAAAAATCATAGTAAAAATACGAAAAAGCCTTTGAACGTCAGTTAAGATTTTTTTTCTTTTGCATTTAAGAGCAATTTAGTGATTTAACTATGCTTTGAAAAATGAAAATATAAAAATATCCATGAACGCCTATTTAAAGAAAATTTGCTTTTGAAAATAATTCGGTCATTTAACTGTGATTTAAAAATATTAGAAGACCGACTTGTCCACTATCAATATGATAATCACTAATGAATCCTTACAAAAAGACTTTATTATTCCAAATAGCTAGTTCATTGATACTTTTTGAAGGGTAAAATGATCATTATATTGCTCCAATACACCGTAAACTATGTCCTGATCTACATTGAAAGATTGAGTCCTATTAGTTTTTCTTTTACTTTAACTAAGAGAATGAACCCACGATCAATCACTACCATGAAATAGCAAAACACTAACGAAATATTATTCCACCGGTAATTTTATTTCAGATGTAATCAAGCTTTAAACACTGACGAAATATTCTATTAAACCATCAAATATAAGAAAAATAATAACTAAAAAAATGTTCAAATTCAACTCATCATGAAATTTTGTAGTTAACTATCCACGAGTTGTTGCACCTTTTTCTATCTGTCCTCCTTCTACATGTGGGTTTCAGTAAAAAGCTTTATTGATCTTGGATCATGCCTAAACACCATATCCTGCAAAATAAATCTATAGTTAGTTTTTTTTAATATAATACAACAATTAAAAAAAACAATTATCATATAAAATAGAACCTTACTATCTGTTTGCATGCGAAATGAACGGAATGGATCCGCTAGTGTGCATATTCATGGAACCATGAATCTCCCTGGTCTGATTCTCTGAACTTAAATGTGATTGCTTTAAGAAATGTTCTGACATCACGTGCTGGAGATAAGTGTCCTAGATACCCTCTATGACATACGAAGGTTTGAAACCCATTTGCACGACTACATTTTCCTAACTTTGAAGATCTTTATCTTTTGCATATTTCTTTGTTTTTTTATGGGCATCATACTAGAATCATGTAACCTGGTTCATAAAAAAAATCAAATAAGATAACTAAAATTAAAATTTTAATATTTAAAAATAAATATCATAATTTGAATTCAATCTTACCTAATGATGTTGTGATTCTCCCATACTCTCCTAGCTACGCCGTTGTCAGCCTCCTCCTAATAAATTTTTTTCTTACACATTAATTTCATAAAATAATTATTTAATTAAAATTAAAAATACTAATCAAATTAAATATTAAAAAAGTAATTGTTTATGTATATACTAACTTTAACTTTTCAAACCAATCATAAATCATAAGCTTCATTTCAGGATTTTTGGAAATCGAACTCCATTGAAACAAAGACACTTCCATCGAAGATTCATTACCTATGTTATTGTGCCAACAAACTCAACATTTGTAAGCTTGAATTTTAATCCATTTCTTAAAATTAATTATTCAAACTTTATCCATTTTTGTTTAATTTGTTATTGTGTAGAAAAGGAAAACAAACTTACATGTTATGGTTGTGATTCCACTAAGCAATATACTTCCTGGTGCAAACATCCCTCTCAGAAAGGAAACCTGCTCTATGAGTCACTCTCGCACTCGATGAGCCTACGTTAAGAGAGGGCACTTATGCCTAACGTGCCTCATCATGGTCAGCATCTAGCGTGATTGTCTGCTCATGCTCATCATATACGTTACCAGAAGAACCAACAATGATCCTGTATACGGGAGTCTATCCAAAACAAATTTGATAAAAAAAAAATAATATTATCACTATATTCTATTTTAAAAAATTCTATAGCACCTTCCATATACAGAAGTCTACTCAAAACGGTTTTTATCACAGTTCCATTACTCTTCTACACAATTAAGTTCTTCAATCTCACCCTACCATTGCCACAATATCACACTACACACCAACATGCACTTCACATGAATTTATTAAAATTTACTCATCAAACCAACACTTAAATAATAATAATAATAATAATAATAATAATAGTAATAATAATCTCTTAATTGAATTTTCATTACCAATAAACAATTAACCAAAACCTATCAAAAAAAGAAAATCTCAGTTACATTTTCACCATTATCTGCAATAAATTATTAATTCATCACAATTACAATTCTACATACAAAGAAGTCATTTATATACTTATGATCGGTTGACAAAACCTAAAAGAAAGATGTTTTACCACCATTTATGTAACAGCCTGGCCCAACATGCTGTATATTATCCGCTTTGGGTCTTAACGCCCTCACGGTTTTGTTTTTGGTGATGCGAGCCCACTTCTGAGCCTAACGCCCCAAAACGCATACAACATGTTAGCAACCAACACTACTAATAAGGTCTTGGCTCCGAACGCTCACTTCCGATGTGGTATATCACAATCCCCCCACCTTAAGATGAGCCGTCCTTGGCTCTGATACCAAATGTAACAGCCCAACCCAACATGTTGTATATTGTCCACTTTGGACCTTACCGCCCTTACAGTTTTGTTCTTGGTGACGCGAGCCCACTTTTGAGCCTGACGCTCTAAAACACATACAACATGTTAGCAACCAGCACTACTAATAAGGCCTTGGCTCCGGACGCTCGCTTCCGATGTGGGATATCATAATTTATTAAGGTAAAGGCCTTGTTATTTTCTATACAGTATGGATAAGCTAATTTTTCATTCGTGCTCCAACCAGAAACCATCCTATACGTAAGAAAATTATTGATAGTCCACATCAAAGCTGTCTTCATCTGAAAATTATGTTTTCTTAAGACATCATATTTAAAATTCTAAATGACCACAACTAATTCAACTCGTAAATCAACGATTGAAGACAAACATCTATATTTCTATATAGACTGTTAGGATCAAGTATGAATGTCAATAAGAACATGAACTCCGACCTCGTACACACCCTCGATGACAAGTTGTAAATTGTGTGTATCACCAGCTAATAAGAATATAGTGCAACAAATGACCCAAATGAATTGAATCCATCTATAAGTTTTATGGTTCCTTTAAAAAATGAGGATACACCTTATTAAACTACTTTCAAGCTTCACCATCAAAAGAGTGCATCGTGATTTCATCCACTACATCATATAAACGATGTCATGTCGTATGCCTAACAGTTATTAGAGACATAAATAACCTTTGCAGTCTAGGAGTGATCAGAAAGTATCTTGGTTTTTTATGTGGGATAAAAGTCCTTCTCCTACCAATTTTAGATTTATACTAATCATACCCCCAAGTAAAATGCAAAAGTAAAATATACATTTTCATGGTAGTACAATATGCAAAAGTTTGGGCATATGTTAATTTTATGGTATTCTAGACCAAGAAGTTTCATCATGGATTTAACAACATAGAAGTTTTTTTTTTCATCTTATTTCATTCAGGTAAAATACTTCTTGTCCATTCGACAATTCTGTCATAATTAGTCTCATTCATCAACCCATAATCTGACTTGATGATGAATACCTATGCAACATTTGATAATGTAATGTGATTTGTAAACCCATCCTATAATGTTTGTCAAAATCTTTCAAAAGTAAAAAAAAAAAAACTAGTTGCATCTACATTTAGTTCTTCATTTACATTTGAACGTTCACTTGCATAACCTGATTCATTCTCATTGCATCCATCATCATACTCCTATAAAGATTACTATTATCAACTACAACTCCATGTATGTTTCTAGAACTAGAAGTTAAGTCGGTCATCCTTTCTACTATGATCTCGTAAGGAACATAAGATTTTTCATGTGCAAACCACCATAAGTATTTTTCCATGAAACTTTTTTGTAGAAGCTGTATCGTAACAACATCTAGATCGAGAAACTTTTTATTTTTACACCTCTTATACGGACATTTAATACCGCCTCCACTAATATTCTTCAGATTAGATAATGTATAATTAATAAAACTCTCAACACTATTACAATAATCCTGCACAACCCTTCTGGTGAAACTCAATATATTTAAGAATAATAATTCATTATTTATATGAAACTCATATAGAATATTAATAACAACATGTGTTAATTAATAATATGAACTAAATAAATTATCGATACCCAACTAATTAGCTATCATTGGTTCAACTCAAACTTATTCAATTTATTTTAATAGTACCCCTTAATCATTATCAATTTTCTTCAAAAATTCAAATTTCTTAACTTTCTCTAAAAGTTTAAATTTATTCAAATTTATTAAAATTTTCAACTTAACAATAAAATTAACAAACTATAAAATGTGCCCATTAAATAATTCATTATTTATTTCATTATAACACACTTAAATTATAAAATCAAACTCAATTGCATCAAATGACAAACAAATATATTTTTTCAAAATCTCAAACAAACTCTAACATGTACTAATCATACATTCATATAATAAACTTATCTAGAAAAAAGCTATAAAACAAGTAAACAAAAAATCAAATAACATATACTACAAAAAAATGCCATAAAATAACACAAAACAAATGGGTTACAACAAAAAAAAAATAGATAGGTTTGCTAACCTGATATGGCGAATCTTAAAAACAAAAAAGAACTAGGACAAGAATATTAGTAGACTGAGTGTTAGGGTGACTAAATTTGTGATGATAAGAGCTAGATTTGTGACAAAATAGGAGAGAGGGTATTATTTTTTGCAAGAAAAAAAAAGAAGAAATAAGGGAAGGGGACAAGAGGTTGTCCTACTAGTTATAACTTTAATATTATAAATGGATTCCTCGATATTAACTAGCAACGATTAAGGCTATGTTTGTTTTCCGGAATTCACTTTCCGAGAAATTACTTTCCAAACTTTCTTGTGTTGGTTTGACATTAGAAAAGTTAGTCAACGGAAAACACTTTCCAGTAAAATGAAAATTTGGCTTGGTTTCCAGGAAAGTGTTTTCCTGGAAAATTTGGGCGGAAAACACTTTCCGGAAGTTGTGAAAAATTTAGAAATGTCATAATATTTGCTGATTATATCAAATTTGGTCCTCAAACTTTTGATTGCTATATATATATATTTTTGAATATTTATTTTTCAATTTCATCCCTTAAAATTTAATTTTTATATTAACTTTGGTCCTTATTTTTATAATTGTTATTTGCTTTTTTCTTATCATTTTTTTATTGAAATTTTTTTCTATCAAATTTGGTCCTCATTCTTTTAATTGTTACTTATTTTATTTGAAATAATTTATGAAATGTTAATTATTATTATTATTTTAATTTCTTCATCTTTCAATTTTGTTTTTTAGATTTGATCTCTATTATTTTGATTATTATTTATTTTATTTGAGATAATTTATGAAATTATATTTTTTTCAATTTTATTCTCATTCAACTTTTTAATTGGTAAGATTTGTTCATCATTATTTTAATAAACTTGAGAAAAATAAAACATTAATAAGTTATTTTACAGCTTATTTTTCATGACATAACCAAACACTAGAAAGTGTTTTCCAACTTATTTTCCATTACACTACCAAACATCAGAAAATATTTCACTTTCCCGGAATTCACTTTCCAAAAGGAAACTACTTTCCAGCAAATAAACAGGGCCTAATTATCATCAGTAATTTGGTTGGAAATATTGACACATCATATTTTTTTGATGAAATTAACAAGGGAATACATACTCAATTTTTTTTATTCTATGAATTCAATCGGTAATTCCCTTGGTATACATCAAATAATTTTTTTTTGTCGGTTATTATCGACAATAATGGTAACATGATTTTCTATCAAGAAATATCATTATAATTTACCAATAATATTTTTTTTATCAACATTATCTCGTTATATTTGATAATTTTCTGGTTGTAACTGCCACCTTATTACTGATACCATTACTAGCCCATTTACCCCAATATCTTGATTTATTGTGCTGCCACCTACCCAGAATATATGATACCAACTAATTTGTTTCCATTAAAGACTAAATGTTTGACTTCAAATCAAAAGGTTGGTGTGTGTGTGTGTGTGTGTCTATATATATATATATATATATATATATATATATAAAATTAAGCAGAAACATAACGGACCAATTTGAAGGCTAAAGAGGGAGAATGTGGCCGACATGGGTTTGGTATTGAGTAATAGGCCAGGCATATGGATCCTCGGTGGTGGCGCCCTCTAGAGTTCAAGTTACCTTGTGGGCCACTTTTTAGCCATATTTCCTGTCGGTGTGGCCTTTAAAGAAGGCTACTGCTACATGAGCAGGACTCCAAGTCTCCTTCCTTCTCTCTTTAGTCTTAATTAACACTAGGATTGTTTTGTTTTCTACTTCCTACATGAATTCCCATATCCAAAAATTTATTAATACACATAGAGCCCATGCGATTTTGTATTTGGTGGAGCATACTTATCAATCTAAATCGGCGCCATGGTAAGAGGGTATCACTATGAATGTTGTGACCAAATTATTTGAGCATAGAAATGTGTGATGTCTTGTGGGATTGACGCGTAATACATCAGTTTGGTTTTCTAAATTAATTACTAAGCATAAGAAATCCAGTCCCTGGTCAAAATTGTCTTTTGTCAATAGCTCTTTCTTCTCTTAGTAAGCCACTATATATATATATATATATATATGCTAGCTACATTGAGATTCAGTCACCACTACAGCACCAACCCACAATTCAATTCCCCTTCAAAATTTATACAACTCAATCTCAAACCAAACTTCTCCTTCCAATTCTTCTTCTATATATCGTGTCGTCGACTACATATAGAGTTATTTCTTGCTTTTGCATATTTGAGCTTCGAAACAACATTATTTACAGCTTGTTCAATACATAACAAAATGAGATTGTTGTCTAGGAAAGCCACGTGTAATACTCATGGGCAAGATTCCTCTTACTTCCTAGGATGGCAGGAATACGAGAAGAACCCATACGATGAGATCAAGAATCCAACAGGCATCATTCAGATGGGTCTTGCAGAGAATCAGGTCAGAAAACCATGCATGTGTGTGGGTGTGGGTGTGGGTGTGTTAGAATAACATGGTAGCTTACGTTCCATTTTGCTATTATTTGCAGCTCTCTTTTGATCTTCTCGAGTCATGGCTGGCTAAGAACCCGGACGCAGCTGGGTTCAAAAAAGATGGACAGTCCATATTTAGAGAGCTTGCTCTTTTCCAAGATTATCATGGCCTTCCTGAGTTCAAGAAAGTAAGTCCATTATTGTTTTTTCAAGTCATAAAACTAATATATAAATGATTTACGTGTTCCAATATTAATTTGTCTCTTTGTTCTTACAGGCATTGGTAGAATTCATGGCAGAAATTAGAGGCAACAAAGTAAGCTTTGATCAAAACAAAATAGTACTCACTGCCGGTGCAACTTCGGCGAATGAGACACTCATGTTCTGCCTTGCTGAGCCAGGAGAGGCCTTCCTTCTTCCCACTCCATACTACCCAGGGTAAGTTAATTAATTATATGGTATACTGTATATATCTTCCTATATACTTTCCCTGTTACTAAAATGCTAAGTTACTTAATAATTAATTATTCTTGCAGATTTGATAGAGATCTCAAGTGGAGAACTGGGGTTGAGATTGTACCAATTCAGTGTACAAGTTCAAATGGCTTCCAAATCACTGCACCAGCCCTTGAAGAAGCCTTTCAAGAAGCACAAAAGCAAAACCTACGGGTTAAGGGTGTCTTGGTCACAAACCCCTCAAACCCTTTGGGAACTACAATGACCCGCAATGAATTGAATCTTCTTTTAAGCTTTGTTACCGAGAAGGGCATTCATCTCATAAGCGATGAGATTTATTCGGGTACAGTTTTTAGCTCTCCGGGATTTGTAAGTATCTTGGAAGTTTTGAAGGATAGGAAATGTGAGAATAGTCAAGTTTGGAATCGAGTTCATATTGTCTATAGTCTATCAAAGGATCTTGGTCTCCCTGGTTTTAGAGTTGGTGCAATTTACTCCAACGATGACATGGTTGTATCAGCAGCAACCAAAATGTCTAGCTTTGGTTTAGTGTCTTCTCAAACTCAATATCTTCTCTCTGCTCTACTCTCTGACAAAAAGTTTACGAGGAATTATATCTCGGAGAATCAAAAGAGGCTTAAACAACGTCAAAAATTGCTGGTAAAGGGCCTTGAAAAAGCTGGAATCAGCTGCCTGAAGAGCAATGCTGGCTTGTTTTGTTGGGTTAACATGAAGCACCTCTTGAGTTCTAACACATTTACAGAAGAAATGGAACTGTGGAAAAAGATTGTTCATGAAGTTAAGCTAAATATCTCTCCTGGTTCTTCCTGTCATTGTACCGAGCCAGGGTGGTTTCGAGTATGCTTCGCTAACATGTCTGAAGAAACATTAAACCTTGCTATCCAACGATTGAAGTCATTTGTGGAGTCGATGAACAATCAAAGCCATCACCAAATGCTGAAAAGCTCAAGAAGAAAGTTCCTCACCAAGTGGGTTTTCCGACTATCGTTTGATCATGATCACCGCGAGCCTGAGGAGCGATAGTCTGGTACTTATGTCAAGTGTGAACATAATTAAAAACAGAGTAGTTCTTATCCATTTAATTTTTTTCACACCAAAACTATATTTTTGGTTGATAAGTTTTTCTCAATTCTTCTTTTGAATTGTAGAAAGCGCACTCGATCCCTGCGGGATTTGGAGTGGCTCTAAGCTAGATTTGTTTCCTAAAACCTCGTGTCCCTTGCAAAAAATTCTTCAATTAAAGGATATGCTAATGTGATTAATTATGGGTTATTTAACATAATTATGAAAAACGTTTTCCATTCTTCTTCTCGTGTATAATCATGATATGTTGATTCATATTGTACGTACGTATACATGTTTCTTTCACTGCATTTGCAAATTACTTGCAACAATAAACCAGTACTATACGTAATGGCCGCCTACATATTAATGGATAGAGAGATGACGTTTGTGGTCGGTGTGGGTGTCGTCGGCGTCCATTAATTGTCTCTCCACTGACCTTGAGCATTATACACACACACGTACTCGATCTTAAACGTTGTTTAAGCCGTGTGAGTAGGGAATTGGTATTAAATTCTACAATGTATGGTGGGTTTGCGTGGGTCAAAAGGCTAACGAGTCAAAACTCAAAAGGGGGCATATGTTTTATGGAAGGTATTAGCTAGGGTTTCCAATCTCTGTCTATCTATCTATCTATCTTTTTTTACTTATATATATGAAGTGAAGCCAAAAAAATTCAAAAGACTCCCACACTTCTCTTAGCTTCAACAAAAAGGCATGTAAAGTGAAGAAAATAAATGTCTTTATAGGTTGTTTTAATTAAAACTCGGCATGGTGCACGCAAGCAATAGAAAGGGAGAGTTTCTTGCAAACATTTCAATGCCTTTTTTGATGTAAACTTTCTAGGATTAACTAGCAGGTGTTTACTTTAAAATGTCTGTTTCCTAAAGCTACGCGGTTTTGCAGCTTATTAAAATATTTGTCTCCCTAAGTGACCAAATTTTAGGAAACAAACCTCTCTTTAAATTAATTAATCCAATCAAATAATAATGCAATATATATATATATTCTGATTAATGTATATCCTATGGTTTAACGGAAATTTATCTCTTTCTAATGTTATATTAGGAATGATAATAATCAAGAGTAGAACTGGGATTTAGACATTAGATCATGCATGTGATTGTTAAGCATAAGAGAGTTACAGTTATAAAAATTCAAACTTTGTAACTGACAGACATTAAAGATCAAGAAAAGAGTTGCAGTTACAAAAATTCAGTTACAAAGATTCAAACTTTATAACTGTTACATCTCCAGCTAACTAACGGACATATATTAAAGATCAAGAAAAGAGTTTCAAAAGAGAGTTTTTACACAGATTCAATCTTTGTAACTGTAAGTTTCTTGTTTATGTTGGATATTCTGTTGCATTAATGAACCTGCACTAATAATGATTTTAAAATTGAAATTGAAATTATATTTGTAATAATATTTAATAATTGATTAGTTTAGATATTATATTTTTTTTATATATATATATATATATATATATATATATATATATATATGAGCTCCTGTTGTACTATTATTTTATTCATTATGAAAATATATACAGATTACATTTTCTCTTATTCTCTGTTTTTCATTCTTTCTGTGATCAACTAGGGACCAAATCAAGGAAACGATTTTTTTTCTTTAAAAAATAATTTTAAAAATGTAGGGGTAATTAAAATTATAAGGACACTCTCTCCAATCATATGAAAGACTTTTCTTTAGTTAGTTAGACCACTAACATGGGCTTCGACTGGCATATATATATATATATATATATATATATAAAAGATTATATGATTATGGCATTAGCAATATTCTCATAATGAGAATATTTGTTAGTTTTTATTTTAGAGCGTGCATCTCTTGTAAGAGTCTCGGATATTTAGGGTTTTACTCGCTTACCTGGACCTATAAAGTGCGTTTTTTGAGAGTTTGTGTTTCCTCAAATCCAAAAAAAAAAAAAATTATTCTCATAATGAGATTCTTCTTAAAATTGTTTCTAAGAAAAAAAAGTCCATCGTAAGGATATTATATTAAAGTATATACTTGCTTCAAAGCCTTTTTGTTCTTTTAATACATGCAGGAGTCGCAGTTACTTAAATATTCAGTTTAGAGTCCTCTCAAGATCATCATTAATTAAATATGGTGTAGTTAAAGATCATGTTAACATGATGTCATGTGCTTATACTTATAATATATCTAACTACCAATTAGTCTTAAATATTCTGTAAATCCTTATATATTTCTGCATTTGCTTCTATTCTTTGATATTTTGGATTCAAAACTTAAAACTAACGCCTAAAAACTATTAAATTCCCCTAAATATATCAAGAAAGAAGGCCTGTTTGAATGTGCTTTGTGTGGGAGATCGAGACAGAGTATTGCCTCCCTGGTTGACCCTCCACAATAATAATTGAACATGCAATCTATTATTCTAGAAAATATTTATGTGTAACTCGCAATTTATTTGCATTGATTAGAGTTCTATGGTTTGTCCATGATATGCGGCGAATACCTGTCAAAACTGCCATGATCCTTGCATTGATTTGGAGTTTTGTATAGCTCTCATTAATTACTACGTTGGAGACTAATAAAAATATTATAAAACAGATTAACTAATAATTATTTCTTTTTTAAATGAGAATTTTGGTCGATTTCCATGTTCTTGTTGACTCCATGCATGTGCCCTATGTGATTTCTGGTTTTCGATTCCAATTTATATATATGTAATAATAGTTATATAAATTAGTTTCGAGGATAATTAATTAACTAATATTGGGATCATTGAAGTACTAAATCAAAAAAGGATACTGGAGTTGCTAGGTTTGGTATAACACTTGATATTATATTATGGTTTTCCGGTTAGATTTATTAATTAATTAATGTTAACGCGGTTTCAGTTACATCAGTTTTATTTCTTCCAGCACGTCTGAGATTTTGGTTCGGCAGTTAAACTTTATATATATATATATGCATAATAAATTTAATATATATATATATATATAAAGGTTTGATATTAGTTTCTTAGGATATTCTTATGAAATACGAAAGATTAATTAATTGTTATAGCCATTAAATAAATGGCTTAATAGAAAAAAGAGTACAAAATTTGTTAGTAATTTCAAGAGGTTGGGTTTCGTACTTGAAGATATTTGCTTTATTCTTTTATTGGATTTAAATTTTTGAAGTTAATATTTTGAAAAAATATATTAAACTTCTCTAAATGTATCAGATGGATATGGAGGAGATGCATTCTTAACATTCTAGTTAACATGCAATTGCTAGTCCAAAAATTAATATCATTACTATATAATAAAATAAAAATTGTTAGAATGAATAAATAAATAAATAAACATGCATATATAGCAGCTAAGAAATAGAAATTTCACTAGGTTGAGATGTGTAGCTTCAAAGATTATATAATCAGCACCTTTTTGCTTTACAAAAACAGGCATGAAAGTTGAGTAAAGCTTAGGTTAAGGTAAGCAAACAGCTAATTTATTGGCTTTAGTTTTGAAAACCACTCGAAACACTTCAGACATAGAAATAATTGCTTTAGAAAGCTTGTGTCCACAATCAATTGGACGCCAACATCACAATTAGACATTAACCACCGCCTTGTGTCTGCATTTACACTAATAAAGGGACAATGACAAGAAAGCCTTTGCCATTATGTTTTACTCAAATAATCAACAATCATCAATCAGCATTGGACAAAACCTTGTAAGTTAATTAGTCACTAGTTACATTATCTACAAAATTAGTTAAGTTAGATCTAGGTAGCTCGAGGTGGTTTCTTTCAATTGAGGGGCCGCCATGAGAAGATACATTACCAAAAAATTAACAAATACAAATGAAAATATTGACAGAAAAATTTTATCGGTAGATTGTGGTGAGCTTTACTAACAGAATAGTTTTTTGTTGTATCCATTAGTAAATTTCGATAGAAATATTTTTTTGGTATATACCGAAAGAATTATAGTGGAAAAATAAGTAATTGAAAAAAATCCAAAAGGTACAATAACATGTCATTTATATAGATCAAATTATTAACGGAATTAACCAGCTGATAAAATTCATCTGCAAATCCATCATTAATATTTAATGTATGACCTAGCGAGTGATCTCATCCTCTCCCCCTCCCTCGTTTCTTCTTCTTCCTTCATTTTTCTATGCATATAACAACAACCCTCCCTATTTTATTACAAATCAAATTCTTATCTCCACAAATTCAGCATAACCTTTGTAGCATTGGTGTAAATGTAGAGCATATTATCTTTTTATATACAACCAACTTACTACTTTCATTCTGGTGGGGTTATATCAAATGCGCGCATAAACCTTGCAGCAAAGTCAAGATCATTTAACTAGAGCAAAATAAAAAAGTTTGGCAAACTGTCAATCTTATCATAAATAAACATAAACAATTTCATTGTTGACTAAGCTGAATAAAAACCAACACTAATCACTTATGGAAAAATGATTTTTGCCCATCATTATTATGATTTTTTTATATATAAGCAAGAGATTGCATTAAAACACCATAAAGAATAACTAAGAAGTACAAAATGAATCTACTAAAATTTACATAACATTTACTAAGAAGCTAAATAATTGAAATAAAACCATAGAATAATAGAAACCATATAACTGAAAGCTATAGGTTAGCAAATACTCTTATCCAAGAAAGACTACATAACCAAGACATCACAGAAATAAAGGGTGTCGCTTGATGACCATCCTATATTCTTATGCATGAGAGACACCTTGCTTTTATTATTAGGTAACCAACAACCTAGCAAGAATCAATGACACCAACCTAAAATAATAAAGAAAAAAAAAAGGTATTGGAATCTATTCCAACAAAAATTTAAGGCAACAACAATAAACAACCAACAGCTACAACAATATAAATGTCAGATATACAAGTAAGTAAGTGGAAAGATCATAGTCAGGCCACAAAGTCATGACTTTGAGTCACACCTTGCTTTACAAAATCATCATCCATATGGTTAGCTTTGCAAATAGCATGAAAGAAAGACATGTAACCTAGTTTTGAAGAAAATCTAAATGCAAGGATGAAAAACTTATGATATCTTCATGGCTTACTAAAAGGCTTATTCATCAAGTCAATTGTAATAACAGAATCAGATTCAAAGATTAAATTTATTTGAATTCAAATGTTTTAATCACAGCTAGAGCCTTATCTTTATTTGAATCTTTAATCCTAACAAGAGCAAGGAAAAAACCAAGCATTAAGCTTTTATGATTGTGAAAAACCCCTCCAATATTATCAAAGCTTGGTTTGTCAATGGATGAACCATTAAGATTCCATTTCAACATATAAGATTCAGGGGGAGCCCATAAAATATAAGCTTTAACACTTTTATTATTTCACCATCAAACTAAACTGTCAATAAAAATTAACAAATCAAGAGCACAATAAGAAAATTTAGAGAATAAAACCTTAATCCACACACATAATCTGGTTAGAATTAGGAGAAAACGAGTATCATATTTAAACTACTTGTGATTAAAGAATAATTCATTTCAACAAAGTAAGGGGGACCATGAGATTGTAAAAAATAGCATAAACCAAGTTTTTCTTTGGAATTTTTCTTGAACAAGAGATTCTCATTAATGAAATAAGGCTAATATATTTTCAGGGCAACACCAAGATAAACCCCACCAATCAACAAATTTAGACCAAATTCGTCAGTGATTATGACAATGAATAAGCAGGTGATCCATCGATTCCTCTAACGCCAAATAAAGTGGATAGTGTGCATCTCTAGCTTCAAGAATACCCCACCTAACCAAGACTCCTCTAGTATTGACTTCACCAGGAACCACCATCTAGCAAAAAAAATAAAAACATTTTGGAGGAACCAATCCTTTTCATACATCATTAAAAGAATTAAATGAATTAGGTTGATCAAGACTTGATAAAAGGCCATACATAGATTTAACTAAATAAACACCATTAGAATTGGATTTTCATATCAGTTTATTATCAACTTCACTCGATAACACCATATTAAACAACATATCAAAGAGAGAATAAAATGAGTCAGCTACCTTATCTCATTACATTTATTGTCTTGATATTAAATACTTGTAAAATGACTAAAAAGTTAGCATAAGTAGTGCAAATATATCAGCAATGCTTATTGACAGCCTTTAATAGTTGAAAAAAAAAATCTTGGAGCATCAACATTTGGTTCTTCAAAGAAACCTCACTAAACTCTTAATTATGTTTACACTTTGTTGTTGTTTCTAGTTTGCTTAGCTTGTTTATAAGATTATGATTATTTTGGAAACCATTAATCCAGTATATATGTGGAAAGATTCAAAAGTTTGAATGTTTTGATTTCATAAACTCTTTATAATGGTTGTGCCCATGTTATTGGTAATTTACTAGATATTCTTAAATTTTCTGAATCTCACTGTTTAATTAATAATATTTAATGTAATAGATAAATAGATAAGATATGAGATAAAATCATTAACAAGTACAATAAAAAAAATATAGAAAAATAGAGGAAGCAAAACAAATCCTTAAGTTAGAATAACAAGTTTTTATTTTCATAATAGCATTTCAATTGCTTTGGGTTATATTAAGGTTGGCAATTTTTATGAAAAATAAAGTGTATGGATTATTTTGATTAGTAAATGTATTAACTCCTATCATATATGTTCATATGAAAGCCTTTAATTTATCCTTTTATTTCTTTTGAGATCCATTAATATATGCTATTTTTTTTTCTTTTTAGGGTCTCTCCCTTCTCCTCCTTTTTTTTTCTATTCGCATAGACTGGGATCAGTATTTATAGTGTAAGAGTCTTATCGCTTGTAAGAAGTAAAGTCTCAATCAAACCCATTCTCTTCTTTGAAGTTTGAATTTGATTAAGAATCAAATTTGAAAGCGGATAACTATCATTATCTTAAAGACCAGGATTATCTTGAAGATAAAGATTATCTTGAAGATATGGATTATCTTGAAGATGAAGATAGAATGAAAAAAGCACATTGTAGTCCTTAATTTTCACGGAAGTTGACAAATCACACTTTTTATTGAAATAAATCTCTGATCTTTTAATTTTTCATTTTAAACCCTGTAAAAATTAAATTAAAAGCCAAAGGGCCAAAATTGGGTTATGACTGTTGAAATAATTAAGCTCAAACACAAAAAGGAGGCTAGAATTCTGAATAATATGTATATTATGAGTGCTTAGTCTTAACCTAAATACAAACAAAGTATATATAGGTTAAATTGAAAGTACTATTCTACCCTTAATAAATAAGACTACATAAATATTATTTAACATCTCCCCTCAAACTCACGATGCCACATACAAGCATTGAGAGTTTGCCAACCAAAAAAACGAGAGATGGAATGCCTGGTAAAGAAATCGCAATGCAAGGAAGAAGGAACAAAAGGCAAAACAATGGTGCCATGTTTGAGATGATGGCGAGTAAGATGACAATCGATCTCAATGTACTTAGGCGCTCATGAAAAACCGAAGTTATGAGCACTGAATAGAACTCGGTTGTCACAATACATAGGAGTAGGATGAGAAAAGGAAACTCCCATATCGCAAGTAACCAACGAACCAAACAATCTCTTTGGTAGTAGATGTCATGGCACGATATTCGCGCCGGTGGATGATTGAGAAACAATAGATTGTTTCTTGCTCTTCCAAGAAATAAGAGAACACCAAAAAGATCGAACCCGGAACGGACTTGCGACGTGGGATCACTACCATGATCCGACCAGTATGCACGCAACTCCAATGATGAGGTGGAGAAAGTAAAAGACTCAAAAACCGCAAGATACGCAAAAACGCACCACGGAGTAGGAGAAGCAACAAACAAAGATATGCAATATCACGAGTAATGGTGAGATATACAAACTCCCAACAATAGGGCGGTATAAAGAGGGTCTATCAAAAGTAAACCACGGAAGAAGAGTACCCTGCATTAACCCCAATAGGAGTATATACGACCTTGTTATCGGGAAGTCTAGCGCTCAGAATATCAAACATGACCGAGAAAGAAGGTAACCTCTAGGTGAGTATGCTACCTCAATACCAGAAAAATCGAAGATAACCCAAATCCTTCATTTCAAACCGTCTAGCCAACTCTTCCGAAATACCATCAATATCATCACGGAAAATCATGTCACAACATATAAAGACGGAATGATCACGACTGCATCCGCACTTAATAAAAGAGAGCGAATCATGACCTAGAAACAAAGCCAAGAGAGAATAGGGAATTTTCAAACCAAGCACGGGGTGCTTGTTTGAGACCATATAATCTTTCTTAAGCTTAAAAACATATCGGGTCATGTGAAATACCGGAGGGGGTGCCATATAAACTTCTTCTTGAAGATCTCCATTCAAGAAGGCATTTTTAACATCAGGGTGATAAATATGCCACCGACTAATGAAGCTATGGCAATAAAGTCCCGAATAGTAGTTATTTTTGCAGCCGGGCATATGTCTCCCCATAGTCCATACCATCTTGTTGAGAGTATCCTTTTCCGACCGGCCTAGCTTTGTATCGCTTTCAATAAGCATTAGTCTTGATCTTATACACCCAATGACAACCAACAACACTCTTACCGGGAGGTAGAGGGCGCCGGATCCCAAGTTTCTTATCTGAAAGTTCCTCATCCAAAGCGGATCAAGAATTGCCTCTTTATAGGAAGAGGGCTCAAAGAGACAATGAATAGAAGCTAAAAAGGAAGTAAATGATGAAGAATAACAAGAATAAGCAAAATCGGTAGTTTTGTGGACTTACGATGCGGATGGATGGCGAAGAGGTGGATCCCCATCTAGGATGGGGTGGGTAGATGAGAATGAAGCTTGTGCGGGGGGTGAGGAAGATTACTGCGAGTTAGGAGTACAAATTGATGCTGGAGAGGTATCATTACGGAATCCTCAGAAAAAGGATCTATATGAATAAGATCAAATTTTGTTAGGCAATGAGTAGTGGATGGAATAGAAAAGAAAGGTATATGCTCAAGAAAGACCGTGTGCACATAAAGTTTCCGAGTTATTGGATCAAACCCCTTTTACCTTCACCATAACCTAGAAAGACACAAATAGCGGGTCGAGAGGATACCTTCTTTTCTTTCCATGAGGGATGAAGAACGAAACAAGTACAACCAAAGACTCTAAATGAGGAATAATCAGGGACATACCCATATAACTTTTTAAAAGGAGATAGGCCGAACTATGAGAAGATGGAATTGTATTAATCAAACTTAACGGAGAGGGTTTCTCCCAAAACTCACTAGGAACAAAAGCGAGACAATAAGAGAGAACGAAGACAATGTGCCTATGTTTTCTTTCAAAGAACACCATTTTGCTCAGGAGTATCTGTATATGAAGTTTGGTGGATGGTTCCATCTAAGGCAAGCATTTGAAAAAATTTATTAGAGGTGTATTCCCCACCCAAATCACACCTAAAGCATTTGATCCCGGGGGAATGTTGAGTTTTGATAAAGAGCTCGATATATCTCAAAGAATTGAGCGATGTTTCATTAAATAAACCCAACAATAACTAGGATGATCATCAATAAAAGAAACATAATATCGAGACCCTCCTTTTGTGGCAGCAGGAGAAGGTCCCTATACATCAGAATGAATCAAATCAAATGGTGAAGATGAAACAGAAATACTTTGATTAAAAGGTAAAGCGAGAAAATTTTGCTAGTTTACATCCACCATCTGAAATGTCACAAGTTTTCAAATTTCCTAAAGCTCCTGTGGATGCCAAAAATCTCAAACGAGAAGATGAAACATGACCTAGACGAGAATGCCATAAATAAAAACTAGAAGATGAAAGACTCAAACGAAATAAAGACAAATCAATAAAGAGTAGTAAGTATAAAGTGCAAAGAATGGCACTTTTAACTCATCCAAAATATATAGTCCATTCTCCCCGCGGCTCCCATGCGTAAATCGGCAGATCCTGTACACAATAAAAAGAACCAGAAAACATGACTAAATAATCACTAGAATCACATATTTGACCAACAGACGCAAGATTCAATTTGAGTTTTGGAATAAGAATAAGGCATAGGAGTGCCATAGCGGCATGAGAATGGAGGACAAAGGAGACACGGAGGTAAAAGGGGGAGGGGTGATTATTCAGAGTGTGAATCGGGGAAGGAGAGCAGGGGAAGCCTACGCGGTGGTGTGGTGGTTTTTAACCCCGGGGGGGTCGAGGCGTTAGATTGTGGGTGCGGACTTCCAAGCTTGATTCTCTTGTCTCAACTTAGGACACGAACCTTCCAATGACCTTTCTCGTGGAGCCATCAAAGCCAACCCTGTGTAAGGCTTATTCGATGATTAGAGAATGGCTTAGAAGGTACCGCTAGTACGAAGGATTTGAAGCGAAAAGAATTCCCTTTTGAAGAAGACCAAGACGTATTTCTTCAGCCAATAACTCACCGACGCGAGTCAGGAAGGGTGGAGAACGAGATGGTGAACCTCTAAGTCCCAAAAACCGTGAAGTCTTGTTAAAAACGTACCAATCGTTCCGCTCTCTACGCTCAATATAAGCACCACATGCTTTTAATGCCGATTCTAAGAGCTAATTGATCCCAAAGATCCTCGTGGCGGAATAGAACTCTTGAATACTCACATTCTTCCGGTGAAGAGCTCGTATGTCATTCTCTAACTGCAAAATTTGATTGCGTGAATAACCTTTGCAGATGATCCCAAACCTCCTTTGTTGTCTCATACTTTGCCAATGTGTACCTATAGAATGCTCGTTGTTGATCCAAGTAATGATCTTTGCATTGTTTGCTTCCCTGCATCTATCGAGCAAGATCTCCTTCTTCAATATTCTTAGGTACCACATAAACTCCACAACATATCCCCACATCTTCTTACCCTTAAGAAAATTTCTCATTACATAGCTCCAATACGAATAGTTCTCCCATCCAACCTCACACTCGATAAGGCGAATCATCTCGTTCAAGAGCCATACTCAACAATCATAGAGAACCGAATGCAAAAGCAGGAAAACAAAATACCAAATTGCAAACAACAGAGATTGTAGAAACAAACAAATATCTTCTCAAAATTATATGATTACCCAAAACACGGAACAAATTTGCGCCGAACACAAATACCAAATTGAAGGAAAGGAAGACAAATACCAAAATAATTGCAGAAACTGACGAAATATCAAATTTTGCAGAAGCGGAAGACAAAATCTCAGTCCAAAAAATTTGAGTGCGAAGTTGTGTTCGGGATTAAGCCTCGTTCCATAAAACCAGCTCTGATACCATGTTGAAATAATTAAGCTCAAACACAAAAAGGAGGCTAGAATTCTGAATAATATGTATATTATGAGTGCTTAGTCTTAACCTAAATACAAACAAAGTATATATAGGTTAAATTGAAAGTACTATTCTACCCTTAATAAATAAGACTACATAAATATTATTTAACAATGACAAACTCCTATCATATATGTTCATATGAAAGCATTTAATTTATCCTTTTATTTCTTTTAAGATCCATTAATATATGCTATCTCTCTAATTTTTTTTAAAAAAATTTTATAGGTTCCTCTCTAGCAAAATAGTTTCCCAACTAAATCTACGATAAGAAAACTCTTCAAGATTTTGTTATGAACTCCAACCATTAAAAATATGTGGTGAACAACTCAATCATGAACATTAGGTGGATAGTTTTTATAAATTATGCAACTTCATAAGGTCATGGGATGTGATTTACATATAGACATTTTCTTTAAGCTTATTGCTATAAGCTTCAATTTGTAATAATGAACAAAACATTTGATACATATGGATTATTGGTAAGAAATAATAATCAAGTAAGCCCCCCCACGGAAGAGACGTCATCATACTTGTTGGCTTTTTTTATTATTTTTTCTTTTTCCATTGTAATTTTGTTGATATATACTAAGAAAATATTTTCATTGGTGTTTATCGATGGATATGGCGAGTGCATATTCAGTCAGAAAAGAATTTGGTATTCCAAGATATGCATGTAGCTCCATGATATTAAATCATCACGCCTTTATAATACATGATATAACAACTCTAAATTACTCGCAGGGTAATGCTAGGAATGCTTAGTTTTATACCAAGAAATCATTTGGTATTGCGGTAATTTTTATTTTTTACCGAACAATAAAAAAAAATTGTTTGGTTATTGAAATACATCTAATTTTTGCATTGGAGCTTAAACATAATTATATTTCAAACCTTAGTTTTGCAAAGGCTAAAACAATATATTTTTTTATTCATGGAAACCTGCTTTCATTTATTTTGCATGCAAAAATTTATCTAGTTTTAATAAAACACATATTTTTCTAAACCTATTTTTTAAAAAAACCATAAGTAAAAATATTTTTTTTAACTATAGCTACAAAAACAACCACGATGTTAAACACGTAACATCTTGTGATTTGTTAATTTATATATTTTATAATTATCATTATATCATCAATTTTCATAAGATTCGCAATGTATATTTTGAAGGACTTTTCACAAAATGAAATGCCACATTACTCGTTAATTTATATATTTTATAAAAGATAATTTCTAAAATTAAGGACCCTCGTTACTCAGATGTATACAAGGTCTGTAATTGTTTTTATCTATCTATGCATGTGTCAGTTTTAGCACGCGTTTGACAACACGCTAAAAAACAAAAATAAAAGAAAATCCTATCAAAGTTTCTATCAGATCATGACAGCAGCCAACTAGTTTAAAACTTTCACACTCAACTTTTTTGAATTTTTGTCATGGATTAGGTTTGAAAATTTATTTCAAGAGTTAAGGCTTTACCAACTAAAATAACCATTTCAGGGAGTGCTTTTGGAGCACTGTCAAAGCTAACAATGAAAATCTACAACATTACTCGCTAGTCGCTAGGTACCTACAAGACCCTAGCTAGCTGGTTGTTTCAGTATTTCTTCAAGAGATGTGATCTTATAGATAGTTGTATACATGTTAGGGAGTTGCTTTTATATATATATATTTATATATATATATATATATACAGCTAAACCTCTGTTAATTAATATCATTGTACCATGAAGATTTATTAATTAATTGATATATTATTTATCAAATATTAACTTATCAAAATTATACTATCTTCACATGTGTATTGGCCGAGCATGCACATGAAACATCGATTAACATCAATTTTAATTTAATAACTTAAATTAAAGAGAGTATTGAATCCATTTAACATATAGATTTATTTTCATAAGATATTAACCATTCATATTTATTATTGCAAACAATAGAGATAAAGTAGAATACTTTTTGCGGGAAGTTAGCAATAGTATCTCAAGACTTTTCATGTTGGGTTCTTAAATTTCCAAGAAATTTCAGTGTATAAAGTGGTTCTGAGTGATTCCGAACACGCTTTCATGAGATGCGTCCTTTTCCTCTAGACTATTGTAAATTTGCAATCTCCTTCCCTTTCCTGCTTCCAAAGTGGAGGGTATATCCCTCATATCCCGCCTCGCACCTAAGCTTTTATCTGAAAGATAACTTGTCTTCTTGAAGAATATCAAATTATCAAAATAGTACTGCCCTTAAAGCAGATGAGCTAGCTGCATCAGTTTAGGTTATTAATTTTTTAATTATGCTGTCATGTTTAATGGGGTTTGTGTGGGGCATTCCAATCGTACCGTGGTCTCGAATTGGCCTTACATAGGGAGGGGATCAACAGTATTGATCTAGCAGACCAAGGAAAACACTTACATAGGGGGGGGATCAACAGTATTGATCTAGCAGAACAAGGAAAACACTAATTTTTGTGTTGGAACAAAGTGCTGTTCAAAAAGTCATGACCATTCCATTTATATATATGTATGTATGCTAAGCGATTATCCGGCCCTGTGCTTAGAGGAGATTTGTATACTTTGCACCAAACAATATCATCTTGGCATCTCTGTATAATTCAACATCTAGAAATTCATAGAATCTGATTACGAAGGGGGAAAGACATCTTGAGATGCTGCATTTTGTTTGTCAACCTTTTTCAAAGCTATATAGCTCAATTGATATTGATGTTTTTAATTTTCTTCTCTAAAAAAGTCTCGAGTTTGAGCCTTTTTCTCTTACGATAATAATAATTACAAAGAAATACGGATCCTTGAAGGGACTGGAAAGGGCTGTAGCCTACTCGGTTTTGAAAAACATTACATTAATTTTGGTCAATGTACATTTGAACATTTTAATTTTATTCCTAACATTGAACAAATTTCTCTACTTAGATGACTTCATGTAAATAGCATAATTAATCTTATACTGGTCTGTGGTTTTCAAGAATAGAATTTATGTGTCTTTGTGAGGTAAAATCCCTCAAATTATTCAAGAACTCAACATATGTGTTTATATAGTTAAGTCTTTAAATTATTCGAAAAGTCGATCGATACATAGGATGAAAAAAAAAAACAATTGTTTTGAATCGAACACTTTTATAAAAATGTTGAAAAGATTTTAATGGGTATGAAAAATATTTTCTTGAGTTGAATAAGAAAATTATGCTTGTGGTACATAATAAACGATCAATACAATAAATAAATAATGCCATATTAATATTTCTGCCTCCCCGAAGATTGTGGCCATGATCTTCCAGTGATAAAGTGAGCCTTTATGCCATTTTTTTAGTTCTGATCTACTAGGGTAAAGGGCCATGGCTGCTGGAGCACTCTACATATTCCCCCCACTTTACTCAAATAACGAAGTAAATAAAGATAAGCCAAAATGTCTGCCTCCATATATGGACCGGCAAGCACCTTCAAATTAAATGGGGTTAACTTTAAGAACAAGGCAGACGAACATGGTTCCCAGCTCCCTGATCAATTCCCAATCCTAATTCTTCAATTATTGAACATGACAATAATTGGATTTATGTTTTTGAGAAATTACATGTTAATTTTGATCTTATCGAACAACTACACACGCACTTAATCCCAGACCAATTTCATGCTTTCCTTATAAAAAGAAGAAAAAAAATCAGATTCTTGAAACCGGAATAATGGGATTTATATTTGTGTAATTAGTTGCCTTTCACCATATGTGTTTCTTAATGATTTTAATAATACGGTAAAATTATTATTACAAATAATAATAATAATAGAATTATATAATCAACTATATACACTACCAAGAAAATTGTTAAATACCAATGACAATACCTATAAAAAAAAATTATCAATAAATTACGATAATATTTAGGGTAATTTCAATAAGCTGGACCTTGGGTCAAGTATTGGCAAATTTAACAGGCTGGGGTACAGTTACGAAGAATTATACTGGATTTTGAAGTTGGGCTCCTTGCCTTAGTACTTGTTGTTTTCTATTCAAACCATATATACTCCACCTCCAGGCCTACTAAAGTGTATGGAGTGTCCATGAGGCCGATTTTCTCTTAAATTTGATTTGGGTATTTGCTAGACGATGACTCGCATTTGCCATATTTTTTTTTTCTTGTTTTTTAATATGTTTTTGTTAATGTATAAAAGTAGGAGGTGGGAAGAACAAATTGATCAGATTGGAAAAGTAATCGGTAATTGAATATATTATACAGTGATCAATTTTGTATAAGAAAAGAATTGTTGCAGGAGTTTGTGTTTAAGATAACTAATTTATCTAACCTTGTTATTATCAACTAAAAAAAATTAGTCATTAGCATTTTAATAAATACACTAGACGAATTCACTGGGGTTTTCTCATACTTCTTTACTGGGGTTTTTCTCCTACTGCTTCCCTATTCATAGCCTTTATTTTTTTTCATCCTTTTATAGTAAAAACCTCATCCTCAATTTTTTTAACTTTTTTTATTTAATCATTTTGCAGCCTAATTACATGAGATGGAGTTTTAAGTTGCAGTAGAAAGACAATTAAAAGATAGAAGACCAATAATGTACAACACAAAAAAAATATATAGCTAATCTCAAAATTCTTAAAATATTTATTTTGATCTAAAAGTTTATTTTTTAGTTTTTGAGTTTGATAAAAGAGAGGTAATATCTCTAAAAAATAATAGAGTTGAAAGAAAATTGTCAACTGGTTATATTCCACCAATAAAAATGATTGATATTTGGATCAGCAGTTTCATTTGATAAGAAAAATGATTGATATTTGGTTCAAAACTGAAACCTTAGGATTAAAAATCATTATAAACATGTTATTGGTGCAAATAAACACTAGATTATTGGTTAGTCATGCATAAGAAAGAGTTATGTGCAAAACAATAGACCAAACATGGTCCAAATCTAGAGACTAAGACAATATTCTTCTCAAGAATACGAGAAACATGCCTAGAAAACCCAAAACAATTATACCAAAGGCAACCACTGTTAAACCTAGAAAATAAAATTTTTTGTTTCTAAAGCATGTTTTTTTTATCCCAACAAGTCACAGTATCATACACAAACATGTTTAAATCTAAAAAAACTAATAAAAAACATCAAACAATCAAAATGAAGCATGAGATACTAATCTAAAAACTAACATAAAACAACCTATATGTTCATGTAACATGGATTCAAAATTGTTTTTCTGAACCTATTTTTATACATGAAATGGCTCAACAAGTTAAAGATAAACATTTTTGCTTTAACATACATAACTTAAATTAAACCAAAGCTAAAACAACATTTATATATCAAAAAGAGAACTTAAATAGCAACCTGAATAGATTAAAAACATAAAGAAAACTTTAAAGTAACTTTATTAAACATTATTTGTTAAGTATTTAAAACTCTTTTTTATGCTTTTAACTATAAACATAAAACAAAACAAAACAAAAAAAACAAGCCACGGATGACCTATTTTTAAGGTTTGTAATGTATACCTAGAAAAGCTACTCTTTCTTAACTTTTCTTTAAAAAGTTTTGCTTGTAACAAGTTTATAAAGTTAAGGAAAATTGGTTTTGCTATTGGACCTCTACCTTCTATTTTTTTATTGATATTACTCTCTTTTTTCTTTTTGTTTTTTCTTTTCCTCTTTTATATCCAGCCCCTAAAGCATGCTTGATGGGAGTATTTATAGGATTTTAGAATATCTTGAATCCATTTTTTACCTCTTGATTTTGAGAGAAATGTTTTGAACCCTTGATAAGGAGCCTTTATATGTGAACACACAAAAATCAAATCATTTTTTTGCAAAATAGTTGCATTGTCGGGGCTGACTGATCGAGTTGCCCACTTTTGAGGCTTTGTCGGAGAAATTTTGAAGTCATAATTACCTTAAACCACCTGAATTTGGTGGAGGGGATGAACACCTTTCATTTAGATCTATTTTTACCCAATTTAGAGGTTTGTAGCTCTATATTCATTCGTTCAAAGGTGTCAACCTTAGTAGCCCCAAATCTGAAAATTAAGTAATGGCTGATCAGGGACAAAATGTTAGGGACTTTCATGGGAAAATTATGATGTAAATGTCTAATTTTATAGAAATAAGGTTGTAAAAGAAATGTTCCTTTTTTATTGGTAAAAAAAAAACATCATATTATTTGGAGGTCTAGAACTTTAGAATGAACTATTGAAAGGTGTCAACCTGATCTTCCTGAACTGCCAAGGAAGAAAATGAACAGAGGTTGAATAACGTCTCATTTGAGTTAAAACTCTAGAAATGAGGGTTTTTAATTTAGGATTTGACGAAGTTTCAATTTCTTCCTTATTCTTTCAATTTTGGTACATGCACCTTTAATTGACACAAAAAAACTTTTTAACTGCATGCAATTTAATCTCTTCTAGACTCAAATATCAACCCTTAAGTTGGCCATTTTTTTTGTTTTGGTACTTGATTCTGAATTTGTGTATTTTGACCATCAATTGACCAACAAACTTTCAATTTCTTCAAATGGACTACTAATTTGATCAATTTCAGCCCCTATATTCACATGTCTTTTCCAGTTAGATTTTGGTTTTGGATTTTTTCAATCAAGTCCCTAATTTCTCATCAAACTTCAATATTTATACAATTAAACCTCTGATTTGATCAAATTAACTCCTAAAAATTATGATTCGATCCCAAACTTTAATTTCTTCCAATTAAAGCTCAAATTGCCTTTTAAAAATAAATTTTTTTGCAATTAAGTCTTCAATAAATTTGAATAAACCTTGAAGAATTATAATTGAGTCCTTAAATATCCAATTTTAAATTTTCCTCCTCAAATTGAATTTTATTTGTTAAAAGGATATTCATCAGTTGAAAATACACTATCAAATTTTTTTTATCTTATATATTTGATCTTTCTCAACCAATCTTTGATAATTTTCTAGATGGTCTAGTTTACTCTTCTCATTGATATATATTTTTTTGTCTCTTCCAACATTTCTTTGATTTTTTTGTATTTTTTTTTGTTTATGTGGGGCCCTAAAATGAGTAATTAACAACAAGTGTTATTAACTTTTTCTTTCGATTTAGTTAAAAAAAATTCTTTCTTTCATTTTATTTTTTAAAACTTATTTTTTTTTTTTTTTTTTTTTTTTTTTTTTTTTTTTTTTTTTATTTATTAGATAACGGACACATCAGTGCTTAATAAGCTTCCTTAACAATAGGTGCCACATAAAAAGTTAAAAAAAAAAAACTACTAACTCAAATAAATAAAATATTTAAAAATGAAGTACTCAAATATGGCCCTAATACATGTTTCATACGTTGGGATCCAATTTTTTTTCATAGATCAGTAAATAATACACACGTCATCTAACTTAATAGCTGGTACCGGATTACAAAAACAAAAGATTATCAACTCAAATACCGGATTACACATTTAAATGCAAAATTAATCGGGAACCAAATATAAAATTTTATTTTTCATAAAAAAGGAAAGCTAAGTAGAACATAAATCCGGTAAATCGGTCCAAATGAAACAAACAAAACACACTGACTAAAAATGTTATCTTGTGAACTATCTCCATCTCTTTATTCGAGCATTAAATAAAAAAAAACATAACAAGACATGAATGAATTGTTTAATGTAATAAAAAAAACAAGGATGCTAAGTTGGGAGATGGGAAAGAAAATGAGACTACGCATGTTATGCATGTTAGTGAGTGTCCATATCAAATAAATCAACAAAAAAAAAGATTGCTTTTGTAATATTAAAATGAAAAGGTTGGAAGGCTTTTGTCTCGTCTCCGGTGACCACAAGGCATCAATCAAGGCTTCATTTGATATTTACTTTTACATATGCATATATAAATATAATCCTCACGGCGTTGACAGATCAATGTGGTCTTGAAAATGTTTTTTTTTTTTTTTAATTTGGTTTTAGTGGTAGTAGTAACATTTTCATGTAAAGAATATTTCAGTACATACATCAAATTAATTATCTTTTTATTTTATAATAATAGAGTGTATTAATAAAAAAGAATTCATTTAGAAAATGACTCTCGAAAAGTTAAAAAATTACATGAAAATAAAATGAATGTGTTACAAAAAAGATAAAAGAAAACAAAGAGAAATATAAAATGAAAAAAATATTTAAATTAGTAATTTGTACCTGTTCACATCCGAATATCATATGTACTATGAATTAAATCGTTACCAGTACAGATAAAATTAAGTTCATTATATTTCAGTCAAATTTATATTCTATTGAATATCAAAGAGAAGCTGGAATCCTAATTAATCCAGATATATCATATTAAAAACTCTATATTATGTTGAAGGAATGGAGATTTTGTGCTCGAATCTGTAATGCATCTTTCACCAAAAAAGCCATTGATAAATCAAAAAACCTAAAGTCCGAGGGATTCAACAGGATCGCTTGCTCTACTGCACAATATAGACTTATTGATTGCTCTATTGAAAATATAATAACCCTAGTTTGAAAAAAAAACTCACCTGTGCAAAATTGATTTTAGACTGTTAACTACATAAATATTTATATTTTAATTAGTGAAGCTACTTTAAATTATATATTAGATTTGAAATGACTACATCCTTCAAAAACAATCATATCAATAAAAAAAAAACAATTGCATAATTTAACCTATTAATTGTCATCCTAGTCGAGGCTACAAATCTTTGGATCCGATATACATCGATCTCTCATCAATTTCATAAATAAACGTTACAAGATTGAGCTCCTTTACGTGATCTATCATGCTATATAATTAAATAAACAAAAAGATTGATATGATAGTTTTGTTTTTATTCTTTGGTGATAATTTACTATTCCAGGAATCCAAAGTCTATCTCTTCTATTATATTTAATACACAAGTCTTTATAACGTTCAAGTAATTAAATATGGTTTATTTCTTTGTATAACATTTTTCCATTATTCTTTTTTTTTTAACTGACAATAAAAATATACTCGGAGCTTACAAATCAATCAAAATTAGATTATTTTTTTTCTAAATTATTAAGGACGCAATCCCATATCGAAAATTATAAATCTAACAACCCTCAAAATATTTGTAAAATAAGATTTTGTAAAGACAAATTAATAAGAGGTTACCTTTGTATTATTGATTAGCCATGTATTAATCTAAAATATGGAATATATCAGTGTAAAAGACATACAGATTAATCTAAACCATCTAAAAGCAATGGAAAAGTGCTTGCAAAAGCAATGGAAAAATAATGATTTAAGCTTCATCACCGTTGATATATATGGTGATGTTGTGATTAAGTTGTGTATAAACTATCATGTCAAAAAAAATACCCTTTTCAAGTGAGGCTGTTATAAGAATTATAATTATTAGAAAATAATATAAATTATATTTTAGAATTTTATATTATATTTTAAATTCTTGAATTGAGATGGTTTTTCGATATGATATCAGAGGTTTGCTGACCAAATAAGCACGAGTTTGAATCATATTTCTAATTAATATTAATTAATAATACAAGTAGCTACTGTGAATATATAAAAGTTTCAATTCCAACAACTCAAGTTTTAAAATTGAGATGATTTTTTTTTTTTACAGTAATATCATATTCTTGAAACCCAAGTAAAATTTTCTTGTGTACGTAGATAATTCATTTGGTCATCAAGCCAACATTATCTAGCCTAGTTGAAAATAAGAAAGATAATGAACACAGAGTTCATTGGTTTCACACTCTGAAGTGTGTTGAAGGAATTGAATAAATATCTATTATATATACTTTTGCTGCATGCTATTCAGCTAAATAGCTAGAAATCCAAGAATAGTAAAACAAAGACAACATGATAGCTTTTTTTTTTCCTTTGTCATCTAGGCTGTTTATAATATAATCGACTATATATTATAAAAAATAAAATAGAAAGTTAAAGAAAGACAATATAGGTATGACCTATTAAGGTCAAAAACGAACCAACTCAATTTTTTTGAGAATTCGTGTGATCACACATAGAGTTATGCATCTTGACTTTAATTACATCAAATTTAATTTGGTGCACCAAAGATATAATGTACACCAGCACTATAAAGTAAGTACTATAATATTCTTTGGTTGACAAGAATTAGAAATGCTAGCTAGCTAGCTAGCAATTGCATTTGTCAATATATATATGCAAAGCTGGCTTAGAAGTCCATGATATCTCTCAAATCAATCCCGAGATATAAAAAGACTAACTAAAACAAGTTATTTATGGGCCCATCATCTGCGTCGATATGTATGTATGCTGAGTTGTTTCCATCTTATCGTTGTTGAGGAGTAGCGGTCTTATTGAAAAGATGGCATCAAACTACTGGCTGTGAATTTGGTTAATTATAAATATGTATGATGAAATTGGTTCAATTAGGGATATATATATTAAGAATCACATCATTAATTATTATTATTATTATTATTATTATTATATAAGGATAGATTCAACCATATATCAACCTAAAAAACCAAATACAATATGTTATGAATTTGTACGAAGAAAAAGGAGAGAGAGCAAAGTTTCTAATTTTCGATTAATATTATCATGGCATAGATTTGCACGTTAATTTGGTAATGAAGTATATTAATTTATTTCGCTTTCCTTTTTCTTCTTTTGTTTTTTGTAAGGAAAGAGATGGGAGAACCTACCGTGAAGCACTTTACAGTTTGAGCTTGTTTTCTTCGCCAATATAGCAATGAGCTGGCTCCTCATTCCGCTTTTCAGAGACTGGAAAATACATGTTTCTTTGACCCTAGGACCAAGCCAGACCATATAAGAAAATTAACTTTGCTCCTCAAGGTAGGGGTGTGTGTGTGTGTGTGTGTGTGTGTTAATTTCTCCTGTCATCCACGGAGTCGTTTTTCTGGAAATGTTTACACTTGTTTCTCTGTGTGAACGGTTGAAGAATTAATATATGAACTCTGATCTCCCTCTCACGGCTGCGCTTGTTGACAAATATGAATGTCCGAGTTAATGTTTCAACATCCTCAACAAACAGCTACACAACAAATCCAAATGGAAGGTATAATGGCTATATTATTAGAATATTAGAAAGTTGATCCCCTACACAACAAACATGCACCCATGACTAATAATTTCGCACTCAATTAAGCAGTAATTCTATTATGTCACAACAGAAATTGACAAGGAAATTCAAAGCCTCGCAGCCATCAAGATAGATTGATCAAACTTGGCATGCTGCACATCCAATGGTTGAGGAGAGAGCATGCGCACGCGCCATCCAAAACCAGATATGAAAATCCACAGAAATACATGCCCTTGTGCCGCGCAAGACCCAGGAAACTTCTCTCTAGCTAATTCAAAACGTTAGAACAAGCTAGTTTGATGTATTGTGTAAGCAGTGACATCAATGGCAAGAGATCAGGCCTAGGTAGATTGCTAGCAGATATTGAGCAGTACCCCTAATTAACTTCAATTGTCTAACCGATGTGGGACTTGCATTTATTTTTTCGAGGAATCTGTGCGATGTCAACTAAGCTTTTCACGCATTCAGTGGTAGATTGGGGTGCAGTCATAATTATTTTTTATTATTTAAAAATAATATTTTTTATTTTTTAAAAACTATTATATTAAAATGATTTGATTTGAAAAAAATTAAAATTTATTAGATACCACTTTCATCACTAAACCATGTCATGAAACTTGTAAGCTGCTAGTGCCTGATCTTGAATTTTTCCCGAGGCCACAAAGGGACCAGGTCAATTTTGTCAATCATACACAGTGCTTACCTTTTTTCTATGTTTTTGACTTATGAGCATGGAAAAAGAGAATTTACGTCATGCATGTATTTTCCCTTGGTGTTTGCTTTTCAACCCTACAATTTTAATATATAATGAATATAAGTATCCCACCACTGTTAATGTTTATAATTTATTTTTCTGCATCAACCCTAATTAAGGTGGTAGGTCAGGTGGTGGATACTCTTATAGTTCTAAACCCTACATTGCAAAAATCACATTTTTTTTAATTAAATTTCATGGGTAAACAAGTTTTTTTTTTTCTTTTACTAACTTCTCTCAAATTAGAATGTTAGAATTTGAAATTTAAGAACCCGAAGAGGGAGTGTGTTTGGAGTCGAAATTTTTTGGTGATTATTGAAGGGTGGATTTTGGTAATGGGACATGTGTGAAAAACCCATTGGTTAATTATATCCGATTGTATTGTTTTATCTGTTAAAAAATAATGTCAATAAATTCTCATTTCAGTCCTATAATTTTTTTTTTAAATAGTCCCTATATTTTCTTGTTTAAAATTTGATTCTTATTTGCAAGATTTGTTAGGTCCTTAATTATGTGTTCTTCAAAAATACAATTTGTCTCCTTAAAATAATTTTTTTAATTATTTGAACCATAAAAATTATAATAATATATGAAATTTGTCAAACTTTCATTTTAGTCCCTTTAATTTAAAAACAAATATGAATTCTTAATCACGTAATGATTCAAGGAAAAATGAAATTATCTGTACCACAAGCAGCACTATCGATACAATAATGTAAAGAAAACTATTTGAATCATGGACAATAATTGCAAGGAGGTTTTGTTATAAGGACTAGATTAAAAATGTGAGGACCAAAGGATCCCAAAAGGGGACCAAATTGCAATAAAATAAAATTACAGTCTAGATAAATTTCTTAAGGAAAAAACTTGACAACTAAAACCAAAGTCTCTGAAAAACGGCATCATGTAGACAAATGAGTTCTCGACATGTTTCTAACGCATTAAAACTCGCCCTCCAAAAGTAAACCAAGAATGTTGACTCCAAGCAAACTATCTTGGATCACAGCTAGCACATGCCTATAAGCTATCGAAAATTCAAATTATAAGGTCTCAATTGGATGAGGTTGCGCACTGAGGAGTAAATATGACATATTTCTATCCATCACAAGGATTCAATTTAAATATTTTTAAACTATAATTAATTTCTTTCACTAATTAGTTCTCTAAGTTTTAATCCTGGAATCAACATCTGTAGGAATTTATTTTCGTTAATATACCAGGTAGAGAATGCATCATGAATTGAAAAATAAATTAACTCAAGAATTAATATGATTTATTGAGATATATAGTACGTACAGTGCCAATATATATTATGTTATTATATATAATAAATCGATCTGAAGACACATATGGAAGCAGTAACACAACATTCAGTAAAGTCCCATATAGAAAGTGCTTGGCGATTTGGCAGTTGTAGTTGGAACTACATGGAGTGATCATAGCATGTGCCTTCACAAACCTGTTGTTGCGTTGCAGACATGAAGATAAAAGAAAAGGAATGCAGCCACTTTTTGATGCCCTACTTTAGCTAGAGCCGAGCAAATCATTGCCAAAACGTCAAAGCAGATATCTTTCCCGCTTTCATTACTGCATGCCATTCCATGAACAACTTGAGCAAACTTTGTGACAGGTTCAATTTCTTAATTCCACCTATTGTACTTTTTACATTACATTTAAGAGATAGAGAATACAGCACTAGTCTTCCACAGCTCCATTGATCTTTATCTATCGCGCTCTGAGTCACTAATGTAAACCTGGATTTAACCCAATTACCAATGAATGTTGTCTAGTGGTGCCCACACTCATGAAAATGTGCATGGAAATTAAAACCATTTTAATCTAAAAACTTAAACTCAATTTCTCTCTCAGTGAGGGTTGTGGTCTAATAATAGTTTAGTATTACTATTTAACATAATCTAGAACAAGGATAGTAAGGTTTGAGTTAATGATATATTTAAATTATTTACAGAATTAATTTATAATGCTTTTTCTATATATTAAGTGGTATATGATTTTTGAGTTCAGGTTCCACATACAATTTAATAGTTAATTAAGCCTAAAAAAACGAAAAGAATGGTGTCAAATTAAGTTCCTCTTAATTCATTCTGCTATGAAGCAATTCAATCAAAACAGTAGAAATCAAGAGGATTAAATGGAAAGAAATTAGCTGCTTATCATTAATGAACCGGAAAATGATCGATGAAGTGGTGAAAATGAAAGTGAAAGTCACCAAAAAAAAAAACAGAAACAAATTTCTTGACTAAATTAAATTCTTAAGGTTTCCTGAAATCCAGACTCCAAATTCCTATAGATATATATATATAAACTGAACAAACTGGTTTATACAGCTAGTATTGTCATTGTGGCCCAAAGAAGCTTGAATCTTCAAAAGATGAATCTTGTGGCATGCTTTGCAAGCAAGTTTCATAGTCAGAAACAAGCTGAGGATAACCAAGAGAGCTTATATGTCCCCAGCTGTTACTTTCTGCAGAACTAGCCCCCGTGCTGCCACTGGCAGCCATGTCCATCCCATAGAAACTATCCAAACCTTCTACACGTTGTGGGTTGCTACAGACCAATCCACCTAGCTCAACCAACAAGTTTTCAAGTCCAGCTTGACACATATTTGGACCGTTGTAGTTGCTATTAGGAAATTGAGAACAACAGGTACTATCCATTGATCGCATGGGTGCCGAAGAAGAAAGCACATCTATGGAGTTTGTGTATGGTACTTGATCTTGTCTGCTTGAACCGTCGAGAGGGTAATTGTTGATTGTAGTGAATAGGGCTGACTCTTGATTATTGTCAGAAAATCTTCCACCAAGTTTGATCAGCAAGTTCCTAATGGATTCTTGATCCATCAAATGAGAATCTTGGTTTTGACTCATGACTAGAGCTGGTACCTCTGGCCAGTAAGGGCTTTGTTGATGAGGGATAGCCCCAGGAACCATGAAGCTCTCATTTATTTCTCTCTTTGTCATGATTTCTTGCTTGAGACTAGCTCGCCGGGCTGCTTGTTCCTTGCGCTGTTTTCCTAAGAGCTTCTTCTTAAGCCTTGTGTTCCAGTAGTTTTTTATATCATTATCGGTTCTTCCAGGTAACTGAGCAGCGATGATAGACCACCTATATCATTAATTATACGAACAAATTATTGTTAGGATCATGGATATAGATGCATATTGCACATGAAAAATGCACTAACTATATTACCTGCTTCCAATACTTATATAGAGACTGCAAATAATGTTATCTTCTTCCTCTGAAAACCCTCCATGTTTAATGTTTGGACGGAGATAATTCAACCATCTAAGTCGACAACTCTTGCCACACCTTTTCAGGCCTACTTGTATATAGCAAATAAATTAGTTAGTTAATGATCACATACACTAAATTACAGGCAAATTAACAATCTGTGTGTGTGTGTGTGTGTGTGTGTGTGTGTATCAGTTACCTATCTTCTGTGGCAAGGCAATCCAATTGCCACCGGTTCCATGCTGCTCAATATAGGCCTTGAGTATGGCATCTTCCTCGGGTGACCATGGACCTTTCTTCACGTTGGCTTTGTCACAGCAAGGAGCTCTCCCCATGATTCCTGCTCTCTTGTTTTTGTGTTAAAGCTTTAGCTTCCCTTTCTTATATCTCCTTGGGAAGAATGGTAATGATATATAACGTTACTTATATGTGTGTGTATATATATATACATAGACACACACACAAGTGTGTGGGAGAAAATGTTAACTATAAGTACTGTATGGTAGCTGGAGATCAAGGAGAAACATGGAGACTCGTCAAGATTTTCAAAAAGAAGACTTTATGAGAAAAAGAAGGAGACTTTATGAATTGAATAATGGGTAATTCAATTAAGAATAGGCACAACAGTAGAGCAAGGTTTTTCTTATTTGTCCTTGTTATTAGTCCAGAATCTATTCAAGATACCCACTAGTTCACACCCATCTCTCTTCTTGACTTTCTTCTTTCCCATATATAATACCCAAATCTAATTTACCCATTGTGTCTCATGATATGATATGATTTGATCATATGATCATGACCCTGCAATTGTGTGGACCTGGCTAAATGTTAATTAGAGCAGATCAAACCTCAAAAACATTGGTTGAATAGTTCCTTTGGCTTTGGCAACGTAGGATCTAACATCAGCCAATAGCAACTGATGTTAATTGTGAGAAATTGACTCAGCCTAAACCGATTTATAAAACTAAATTGACACGCAACCGATCGATCACCGCGAGGTAAAACCCAATAAAAATACCCATGTTAAAATCTGTTAATTTTTTAAAAAATTATCAAAACAACATTGTTTTGATATTGTTTTTATAAAAAACAAGTTTGGATTAATCCTCCTCATCCAAGATTTATATGCAGGTATTGTAACAATTATCGGAACAATGGGATTGTGCTAGCAAAGTCAAATTTTTTTTAATTAATATATGTGAGTGTTCGGGTTAGTTTGCGCGTACCTCGATTAATCTCACGGGCCATGAAGTTAACAACCATGTAAGTCTCCAGTGGCCCTGAGATTTGTAAAACTCGAACTAGTAACCTCTAATAAACAAATTTAAAACCAGATCAGTTGACTGCATCCCTCAAGATTAAAGAATCGATTCTTAATTTATGTTTGAAGTGACCAAATTACACCTAATTGTTGGTCTCCAGTTATTTTCTAGTGACATGAATAGTTAGATGTAATATATATGTAATCTGATAATTCACTTCCTAGATGTCTATATATGTAAAAGTGAAAAAAGTTACATAACAAGACGAGATGTAAAGATTTTTCCAGTGAAAAAACAAGAACATAAACAACAAGTTTTAAAATGTACTATAAGAATTTTACATAAAGATATAATAAGATATAACCTTATTTGAAAGAAAAAAAATATATATTATATTTATTGATCCAACATAAATACTATAAAATTTATTGATTATTAATCTTTAAAAAATGAATTTATCCATATTTAATAGCAAAACAATTGGTATTTTCTAGCTATTTTCTGAAATTCTTATTGAATGAGGAGAGGAAAAAATGTTAAATAAAAAGGTAAAAAAGTCAAATGCCATTCTAGAATATGATCAAAAACTACTGTATGTAGTGATGGTTGGTGACCGGAGGAACCACCTAAAAAGAAAATTCGCCATGGAATTCGAATCAATGCCTTGGATTTCTGCTGCTAAAAGAAATCTTGAATTCAAAAGCATTAAATTAACATGGAAATGTATTTTTATGGTTATTTAGAAGAGAAAAGGAATTAACATTGATTTAAAAAACCTTTATTGTTTTTTAATTAAAAAAAGATCAATTATAATGTAACAACAATAATTGATGGGTTTAATTACTTAATCAAACTATACAAAGGTGGACCAATGAGGCATGCCATTTGGGACCCAAAATGTAATCACAGACATGACATGAATGCAATGGTACTACTATTTTACTAATATCTATAACGAACAGGCAAGTCCACTGTCCCATCCATTAAGTCACGATTGAGACCTTGCTGCTTGTCTTTTACACTTTCTTTTCACATATTATACGATTTCTTGGATTCATGATAGAAAAATTATTTTTAAAATCAATTTGTGTGTTCATGAAACTATTTTTGATCTCATATAATCTTAAATATGCATCCTCTATGTTGGTTTTATTCATTCAAATGAATTTAATTAACTCGTGGGTCTTAAAATTTTAATCTGGAAAATCAATGAAAATAACAATCTCAGTACTTTGCATTCGAGCAAATAATATTTACAAATAATTTTTATGTCAAATCAACAAGTCCATGTCCAAGAAGATAAAAGTTTGGGGGAATTAAATGAATTTTTTATTAGGCCAGCAAGCTATTATTAGATTAGACGAGGTTAGTATTAGATCTAGAAATAGTTGTTCAGAATTATTCTTGAATTTATTTACTAATTTTGAATTTTATTTATTTAGTTTAAAAATTCTAATAATAGTTGAATTTTGTTAGCCATGTAACTTTTAATAAGGATCCTTTCTCTTATAAAATATCTAGATCTAAAACTAGTAAGAATATTGTTATAAATATGGTTTATTTTTCTCATAAGAGATTATTCAATAACAATTATTAATATTCAGTATTTAGCAAACCAAGGCTTTTTCTATCATTTAAAATCATGTGTTAGAAAATAATATAAATTATATCTTGAAACATCAACCAACAGCTTAAGCTGTTGAGTTGAGATGGTTCTTTGACATGGTATCAGAGCCTTGATGACCAAACAGTTACGAATTCGAATCTCATTATCCTCATTTATTTGATAAAAATTAATCACAAGATAATGTAGGTATATGCAAGTTTCAAGATCAAAGGGCTTTCACATGAGGGAGTGTGTTAGAAAATAATATAAATCATATTTTGAGACCTCACCTAACAATTTAAACTATTAGGTTGAGATGATTCTTTGACACGGTGATTGTTGAACTTGAAAAACCTAGTTATTTTCTTAGTGTCATCTAAAACTAATGAGAAATCGAAAGATTTTTATTTATTTTTTATATAAACATATTAAAATTATCAACAAATACTAAAAAAAAACACTAATTTTTTTTTCATGCTAAATATATGTTTAAAATTCAAGTAATCGGAATTTCAATTGCAAGACGAAACGGCTTCAAGCTGGCTAGGGTACATGTCAATGGCGGCATTATTTTAAAAAAGAGAAGGAAAGTTCCTTGATTTTGATCTTTCTTGATGGATTGAATTTTCACTGTATCTGCGTGGACAAGTTTGTCAACTCGCAAGGAAATGGTCTTCTTGGTAGGCCACCTTCTCTCATTTTATTTAATTGTGTGCGAGAGATCTTCGCACCTTTTTTACTTTGAAAGAGTCTTATCTGACAGTATTTTCTCACCCAACAAACACATGAGATCAAAACTCCATTCTTCTCAAGGCATTTTCTAGCTAGAGATGCCTCCTCGAGGTACTTTTCTATCGTCAATGAAGATTCCTATAGTTAATTAATATTTTATAGTGGAACCTTACTGCTGTTTACATTGACAGGTTTCTAGAACATTTCTTTTGTGATTAAATTTGATTAATTGTCTTCTGCATGCGTCATCCTTTGTAATGGGGTGAATTTAGATTTTTGCTTTCTAAATCCCACCTAAAACTTTTGATTTGTTTCAATTAACCCTAGCTCATTACTGTTTCGATCCCTCGTTGAGATTTATTTCAGTCCATTTCCTAATTAAGAAGTATAAATCTTTATTTCATCCCTGAAAATAGTGCTCTTTCTCAAGATTGTGGTGTTTGATATTATAATAATTCTTACGGTTATGATTTTAAAAAAAATAACTAGGATTTCAAGAAAGTTTTCACTGGAATCCATACTAAATTATTTGTGCATTAATTAACCAACCACTTTAAAACTATATTTAAGACAAGATACATACCTACCACGAAAACAAACTTAACCTAAGTTGTCCCTCCTTGAATATTGGCAACTCTTCTCCAAATTGGACATGCATGGTTCGGGGGCATATCCTAGAAGAGACCAGGCAGGATCTTGATGATTTGCAAAAGATTTGCAAAGACAACATTAGTTGACATGTCTTGGTTTCCTTCTAGCCTCTAGGTTGGTTAGTTATTCAATTGTAGAAAGAAAGTTGGGACCTAGATATATATTCAAGCTCGCTCAAGTCCGTAAATAAATAAATATTGCTAGTAAAACTTCCCTTCTTTTTTCACTCTTCGAACAATCATTCTATATTTATGAATGGATTGAACAATTAAATCTTCTTGTTTTAAAAGCGAAAACCATTTTGATGTGCTAGTTAAAAGTCAGTACTTTCACTTCTTTCAATTATATACTTTGTCTCGTAGCTAATGACAAAGCAGTAATTGTTTAATCTGTTTTTTTTTACGCTGGGCAAACTGTAGATTAATGATTTTCTGCTCATTTATTTTAGAGATTAAATCTTAATATTACACAAAAATTACATCATGTTGGTGCGACTTTTGTTATACATTATTATATAAAATTATATGCTTTATCCATCTGAAACCAAGAACTTCTCCAAGAATAACTTGCACATAAATTAATACCAATTCGACTTTACAAGGCCTGATCAAACCACGACGAAAATCCCATGCATTTAAACCTACTGAATTTATGAATCTTTTTGTTAAGAAAATAGGAAAAATAGTCAGTAAATGTCATGGATTTATGTTATCTAGACTTCTTTGGAGAAGATTGTGTGAACAAATTTTGGTGAAAGCTTACTTGTCTCGCAGCATGTCACTGAACATGACGGTGACCAAGCCGTAGGCGACCAGAGAGAAGAAGCTTTCCCGAGACTGAAATAATCAAGTCAACATAATTAAAGCACCTCTGCTTAATTATATATATATATATATAACCTGCCGTAAAAAGCAAGTCATGAACGCGTTTTAATGCTTTTTGATCCTTCATGCACCATGAGGTCTAAAGCTTCTTGGAAGAAGAAAGAGATGGATGGATGCGTATGGTAAAATACAAAGAGAAGACAAGTTCCGCAGAGACCTAGCTAGGGTATTTGACTGCAATTGAAAATATCGGAGTGTATCTTGTGGTTAGAAAAACAAACAAAAGAAAATTATGTATTGATGGATTTTATGCGGTTATATGAAAAAAATATATATATAAAAGGATAGTTAATTTGCAAAAAAAAAATATGTAAAAAAGTTATAATATGAAGATAATAAAATAGATAATTTATTCTTATTGAATATTCAGTAGCAATTTTTAAAAAAATATTACATATATTAAGCTCATATATACTTAAGAATAAAAAACACAGTAGAAGATGTGTCATTCGCCTATATGAATACACTGCCATGCATTATAATTTATTTTATTTTTTTCATCTCTATTTATTGGAAAATCAAACTCAAATTTCAACATGTTTTAATGAAGAAAATCTTAGAAGGCCATAAAATACTCTAATTAACTTAGAAACTCAAAATAATTTCAATCTACCAGCCCACCTTCATTAAACTCATTTTTACAAGATAAACTCAGTGACACTTGGATCTTCCTTTTACAGCTAGAAATATAGCCAGCCTAAAGCTCTCTCCTCTCCCTTTTCAACTAGTCTTCCTTCCTCTCCTCTATCAACTTGATGTTGTGTTCGATCACCAATTTAGATCGATCAAAACACGAGATAATATTTTTTATCTGGGGATGGATGGAAAACTAGAAACGGAAATGAATTGCAACTCTGCTGGAATGAAGGTGGAGTGCTACGCATTATAATATTGACAGCCTGAAAATCATGAAACATGAGCATCGCTCCTCTCAAAACTCCTTTGGTAAACAGTCAGATTTCTATATCATGAATTGACAGCAGAAGCATGAAAATTCTTTAAAGAAATGAGCTAACCATGCAACATGGTGGAAATTAGCTCAGGCTGACAATACTATCCAGGAACACCTCCATTATTACCCTGAATACAGTTATCAATCGAATATAACTAAAGACGTTTGAAGACACAACTATCCTGTCACACGTTGTGATGGAAAAAAGTTCTAAACAACAATCTGGAAAACCTATCTACATGTTACCAAGAAAAAAGCAGACTAAGTTGACACCTCTTGAACTGCCAGAAAATGGATACGGTTTGTGCTACCTCTACTAATTCGATCACTGCAGCACGCCTAACTCAGCTCCACAGTCCAATTCATCTTGTCCTCTATAAGGCCCATCTGCAGCTTGGTTAGCACACTATAGAGTTGTTGCGAGACAGCACCAAAACCTTCTACGCCATAAGACACCCTGCACAACAGGAAAAGTTGCATAAATTGCCATCCAATGTTTGCCTAATGCACAAGAAAGCTCACTAGACTATGGCTTTTATACCAAACCACCATAGCCACCTAAATTAGTTGCTCTTGATGACACTGAAACCACCTTTCATCAAAACTCATCTATCATTGCGTGTGAACCAAAACCAAATCTTGAGTTTAATTCCACTACTCAAAGTAGCAATTAATCTTAAAATATATGATCTAACCTGCTGGTCATTTAAAAAAATTGGACACTTGAAGTCACCAAATTAAAGAAATAGAGGGCGGTGAACAAAAAAAAACATAGGGAAATTGATGGGTTTTGTTGTCTCAGGGTGGTTGTTTATACAGATGTGTTTGATAATTTTAAGTTTGCATGTGAGAAGGGTAGAAAGAATTGTGCAAGGAAAGAAATATTGAAACATCATATGAAAAGCCACTTTATGTTGTCCATAAACATGTTGCGCATTTTTCTCCCTTCTCTCCAAATGGAAAAGGCAACTCGTATACCAAACACGTCAAAGGTACCACATAAGAAACAGCAACGAGACCAAATGTGCTCTTAACTGCCTCATATATTATTGACAAAATACATGTGCATTTGTGTAATTATTGGTTTTTTTTTCCTTTAAAGTGTTGAATAAAGCAAAAATTGTTTTTGATCAAAATCATGTGTTGTTGAAACATGACCTTTTACAGTCAATGCAAACTAGATGGGAAAAATAGTGGCTTTTTATGGAAGTACTTGATTGACACAATCGAAAAAGTCAGTATATACAAAAACAAAAAATAAAATAAAATAAAATCCAATTACTTGATTGAGAAAAGTGAAGAAATTGCAGTTTATCCTTTGGTGTACTAATAGTGTAATCATACTGAGTCATGCTCATGCTAACCATAAGCCTATCCATTATACACTTCATCGCCGAACTATTTAATGTTCTATGTCCAAAAACAGTATATATACATAATCATTTTAACCCTATATGCAAAATGGATAGTACTTCAATGAGACCAGTACAAAGACTTTTAAACATTGTCTCCTCTCAATTACCAAATGCCAAAAAAAAAAAACTATTCTCCCCGTTTCAAGGTCAAGATCACTGATGAGGTTACAGGATTTACCTTTTACCCTTGTAGGTGATGCTTCCCACAGGTGACACAACAACAGCTGTTCCAGTACAAAAAACCTCATCAGCATCAAGCAATTCATCTACTGTCACAAGCCGTTCCTCAACCTGCATTTACCATATCAGCATTTGTAAGGCAAATAATTCTTTTGAGTAGTAAGGCATCCATGACCTCTCATGGCATAATTATTGCACTATTAGCATAGATACACAAAATCTTATCAATTAGGTAAAGTGCCAGGTAGAGAAAGTGGGAGAGTTGGAATTGTGAAGGGATAAGCTAGGCACCACTAAAATCAGTGCATTGGAATACATGGAATTTCAAAAGGTTGGACTAACCAGCACATGCTTGTCAGTTGTCATGCATGGTTGATATGACTTGTCAACAAAATGGAATCCTGAGTTTATACCAATAGCAACATGCAGAACATGTTTGGGTCAGAAGGAGGTCGGTGACAGAAGAATTGTGGCAGAGTCATTCACAGAATCAAATATAACCAAATGAAATTCCTAGTAAAACTTGATAAAGACGATTAGGAAAAGTCAACAGAACAAACTCAGAGACTGCCAAGACATTATGAGGGAGAGAAATAGATCACACTTTTTACCATGAAACGTAGCTATGAAACTTTTGGCATCCAGAAGCACCTATCACTAAGGACGATCACATTTAAAGAATTAATTCTTGGGCTATAGTACAAGCAAGGGGAGGACCCAACTTAAGCAGATTATTGGTATACTAGAACATTCAGAATGACGACTTTTAAAACTATGAGTATCTTTAAACCCCATTTGGACAACCTAAGCAATTGGACCTCTTAAATGTTCAAGCCCACACAACCCAAGGTCAAGCTAGCTGGAAATCATTGACAATGAAATACTGGACAAAGAAAGCAAAAAAACAACCATAAGGGGATGGACTATTTCATCGAATATTCTCATGAGCAAGCTCCATCGCTTGAATAAATAAATCACAAGCAGTCTTGAACAAACTAAAAAGGGGTAGAAACAACCACCCCCAAAAAAAAAAAAAGACCTCTTAAATGTTCAAGCCCACACAACCCAAGGTCGAGCTAGCTGGAAATCATTGACAATGAAATACTGGACAAAGAAAGCAAAAAAACAACCATAAGGGGATGGACTATTTCATCGAATATTCTCATGAGCAAGCTCCATCGCTTGAATAAATAAATCACAAGCAGTCTTGAACAAACTAAAAAGGGGTAGAAACAACCCCCCCCCCCCAAAAAAAAAAAAAAAAAGTGAGTTCAATTTGTACCAATTAACCTTCCTCAACTTTCATCGCACTAATTTTCCCTCCCATCCTAAAAATAATAGAGCCCTATTTTGGCAGCAAGTTTTTGGCCAGTGAAACTAGAATTCATAGACTCTCAAATAGGCTTAAAAGACATCAATACATCCCCGCCCCCAACAAAAAAAAAAATAGACAAAATCATACACTAGTCCAAAACCAAATTTCTAAATCATGAGTTTGTTACAAAAAACTCAGACAAAATTAAACCACCCAGCAACCTTTGAACTTCGAACTCCCAAAGCTGGTGATCATTTCAAACCAGTCTCCTTTGTTAAGAGGATCAGCCCAACATTCTTTCATCTACATTTTCATAAGAAATATTATCATCATCAGAATCAGGAGTCTTATCAGTCTTAATTAAAGTCAGGTCCACAATCTTACTATTGGATGCACCCTTCCCACTATGTGTACCTCACTACTACATCCCACTTTACTTGCACCTATCACTGGATTACCTCAAAGGAAATGACTGTCACCTATACCTTGACTACCTCTGATGACTTGACTTCCACCTATCACTTTACTCCCAGCTATATGTGGACTGCCACGAAAATTGTCACCTAAATCAACATCAAGCTTACATGATTCCTCGTTTCTTTTGCATTTTCCAAACACACCAAAAGATAAAGTTAAACCTACTTGACTTGCAATCACATTATGCTCCAAGCAAATCACTACAACCTTGTTAGTGGGAATTTGGGAGACCATATTAACTGCATGTTCATCTTTCACTAAAGCACATCATCCAAGTCTTGGTCATCCATTCTTCCCTGAAACTTTGTAACCCCCTCAATCCCCATGTTTTCAACCACGTCCTCTACTTCTGACCATCTGTCTCATCCAGAGGCAATAGTCCTAAAAACACATATTTCTCCCTGAATATAGCTTTGCAGGAGTGCCCCCTATAATGCAAATACACAGGATTTGGCTGACACAACAAAGCATGCAAATAAGACAAAGCACCAATACAAGTACACTACTAGTATCTGAGAAATTTCAGAGTACTTCAGGAATAACTACCAATACTTACTCTACAAGAGAGAGAGAGAGAGAGAGAGAGAGAGACAAGGAGGAGAGAAAAACATGAGAATGAAAAAATATTTGAACCCAGATGGAAATAATACTCGTCACTTTTGGTGGGTCCAGATATAATTCCCTTTCATCATCTCTCTCTTCAAAGTGGTCTCATGGAGTAAGTATTGGTAGTTACTCCTAGAGTACTCGAAAAATTTTCTCTAGTCTATAATGGCACAAACACATTCCTAGACATGCAGGTATAACAAATGGACATAAACATTGTTAGATAATAAGAGAGTGCAACACAAGAACACAAACTAGACAACACTTTAGGCTACAAGTTTCTGTTTTTGTTTTGTGAGTCATGCTAGGGAGTATCTGCCTCTCATGTATGGTTTCCTAGTTTCCATTAGTTTTATGGAATAGACAGAAAGGAAAAATTTTAGATGCTATGAAAGTTGAGGGTATAGTTATAAAACTTGGACAAGCCCGGTGGGTCGATTCAAGACCAGGCCGACCGGGGCCTAGACCGGTACTAGTTAAAGAAAAATAGGGAAGGAATTGACCCAGTTTGACTTGTTCAAAAACCCGGATTGACATGCAACCTTTACAACTACGTCTTTTTTATGCTTTTATTTAAAAGAAAATGGGTCAACCAGGGTCAACCCAGGTTAACCCTCCCAGCCTAGGAACCGGATCAAGTTTAATAACTCTGGTTGAGGGGGTTAATTAATAAGACACTTCGTAAACCTTGCAAGCTAGCTCCACAAAACAAACAAATGCATAGATTACAAGCATAATGAACCTAGAATTGGCTATCATTGTATATGTTGGGGGAGGATGCCATTATCTAGAACAAAATCAAGATATCAATCCTCTAGTATCACAAGTTAGTCATGATCTTCATAACTGCAGCACAAGTACCTGAAATCCTTGGCTTCGAGCAACATCAATTATGCTCTTCCTTGTAATTCCTGGTAGGATTGTCCCTTTTATTGCAGGAGTGGAGATGCTGTTACCCTAAGAAAAGAAGTGAGAATCTATCAGCACTTATTACCTCTAAGAACAATGGACTCGAAATAAGACCCAAAAAAACCCTCTAATGCAATTATTTCACCAAATAACAGATGCATTCAAGATGAAATCAGAGAAAGCAGACCAACAAAAATGTTAAAGATGGTAAAATAAATAATACAACGTATTCAATGACATTATAACATGCTTAGCATATTGCAACAAGAAACCAAGCCCCATAGTATGCTTAGCATATTCCAAACAGCCAAAATCATATCGACAGCAAGGCACATGGTGTTTAATTAACACCAGATATAATTTTCTAGCAAACTAAAGATAATCATTGTTTGCAAGGGTGATTATAATAAGCAGAAATGCATGAGAATAAAAAAAATTGCCTAAAGCATGTGTGCATCAAAATCCAACAATCAGAAAGAATCTTATTCTGAGAAAAGGCATTTCTCCAAGATTTCTAATTCTAATAATTACACAATAGTGTTTGGAACACTATGAACGGGATTCTCCAACTTGTCAGTGATTGAGTCCTAAGAAGTTTCATTGGACAGCTTTTAATTTATGATGCTGAAGCAGCTCGCCTACCGAAGCTGGGGCATAATGATCATGACACTTGTGCACAACTTAAAAGGAACTGTAGAGCATGGTTTATTTAGCATATCCACCAACCATGATTCATACAAAAATAAATTATTGAAAGCACTATTAGCAGCCAGGAAACGGCTTCTCTGGGCTATATATAACACACCATTCAACATAAAAAATTAGGTGGAAGTAATGATACAACTATTGAATACAAAAGAAAGATTTACATAAAATAAGAGCTGCCATATCCACAATACCTTCACAACAAAAATGTTGCAAGAGGAAACCTCTTCTAGATACTTTTTATGTACACAATCAAGATATAAAACGTCAGAAAAACCTCTGGCTTTTGCAGCAGATTGTGCCTTGAGAACCTACGAGTGAAAATAAAGACAACAAAAGAATAAGTATTGACTAAAAATAGTTACTGAAGATTAAAAAGGTAACAATAAAAAAATCTTCAGATCAAATTCAACAAAAAAAAATAGAATCAAATTTACACTTCTGGCTATTGATGCACAAAGAAATTGCACCAGGCAATAAAAAACACAAAATTATAGAAAGATAAAACTTGTAGGAAATTAATAAACTACTTCCTATAAGGTCAATAAATTTGACAAGGAACCAAAACTTTTGGCTCACTTACCGCAGCATAATTCCCTATTGTTTTCACACCTCCAGTGCCACCAGGAGTTGCTCGATGAAGTTCATGCTCCACAATTAAATGAATTGGTGCCACACCTTCCTGGCATCAGATATATGCAATAGGATAACATTAATCACTGGAGAAGGATGTGTCATCCCCACCAACATGAGAAACATGAGAGAGAAATGGGAAGCGAATTATCATAAATCCACTAAAAAGCAACAACAAATCATCATAGACTAAAAACCATAAGCTTGACAACATATGTGCATTATAAAGCACTAGCATGAATGCCTCTCCTACAACCTCCAAACCAAAAAAGGATAATTATGACCATTCACACAAAATGAAGTGAATCTTCAATAAATCATAGACTAGACCATCTATATACTTGTATGCAAAACACAGCCTCGCAGAAAGACTAAACTGGTGGGGCTTACCATTTATTGTCATTGAATTTTTTACCACAGTACATGAATTACTTTTTGAACATCAACCTAAAATTAATTGATTTAACGCTAATTTCTAAAATGCACTTCTTCATTTGAATAGAATATGACCTCATTTAGTTCAGAAGCAGAAACTTGATTGTACTTTTAAGACAAGAAATTCTAAATAATGGACCTGTATATTCAAATATGAGAGTGAAAAAGTAACCCGAAACTAAATGGAGAAATATCTTGTCTGAAGCTGAAACAGAATTGATCACACTGTGCCAGAAACCCCAATTCAAGAAGAAAACCAACCTTAAAATAGTTCCCCACTGGTGAAACATAAATGAGAAAGGTATACTCAGGAGCAGGTGCAAGACCAAGAACAGCTCCACTCCCCATTAGCAATGGTCTGATATATAAGGAACCTTTACCTGGAGGAGGAACCTGAAATGGGACATTTACACTTTAACAATCCAGCTTGAAGTATCAATAGGAGCGAAAAATAAAGGTGTGCCAATATTCAATTTACAACTTACCCAACGTTTGTTTGCGAAAACAGTTGCTTTTACTGCATCCACAAACTGATCAATTGTCGGTGATGGCATGCACATCCTCTCTGCACCCATTATCATCCGCATAGCATTTTCCTCAGGACGAAATAGAAGAAGGTTACCATCTTCTTTCCTGTAGGCTTTCAGACCTTCAAACAATCCCTAAAGTCAAGAAAAATAGAAGAAAGGAAAACAATGTGATAATCTTGAGTCAGGAGACACAATAAGATGTAAAATGAACCCAAAATTAAATTAAATGGAATCCCACAGCCCACATCCGTGATCCCTTTCAATTTAAGACATACAATTTAAAAAATAAATAAATAAAGGAAAGGAAAACCTGGCCATAATTTAAGACACCAGCAGAAGGGTTCAGTTCAATGTTTCCATATCTCTGTAATTCACCTTTGGAAAAGTTTCCACCTTTAGTGCATTTCATTGAATACATATAATCAGTGGGAACGTATGCAAATCCAAGGTCATCCCAGTCTATGTCAGCTAATTCAAATGTGTCCCTACCAAAACAGACCACAAAAACATGGCTTGTCACAACAACATATTCAAACAAATCCTTAACCCCAGCAACAAAGACAACAGAACAGAACACACCTGTGTGTATCAGAAAACGCAGCTCCACGCTTAAAAGGAGACACAGCTTTAAAACAAGAAGAAACCTGCTTTTGTAGCTGCCCAGAAACCACACAAAAAAAAAATCAAACAGATAAGCATTCAAGAGGGGGGGGGGAAAGGGAAACGGGAAGGGCATCTAATTACCTTGAGAGACAGAGAGGGAGGAGGAGAGAAATTTGGAAGTCTAGCGCGGTGGCCTGAGAAAGGAAGGGAGGAAGAGTTGCGTGAGGGGTAAAGAAGGTAATTTGGTTGCGGACCACCAAAGACGGCGCTTCTCTCCATTCTCCTCTCTTTCTTTCTCTTCAGTTTCTTTCTCACTCTCTCGTCTGTTTTTTTACTGTGTGATTGTGAAGGACTTTTTCCTCTTATTGTGTGTGTGTGATTCTTCGCGTTTTTCCTCCCCTAACATTTTTTCTTAATATAGTAATATAATTTTATAATATTTAATATTATTAAAACAAAACGTAAACTGTTTTTATACATTTCAACAATAATCCATTCCCGCAGCTACATTTTTATAAGGTAAGAATATTTTTGGATTAACTTGTATATTTTTTATGAATTTATATATTTAATTGATCAAGTTCTGAATTTATTTTATAGAAATTATTGGTTTGAGTTTTACAAACTTTAAAGTTATTAGAGACTTATATGGTCGTTAATTTTAGGACCCGTGAGATTAATCGAGGTGCACATCGAGATGCACGCAAGTTGACTCGGATATCCTAGTTAATAAATATATATATATATATATATATAATTTTAAGAATACACTTTTTATATTGTGTGGATTGGTATTTTTAGAAGAATTTAATTAAATATTTATACTTAACAAATGTTTCGATATGTATGTTTTAAATTTCCCTTTCCATCTTTTCAATGTTTTACAAGTAGTAATCATGTTATCACGAAATAATATATTATTCTATATATGTTTGGTTTGATACATTTGAAAGAATTTAATTAATAAATATGTAGACTTGACTATGTATATTTTATATTGATTAGTTGAATGTTGGTTTTTTTCAAAAAAATAATTCTTACCTTCTCCATCTTTTCAATGTTTTACAAGTAGTAGTCATGTTGATCACAAACACTTGAATCTAGCTAGAAGGCTTACCCCCTTTTTATTTTTTTGGGTTTTTTCCGGGTATTTTGCAAAGAGAACTTTATTTAACTCTTTTTGTTTTTTGGTATTTTTCAAAGAGGATAAATGATATTTCACTGAAATCAAATAAATAAATATGCTTTGAGGCATATTTAAGAAATATATAGACACACAAATACAATTTTAAGGTTGATATTGAAGATTTAAAGCTAAAATAAGCCTAAATAAAATGTATTAGAATCAACATATATTGTTTAAAAATACAGTAATGTTTATTTTTGAAAGTGTTTTTGGTTTGTAAATATATTAAAATAATATTTTTTTTATTTTTTATATCAATACATTAAAATAATTTTAAAATATAAAAAATTATTTTTAAATAAACAAATTTATCAAACCCTAAATATATGGTTTCAACATTTTATTATTCTTCAGCTTCCTCAAGTCAAGCACAAGTGATACTTAAACAGGGAAAAAGACTAGACAAGATGTTTGGTATACATCCACATCAGCTTCACTTCTGACGTGTACATACCTACCTATCCAGGGGTGGACCTGGAAATTCTAGGTCAGGAGGCAAGATACGTAAATACATGTAAAAAACAAAATTAAATTTCATTTTTTTTAGAATAAATACACCAAGTTTATCATTATAATTTTCTATAAGCTTTAGGATTTCACTAAATTATATTGATTTTTTGAATCATGGCTTTTATCATGATATTTAAAAACACATACTTAAAAAGTAAGCAATAAAACAATATCAATTATAGATTTGAGGCCTAGGTGATTATTCTTATTAAATTATAAATATTTTGTGATTGATTCATTAAATCTTTATAATATTTAACTGCAAATCTTTGTGGTGAATTTTCCTTTCCAACAAAAGATAATGAATCTCTTAATTCAGGTTGAATTCTATAGTGTTTAGAAGAATGTTCATCGAGTTCCTCACACCAAGATTTCCCAGGAAGGAGTTGTCATGTTTAAAGTAATAGCTACAATAAATTCATTGTTATTTAAAAAATTGACATCTTGTTTTTAAAAAAACATACATAAATAAAATACCAAATATACACAAATTTATTGTCTCAGCAACTTCCAACCTCTTAATATTGAAAAGATATGTTTTTTTCTAAAAAGAAATAAAAATTATAGCTTGGATTGACTCGACAACAAACGGACCAACTGATCGGACCACAACTTTTTAAATCTTGAGCCGGGCCGACCACACTGGATCCTGTAACTATGGGTTTTGCTTCTAATACTTAATACAATTGATTTCGTGATTGTAATAACAGTCCTACGTGACACTTCCCTGATTATGATAAATAAAAATAATAATAATAATACGTGGCACACAGAGAAGGATAAGCATCTTGAAACGTGACATGAAGAGATTGCTACTGTTTTATTATGTGAAATAGATTTAATAAATATTGGAATATGACTATCTGATATTAAATAAATGCATGCTGATTTTATTTTTAATTTTTTTTCTTATCTTTCCCGTCGTGTTTGTGTCTTCTTAAAATTTAAAAGCAGTGATCAAGTCAATCACGTTAACGCTTGGATCTGTCTACAAAAGGCTGCTTCTTTTTTCTTTTCCTTTTTTTTTTTCTTCAGAGAAGAACGGGCGAAGCTTGAAAACTTTGTCTAAACAACTGTTGAAATGTCTAAACAACTCGTTTCTTGCCAATAGTTTCCTCATTTCCAGGCATGCAAGGAGCCACAAATTATAGAATTACCTGTTGAAATGTCTAAACAACTGTTGATAATACTCGCAATTAATTTTGTTTCAAACACTACAGAAATAAAAATCCCGTATATATTAATCGCAACTAATAATTGTTGTCGCTTATATACATATGATACTATTCCATAAAATGATAATTAATTTTGTAAATGGGCTGGATTCACATTTGCCATCTCTAGCACCGACGCCCGAATGCCATGCTGGTTGACTCTGAAACCAAGTATGCGGGGCTAAAAAACAGTTGGAAGGCCAGAAGATGCTGATTCAGGGTCTAACTTAAGCAGATACCTGCAAATCTTGCTTTCTACAAATTACCTGCATTGATACTACAATAAACCAAAGGTTCCAGAATTCGAAGAAGGAACTAAAAAGTTCCAACAGTGTATTTGATTATTACAGTGAGGAGACCCCAAACATGCAGAGACTATAAAGATACATGTCGTGTATGTACAAGATAAGGTCTAGCCCCAACAGTCTTCTCAACCTCTACATACTGAAAGCTGTTTTCTTTTCTTTGAGGTAGCCATCTATCCACCCTTTAATCAGCTTGACTTCTGTCTCTCTCTGTTCTACTAACCAATCAGGATCCTCAGGTGTTGATGGTCGCAAGTCTATGTGATGGGCACCTGATATGTGGTAAAAGGAAAGAAACTAGATGAAATTTAACACGACAACGCACTCCATGGTTTGACAAAACTGAGATGCAAGTGTTTCCGATCGAGTGAAATATCAACATATGATCACCTCTTTGCATTCTTGTTGTGATGATATCGAGTAGAATGTATAGAATTTTAGAATAATACTTCCATAAACCACATACATAGCTTTTAGCTTCTACATAAATGCATTTTTTACAGATATAAATCAGCACTGGCAACTTGAATTTTAAAAACTTACTGACAAGTGAACAAGGAGATTGATTTTCACAATATCAACAGACCAAGTTTTTGCATTGATCATGTCTAAACTTTATGAATGTCATCATGTAGACAAATTAGACATTTGAGGCCTCAAAACAATTCTGGTGGGCACCTTAAACCAGCTGTGGAAGAAGGCGGCCAACAAGATCTCGAGTAAAAGAATCTAGAGATATGATGACATAGCAAGTAACTTCACAAGAGACTGCCTATAAGCAGCATTACTAAAGAGGATCTACAAGGTGTAAAATTTATCTGAGGTGTCTATAGTTGTCAGAAACGTGACCAACAGTCTAGAAAACTAAACCACTAAAACTGTTTTTGCAGCACGTCTCTCAGTCATGGCTGACCCAATGTGGCCCATCAAATAATTGAAACTTCTTGAGTGTCCTTCTATGTAGTTATCCGCATGTTTTTTTTTTTTTCCTTTATATTTTCTCCTGGATTAAGAGAATAGGTAGATAGGATCAGCCAGCCAGGAGCTTATAAGATAAGTTAACATAGGGTTTGAATATCTTTTATCCACCCAACATATTAGCCCAATGGTTATCCATGTTGGATGCATTGGCACACTTATACTAAATTATTATTCTGCTTACCATAGGAATACGAAGATCCCCAATAAATAGTTCCAATGGACGGCAGAGAATGGAGCCAAAGGTTGTTTTAACATCGAAATATGACTTTTGGGTTAAAAGAATTACCTTGTTCAGTGACAAGGGCAACAACAGTTTCAGATATGTTTTGCAGAACACTGCGAAAATACATAAAAAGACCATTAAAATAGCATTGAATCTATAATTGCAAACCATATATAGCAGCTGCATACCTCCCACCACTCCAGGGATCCAGCAGACCATTTGAGAAAATAATGTTACTTCCAAAAGTTTCCAGGGCAGTTTTGATATCCTTTACGGTAAAGGAAAGCATATCAGAATAAAAGAATGACAATGACACAAAGCATTGTGCATATTACATATGTGAGAAGACAAAGCTATGCACAAGAAAACAAATCATGACATTGCAATATGTCACTGGCCTTCCATCTAATGTCTAACAAGAAGAAATTATATGGGAGCAAAGCATCACAGGATAGCAGTGCATCATATCCACCAATTACAATTATATATTTGTTAGTAGTGACGGTATCCATGTGGCAGACCATCCAATGAAAGATTTGCCTTGGAAAATTTAAATGTATCTTAGAGATAAATTCATCAAGGTTGGACTGCTACTACTCGAGAGTGAGGCTGAGTTCCTGCTTCAAGTTAAGGCTGGTCCAATTAGACACTTGTTCTCTAATTTGAAGGTACAACTCTATCTCAGAAGATAAGCAATGAGACACAAGTAAGAGCCAGTACATACAGGTCTAATCATAGTTGAAAAGACATGTGCCATTGGCATCCTAGCAGTAAGAACTTGCATGCTCGTTTTTACACCTATGGCATGTATCTTTCCTAAAGCAGTAAAATAACTCTACCATATGAGATAACTTGTTTTTTACTATTAGTGAGAGAACTATACTCTATTGCCACATTTAAATACCCCATGTGTCTACTGAAATTGCTGACATAGCAAGTTCAAGTAGGGCCTAAGCTCTTGGAAAGAAAAGAGTGAGTAAACATCTTCACACACATGCATACCATTCATAACACGTATATATTCCGATTCACCTACACATATTTGAAGAATGAAATACATAGAAATTTCACATCTCTCTAAACAAACATGCAGCATGCTGATACTTTTGTATAATCAATTCAAAATCAACGGAGAAACATTTGTTTCCAAGCCCAACCAACAAGATACTTAACAATGAGAAAAACAAGCAATAACAAGGAAGAAACAGCAAAATGATCCCTTAGGACCAAAACAGTGAATATGAGGAAACAGATAGTCATAGCTTATTAGGAATTGATAAATATAAAAAGAAGAGCAATCAATATTTGTCTTACTTGTCCACCAAATTCCGTTGTTATCCATCTAGGCCTTGGAATAACTCCAAATTCCTCCCAGCATCCCTCTTGGTAAGATGAGTAATTAAAGTCATATGTTGGAAACATGCTTGCATTGTGACTGCTAGACATTGGCATAACCATCTCCGTGCAAGCCTATATGGTAGAAAATGAAAAATAATAACATTTTAAAAAAAGAGAAAATAACATGTCAGTCTAATGAATGTTAAGCATATTCAATCATCACTCAAATTTGGGGGGGGGGGGGCAAAAAAACAGGAACTTTTGTAACAATTCTAGACCTGCCAGTTCCAACCATCCAAGCCATGAGGATCATCATCCAGTTCAAAGCAGTGCAATTCCCCAGTATAATTGTAATATATGCTTATTCCTTCAAAAATCCTCTCCAAAATGCTGGTCCCATCAGGACAACCATCGATCCTTTTGCAAACCTAAAGAAAAATATATACAACATTTTCAAATTCATGACAGAAGAAGAATCTCATAAGAAAGCAGAAAACTGTAAGAAAAACCAAGTAAGATTAATCCATAATGTTCCTGCACTTAATTGCAACAAAATATTATTAGGAGACTCAAAGAACGACAGAAACATTCTAACCTTAGAAAGCCAGCGGTTGATTACCTAGATAAGTTCACTAAATAAAAAGTAACACGGGTCATTATTGTCTAGGAATTATCCACAGAATGTGATATTCCAGACCCTACAGAAGCACGGTATGCGCAAAGCTCAAGAACTTGAAGGCTATAAAAGTAAAGATCAAGGAAAGTTACCAAAGTCATGTATGTGTATACAACAAGCACATGATATGAGTAATTTCAAATGAATAACGAATCCTTGCTAACCTCTCTAATCGGGCATCCAGGCAGAGGCATCATAAAGGAGGACGGATAGGGGTAATCCACCATAGCCAAATAACTATAAGCAGAATCCAACCAGTTGGCTAGATCTTCTGTACTTTTCAATTCCCTGTCAATCGTGAATGAAATTACCAAATAGGGAACCAACTAAAAGCATATAAAGAGGCTGTAATGTTTTGTTACCGGCATAAGTGGAAAGTTTTGGTTAATTGCACAAGACCATTCTTTTTGAGACCCTCAGAAACCAATGCATCCCATGACTCTTTTATAGTATTAAAGCAACTGGTGCTTTCACGCTGCAAATATGAAACACAAAATTATATTGGCACTGAAAATAGTCGACAGGCAGCCGGAAGCCGCAGCAGCAGCAGACATACCTTAAAATCATTGGACACAATGTTATAAAAGGTTTCGGGCGGCACAATATCTTCGAATTGCAGAATTGGCGCGGATGAAGCAAGTGCACCAATTGCTACGTGAGGATACTTAAGCCGCATCCATGCTGCCAACACTGTTCGGATTCGTTCACGTTCAAAACCTCAATTTATTCTCAAACCATTCAAAATAAATGAAAAAAAAAAAGACTAAGACTTACTTCCACCATAAGATCCACCGAACAGCACAACAGGGCACGCCTGAGCAGACAAATTCCTCTTCAAGTCAGTAATCAAAACAGCGAAATCAGCAAGCGCTTGCTCAGCAGTTAAATAAGACAACGTAGAAGCATTCTTATACGCCTCCTCTCTACTTCCGTACGGAAGCGACTCCCCATAATACCGGTGCTCCGGAAAAAGAACCATGGCTCCGAACAGAGGAGCAATTTCCCAGACAAACCCAGTATTAACAGCGAACCATTCGATGTCCCCTTCATTTCCACAGTAGAGGAAGATGGGACCCCGCCGCTCTGGACCCGCCCAGTGGTCGGTGTTTATCAGATACCGTTGAGGGAATTTCGGAAGATTTAAGAAGCTGAAGTGGTCTAGTTGTTGGTAAAAGTACTTGCTCTCGTACCTGTACTGTTGCTGTTCTTCTAGTTGGGTTTTGATTGGGTACGAGTGTTTGGAAAGGAAACGTGGGGCCCGTTTGGAGGAGAGATGATTCAACGGCTGTGATGCGAGTGTTGGTGGTGTGAAGATGATGGTGGTGCTAGTGATGATTATGATTATGATCGGGAAGAGAAGAGAACGGGCTGCCATTTTTAGACACTGTTGACTGTTGTGGGAAGCTGGAGCGGCGGGGCTGGACATTACTAGCGAGTCAATTATATAAATTAGTCCCTTTAGACTTTCCAAAGGAACTAAATGGTCCGTTTAGTTTTGAAAAATATTTTTTTGATTCTTTTAAACCCGAATTGGACTGAGACCTGGCCAGAGCTGGGTTTCACAAAAAATATAAAGGGTGACCCGATCAAAATTTATTGGCATTTTAAAAAAAAAAAAAAAAAGTTAGTTTTAATTTTTTAAAAAAAAATTAAACTGACTTGAGTTAACTTGCTTAATCTATATCTTACACAAAGTCATTTTTCAAAACGGGTTTAATAATGATATTTTTACCTATTTCATGTTCTTTTAATAATAAAAATTAGACATGTTTTGGAACAAAATAATATAAAATTAAGTATAGTTAACCCAGTTAAGGACTAATTAATTAGTTTTTAAAACTAAGGAGATCATTGATTTGTTTTATAAAATTAGAGGGATTAATTTATAATTTACTCCATTACTAGTAGAATCTACGCATTGTCGTCTTTTCAAGAAATTCATGTTATGAACGACATGTCTTTGTGGAATGGATTTTGGTAAATCGGTATAACCTAAGCATGATATAACAAGGGAGAATGGAATGGTGTTTTTGGGGTGGGCTTTGAAGTCTATAGCCCAACAATAAAAGCTCAGCTAACAGTGTAAATGTTTGGCTAAATCCGGCCCAATCAATCTCCTTAACATGCACTAAGATCCGGCCCAATCAATCTCCAAAAGCATGTGACAAATAATTGAAAGCCCAAAAAGAAACCTTATTCTTTTAAAACCCGGACGATTCAGATTAAAAAAGAAAAAAGAAAAACGAAAAACTTAATTGATGGAATCAAAATATAGTTATTAATCCATTGATTTTTTTGTTAAAATAATATTATTTTAATTTTTTTATTAAAAAAATAGGTTGGCTCTCCTGATCTCACGGGCCCTAAAGTTAACAATCATATAAGTCTCCGGTAGCCATCATATTAACAACTATAAAACTCAAATCTAAAATATAAAAAAAATAAACCCCTTAATCTCATGCTATTACGAGACACCACCCACCACAACTCCTGAATTTTAAAACGACTCATTCAAGACAAGGATTTATGTATTGGTACGAGAATACGTTGAGATGCTAATATTGCATCATAAAAATATAATAATGGCTGATAAAAAGTGTCCAACTATTGCTGAATAGTTTTATACACAAATGGAGGTGTCAATTACTATCCAATCGCGAGTCGGAGAAAGGGGAAAAGAAAGCATGATCACATGGATGCCTAATCCCTTGCAACTCCAAAGTCAATATATGCTTGCTCGGAGGGAGATAGAATCCTTCCTATACGGTGATTTGACTAATCTCCAACCCATAATTATGGATTCCTGCTCAAAGAAGATGCAGACACTTCAACTTAGGAACGCAATTTGAGATAACTAAAGATCTTCCATGGCACTATTTTTAACCCTTTATTAAAAAAAAATTAATAAAATTATGCAAGTATTGGTTTGTGTCTTGATTAAAAATATTTTTTGAGATTTTAATGCTAACATTTAAGTTAAAGAATTCAAAAGAATAATAAAATTTATCAAGCTCTTTTCGTTATTTAAACATGTTTTCCATCGCAAATTATAATAAAAACCGTGGTTTGGGAAAATCTTCTCTATATAGTTTTTTTTAATTTATTTTTTTATAAAACTAATAATAAAATCTACCATGATATCAAATATATAGTTACGAATCATTTACGTGTGTGTGTGTGGATAGATGGCTAAGCCATGCTCATGACCATGTTGCTTAAATGCGCACAGAGTCACGAGCATGTTCCTCCGCCGACAACAAGCCATACGCACCCAAACAGAACAATCTTTCATGGGCGCCAGATGGACCCCTGTTGCCATAGCTTTGTGCCACAGCACAGCAGGCACATTCGGTCTCTCAACTGTTTTTGTCCCAAGCCCCCAACCACCGAGTCAATTCCAGGCCATGTGAACGTCTTCCGAGCCCTCTAGGAGTCCAAGCTCATGTGGGTCCGCTTGTGGAGTTTCTGAGAAAGTCACCGTGGCTGGGGGGCTGACAGAGAACTTCCATCCGATCACTACTTTTCAAACGCAAGCAATAATGCTTGTATCCCAGCAGGCATTGGAGCAAGAGTCCAAGTGGGCGGGGGGTAGGCTAGGGAAAGGCTAGCTATTTTTTGTTTTATTTTTATTTTTATTTTTTTTAATTATTGATATTTTCATCAGTAATTCACGTGTATTTTAATTAATCTTTCAAGATTTTAAAATTAATGATCAGATAAACCTCCAATAACTTTAAGATTTGTGATACTTAAACTTATAATTTCTAAAAAATAAACTCTAGATCTAATCTAATGAATTAAGATACACCTTTCAAAATTATACTCCTGCTTTATTATTTTAGTGGGAGGATGATGGATCCCCTCCTCTCCTTTCGTCCCTTTTCACTGAAAAATAAATCAAACTAGGGTGATTGTATAGTATTACTTTAGAACTAGACTCTTTTTGTCCAATGCCGAATGATTCCTCTCCTTCAGCAAATTAACTCTTTGTCTCTATGAAGATAACCTACTCATACATCTTTCTTTTTTCCTGCGTCTGCATGCACTTTTAGTCTATCCAGCAACGAGCACATCAATGCCAAGGCGGCAGTGCCCCTCTGTATATTTTATGATTTAAGAAATCTAAAAGGGATCGCGAATTTATTGTTAATGCAGGGACAAATCATAGTGGATTCGCGCATGGATTTGTTTTTTTTTTCTTTTTTTCTTTTTTCCATTTGGTTATCAAAGTTTATTTCGATTCAGTTCTTCTATATTAATGGCCAAGGCTCTCGAGCATATGCTCAACATTTTGGATGTAACTTCTTTAAAATTAATTAATTAAATACACATTATTTTATGTAATACCATTTAAAATTAACTAAGTTTTCATATAATGTTATGAAAATATTTTTTAATATCAGCAAGTGTTATTTTTGCACAACTTATCACAATTATTTTTTATATATTTTATTCAGTTGTGTTAGTGTGAGTGTCTATTTGTATTCTCATATAATTAAATAAAAAATAATTTTAAAATAATAAAGTTATTAAATTCAGTTGAGTTTATGATCTAGATTGTGAACTTGATAAATTAACCCGAGTTAATCTATTTTAACCTAAAAATTTATTATTTTAATATTAAAAAAAATATCTTGATATTTCCATTCGAACTAAGTTATGAATTATTGTCCGCTTGATCTTCAAGTTGATTTGTTGAGCGGTGATAAAAAATTCTTCATGACAACACGTCTTTTTTATTCTTATATTTTTTAATGCTCACTTCAAAAAAAAACTAATTATCTTACCCTAAAGTCGAGGGCAATTAAGATTTTTAGATGGATATGCATTCAGTATATAAAATACCCCATATATATATTTTATTTATAAGGACTTTTTTTTATTCAATTTGAATTAATAAAAAAAACACACAAATAGTTAATTAAGCTGAACAAATTAATAAATATATTTGTTTGGGTTGGATAAATACTATACAAAACAAATTCAATACAAGTAAAAACCAATTTAGATTATAATTAAATATATTCGTGAAATCTTGTTAAAAAAAGTTATTGATTGTATAAAAATTAACCTTAAAACAAATAAATTGTTTTAAATTATGCATGAAATCTTCACAACAATTAATATTCAAGACACCATTTAAAATAAAAATAAACCTGTGCTGAGGTGATACGTATTCTTCCACTTGACATAAAAGAGATCCATCACACGAGTAAAAGAATAATAACAATCCGAGGAAATTTCCCAGAATTCTTAATAACTAGCCAAAGTCACGAAAGGTTTCACAAAACCTTATCCTAAAAGAATTCTCTCCTCCATCTCTGCCAACTTCTACGCTCCATAATCATCAAACCCCCACAGAATCAAATGCTCATCATCCCAAATCATTGGTGGGCTCATTTTGTCTACCCACTGACACACAATCTCTGCACATTTTACTCTTTTCACTGTCGTGTTTTGTTGAAAAATGGAGAGAGCGGCAAGAAAAGCACCACTAGTTTATTCCTCATTCATGTCACTTTTAATGAGTGGATTAGATTTGGAGGCTTGATTAATTAAAGGAGAAGATTAACTTAATGATTCACGTAATTATTCTGATCATACTTGCGTCTTATGCTCCCTTTTTTCCCTTGTAATTATTGCAATATATTCCTTCAGAAAGTGAAATTTGGGGTACATGGCATACAATTTGTTTTTATACTACTTTCTCTTTGTATTGTGTCGACTGTTTCAAAGTCAATGCATATCCACTCGGGTCCGGAGTAGTGGCTTATCTACTTGCTTTCTGCTACACGCCCACAAGCTTTGAATAATTCATTTCTTTAAAATGCCTTTCCAGAACTCCAATGCTCTGTGATATTAACATGTTTTCTTCGCATGAAATAGGAATGGAAACAGCGGAGAGACCTGTGTATATTGGATTAATTAAACTCTAAGATTGGCATATATGTGTGATAATTAAGAACTTTTAAAAATAATAATCACAGAAAATATTTAACTTTGCTCTCATATATATGTTTATAAGTATAATAGAAATCAAAATCATATTTCTGGTATCATATTCTTGTAAGAAAGTTCTATTATTTTCTTTTAAAAATAAATAAATTAAAAGACAACATCTTAATTAATTTCTATAATCTCTAATTTGTAATCATTTTCATGAAATCGAGAGCGAAAAGAGAAAGGGCAAAGGAAAGTCTTCTTATCAGAGCACAAAACCGTCCGGTTCCATGCATCAACCAAAAATATGGTCGCAAAGCATTGGAGATATCCTAACGATCGAGTCATAACGCATTTCCACGATATAAAAATATTCTCGTAGAAGACAGAAAATGATCACCCACTGCTTATAATTATTAGGCAGCATTCATTTTCTGAACCATTTTACTGATCCAGTTTCAAACTTGAACGGCTGCTAAATATATATTATGTCTAGCAATCGAAGGTGGCCATTATGTTTTGTGGAAACGGACGTACCACACCTCCCTGAAAGATGAATGGTCCAAGGGATGATCGCCCATAAAACATTATAAAGAACAATTACGAATTATTTAGCCAGCAAATGCTTATTTTAGTTACTGTTGCTGCGTGTTGATTCTTTCACTTGAATTGTTTCTGTATAAGTTTCTCATGATCTCATCTTATTTTGTTTCATGTCTGGCCATGCTCGTTAAACTTTTTGATGGACACGGGTTTGATGGCACAATTTCTTCAAGATCAATAATTAATAAGATTTTATAAGATAATCTATGATCATATTTCCAGATCATGTCTTGTTATTAATAAAGATTTTATCCAGCCCGTTATAAATCCTTATTGCGTAGTTTTATATATATATATATATATATTTTATATATTTATATATATATATATATATTAACTCAAAGATGTCTTTGTAGTTGAAGATATATAAATACTTCATTCATTTGTTTTTAAGATTTATCATGTTTTATGGGTGACCTAACTTCTCATCAGGATAGCCGACAGTACTGCATTATTGGAAGTGCGTGTCCATGTATACATAGCAAGTAGGTCCCCAAGACGCACAGATCAACTTTCTAGTTAAGCAAAGATCCGGATTCTTGTTGATGAATCATATTCTGCCTCCATTATAACTCTATGAAGCTCCAATTATGTGCCTAAGCACCTACTTTATTTGCTTTTTTTTCCCCTGTTAATTGTTTTTTTTCTTCTTTTTCACAGTACACAGCAAACCAAACCAAGAAACAAACAAGGCTGCAACACCCCGCTCGTGAATAGCACATAACTATAGATATAGTGCACATCCTTTTCTACCTTCACAATTAGCAACTAGGTAACCACCCACCATCCCCATTAATTAAAATTAAAAAGAAAGCTGTTCTAGCAAGCAACATTACATGCATGATGCCCATCTCTAGCTAGTTAAAACCAGGCTTGGAGTGGGAGACATTTCATGTGCTGTGTTTAAAAAGAGGAGATCATTAATTAATGGCCCGTGATGGGCTCCCGACTTGATTCATCATCAATTTAGATTATGAATAAATCAATCATATAAAAACATGTCATTTTCTTATGTAATCGTTTTAGGAAACATAATATTTTTTTTCTTCTAATAGCAAAAAAACAAAAACAAATTATATATTTTTTAGACAAAAATGATTTGAAAAATAGATTTTTAAATGGAAAAAAGCACCCCTTGATTTTTTTTTATCTCCTAATAATTGGATTATAACATGAAAGACAAGTCTTCATCTTAAACTTTTTATATAATAGGATAGCCCCATTCATTATTTATAAGTGCTTGTTTGGAGCTTTGTTTGCACTGGAATTTCAGCAAGTTTTAAATTTTTTTATATTGTGTGTCATTTTAATACGTTAAATTTTTTTAAAAAAATAAAATAATATAATTTTAATATATTTTCAAATAAAATATATTTTAAAAAATAGCATCAATCACACCCGAACCCTCTACTTTTCTCAAGTTAATTTTAGCTACTTTTCTCAAGTTAGTTTTAGCACGAAAAGAAATATCAAAACTTTAACTATTGACCTTTCCCGTGGACACATTATATAGCATTTCTTTTTTAACCCTCATTATTTTAAAGCAATCTTCGACATGGCTTTTGTTTGTTAGTGGAGAAATTAAGGAACAGAAAAGTAGTAAAGCAAAGCAAAATAGCAAGGCTGCCGGGCATATAATAGGATATAGGCGTAAACAAAGCACATAACTTGGCTAATAATTGATGAATGTAAAGGGAAACTACATATGCCAAAAAGCATTGGAAAAGTAAGTGGTAATGGTTAATCTTGGTACGTTAATGAGTGGCGAAGGTCCAAGCGAATCATTCTCTTGATGTGTCGCCCACTAGCATGTGAGCTGCATAGTATTCTGTAGAGGGAGAGGAGGGAGAGGGAGAGAAGCAATTTCCCTTGTTTGTTTGCTACGATAATGTGAAAGATAATGGTAGTAGTGGGGTTCGTCCAAATGGTCAACCTTTGTATAGAGAGAGATATGGTGTTGCATACTTTCCATGCCCTAAGATTCGTTCCTCTACTCAATTCATTCCTTTGATTAATTATCATAGCCACCTACCTACCCACCCAACTCCCCCCCTTAAACACAAATAAAAAGTCTTCCTCATTCTCTTCCTTTTATTAAGACCCTTTGTCTCCCCAATCCTCTCAAACTTGCTCTCCCCCAATTCATCATTCCCTCTTCCTTTTGTATTCCCTTCGTCTTAGAAAGAGCGCTGTTCTTGTTTGTAACTCTAATGGGGTGCCTTGATGATGGGTGCAACACTGGCCTTGTTCTTGGGCTAGGCTTCACAACAACAAACCTAGAGAATACATCTAGGCCAGCTGATAGCAACAAGCGGCTTATAAAGCCTCAGATTAAGCCACTAATGACAGGTTTTGAGCCTTCACTTAGTTTGGGTCTTTCTTCGGAAACTTATAGCCTTGTGGATGGAAAGAAAGGCTGTGAGGAGTCTATTGGTGCTCATGATCAGTTGTATCGTCAAGCTTCTCCTCATAGTGCTGTTTCTTCTTTCTCTAGTGGTAGGGTTAAGAGGGAAAGAGACCTTAGCAGTGAAGATATAGAGGTAGAGAGGGTTTCTTCAAGGGTAAGTGACGAAGATGAAGATGGTTCTAATGCAAGAAAGAAACTTAGACTCACCAAAGAGCAATCTGCCCTTTTGGAGGAAAGCTTCAAACAACACAGCACCCTCAATCCTGTAAGTAATTAGTCTCTTGATCTCTGTTTCAATTTGATATCTGATTTGTATTTATGTGTCTGTTCTAGTGATCAGAGCTCTGATCTTTCTTTAATAAATGAACAGAAGCAAAAGCAAGCTTTAGCAAGGCAGTTGAATCTGCGTCCGAGACAAGTTGAAGTGTGGTTCCAAAACAGGAGAGCCAGGTAATCAATATCATCTAATTTAACCGTGTAAGACTTATATAACCCATCAAAATCATCTCCACAAAACGATGCCATGATATCCATAGCAATCCAAAAGCCCCATAAAAGAAGTTTCCTATCCCTGAAAAGAATTATTATTTTTTAAATTATAGATCAAATTGTATACAAGGGGCCGTAGTTAATGATGGCTAGTGATCATGTGCAGGACAAAACTGAAGCAAACTGAAATGGACTGTGAATTCTTGAAGAAGTGCTGTGAAACACTAACAGATGAGAATAGGAGGCTACAGAAGGAGCTACAAGACCTTAAATCACTGAAAATGGCACAGCCCTTTTACATGCACATGCCAGCAGCTACTCTTACCATGTGTCCATCTTGTGAAAGAATTGGTGGGGTTGGTGAAGGGGCTTCAAAGAGCCCGTTTTCAATGGCTACAAAGCCTCACTTCTATAATTCCTTCACTAATCCTTCGGCAGCATGTTAATGAAGGCGGTTCAGGATATATAGAAGATAAATAAAAATAGAATATATATAGACCAACCCCACAATCCCTCTAATTTTTTTGTTAAGAGTTTGTAGTAAAAGATTAATTAGTGTAATTAATTATTTTGTAGAAAATAGTAGTTGCCGATCAGTCCTCTTTTTCCCTTTTTTCAATTCATTACATGTTTGTATATTGTGAAGCAAATTTAAAAAAAAAAAAATTCTATGAAGGGATGACCTGTTGTTTATTGATATTTATGAGTTCCTCTCTTCCAATGTATTCCTCCTCTGTTCTCCGTCAATTTCGCCAGGTTCGATTATAGGACGGGCATTCATCATGACATGATGATGCCAAAACCATCAAATTTCTGCATGATGATCGATCCATTGAATTTTATGTTTTATTTTTACGGAATTTAGTAAATATTTTTTGGTGCCGCCTACATGAATTTCGAGCAAACACATGATCATTCCCATTGAATCATCACATGCTAATAAATCGGAACTGGAATTATAATCTCACAAGTTTCTATCATACTCTGATCAAAGTCACTCTCAAAGTCATATATTTTTGTGCCTTTTTTTATATTTTTAAAATACATAATTTAAGAGAGAGAGAGAGAGAGAGACCATAAAATTGAGTTCAAATTGAACTTTTCTACAGACCATGTACAAACTCTTCCTAAATTATACAAGTAGACAAATTAATTCTATATCAATCCTTTTCAAGCAATCTGATAATTGAATAACCCAATAACAGCAACAATAAATTACCAAGGAAGAGAGCAAAGAGTCATGCCACAGTAACGAGTCATGCATGCCCCACAACCTTGCTTCTTCTTCTTTTTATATATATATATATATATATAACCCTTCGGTTTCGGCAGTTTGCTGGGCAATCTGTGGTGTGGTGTCTCAAAGCAAGAAGAAAGAAAATATTAAATGAGGATAATTATAAATCATTTGATGATTAGGATTAGACATTATTGGTCATGTGAGTGGAAGACAGGAGAGGTGGGGATATGGGCGGTTAGCTCACGTGTACCTGTCTCTAATATATTCAGTTGTGTTAGAAAGCGAGAAAAAGGAGTCGTCAAGAGAATGGGTGGTGGCGAGAGCCGTGTAGACAAAGAAAGGAATGGATGATTCATTCCAAGAAATTCAAGATAACATTTTTAAAAAAGCATCAAAGGTCCTCGTACGTTCTTGATGTCCGTGTTTGGTATTATGCACGATTATTATACCACCTATGGGTTGACCCGACTACATGATTGGATTTCGGGTCAATTTAACAAAATAAAAATAAAAATTCAAGGCTTTAATATCCCACATGAAATAATTAAAAAAACATTTTAAATGGATGTAAGCAATTATACAATAATTACATATCAAAAAGTGAAGAAATATTCAATATGGATATTGGTAAGTTATGTATATAATTATCAAATATCTAAATATTTAATGTGGATGTAGATTATATATAAAGTTATTTCACTTCAAAAATTTAAATGTAGGTTATAAAAAGATATGTGCGTGAAGTATTTATAAATTAATTTTATATTTTTTTAATTTATTAAAAAAAATTAAAAAAATTAGATCTCATTTAAATTATAAATTTGATCCCGTTAATTACAAGTCAAGTTCTTTTTATTTAATACATGGCTAAGACTTTAAGTCACAGGTTAACTTGTTGTGCCGGGCGAGCCTCTAATAAAGTATGGATGATTTTTTCAAATATTTTTTTACTAGAAAATAAATTATTATTTTTTATTTTAACTTGGATTTTAAAATTAAATTATTTAAAAATATTAAAATAATATTAATTTGATATATTTTTAAAGATAAACATTCATTTAAATAGCATAAACAAACAAAAGCTACTGCACCTCATCTCTGAACTCGATCTCGTCATCGTCATCGTCGTCGTCATCTTGAGGTTGCTACATCTTCGAGGGTACCAGTGGGGCCAGATAGCACGTGATGTACCCATGGCACCTTGCTCCTTTTATCTACCATTTTCATCATGGGATTCTGCTATGAATCTCGTGTTATTAGACTCTTCTATTATGTAGGGTCGGTTCAAATCCCAAACCCATCCAAAAAGTTAGATACTCCACTTGATCTGAGGCCAGGGCTTACTATCTGGACGGTCCAGATTAACGGGGTTCTTGACAGAAAAAAATATCATGATTGGTGTGGGACATTGCCCATTGAATTGACGGGAGGGTTCTCTTCGATAGATAGATGCCTGAAATCATGGTGTGGCGCGGACCAATGAATGACGAGGTGACTTTCCCGTCGAAGAGGGGCCTTTCCAGGAAACTCACTCCCCCCTCGTCACTCTCGCCACCCATCTGTATCACTATCATTGAATCACCGACCGCCATTTGGCGCATCAGTAGTGACGTCATTCCTCCCCTCTCCCCACGCTTGACACTCAAGGTATCTATGGACAGCATTAATTTACTCTTTAATTAACTCTCAATTTCTCTCTCTAAGCAATCTTAAGAGTCCATTTTTTTTAATTAAATAATTATCTCCCTTGATTACCAAACCTAACCAATGAGATTATTGGTAATGATATCTGTCGAGATGTTAAGGGTTTAGTTTTTAGCATTTAGTTACTTGATTACGACACGTGCAAAAAGATTATAAAGTTGTCCTCTTCCTTGCTGTGCTCACCAGGTTAATCCTTTAATTTGACGAGTACTAAGTTCGGCTCCCTTTTTCTTTAACAATAGTAACTAATGACTGGTGGCATTTGTAAAAAAATTCATCCCATTGGATTCTGTATTTTTATGAACTCTTCGAAACCCAACTCTCGATCTAGAGAGTATTTGCTTATTTTTATCTTAAAACTAATTCATTATTTTAATTAATTTTATATACTTATCCTTGTTATTGTTGTTAAAATGGACCTGAAAAAAAAATCTAAGCTAATATGATCCAATCTTTTAAACACGCGATCCTATTCCTATTAATATAAAATGACGGGGGAAGAGATTAAAAAAAATTCTAATAAAAAAATTAAAAACAAAATAAATAAAAATCAAAAGAATATAGACCATATTTAACATAAAACAAAATAAAATAAAATATTGAGAGATACAATTAAAAAAATAACTCAATTAAGAGAATGATATAAAATATTAAATGAAACAATTTAAAAAATATATCTAATTAAAAGAATGATATAATAAAATATCGAGGGATGCAATTGAAAAGATAATTCTACTAAGATAATATTTTTTTAAAAAATAAAATCAAAAAAATGGGGACCGGATTTGAAAGTTAAAAAAGCCAAAGGAGGATTAAATTGAAAGAAAATTTCAATTTTATTGATAATCTAAAATAAAACAAATAGCAATAAAAAAGAACAATAATCAAATTTAAAAAAAGAATAAATTATAGGGTAACTTTGAAAATCTGTAATGGTTAGCTTTGGTTTGAAACCAAAGAAGAGGGAGAAAAAAAAGGAAGGAAAAAAAACAGTCACCGTCACAAACCCGACATATTTGTGCCACATGCACTGCCCAGGAATAGAGGCGACACCGTGGAAATTAAAACATTATTGTAAAAGTTAGAGCTTGGTCGCTGGACAAAAACCACAAGAAAACTTGCACACGCTCGTATTGGTCCCACACACAACCACTTTTTTAAAATTAAATAATATTTTATTTATGCAAAAATACTAAACTACCCCTGACCATGTTCAATGACTACAAAAAAAAATGACAAAAACACCTCCTAACCCAAGGCAAAGACAATTTTCATTCAAGGGCCTTGTAATAATTTTACCATGCAAATAAAATAAAAAATTCTTAACTAACCGTATCCACCGGTGCGGTGGTGCAGATATATTAGTTATTTTACTATTCAATAAACAACAAAAAAAAATTACTATACCCCTGCTTCAAAGATTATTCGTGTAGTGTTATTAGGAGTATAAATATCATTTTATTGTTTCAATCCATAATATCAATAAGTTTATAGCTACAATAAAAATTAAACAACATCTATTTTAGTTTCTTTTAATTAATTTGGTGTACAGGGATGAATATAATTTACTAAAACAAGACTAATTGTTACTTCCTATAGTATTTTCTAGCAAGTTTAAGTAGTTTTTATCTAAAAGAGCTTATTTTTTTATCCGACTCAATATACCTATATATATCCTACCATTTATCAAGGCTACCCTTTTACAAAAAAAAAATAATCAATATCAGTCGTAACCTTTAATTTATTTCAATTCCCTAATATATCCACCGATCAATTATTTATGTTAAAATTAATCGTCACATGGACAACATCCAATATTTTCAATATAAATCGACGAGAATACCCGTTTAAGTCAATAAAAAATGTCAATTTGAGTAAAAAAAAATGTTTAAATGCATTGTACATGATAGTTTCACTATATAACCAAGTTTATCCATATTCAAATCCTTGAAGAAGTTGTTATGTTTGTGATAAAAAGTTTTTGTTTGAGTTTTTAAATAATAATAAGAAAAAATAAGAAAAATTTTAACATTTATTATAAAAATAGTGATAATAATATATTGATGATTGTTATTATAATAGTAGTTATGATAATGTTAATAGTAATTATAGTATAGGGATGATGGTTATTGTGATGATAGTGATAAGAATATCAATTGCGACGGTAACTGTTAATGACGGTGATTATTATTATAGTATTGACTATGAAGATAACAAAAACAATGATGGAGTCTAAGAATAATGATTATCGTGATGATAGTAATAAGAATATCAATAATGGTGGAAACTCTTAATGACAATGATTATTATTATAGTATTGACTATGAAAATAACAAAAACAATGATGAAATCATTATTATAGTAATGACAATAATTATATTCAACTAATGATATATAAGTGATGATGGTGTTAGTGTAAAGTATTGGTTGTTGTCAGAGAGGTAATAATAGTGTTAAAGAGTTATGATGAGATGATGATAAAATAAAAGTTATATTAATAATAAAATGCTAGTTAAAATAAAAGTTGATATTAGTTTTTATCGTGATGGTGATTATATTGTTAATTTTAATTGAAGAGTTTATGAAATGAAAAAAAAAATCTTCTTTGTAAGGTTAAAATTTTTTTTTTTAAATTGAACAGAAGTGATAAAAAAATAGTTCATATTAACTTATTTTTTAATATCTACTTTAATCTAAAAACATTTCTTAAAAAAAAGGTTGGGGATCACATCACTTGCTAACAATTTTGCATGCAACTGCAAATTAAAAAAATATATTACAAAAAAAATTTTAATTAGTTTTGCCACAAACTTCCTTACAAATATATGCCATGATCCTATACGTTCTATGATTTACTACGGTATGTAACCGACAACATCACTGTAAAGTCCATCACAATTTAATTAAAGAAATAGAAAATATATTGACTTTTGGTCACAAAATATCACATTTTTTTATAAAAAAATAAATAATTTAACAGATAATAAACTTGTGAAACCACTTTTCTCTTTTTTTTTTGTGTGTATTCACGCATGCAAAATTACATATATATTATAACGGTAAAATATGAAAGTAATTCTATTGTTTTATTTTTCTAATTGAATGAACAGAATATATTGTTAATCAAGAGTCGAGTAAGATGATTTATCTTATAATCTATTTATATATTTACGGAGAGGTTGAATGGACTAATTTTTTTTTTTGGATTCGAGGAAATTTTTTTTTAAAAAAGCGTATTTTGTAGGTTCAGGTGAGGAAATAAAACCCTGGCTATCTCAAGCTACTAATTTTTTTTTTTTTTGGATTCGAGGAAACCTCACTCTCCCGGAAAGCGCATTTTGTGGGCTCAGGTGAGGGAGTAAAACCCTTTACCTATCCCTATGCTCTTACAAGAGGGTGCACAATGCTCGAACTCGATACTGCGCAGATCTCAAACCCTTTACCATTACGCTCTAATCCTTTCTTTGCTCATGGCGGAAATTGAAAATCTTAATTACTAAGAGAAAACAAAATTAAAAAAAAATCTTGATAATTCATGATGAAACGAGCAAAACTAGGGGTAGAAAGTTCAACAAGTAGCTCTGAATTCTTCAAGGAAAAAAGCAACATTCTGTTCAAAAGTCAAGTATAAGCTTAGGACAAAAATCTCCTCTTAAAATATCACAGATTTAGTTTACGTGTGCAGTCACGTAATAATATTGAAATAAAAGAAGAACATATGTCTTCTGTTGGCTAAATTGTCGGCCTGTCGAGTTTTGTACCATGATAATCATGGATTTGGATTGTACGCATACTATCCAGTACTTCCAACAGATAAGGTTTTTTTTATATAATAAAAGTATATATTATAGTATTGCTTAATTACACGTAAATTAAAATTCAGTATTTATATGTTAATTTTAAATAACGTTTGATTATTATTTTCAAATGGAAAAAATAGAAATAGTGAAAATATAACGATTTATATTATGTATTATTTTTTAAACAAATTTATATTATGTATTTATCTTATGTTTTTTTAATCAAACATCATGTACGTTTTTAATATATTTGCTTGAATATTAATTTAAATCCTTGAATTTAAAAAATAAAACAAAACTCCTTGAGAATCAAACTAATCCCTTCATTTTAAACATACAAGTTTCTTTCAACTACCCTCCAATTTCAAGCTAGACGAATCACAATTCCCCACTCTACTAATTAATGAAGAGTGCAATAATTATATTTATGATTAAGAAGCTAAGTAGGGTTTTTTTTTTCTTGGCCGGTAGCTATGACTAGTAACAAGGGTGGTTTCCTGGAAGGAAAGGAAATAGTTCTGAAAGGACGGGATGTGAAAATTCTTGGAATTTTAAAAAGTTCAGAGGTTAATTTTGATATATATATATATATATATATATATATATATATATATATATATATATAAAAACTTCTACTCTTCTACACGCGCGTACACTTCTCGTGTCCTCTACAAAATGGAAATACAAATATTTGGTAGCGAAAACTAACTAGTGTACTTTAAAATATTTCCTTTAAGTATTATCTAAATATATTTATTATTGAATTATGATAAAAAAATTACAAATCAAATATTGAAATAAAAAACAATGGTGTTGATTAGAAGGGATTTTCAAGATCGGTTTATATATTAATTAAAATTAAGTTTATTTTTTTAAATGATATTTGAGGTGCATATCTCATATTTCAAGATCGGTTTGTATTCAAGAAAACTTAATTAATCTTTCTAAATATTAATTTTAAAATCTAAACCTAAGAAATAAAATAAAAAATGCATCTATTTAAGTCTTGCCGAAAGTAAAGAGCAAGGGTAGAAGAAGGTCCATGTTGCTTCAACCATAACGCCTACAAATCAAATACATATATGATGGCAAGAGGAAAATGTATTTCAAGCACGTGATCATGTAGGATTTCCTTTAGACACGATAAGTTTTCTTTATCACCACATTTGATAAAGCAGACAAGTTGTCGGCGAACTTTATCACCAAATTTTGTAGCTGAGAGGACGCAATATATATATATAATGGAGTAGACTATACATTTAGAAATTCGGTGAGAAAAATCTTCCGAATATTATAACATTTGATTTATTGATTTTATACATCATTTACATAGTAGATAAATGTCTCGAAAAGCATCAATCATCAATTGCCACACCAGCTCAAGAAACTTTATACGATTCGATAAATAACTATCGATGATTAAATAATGCAACAGAAATAAACATGATGAAAATTTAAAAATAATTAAATGATGTAAGAGAAATAACCGGCCAAAAAGAGTAGAATCTTTTTTTTTTTCTAAGGTGGGAAAATCATGATCAAGATCAACACCATCATAAAATCAAGAGAACAAAAAAACATAAATGCCAAATAAAAAATATTTTGTTGTGGTTTAACGATGATGGAATAAAAAAAACTCTGTCAATATTATATATTTTTAAAATCACCAATAAAAATTTTATCGGTGATTTTATTTTAAAAAACTTGACCAGCTCAATTTGAAACCCAACATTTCTTTCCTTCTTTCTTCTTTCTTCTTTCCCTCCTAAAAAACCGACCATCATTTTCTCCTTCCCTCTTGTACCACCTCCATTAATTTGACCATAACTTGATGATGTTGGCACAACAACTCTTCTAATGCCCGAGTTTTCCTCTTTTGGTTTCTGTTATTGTTAAACTTCACTCCACCAAGTAAATAAACCCATCAATTTATGTTTTAAGTTTAAGTTAATTTATTAAAATTTGTTTGTAGTATTTATAATTTGCTTGTAAATTTCAGTTTTTTACTTGTATAATTCAAACTTTAGTTATTAATGTAGGATTTGTATTTTAGAGTATGTTTGGGATTTGAGTAAAATGGATTTTATTTTTTGCTTGATGAAATTGATTGTGATTTTGTAATTTAGGTGTGTTAAAATTGAAGAAATGATGGGTAATTTAACGAGTACCAATTATTTTTTGTCAATTTTATGGTTAAGTTGAAAATTTGAACAAACTTGAATTTGTATGGAATTGATAATAATTAAAGGTATTAATTTGGGTTGAATGAGTTTGAGTTAAGGAAATGATGGATAATTAGTTGAATTTCAATAAATTTTAGTCAATTTAAGGGTTTTTTTTTTTGAAAATTTAGGCAAAATTAAATTAATGTGTAATTGATAATAATCAAGGTATTAATTGTTGTTATTTATTACTGGATTGAATAACTAATGGGTATATGTAATTGGGTATCAATTATTTTTTCCTAACTTTATGGTTTCGTTGAGAATTAAAATAAGTAAATTTGTGTGGAATTGATAATGATTAGAGTTAAGTATGTTTTAACTTATAAAGTGATTGATAATTATTGGATTATAAATTACATTCTTCTATATTGGAGGAATTGAGTTATTTTAAAATTTAAGAAATAATGAGTTACTAAGTTGTTATTGTGAATTATTAGTTAGTTTGTGTAGTTTAATTATGATTTATTTTTAATAGATGGTTGAATTTGTTATTGGAATGCTTTATTATCATTTTGGTAGTTGTAAGTTACTAGCTTCAAATTTTACTTTACATAATGGTTTGCTATTTGACCTCTCTAATGTGTTTGGTTAATTATATTAAGGTGATAATGTTTGTTAATCTAAAAAAATATTGATATCAATATATTATATAGGTTTCATAAATATAAGATTATCGTTTTTGAATGTATCAAAAACAAGAGATGAATTGTATAAACAACATTTTCTTGAAGGGGTGATTGAATTGAGATATCATAAGTCACAAGATACAACACTTTTATTCAAAAGTTATTGATATGATATCAATAGAGGAATTAAAGTTGATCCTCACCATGATTTGGTACAAATAAATAAAAATGGTAGATTTTGTAACATCAATGATGTTTTTGTTTTTGCCAAATAATGCCAACATGTTTATCATACATGTCATGCCCTCCTCGCGGGGGCGCAGGGACACTTTTCAGGAGGTGTCCTGAATTAGTCTTTGGTTTGATAAGGGAGTCGCCACCTAATATTATAGTTACTAGGAACCTTAACTGGTCCTTTAGAGATTCTAGATAAGAGACTAGTTGCGTAAAGAGAAGGTATTAAAATCCCTAGTACGCCCTACCTTAGATATGCTGCATTGTTTTTTTTCTATTTATTTGTTATGGTGTAATGATGTTTTTATTTCTATCAGCCTTTTATGATAAGTTTGCTATAATGAACAAACCCTGGTTTTCTAAGTCAAGAACTTTGTATGAATGATAAAACACCCTCAATCATCATTAGGTTTCTTTCTACTAGCCTACCTGAAAAAAATCAACTAAAACGAATTTGCAACAAATAAATAACACAGAAAAATAAATTCAATTAAAAAAATTCACATGAAAAAAAATTAAAAATCCTATAAATAAATCAACTAAAAATTGATCTCATATGAAAAAACAAATCCTACAACAACATTCATACAATTATTAAGAACAAAAACAATTAAAAATAAAATAAAAAACAAATATAGTGAAAAAAACACGAAAAAAGAAGAGAATTTTTTTTTTACCTTATGTAGTTGCAAGTGAAGCTAAGAAGAGAAAAAAAATTCATAAAGTATACTAATTAAAAATAATTGAGAAGAAAAAATAAAAAAGGAGAAGAAGACATACCTGAGCATAAAGGAGAAGAGAAGGAGTTGAGGAGAGAAGAAAAGAAAAAAAAGAAGAAAAAGACATACCTGAGCATGAAGGAGAAGTGAAGGAGTTAAGGAGAGAAGAGAAGAAGAAAGGAGACATGTCTATTGTGAAATTAAGGATTCTAAACTTTTTATTGGAGCATTTTACTGACGGTTTTACCAACGGATAATTAAAAATTTATATTTTTAATCAATATAATTTTTAATTTAATTTTTGAATTAAATCAAAAATTTTCAAAAACCGCCAAATATCACTGATGACTTTTCAATCCGTCGGTGATTCCGTCAGTAATATTTAATTTAAGCTAAATTTTTCAGAAAACCGCCAAATAACACCGACTACTTTTCAATCCGTCGGTAATTTTATCTGTAAAGAACAATAATTAACAGTGCAATTGGAAAGTGAATAGTTACAGAACTCTCTGTAAAATACCGATGGAAATTTCTGTTGGTGATTCCCTTTGTAATTGACATGATGAATAGTGTTCACAATTTACTAACGTTTTTTCTGACGGAATAAATTCTGTCGGTAATTTCGTTAGTAAAAATGGCACGTCATCATTTTTTTTGCTTTGTTTTAATTTTTTTTCCACTGAAATTCCCTCGGTAAATACCGAAGGAATATTTCTGTTGGTAAAATCTGTCGGTAATTTACCAAAAAAAATATTTCCTCGGTATTTCCATTTGTATTTATCAATTTTCTGGTAATGAATATTGTTATTATATTTGATAAGACTGAATATAATTTTTTTTATTTTTTTTCAATTTAATGTGATGTAGATTTATTGCGTAAATATTGATAATCATTACAACTATGTACAAATGCCGGATATACTTGGTTATAGTTGCTAGTTCTTATATCTTAGTAAAGATTGTAACTTAAAAATCCAACTTGGTCTCTTATAGTCAAGGATCAAATGAGTGTTATCAATGATATTCTTTTTGCCTAAATGCGTATGTGGGGGAATTCTTTAACTTATTTCTTGCACATCATAATTTATTTTTGGCAAGTTCTTGCACATCATAATTTAAAAAACCGAATTTCTTTTTTATAATTAAGCCACTTTTGAATTCAGATTGTCCCATTGGGCGCATCTATGAAGGTAGCTAGTAGAGCCTCTAGACCACTTCTTTTCACACACCTGTCTTTTATTGCTATTTGTTTTGGTGCAGAACCTTCTTTGACTATGTTTAGACTAATTATGGGAAACTTGAAAAACATGGCAAAATAATGAAGTGAAAACAACGTAAAATTTGGTGAGGAGGTCCGGAAAGGAGAAAGCCTAGACTAGCATTGGTTATTTTCTTTGAGATAATTAAGACTAGGTTAGGTTCTTATTTTCAAATGTCACTTGTTTTCCTCGTTACCTTGTACCCGAACATGAACTCTCTTCAACGCAACTAGTTTTATGCCTAGTTTTCCTCATTAAATCCCTTTCAGATTGAGCGTTCTGATCTGCCTCAGCTTTATTACTGGCGCAAACCCCACTGAAGTAAATGCCCTCGAGCCATCATTTCTCCTTTGCAAATAGTGCAGCATTAATTCTTCATTTACCTAGTGAAGTTCTTTTAAGTAATTCACAGACAAACCTTCACACCTGCTTTGGGTTTATTGGTGATACTTGCAAGTCACAAGATAGATATGATAATAATATTAGGTCGTTGTGTCTTGTGTGCAAATGCATGAAGACAACTTGAAGAGACTTGTTGCGCAGTTGCCATTTGCCACCATGAAGACTGGCGTAGGTACTGCGATCCTGCTCCCAAGGAGGGAGGGGTTGGCGCCTTCCCATCCTTGTAGGCCGGATAATGCACAACTCCTCTCTTCTTTCGGTGCTTTTGGATCCTCGTTCATATATTTATTTTTCGAGGAGCCAACAATTTATACAAATGGATGGATTATTTAATCAACATGTTGCTGAGAAATATTATATGATGAAATAGCACTTCTGCGGGAATGAAATGAGATGCATGGTATGGAAGAAGAATACATGAAAAACGAAATTATAATACATGGGAAACCGATTTACATGAGGCTAATACCACTAATCACCATTTATTAATTAGAATTGCTTTCTCATAATCAAGATGCAGTGAGCTACTAACCGGCATAGCTAGTTAAGCATCCAAATTTGGGAAACATGTAATACTGGAAAAATTCAAAGTGACGATAGTCATTAAAAATAAAACTAAAAGAGAAGGAGAACACACTGTCAGCCTAGACACATGGATAGTATTTTCTCCTTCAAGGCCTTTACCAAAAACTCTTAGCCAATTCTTTATGGGTAAAATAGTCTTTGCATTAGAACAATCTCTAAGTTCTAAAATTGATTGGGGGCAAATAAGATATTTTACGTTTAAATTATATTGTAAATTTATATCACTATTCTCAGAATAAATAAATCGTTAGCTTCTACTAAGGATTACTTTCGTATTTTTTTAGAAAAAATACACAGTAATGTAATTACCTATTTACCTGGATTTGCTTCATGAGACCAAAATTGTTGTTAAGGGGCTGTTTCTGTTGCATATCAACTATGAAAATAAAACACGTGTATATATAAGTTTGTCGGTTTGTTCCGATGATTATTTTTTCTTCTTCTTTTTTCTTACCTCTCCCTTCCTTGATCTTTGTTCATACCCTGTAATTTTTCAGATCTTTTTAGTTGATGTTTTTTTTTTGTTATTATTTGTTTTATTTTAAATAATTTATAAAATTAAAATTTTATTTTAATTTTAATTTCATCCTTATTTAAGCTCTTATTTTTTTTAAATTTGATCTTTATTTTTTAATTGTTATTTATAGAATCTGAGAAAAATTTTTATTTGATTTTTTTATGATTTCACTCTTAATTATTTCTTTTCCTATGAGATTTCATTCTCATTTTTTTGATTGTTGTTTTTTTTATTCGATTTCATCCTTCAACTTTTAATTTGTTTGGATTTTAGCTTATTGGTTAAACCAGTGTCTAGGATTTTATAGGTTGCAAGTTTTGAAAATTAACACAACTTTAGGGGATTCGCTCGAGATTTATTTGTTTTATTTTATATTTTTTGAAGTCAATGTTTTTTTAGTTTCATCATTTGGTATTGATTTAATTGTGGATTGAGCTCTATTTTTTTTTTCCAACTTTTCAGTGTCCTTTGCTTTATCATTGTTTTTATTTGATTGGGTTCTTTCGGGTCTTTTTATTTATTATAATTTCTCAAGTTTATTTTTATAAATAAATTTTATTCTTGAGTTAAATATAATTGATTTGTTGAATATAGACGGACGATCACTCCCCAGTTTTTTTTAATGTCATCATGCACTTTTTTGTAGTGAGGTATAGACCGTCTTAACAAGGTTTTTTAGTGATGGATATTGTTCATAATGAAATGACAACGAGTCTGCAATAATTTTTGCTTTCTTTTGATTTATAGTATGATGTTGATAACCTATTTGTTTTAGTTAATTATTATCAGATATTTTTTTGTACGTTTTGCCTGCTATCATTATCTATAATTTAGACTACTATATTACTCAACATTATTGCATTCAAGTTAATGATTTGAACATTAATTTTATTTTTAAAAAAAATACCATCATTACCTAAATATCTATATTGAATATTTAAAAAAAAAAATTGGTAAGCCCGTGACGTAAAGTGGGTCACAGGTGTTGTAATATCTATCAAGTCTGTACTTCGACACATAACATGAGGAAGCACATGGAAGACATGGGCGACATCGCCCGCCAGGGAAATCTATAATGCAATTTTCACTATCATTTATACAGATTTTATGTTGACATAAAGTAACCTGCTTTTCTTGGTCCGTTTGGCCCCTTCTTTCACCCCCCAAGAAAAAAGTGGACAGAAGGCCTGGCGATACCTGCAAGTCAAATCATCAACACGTAGGTCTAGAATCTAATGCTAGTCTAATTAATTTCTTTTAATATAAAAAAAATATTTAGGAATCACTATTATTTTTTCCTCCAAAACTTTTTCTTAAATCATTGTTTTGATGTCACATGATTAACTTCAAAAGTTTAAAAATAATCTGAATAATTAATAAAAAAATAATTTAATATAAAATAAATATTTAAGATGATATATTTTTATTATAAATATTAAGATAATAATATATTGATAAATTCAGGTTTATTTGGATAAAAATATTAATTTGCTTGCTATATCAAGAGATTACGATAACATTATAAAAAAAATTTAAACAAATTAAAAATAAAAATAAAAATAAAAATAAATTATCTAGGTTAGCTCGGGTTAACTCTCAATAGAGTCAACCAAGTTAAATTATTAAACTCATGGTACATATCATGAGAATGAGATAACCTCATAAATATAATTTTTTTAAAAAAAATATGAAGTTCAATCTCCAATAAATTTCATGTTAAATAATAAAATTAAAATTAAAAAATCAATTAAAAGGAGACATAAAAAAATAACTTGAGTTAACCCGAGTTAATCTACAAAACTCATGATCTAAGTCATAAAATAAGGATAACCTCGTATAATACAAGCTAAAATAAATTATAAAACCTAATTTTTAATCAACCTAATGTTAAAAAATAAAATTAAAAAAAATTAATTAGAAAAATAAATTAAAACTCTAATCAATCGAGTTAACTCGTTAAATTTATGGTTGGAGTCATGATATTGAAATAATTTTATAAAAAATAAATTATAAAATTCAATCACAAATAAATTTAATATTAATTAATAAAATGAATTAAAAAAAGAAGATAAATAGTGAAAATTAAAGGTAGGAAAAATAATATTATTTTTATGAACAGTATTTCCACCAATTCTATCTCTTTTATTTTGAGAAATTAATCACATACAACTTTGATTCTTGCAATCATATCTTACTCTAATTGTGTATATTCACAGTTCTCTGTGAATGGATTGGTAGTCTAGGACTGATCATCTTCTCATTTAAAATTGATTTAGCAATGTTTGTTTTTCCAGTGTAAAATAATATTTTTATTTTAAATTAATATTTTTATATAATTTTAATATGATGATATAAAAAATAATTTTTTTTTGAGAAAAATTAATATACTTTTAAATAAAATATATTTTAAAAAATAACTAATACCATACTATTAAACAAGTTTTTTATTAATAAATAACTGCTTTGCACACTCCTGTATTATGCTCCGTTTGTTTTTACATTTCAAAAGTGCTTTTTAAAAAAATTAATTTTATTTTTATTTTTTTCTCTGCTTCAATTTAATATATTTTTTTATGTTTTTAGATCATTTTAATGAGCTGATATCAAAAATGATTTAAAAAAATAAAAATATATATATTATTTTAATGTATTTATGAGTAAAAAACATTTTAAAAAACAACCGCAATCATACTTGCAACCGTGTGCCCCCGCGGCTCGCACTTCATTCTTTCTTGCTAATAGAAATGTTTGTAAATATATAACTAAAAAAATTATTATTATTTAAAAGAAACTCTTTAACCAAAAAAAAAGAACTAACTTAAATATAAATTAAAAAATTTAGAGAAAAAACCATTAATTTAGAAAAATAATTAGACACAATGAGAGCAAATGCTAGGTGTTGTTGGGTCTAGCAAGACAGCTAACCCGCCTGAACCATTTTATCAGGGCTCGCGTGATTGAGCCTTTACTATTTTTTTGTTTGCAATTGCCACCCTAATTTTTTTTGAAAAATAATTAAATGACGCATCGTTTGATTTGCCCTAATTCGACCACTGTGGTGGCCGAAAAATCAAGAGTTAAGTTTTTTTTTCTCAAAAGCCCATTTTTCAACCCATTTATTACCCAAAACACTTATAAAACACTTTAGAAACTATGAAAAAAAAAACATATTTATGACCTTAAAAAAACTAATAAACCACCCTAAAAACTAAAATCAACTCGAATAAAAAAATTAACCTAAGTTCGGATTTGTTTTTTCATGAACTTTAAAGGTAAATAAACATTTAATATGAAATTCTCTCATCAAATGTAACTATTTGACACAAATATCGTTCGTTTTAGTTGTCTAAATTGGGATCAACAACACTTTTCTTTTTTTATTGCTAGAATTTGGCGACCACTCTCTCTCCTCTCTCAACCAGAGACTAAAAAATAACAAAAATAAGTTTTTGTACCAAAATTAAGTTGGAAAAATATTGAGGCACTAGAATTGTATAATTAGTGTGATTTTTAAAGTTTAATGATCAAAGTGTATATTTTCGAGACTTATGACAAGCCATCCATGTTTGACATCTTTTTCATTCTGGTCCCTTCTCTTTCAATCACACATTTTTATAAGAAATCAAAATTAATTGGTCTTCAGTTAGGACTAAATTGTCAGAAAAAAAGTTTGAGACTCAAATTAAAAAAAACCATAAAATTTTACATAGCCCATCATCCACAATAATACATGAGATGATGAATAGTAGAGTCTTGCATAGTGAAAAACTCATGTCTTTTAGAGTATTACTTAATTTTTTTTTTGGAAGGACTAAGTTATAATTTGTATTTTAAATATATAGTTTTGACACTACAAGGACTACTTAATTAGTCTCGTTAAACTATAAGGACTAGATAATAGTTCGTTCACATAAATGATAGAAGCACCCGTATCACTTTAAGGGATCGAATCGTGAGATTTAATGAGGATTCGAGGACTGATTATTGCTCCCCGTAAATCAGCTAGCCCACCAGCTGTCTGATAATTTGATTTTGTAGAGTTCTCTATCAACCCTTTTAGAATGGTTCGTCCATTTCTTCTAGTGATCAGTTTCTATTACAGTAAACAAAATAAAGTAAGCCCACCAGCTGTTTGATAAAATTCCCAAACGAATATTTTGTTTTGGCTTACAGGATTTTATTGAGCAGAAAAGACACAAAGAGCTGGCCAATCCGTCTTCATTTTACCGCTTGGTCTACTCAGAGGTTGACTTTAACGTCAATGAATTATTTCCTGATTGTGTTTTTTCTTTTCTTTTCTTTGCTTTCAGGTTGCGTTGAGTTGATAATGTTTTCGTTGTTCTTATATGACAGATAGAAGAAGTTGGATGGGAGCGTCTGGTTCGTTTCGGTGGAGATTTAGAGTTCCTTAGTTTTCGCATCACGTAAGGATAGAATAAGTTCTTAATATCCAATTACTCTCTATCTCGTTTTGCATTATAATTTATTTTGGTTCTCCTTCAAGTTTACTTAAACATGTAGTGGACTAACCTGTTGTGTATTTGAGTATCAGAGATAAGAAGGGAAGAGTGCATATCATGGAAATTCAGTTGGATAAAACCTATCCGCAAAAGCCACCTTCAGTTTCTGCGGTTGGTCCTAATAATCTGTTTGCTATTTGAATTCTTTCATTTCAAGGCTGAAACTTTCTTCATTTTTAAACTATTCCAGGAGGTACCATATATATTCAATGTTAAATGGTCAGTAAAATCAAGATTAAAAGATTTGGTGCAACAGTTCCGAGAGGTATGCTTTCACAGGTTCTTTTCTTGTGTTTTCAATTACGAAAATTTTAGTTTTCACGTGACTTCTGGGGGCATGATCTTTGTAATAACTCTGTAATGTTAAATCTAAAAAGGGTGTCAACCGAGATTGTTCTTTCTGAATATAACAGCATTTGGAAAAGCTTCAGGAGTTTTGGTCTACCTTGGAGGATATTGATCATTCTCTTTGTGTCACTAACAAGAAAAAGTTGTCTCGCGCCACAACTTGTCGCCAAATTGATATGGGTATTTATTTGGTCACGCATTTTTGTCTTCTGTTGTTGATCAACTGAAATACATGTGCTTTGCTAGCTGAGGTTAGCTATATGATTATATTTTTTGTCCATTCAGTATCTATCGAACAATTTGTGAATAATGTAACACAGAATCCTGTTTGTTGTAATTAAAACCTCCTCCCCTTTTCCTGACCTTTCCCCAGGAAATGATTGTTCGATAATGTTGTCTATAAATGCCAGAGATCCTAGATCTTTGCCAGAGTAAGTTTTCTTGTCAAATCGATTTTATTGTCTAGCCAGTCTTGGCTTTCCATTCTCTAATGAATTTCTTAAGTTTGAATAGGTGTCGCTTTATGGGCTCTGGTCCAGTGGTGAACCCTGTGAGAAAGTTATGGCTAAGAAATAACAAACGATGGTACGATCTTGAGTCTGCTTAGTTTATGATTAGCATTTTGATTTCAATTACCTGTTAGTATTATAACCAGGGTACAATTGTTGAGATTTTCTTTTGTGTTTTTCAAATAAGTAAAATGCATTCCAATGGGGAAAAGGGAAGGAGGGGTAGCCTGTTCGCTATTTTCCCTAAATTTTCCATCCATTGTTTGAAGTAGTGATAGTATTATCATTCATTTTGGAAAAAGAGTGACTTCATTGTCAACTGTACCAATCAGTGAATACTCCATACATATGCACTTGGATTAATTTTTACAGGATGAAGGATAAAACACTTCCTGAAAATCTTGCATTTATTTTGGAGACTGAACTACCAAGACCATCACATGTCCTGGAGAATGATCAGCAAGTTGAATGTGGAATCTGTTATGCCCAATACCTTCCCATCGGTAATGCTATACTAAGTAGAAGTGTTTATATTTTTGAATTAGTTCATTTATCATTGACCTGTAAATGTTCATGTAGACGAGGAGCTTGGATCTAGGAGTGGTGCTGGAACTGACCATACATGTGATAATACCAGTTGTGGCAGGGCTTTCCATACTGTTTGTCTGGTGGACTGGCTGCGCTCTATCACCACAACTAGGCAGTACGTTGACTTTTTAGTATCTCTGGCTTTTATTTGGCTCACATAAGATAAGTATGGTTTTAGTTCTCTTTCACTGCATTTTGAAGAGTGGTTTAAGTTGAGATTGCTTTGCTGCATTTTCTGCTCATTTTCCATATCTAACACGTCTCCACTAAATGTTCATGTCTCAACTGGTTGCGCTCTATCCCAACAACTAGGCAATACGTTGACTTTTTAGTATCTCTGGCTTTTACCTGTCTCACATAAGATAAGCATGGTTTTAGTCCCCATTCACTGCATTTTGAAGAGTGATTTTAAGTTGAGATTGCTTTGCTGCACGTTTTTCCCTTTTTCCATAGCTAATACTTCACCAAATGTTCATATCTTAACCATCTACTTTGATTTTTAAAAGAAAAAAGAAACTTTCTGCGTTGGCTCACTCTATCATGGGTTGTTTCCATATCCTTCGGTACCTTTTCTAGTACATTTTTGCACATGTAAATGGGTAGGTAAATTGGTAGGACCAGCTATCCAGGTTTACGAACCTTTGAAATTACACAATTAAAACAACTTTTAAAATATGACGATGCCACAAGATTCAGTGAGAAGTTTTAGAGGTCTATTTTAGAGTCCTTTTAATAATAGATCCTCCAATTTTCTTGTACTTTATGATGAGGAATGAAGGATAACGACAAGAACTGATATCTGTTTATTTAGAAATTTCAAAATCATATGATTATTCTATATTTTATTATTATTTATAAATGTTATTATTTATTGTTTAGTAGTTAAATTAAGATTTTAGTTTTCTTATGGAATTAAAACTTACTAGGTTTTCATATTTTATTTGGTTTGGTGCATATAAATAAGCATCTAAACATCTGTTACGAAATGGTTGGATTATTGAATACATTAAATTGAGCTTTCTTCAAGATTGGGTGTCTTTCCTGTGTTTTGTTCTTCAGGATCGAGTATCTTTCTTGTTTTGATTTCTACAAGATTGAGTGTATCTCTTTGTGGTGATCTTCTTGGTGATTCCACATCAATTTGGTATTATAACTATTCCACCATAATTTTGTCTTCCTTGATCTTGAAATTTTGTCTTCATAAATTTTCTTCCTACAATTGCTTTTTTCTAGTTCTATCATAATTTCATTTTATCTCCTTAAAATTTATGGGTTCTATCAGTTTCTTTTTAAAAGTGTGTTCTTTATCAATTTTCTCCGGTGACATTTCGTTCTTTTATCAAGAAGATTCTTTCATCCATCTAAGAATTATAGAAAATGCCTTCATATTTTATGAACTTCAATTTTCCTTTAAAAGTGAAGTTAGTTTATCAATTAATTCTCTGAAAAAAGTTCACTTGATTCATTCGAAATATTTATATATAATTTAACTTTGAAATGAAATTCGCTTCAAATAGATATAAAAAAATACAATAAATTCAGAAAAAAAATATAAAAATAAAATAAAATACAAAGCCAAATTCACTTAAAAGTCGAATAAGAAAAATGTATACATATAGCTCATTAAATTGTTTTTTAGAAAAATAAAAACAGAAGTTCAACTTGCTAACCATGCAGAAGTTTTTAGATTGAAGAAAAGTACAAATGAATTTAATAGAAAATCAAATTTACATGTAATTTTCATTATCAATTCTCTTACTTTCTCTATTTCTCGTTTTCAATCAATTTTTTTTTTAATGTTATCATCATATGAGTCATTACGTTCATTTCTATTTGATCGAAAACAAGTAATAGCAATCTTCATAGTCTACTTTTGTGGATACAATTTGCTAAAAAAAAATTTTATAGTAGAAAAAAAATTTAAACCGTGTGGGGATTAATTTAATATGACTCAATTAACTTGACAGGTTCAAAAATAGCACAGACTACTAGTAAAAATATAGTTTAACTCAAAATAAATATTCAAGATGATATTTTTTTTATAAATATCAAAACGACAATATATTTGATTGATTCAGGTTAACCTTCTAATCCACATGCCGGATCGTGAAACTATGATAACTCTATATAAAATAAATCAAAACAACTATGAAGTTCAATTTTCAATAAATCTAATGTTGAAAGATAAAATTGAAAAAAAACATCAATTAAAAAAATGACTTGAGCCAAACCTTTGACCTAGGCCATGAGACCAGGATAACCCATTAGAAAATAAATTATAAAGTTTAATTCTTAATCAATCAAATGTTGAAAGATGTATTAAAAAAATGATTAAAAAAACGATAAAAAAATGACTCGAGTCAACTTGGGTTAATCCGCCAAACCCTAACCTGAGTCATGAGACGAGAACAACCCCATAGAAAGTAAACTGAATCAAATTATGAAGCTTAATTTTCAATTAATCTAACATTGAAGGATAAAATTGAGAAAAAAAATAAATTAGAAAATAAAAAAACTAGAATTAACTAGGTTAATTCGTTAAACTCGCGGTCTGGATCATGAGATTGAATTAACTTCAAAAAAATTAAATTGAAAAAAATTATAAAACTCAATCTCAATAAACTTAATGTTAAGGATGAAATTAATATTGAAAAATTGATTAAAAAAACACAAAAACCAACTCGAGTCAACCTGAGTTAACTCACCAAACCAGTGATGTGAGTCATGTGAGGGGATAACCTCATAGAAAGTAAACCGAAATAAATCACAAAGTCTAATTACCAATCAATCCAATATTGAAGGATGAAATTGAAAAAATAAAATTATATGTATAAAAAAGCCAAAAGAATGAAAAACAATACTATTCTAGTAAACTAGTGTTGTTTGAGAAGAGGCAGACTAAACAATACTATTCTAGTAAAGCAGTGTTGTTTGAGAAGAGGTAGAATGAAAAACAAGAAAGGCACAATAAAATCCTTTTCTTCTTTTTTTAGTTAATAATCAATTTGATTATGGCGGATCAACCTTCCAAGTACCATCCTCATAACCAATTGCGGAAGTAGAAAATAAAATTAAGAGGGGCCAAGATTTTAATTGCTTTGCTACTTAAGCTAAAATTATAAATATTATTAAGGGAGGGGCTGGAAAAAAAATTCCTTGAAGGGGCTGGGGCCCTTGCTAGCCCCCCCGGCTCCGCCCCTGCTCATAACCAATGGAATTATGATCAGAGAAGCAGACTTCAGGAACAAAGTGAGCCAAGTTTAATGTTTTTGGTTAGATTTTCACATATTTTTAATCGTATCAAAGTGATTGTATCACATGAAATATTTTATGACTTTGGTTATTTGGAGAATTATATTTATGTTTGAGGAGTTGTCTTTCGTTCAATTTCAATAAATGAGACATGCTATTCCAGATTTATTTAAGGTTAATGACATTTGTTTTTATGAAAATTGTTGTAAGGTGGATATCCTCCTATTCACAGATATAGAAAAGTTACCAATGTATTATGATAATGGGAGCCTTAAATATCATCTATCATTCAAAACAAAAAGTTTAATTGTCACAACATTCGGTTAATAAGCTCTTTTGATTGTAAACACTTAGATCTCTAAAGTTATTGAAGTTATTTTTTTCTTGCAACTCAAGTGTGAACTATGCAAACCAACTACAGTAAATTTAAGGCAGAACCTGAACGATAAATTTGACTGGTTCACAGTCCATGTTGGGCATTTTATGAAGTAAGCAGAATTTGTAAAACAAGTAGATGAATGCGTTGGAAAGAAATTGTTAGAGGAGATTAAGATCATGTAGATACATGATATGTAAGACATGGAGGATGAAGAATTTAATGCAATGGATCTTGTACAAGAAAGGTTTTCAAGTACCACAAATTGAAAATTCTATCCTTGAAGAGTTTAAAGAAAAGGTTAATCACAATGACTTTGTTCTTCCTTTTGTATTGTTTTTAAGAAGTCTATCTTATTTCCAATCAAGGGAAAATGAATGGGGATGCAGGGCAAGTGAGTAACGAATGGAATTGGTATTTGTTTATTAGAAATTTTAATATTAATGATCGTTCTAGATTTTATTATTATTTAAAAATATTAGTATTTATAATCTAGTAGTTAAATTTAAGGGTCAATTTCATTTTACTTCCTGAAATATATGAGTTATATCAATTTCTTCTCAAAAGTATTTTCTCAATCGATTACACTCCTAAGTTGTTTAATCAATTACTCTTTATAGATGAAAGGACCTTATAGATAAATGGATGAAATATCATAAGATAATTGATAAAGAACAAACTTTTGAGAAGAAATTGATAGAATCCATATCCTTTAGGGGATAAAATAAAATTAACCATTAAATTAGGATTCTAATTTCCATATGGAATTAGTATTTATTAGGTATTTTCTTTTTTTTTTGTTTGGTATATATAAATAAGCACCTAAACATAGTTATTGAATGGTTGAGTTTTTGAATAAAATAAATTGAGTTTTCTTCAAGATTGAGTATATCTTTTTTATGTTACTTTCTTCAATATCGAGTCTCTCTCATATTGGTAATCTTCTTGACGTCTGCATCACTTTATTATCGGTAGTTCTTCAAAAAGTACTATGAAATAATTGACCTATCACCACGGTTGATGGTTAAGAGTAAATATTAGATTAAGTGACAAGATACAGCATAATTTGTTGCCGACACTGGTGATGATGGTTACTACTTACAATTTGTGGTGGCCTCATTTAAGGTAAATCTCAACTTTAATTGCTCTATTAGGGGAAATTTAACAGAACATCTGCACCGCAGGAAATGATAGGGTCATTAAAAGCATTGATAATTAGTTTTTGTTTTTGTTCCTCTTAATTAAGTTGCATAGAGAAGATCCACACCGACTTATTATTTTTTCTGATTGTTTTAAATACTGGGGTTTAAATGATTTGTGGATTCTTGCATCTTTTCATTGCAGATCGTTTGATGTCCTGTTTGGTAATTGCCCGTACTGTTCCGAGCCTGTTGCAGTCAAATTGAATGATAAAAAGAAGCATGTCTAGGTCTTCAAAGCATTGTTGTTGAACTGAACGATAAAAGGAAGCATTCTTGTTAAACATGATCTCATTGCTTTGTTAGACAACGAATTCCTCAGCTGACCACTCCATTCCCGCAAGTCCTAGTAAATCTGCCAGTTCTTGAAAAATCAACTCTTAAAGTGAGAAGCTATGGTGATTTCAGGGACCACTTTTGTTACTCATTTATATATTCCACAATTTCATTTAATGTGACCTGCGATACAGCAATGATATGCAACTTTCAATTCATTATTTCCTGTCCTTGACCTTATCTCTTGGCCTGTTGATTATTGATCACAAGTTTTCACTGCCTGATTGAAAGCTGCCAAATGATCCAATCTTCTCTAAACCTAGCATCTTGTTAATTTCTTGTCGATGAGTGATCTGCCACTTTGGATATATATGCCTTGCTTCTTGCTGCAGTCTATTGGCACTGACTGGTAGACTTTTTTGTTTTTTGTTTTTGTTGAACCATTGAGTGAAGGAACCGCATTCTTACAACAACAGTTGATTGGCACCTAGCAATGCTTAAAGTTTGTAGATACGCCATATTGAACTAGTTTACACTTGGATTTTGATTAAATTGGCCAAAGAATAGTCCATAGTTCTACCGGCTTTGTGTGTCTTTGGGGGGCACGAAGAGGGGAAGGGTTCCCCTGATCGCTTTCATATTGACCTGTCTGGCTTTTGCTTCCTTCTCTATAACCTTACCATATAAAGGGATCGAGGCTAGTTGAGAAACATGCACGTTGCAGGCATTTGAATGGAGGGGCACATATTTCACGTATGAATCCAATTTTTAAATCCCTCGAAATAACGTGGATTTAGCGTTGAGGCCTTGATAGAAAGAAAATTAGAGGGGACAAAAGCAAAAGACCTCAATCCATGAATCGATTCTTCTGACAAGATCAAATCTACTCTCAAGAGGATGCATTTCATGCTTTTTCATGCTTGAGTGGAGGAGTAATGTTCATGCTACGTAGTAAAGCACCCCACCTACTCTCTGGATTACTCATGGGCCATGTGAATCATGTTGTTGTAGATCATACAAGAGGGTCTCAAAAAGATGGGGACCTATTCGTGTAGGAGTAACAAGAGCCAGAAAAAAATCAAAAGGATTGCCGTACTCCACCTTCGGCCATTTCCTTTCCATTCTTTCTTCCTCTGTCGGCTTGTATCATGATTGAACGTTTAATGAACCTACCATGTCCTATGGTTTTTTGAAAAAAAGTAGACAGTGGCAAGATTTTTCTTGCTCCACCTTTGAAAATCAAAACCCTTGCGCACAATAATAGACAAGCTTTTTTTATAGGCACAAAATATTGTGCATCATATACAGACACGCTTGATTACAAGGTAGATATTGACTTTTTTTATTTGTTTTTTAGCCCCTCTCCAAGAATAAACTTAGAACTGGTGGTCCACATAGGCACACAGGAATGATTTATTACCCTTTTTACATGCATGGCTCTTGTCGCACAACATAGGAGAGTACCGGGACAAGGACTTGTACGTAAATGGCGTAGGAAAGACATTCAAGTATACGATATCAATGTCTATGTACTGGTTTGCTTGATGGATTGGTTGATTGACGCAAACTAGATACCGGCAACGCACTCTGGTGGTGTAGTCGGATAACGGGATTTGTCGGCACAGTAATCATAAATCATGTGGTTCATACGGACCCATCTATATTTCCTAGCTTCCATGGCGTTGAGGGCTTGGTAAGTAGCACCTTCCCACCAGTTTCCACGATTTGAAGCACAGGTTGCTGGTCCTGGAACCGGACATCCCTCGATGTCGAAGTCCTTGTAGTATGCATAGAAAGGGGCTTTGCTCCAATTAATCTTTTCTAGGCCACCTCTTGTTGCCCAATCGTCGGCCTCCCACAGTGTTGAATATACCCCCATAGGCTGGAGCTTTGGAAATGGAATTCCCTTCGCCTCATTGTTCTTGTAAACCCTGATAGGCACATCATCTACGTAGAACCTGCAATTCCCATCAGCAATAATACCATTAACAGTGCAATTACTCTGTATGGTCTCCCAATTACAAAATTAATGATTGAAGGTTGAAACTTCAACACTTCAACATAAAAAAATGGCTGCCCTGTTGCTGTCACCGATAAAAAAGTTAATAATGGGTATTTTGCTATGAACTTACACAATATGTTGATGGTTCCAGAAAATTGTGTAGAGGTGGAAGTCTGCAGCAGGATCAAACCACAGGTTAACTCTCTGTTCTCTATCACCCTTTCCATGAGCAAAGATATTTGTTTGAACCGTGTAAGGCTGCCCTGTCCTATTCCCCAGAAATTCAAAATCAAGCTCATCTCGAACGGCATCGGTGTCCGAATTCATCTACAAAAACAAAAATCAAATGAAAAATGAAACTTCAACGTTTGAATGAGCATGCAAGTGTAGTATGTGAAATCATGAATTCAAAACATGGACTTCACACATAAAAGGCAGTGACAGTCCCAGCAGAGTCTCCAGGGATGAGCTTGATCCTCATGCTAACACGGCCGAACATGTACTTGGCCTTGGATGCAAACCCACATCCTGAAATATTGTGACAAGTCTTAGTTTGTCGAACATTATTGTAATTAGATCATTTGTCAAGATTTCCAATTATTGTAATTAGCTAGTGACCCCACGAAAAGTGTGACCTGAATATTGGTCTAGAACGAGTTGGATAGCCCTCCCTCCATCGATTTGCCTGATATGGGAATCGGACCATGTGACTCTAAAGTCTTGAAGAAAAGTTGCCGGTCGAGCCGAGACGTGGAGAGGAAATGCAAGGAAGGAAAAGAAAAGAAAGACACTAGCCTTTCTCAGGGAGAGAGATTGAAGAAACATGGTCATGATCATTAGAGTTTTGTGTTACAAAAAGTGATATTAAGAGTATTGTTAGGCCGTGTGATTTAGAGAGGTTAAGGGCTCTTGCTATATATACACACAGACACCAGTTGTAAGATACATGATGTTGACTGCTGCATTCAAGTGAAAAACAACACTGCAGTTTTGCTTTCAAATCTAGCTAATGGCATGCCGTCAAGAGGCCCTACTCCCAACTGTGTCCGGGTGTGCTTATTTTGCTTCGACCCTTGTTCCCTCTTATCCTCCACCACATAATTTTCTTCAACTCATTCTTAATTTTCCCAGACGCAATACGTAGAACTACGAGTCTACATTTTGATACACTTTATCTTCTTGCCCGAAATTACAAGGACTTGTAATCCATTTCTTGACTTTTCAGGTTAGCGCAGAAAAAATCTCGATAGTATAGCTTAATTAATTAGCTTCTGAATTTGTTTTTTAAAAATTACTTGCTTAAATATTATAAATCTTAGAATTATTGAAGATTATCTGGTCATTTATTTTAGAATCTCGAGAGATTAGTTAAGATACACGCAAATTGACCCAACATCTATAATTACCATTAAAAAAAAAAGGAAAAATGAAGAAGATATTATTGTGTGGAGGCTAGAAAAACTTGGAGCTTCCCAGCTAATACCCCCAAAACCTTAATAGCTAGCTAGTTGTCTTGGATAGCAATCGCTGTGAAAAGGATGGAGCATAGGTTTGATCCAATCAGATAAATTCTCCAAATTTAATGGCCCTTCATGAGATTCAATGTTAAATTTAACAATTCTTAATATAAAAGTTTATATAAAATCTCGCCTGTGGATCCATAATCATCATGTGTCTTATCCGTTGCACAAAATCTTCAAATCCCACTGCAAATGAAAGAAAAAAAAATCCAAAATAAATCTCTGCATCTGCTTGAGATTGTCCTTGAGATTTTTCACAAAATAAAATAAAAATAAGATTAGCTGTTGTTGATATGATTTCTAAGGATAATATTTATCATCGAATAAAAAGAATTAAGTAAAAAACACCCTTTTTAAAAAATAAAAAAAAAACAAAAAAATCCAACACAAAACAAGGTACAGAGCACAATCACAAACCACCAAAATACCAAACAGCCCTGAATTCTGGTCAAACAGCCCCAAGTTAAAAGGCTGTGCTTCCATTTCTTGCAATAATAACAATTCATTTATTCTTATATCCGTGGCCAGCCCATAGACAGAGATTGATTTTGATCTGCCGATTGATAGAAACCTCTAATGTGGAGCCCATTATTAAGTAGGCTGTATCCACTAGGTTTGGACTTTCTCGGGCCCATCTCAACTTCTTCAAGCTTCGTAGTTATCCGTGCAGTAAATTACAATTAAGTCCTTGATTCTAGTAAGTTAATCCTTCTTATATTGTGTAACTCATTAATTTTACAAGACAAATTGTGTAGACATCGATATTACATATCTACTCAAAAAATTGGATTTTTTTCAAATATATATATATATATATATATAAAAGATAAATGATACAATTTTTAGGATAATTTAGTTGTTAGCCATGAGATTGGGGAAAAATTGGGTATAAAGTGGTGTATGGGGCAACGATTAGACCTTTGGTCTTGCTCCCAGATTAGATTGGCCAGCTTGAATATTGATTGAAGGACTTGACTTTAATTGCCAGTGGTAGAATAACTGTGGTGTGTTCGAATTACCCTACATATACATATACTTGAATATGTGCGTGTGTGGAAAAGTTTTTGTCACGAGATACTCAGTATTTCATGACAAGATATACATGGTGTATTTGTTTTTAGGTCGTAGGTCCCTTAAATTATTGAAGCATTCATTACAATACATGAATTGCATCGTTATAATCTTTTAATTGAGTTATTTCTTAATAAAAATATGAAAACAAATTGTTAATAATATCATTGGTGGAGATAACGGGTGTGATTTTAATCAAATGATGTCTTATAAATATAAAAATAACGACGGTGATAATAAAAGAAAGAGAAAGAAAGTAGTTATATAGTCATGACAATGAATATGAGCTAGACAATAACGGCAATGATGATAATATTAAGGTTATAACAATTCTTTTTAGTATGATTAATGATAAAATCTTAGGAACTGAAGTGAATTATCAATGTTAGTTGCGATATTGAAATGCATAATTCTAAATTTAAAGGTTTTTAAATCAGGTTAACTGTTGAAAGGCTACATATAATAAATCGGGTAGATTTTTTTTAAAAGAAAATATTCATTTTTATTTTTGTGTATTTTTCTTGGAAAGCATTTTTTTAATAAAAAACTATTCAATGTAATTCTGTAAATTGTTTTATAAATCACTTATAATTTTATCTAATTATTTCAATAATCATCATGATCCAACCACATTTATTACCACCACATTTATTATATATTGTTTCGGATTCCATCACTAAATTTTAATCATTATAGCTATTTATTCATCCCACTCTTCTTTTTATTATCACCACTACAATACCTTTCTAATTATTATCTTCATAAATATATTATTTTATGTTCATAAATATATTATTGTCATTCTATTTCTTATATAATTAAAAATTATATATAAAAAAAGCTTCTAGGAACAATGTTTTACAGAAAAAATATTTTAGGCAAATCAAACGTTATTGAGTTGCACCATAAATATATAACAAATACACGTCAAGCTAAACGACAAAGAGATCACTTTTTTATTTACATGATTGAAATGGAAAGAATCATCCGTGCAACAAATTAGAGAAAGCCACGTAGTCATATGGAAACTTGCCCACGTTTTGCTTGGATTGTAGCGCCCCAACAACTGAGCTGGAGCTTATGTTCCATCCCTCGTGGCACAATATTATTGGAAGAGAGGTGAGTTGGATAGGAGAATCATACTGTGGTCATAAAGCAGTAGGCCAGATTTTTTATTGTACTTGTCGGACCAACAAGAGTGATGTATACGTGCTAGCTACAGGGACTCGTGTTTACCACTGATTGGTCTGAGAAAAATAATCCTCTTATAACTTGAAAGAGATGGGCCACCCAAGATTATTATCATTGCATCATATTTTTTAATTAAAAAAATATTATTATTTTTATTTATTTTTTATATTAGTATACAAAAACTATTAAAAAAACACATAAAAACATTTATTTAATGTTTTTAAGGCAAAAATCATCTTGAAAAACATTAAAAAAAAATTAAATCGTATCACCAAACACACTCTTGGTTCAATAAGGATTCTCCTAAAAAATATTATATTTTGTTGGTATTTTTTAATTATATATAAAAAATATAAAAATATATTTATTTAAAGAGACATAGTTGAATATAGAAGACAAATAAGATAATCTTGGAATAGTTTTGGAGTAAATTTTATACTTTTAAAATAGAAATTATAAAAAAACATATTTTTTTATGTAAATTGTCTTTATATCTTTTATTACGACAAAGTAACCAAACGCAAAAAAAAAAAATAAAAATTCAAATAACATTTCATCTATATTCTAAAAATGTTATTTCCATAAATATCTTCAAATAGCAACAAACTAATAATTCAATATTCTTTATTCTTATTTTTGCAGTCATTATTTGGTATATAAAAAAGATATCTACTGATACAATTATGGAAGAAATATCTCATAGGCTAGATTCATGTATATATATACCAAAAAGTTGATTAAAGGTCCATATATTGTATTTCTTTTATCTATCAACTCAAAATTAAAAACGTTATCTTGAACGAATGTAAATTTGGATAGAACTACACATAATTAAAATAAACAAGAATTAGCCACTTTGTTTATTTATAAATCTTAATATATATATATATATATATTAATTCCAATAAATAAATTGGTACTCAATCGATAAGATTTTTTCTTCTTCTAAAAAGTCTTTTATTTATAACTAAGAAAATCGTTTTAATTCCAGATTTCTGGCTATACCATGACGTGGATATTCAAGCTGGCCAGTCACGTCATTGTAAGTAATGTGCAATAATACTCTCTTCTTGTATGAATTTTGAGAGACTCTCGAACTGGATAGCGATATGGACAAAGGTCGTCAATAAATGGTAGGAACAGAGGCCAATCAATGGACAAGTCGTGATAAGTTTCTAGGCCATCGGAAGACTTGATTTGATGGGATGTGAGTAATCTTCATTAATGGTAGGACTTGCGGTAGGTTTTCAGGCCATGGAAGACTTGGTTTGATGGGATGGAAGTAGTCTCCATTAAGATTCATCCAAATTACCCTTAACCTTTCTTTATATATATATATAAGATTCCGTTAGATATTTTAAAGGAATATGTTTTTGGACTTGAAAAATATTTTAAAAATATTATTTTGTGTTTATTTCTCATAAAATATTTTATAAAAAAATTTAACTTATTTTTAAATATTTTAAAAATATTTTACAATTAATTTTTAAATTTAATTTATTTACTAGAAAAAATTTTCAACTCAAGAAATTATATAAAATATTTTATGAATAATAATTTATTTATAATATCATCTAACTATTTCAATTCCACCTTCATTTTATTATCACATTCACTTTAACCACCATTATGATTTTATTATTATTATTATTATTGTCACACCATAACTACTATCTTCTTTATCACCATTATTTTATTTTCTATCATTATCGTACCATTGAAAAATATTTATATATTTTATTTTCTATCATTATCGTTACCATTGAAAAATATTTATATATTTTACGTAAAATATTTTTTAAACCAAACATTAAAAAATATTTTACATATAAAATATTTTACAGAAACCAATGTAACCTAAAACTATGTTTTCTCTTGAAAACATGATTTCAATCCAATTAAAATATATAAATAGCTAATTCATTATTTCATTTGAAGACTTTTTGATAGTTCTAGGAGCTTCATTTTAACCTTAAACTTTCTTAATATGTCTCGTTTATTCTATCTTTGGACATCACTAATATGGATAGCAGCCCACAATCATCATCGCCCTCTACCTTAGCTAATACCCCAAATCCTCCCTTTTCAAGAATCATTGCAACATCTGGTAAGTTTGAGTTGGGAATGGCCATAATATCTATACTATTACAGTTTGAAAAAATAAGATTTAAAATAAACTATAAATTGTAATTTTTTTAACTAAAGTTTCAACAGAGATTTTTCAATAAAACTCATATTAACTAAATAAACAATTTTAAATATATAGTTAAACCTAAACCGAATTTTTATAGCACCACAATGCCATAACATTAGGAGAAACCAAAACTTGGATGATTAAAAAGTATCCATGTAAATTCAACATCCGGTATCATGTTAGCATCGGCCAGGTCTGCTCTGAGCAGTGCTAAATGCATGGATGTAGACGCACACAGTCGAAGAGGTTGTATCGACCTAATTTGTTTGGTTTCCTCCCCTTTCATGTCTCTGTGTACCAAATTGAAAAAGAAGAAAAGAAATAACTTAAATGGTTACGATTGTTTTCTAAAATATTTTTTATTTGAAAATGTATCAAAATAATATATTTTTTATTTTTAAAAATTATCTTTGACATCAGCGTATTAAAATGATCTAAAAATACTAAAAAATTATTAATTTAAAACAAAAAAATAAAAAATAATTTTTTTAAAAAAATACCTTTAAAATACAAAACAAAACATGATTACGGACCTTATCTACACTATATGAAGCAAATTGCCCGGGGAGGGGGGGTGGGCATCTTGCAATTTATGTAGCTTAATTTAAAAGTATTTTTCATAGCTAGGGGAACATGCATCTTGTTAAATCTTCATCTAGAGAGACATAATTAAGCATAGGTACCCTACATGCTCATCACCTCATGGATGCTCATCACCTCATGGATTAGCAAGATGATCAAATATTCATTAATATATTACCAAGGCTGTAGCTGGCTGGTCAATCACTTATGTGCCATTATACTGATGTGAACACAGTAACCACCTCACTTATTTGCATCAAGTAAGCAGCACAAATAATAATAATAATAATAATAATAATAATTGTTGTTGTTAACAAATATCTTTCTAAATAAAAAAAAAATATCTAGTTTTTGCATTCTAAATTTTATGATTTTCCAAGCAATAAAATTAGGAAAAAAATGATGGAAAAGCCCATAAAAATTCTCTTAATTCCCCTTTTCTTTCTTAGCAACTCATAATACAGAAAAAAAACTAACTCGTATCCATCTTTCTTTTTTCTTTTCTCTTCTAACACTTGAATCTAAGCTTCTAAGCTATATATATATATATAAAGGAGAAAAATTAAAGAAAGTTCCATGAAGCACTAAAAGAAACATAAAATTAAAAATCCCAATTAGATTTATCTCTAAATTAAAACCCCAATTTGAAAAATTTTCAATTCTAAAAAGCCATAAAAAAACCACCTTCTTAATTTCTTGGTTAATTTGTGTTTTGTATGAATTTACATTTCAAAGATTAATTCTCAGTATAATTTTTTTTATTTAGATTGAATCGATTAAATAGTTGTTGATGATGTTCAAGTAATTACATAAGAGATTTAAATTATATATATATATATATTAGAGAAAAAGAGAGGAATTAGAAAGATTCTATAGGTTTTTTTGTCAATATTTTTAATAGAACCCTACCAAAAGAGGCAAATTCAAAAGATGAATTTTTTTTTTTTAATTCGGAGAGATATTTGTTTCTTCGCTTAAGCTCAGATGGTATCTTACAATTTGGGCTTTTTTTCAGTGGTAAAAGTATCATCGTGTTAACTTTTATGCATCTAAAACGGCTTAATGACAACTTTTGACCTCTAAACTATTGGGATTGTGAAACATCGAGTTCTATATATACTATTAATCTTGTCAATTTATCCCTTCACTATCACGTTTGAGAAAATGTTGTTCTCTGTTTGATTTGACTATTACCACTATTGACCCCCCCCAAAAAAAAACCATTTTGATGGCTTTTCTTCACGATGGCTAGGATGCCTTGGATATTTTTTTCTCAATCCTTCCAACTTAATTACCAATATTAAACACGAACTTGAAAATAGATTCTAGTTTGTAGTTTTCACTTGTTAAATGGCCTAAATGGGATATGTCCCACCAATGTCTCACCTAAATGGGATGTTCGATGGTTCTTCTATAGGCAAGTCAGGTAGCTTGGGGACTGGAGGCCTGCTCAGAAACTAAGAGGGGATGTTTCTCTCTGTTTTCTCAGCTCCAACAGGTACTAGGGAGTTCAGTAAGGTACGTGAAGTGTTAGCTATTAAAATAGCACTAGAGCCTCCTTCTAGGCATCCAGTCAGTAATTACTCCAAATTAAGAAGTTGACATTGATTCCAGGGTTTATGTCCACGAATGTGGGAGTGTCTTGTAAATCAATGAGATGAAACTCCAGTAGCTTATCTTCAAGCTGGTCCTTATCAATCTTATCGAGTATCAAAAAAGCTCCAACATTGTTTCCAAGCTTCTTGGTTTGCATAATTTTCTCTCTTAACTTGAGCACTCTAAAAAGAATGTTGTATATACTAATCTTTTTAACTCTAGAAAAAGTAGAAGACCTAGCTGGGATACATTTACAGTCATATTGGAAAAAAGATCCTTGCTCAATAAATCATAATGTTGTAAGATCTTATGCAGAGATGATTAATCAATCTGGTTATATTGACGAAGTAATACTTTAGCAGTGTTTTGCCACAAGATTAATTACTGGAGGAGGCGAAGCAAACCAGTGAAGAGTAGAGAGTTAGGTTTGATCTTTTGAATAAATATGACCATTGGTATATAGCTGTTGATTATACGTAGCGTTTCACTTAGTCCATATGCAACGTCTCACTTAGTAAATAAAATGTCACACGTAGCTTTGTAAGAGAGTCTTGTCTTGTACAAGGAATATCCTTTTATATAACCTGTAACTTAATTGCCAAAGAACAAGTAAAAATGATCTCTCTCTCTCTCTCTCTCTCTCTCTCTCTCTTTCTCTCTCTTTACCATTAACACATTCTCATACCTTGCATTATTTGCTCCGTTGAATGCCATATTGACCTTTAGAGACGCTCCCTTGAAATCTTACTTCCTTCGAGTGATATCAGAGTCATTAATTTTTGGATGCTTGCTATGACTCCCGACACTTGATCCTAAAATCTTAAAAATATGGAAGAATTCTTTGGACTTGCAAGAAGGAACAATCACAGAAGTATGAACAAGTTATGAAAAATTAGAGGTGTATGGTCAGCAACAAGAAAATACTAAATCCACCCATAAAACCAAGTGTGAGGAGTTCGGGGAGCTTATTAGTGGTTATCATTGTTAGAGAATAATATAAATTATATCATGGGACGTCACTTAACAACTTAAGCTTTTGAATTAAGATGGTTCTTTGATATAATATCAGAGCCTTAATGACCAAACGGTCACGAGTTCGAATCTCACCATCTCTATTTATTTGATAAAAATTAAGCACAAGGTAATGTGAGTTTGTGCAAGTTCTAAGCCCAAATGGCTTTCACTTGAAGGGGTGTGTTAGAGAATAATATAAATCATATCATAAGACCTCACCTAACAGTTTAAACTTTTAGGTTGAGATGGTTCTTTGACAATCCAACCAACAAAGTTTTATTCTACGAAAGCTACAACTATACTCTGATGAAACCAATACCATTACCACCAAACCTCTAATTCAATGGAATATGATGTAAAATGATGTTAGACCTGTGAAGGAAGCTACTACCCTTACAAGTTACATAAACCTAAATAAAACTTTTTTAATTTTAACGGCGAGGAAGTACACAAATAGTTATACATGTGCACCTAATATTTTGATATAAAAGAAGTTATTGATTCTAGCTATGAAGCTAAGCCAGACTCACATTATTTTGATGGAATGACCCCTTACTAGCACCGAGACTTCATAAGAAGTAAAGGTAGCCAAGTGGTGACTTAAGGTGAATATATGAAAGCAATATATTTCAGATTTGGGGGCAGAAAGATCCACTAGAAAAACTTAAAGATCTCAAGTAAATAGGGGATCTAGAGACTTATATTAAAAACTTTGATATACATGTAACAAGGCAGAAATTAATAAGAAGTAAACTTTAGTGTTTTTCACGGGAGATTTAAAGGTAAAAATAAAAAATCTTATGAAAATGTTTGAACCTAAAACTTTAAAACAAGCTTACAAATTGGCATGCCTAAAAGAAAACACCTTAACTTATAAAAGATCCTACCAGAATCATTTTCAACTCCCTTCATAAACCACCAACCAAACAATCCAACCTAGAACCATCAACAATTAAACACCTTACAAAAAGTTCCATCTTCATTAACCATGAACAACCAACCTCTCTAAGATAACTTGTTACCTACTCCTACCAAAACTTCATTACAAACCAACCATGAAACCTACCAAATGTGTAAGGAATAAAGTAATAGATAAAAGAAAGGCCAAGAGATTGTGTTTTTGGTGCAATGATAAATTTGTATCAGGCCATAGATATAAAAATAAAAAACTATACTCTTTAAGTATAGTGGAGGATAGAGATGAGGAGGTGGAGGATGGTGATGGGGTTGAGAGAGAGGAATTCATTCATGAGAAAATTACTATATATATCTCAATTAATGCCTTAGAATGAGTCATTGGCTTCCGCATTCTAAGGGTTACTAGAATGATGGATAAACATCATTTTATTATTATTATTATTATTATTATTATTATTATTATGGACTCTAGCAACACTCATGATTTTATCAACATTCAAATGGACAATAAATTATAGTGTAACCTTATAGTTATAAAGCCATTAACAATGGAATCAATAAGTAGGGAAACAATGCTTTGCATAACTTGTGCAGAAACTCAAATGAAAAATATAAGGGATTAGTTTTGTGGTTGATGTGTTCACTATAGATTTCAATAATTATGATATGATGCTAGGTATATAATGGTTAGCCATGTGTGGCAATATTATGTCAAATAAAGTTTTGGATATTTTTTGAGTGGCATTGTCAGGAAATGATACATAGGGGAGAGAATCATATTAGGTACAAACCATCATTTTTGAGTAAATCAATAGTATGTTAGACAACCCAACTTGAGTAGCAGAGGTCAGTGTGTATACATTACCACAAACTTTATATTTACCTACAAAATTTTCCGTTGGTATTTGTACTATCATTTCATTAGTAATTAATTTACCAATGAAATCACTGATGGAAATGCTTCGTCGGTGAATCTTTTGTTGGTAATAAATTTTTTTATTATCGATGGATTTATTGACGGAAAAAACGCTTAAAAACAATTATCCTAATTCCATCGGTAATTATTTAAAAATATTTTTAAATAAATCCATTTTACAAAACTATAAAATAATTAAATTAATATAAATAAGCACTCTATAATACTCAAAACACTTGGAAAAAAAGAAGAAAATCAGCTCAAACAAATTTGCAACAACTAAATAACACGAAAAAATAAATTCAACTAAAAACATTCATATGAAAAAAATAATGTTGTGATTGCTAAAAATTTAAAAATCCTATAAATAAATCAACTAAAAATTGATCACATGTAAAATAAATATCCTATAACAATATTCATACAATTATTAAGAACAAAAACAATTAAAAATAAAATAAAAAACAAATATAGTGAAAAAAAATGAAAAAAGAAAAATCTTACCTTAATTATTTTTTCCCGCTGTAATTCACTCGGTATATACCGAGGAAATATTTCCGTTGGAAATTTACCGACAGAAATATTCCCTCGATATTTCTGTTTGTATTTATTGATTTTCTAGTAGTGATAGTCTAAGGCTAATTTAAAAAGCTGGCAATAAGATACATTTAATGTTGCTACTCTCTCATCTAAGGTTGAAAGGAGTCTTGTTTTAAAGTCATTGTTGGAATCATATCAAGATATATTCAGGGAACCTAAAGGCTTACCTTTATCAAAATCTCATAAAAATTTTATACCTTTAAATGATGGAGCTCAACTTATTAGCCCAATGCCTTACAAGTATTTTGGGTTACAAAAGGATATTATGGAGATAATGTTTTCTGAAATGCTAGTCTGGTGTCATATAACATAGTCATCATTCTTTTACTTCTTTGGTAGTCTTAGTGAAAAAGAAAATTAACTTATGGAGACTTTATATAGACTACAAGGAACTTAACAAGCTTATTGTAAAAGAAAACTCCATAAATCATTGATCGATGAGTTGTTAGAGGAACTAGTGGGTGCAATAATCTTCTTCAAGACTAAGTTGAGGGCAAGTTATTATCATAATAGAATGAGTCATGGAGACATATACAATATTGTATCTAGGACTTATAATGACCATTATGAGTTTTTGGTCATGCCTTTTGACTTAACCAAACCCTTAACCACATTTTAGAGCTTAATGAATGAAGTGTTTTGTGTGCGCCTCATAAAGTTTATTCTTGTGTTCTTTGATGACATCACAATCAACAATCATACTTTTATTGACTACTTAATACATTTATAGATTGTGTATGAACTCTTGATTTCTCATCAATTGGTTACTAAAAATAGTAAATATGTCTTCTGGAATGACACAATGTAATACTTAAGCTAGCCAAATCATTTTCAAGACATGGGTGACTATTAATCCATAAAAAATGCAAGCTATAATGGATTGGTTTATTCCCAGCAACATCAATCAGTTAAAAGGCTTTATTGGGTTGGGTATTATAGAAAGTTTATAAAGGGTTATGGTTCTATATATAAGCTCTTAAACAAATTACTAAAAAAAGATGTTTTTGAATGAGATGATGAGGCTACAGCTGCCTTGAAACTCCTTAATGAAGTCATGACCAAGCCACTTGTTATAGTACTACTAGATTTGAACAAGCTATTTGTGGTGGAAAGTGATGCATCAGTTGTGGGTATAGAAGCAATATTGAAGCAAGAAGCATTCTATAACTCTTATTATCAAGTTGTCTGGTGAAAGGCAATAAGCACCATCTATTTATGAAACAGAAATGTTGGTCATCCTTTAATCTATGGTGAAATAGAGGCACTACCTCTGAGGAAAACACTTCAAGATTAGGATAAACCATATCAGCCTTAAGTATCTACTTGATCAAAAGGCAATTTGTCCTTCCTAACAATTATGGCTAGCTAAACTACTAGGTTTATATTATAAAATTGAGTATAAAAAAAGGAAGAACAATCTTTAATGGAGAAATATATATATCGGTGGTATCAATTATCTCTACTAATATTATGGATGAAGTTAAAAGGTAATGAGAGAAGGATGCTACTATGTAAAGTATTATACATGAATTACTCAAGGACTTTAATTCTCACCTCCACTATAAATAGATGAATAATCGTTTACATAGGAAAGGGGAAATAGTGGTGGGATGTGATCTTAAATTGTAAGCTAAATTGATAGTTATACATCATAACTCTGTTATAGGAGGATATTACGGCGCTATAGTAACTGCAAAGGGGGTGAAGAGTATTTTCTATTGGAAAAAATAGTATAAGCATATATAAGGCAAATTGTTTGGGAATGTCCAACTTGTTAAAAAAAACAAAATAGAGAATGTGCTAACCCCTAAAATATTCCAGCCTCTACCTATTCTCCAAACACCATTCAATAACATTAACATTGATTTTATAGAGGTTTTGCCTAAATGAGTTGGTAAGAAAGTTATCTTTGTGGTTATGGATAAGTTTAACAAGTATGCTTATTTCATGGCCATAATTCATTAAAGCTTTGTTGCATCCCACCTAGTCATCTAATATAACTTGCAAGAGTGATGATTAACGATGTTAGAATTGACTTCTTCCATGTATTAAGATTTACATGATTGTTTTGTAAAAAAATTCTCTCTTTCAATATCCAGAGAAAAGTGGAGAACTTCTTCTTATAGTACTTTTTTTTTTTTGTAAAATGGGTCAATATATTCTTTATTCATGTTTCCTTACACAAAACTAATTATTGACCAATTGATATGAGATAAGCAATATGCATAGTTTGAAAGTAATAGATGAGCGTGGAATTTCAAGAAATAAAATTTGTTGATGCCATTTTAATGTTTAAAAAATAAAGGAGATCTAAGGTTCTTAATCCTTTTCTTTTTTTAAAAAATTTCTAAGAAGAATTCGGTGGGAGGGGGGGGGGATGGTTTTAGTAAAAACCTAAATGTTGCATCTAAGGCCAGAGCATGCATAATTTTTTAAAAAACAGTAAATTAATCGACATGTTAGCACATTTAAGAACATGATTAATATTTTTGGATGAACAGCGACACTTATCATGTCATTGGTGATCAATTCAATCGATTAATTTCAGTTAAAATATGATGGGAGAATATTTTTTCCTTTTAAGAAATAAAGGAATGGTATTGTTTATATAAAAAATAAACATTAACATGACAATCAAATGAGAACATTAATTGCTCATGTTTAAACAAAATAAAGAAGTTGAAATTGATTATCAGTAATGGATTCGACCAAGTTTAAATATTACAAATTAATCAAACGAGAAATTAATTGTCTAGATGATTAGGAATCAACTATTGAAAAAGATGGTTAGCTCAACATATATAATTTTTTTTTGTAATTTATTTAATTTTTTTATGATTTTGCTTTTATTTACTTTCTTGATTTATTGACCTCTTTTGCTTTCAATTTCTATTCTTCTTTACCTATTTTTGTTTTAGTATAGTTTTACATGAGATAAATATATTTTTTAAAAATTTAAAATCTTGAAATACTCATATTTTATTTGATTTTGTGATTTTGTTATATATGTTTTTATCCGGATTCAATTGCTAGCTGTAATTTTTCCTTCTTAAAAGTAAAAAACCATTGATGGGCAGCATAATTGAACAGAAAATTGGTGATTGGTGAAAGATAGATGCGTTAGATCAACAAAGTCAATATTATTTTTTGGTCGAGTAAAAAAAGGTAGAATATTAAGGTGCCCAACTGGGCAGGTTAAATGTACTCAAAACTAAAATCCAAGGCTATATGATACCAAGGATTAAGGAAGACTCTTACGTGGTTCCCTAAGTTTCTGTCTCTCCCTCTCTTGTCAAGTCTTACCTGTCCTTGATTTAGATCCAGTCATCGAAGTGAAACTCATAGCCAGTAAAACTTTTGTCTTCGAAGCATTCGAACTCAAGAACAAAAAAAAAAAAAAAAATCCAAATCTTGCATATACATAACGCATTTAATTACTCCAGTCTCCTGAAGGGTAGTTGCGAAAAAGGCTACTACACTTTTTATCGCCATTACAGAATCTAAGGGCCTTGTTTTTGCGGGTAAGTTCCTTTTTCCTTCATCGCTTTTTATGAAAGTGGGTTTGTTTTTAGATCATCAAAATGCTCTGCTTTTACATTTTGTACTTGTTTTTTTATGGATTTGGTTGGTTTTGGATCGATTCTATTGCAAGGGAACTTGGTTGCTTCATGTTTCCGATATGGAAGTGTTATAGATCTTTTCTCATTAATTGATGCACTGGGATCACTATCATGTGTGCACTAGAGCTTTGATCCGTTTCTTTATTTTGTTATATTCGAGTGATCGTTTGTGTCGGCCGGAAGCTCTGTAGATCAGATCCTGTATTTTCATGGAGAGTGATACAATTTCAGTTTCATGACAATGGCATGCATGTTGGGGTCGCTTTTGTCTTGTATTGATGGGATTTGAGTTTGGATTCTCAGTTTTGCATTTCGTAGTTAGCAGATTGATTTGGACAAATTGGTAGTGCTGACAGTAATGAAAATTTGTGACAATGCGGCACAGATAATTAAATTTTTTAATTGCCAATTATTTCAGTAATTGAAATTCTTTAGGCTTGATAAATTTGATAGCTGAGGTCGTTTTCTGTAGCCGCTTTTGTTTTATTATACATTTTGGATTAGTTTGATATCTCTTAGCAGGAGCATGGAAATGATATGAGTTTAACTTTTTAGTAGATTTCAAAAGGAGAAGTATTTGCTGTGGTTGAGGCGTATTCAACATGTCCCGGTTATCACCTCGTAGGAACCAGAGATCAAAAGGTTTTAAGGTCAAGCATGCTCTGCAAATATGTCTTCTGATCGGTGTTTGTGGCTGGCTACTTTACCAAGTCAAGCACTCTCATGATAAGAAAGCAGCATATGAGAAAAGTGTGAAAACAGAGAATGATGTTATAAAATTAGGGAGAAAGGACCTCCAGCCTGAAGTTAAAGAAAATTTCATTGGAGATGAGAGGCACAAGGAGGAGGAAGAGGAAGAGAGCAAGAGCGAAGAAGAAAGCAAACCTGATGATAACACAGGAACAGAGGGTGGCGATGATGAGATTCATGATCATTTTCATGATAAGACAGAAGAAGGAGCTGAGCGTAGAGAAGATTCTATAGATGGGGAGAAGGAAGCAGAGGATAAGACTGAAGAGGGAGTTGAGCATAGAGAGGATTCTGTAGATGGAGAGAAGGAAAGGGAAGCGAGAAATGAGAACGTCAGTGAAGGGATGGAGAGGGAGGGTACAAGGGATAATGTTAATGATGACAGAGATAAGGGAGAGATCAGGGAGAATGCTAGTGAGTATAAGGAGACTGAAGAGAGCAAAAGGAGTGATGGTGAAGATAAGGAGAATGTAGAGGGAAAAGAGATGGAAATTGAAGAGAGCAAAGAAAGTGAAAGCATAAACAGAGAGACTGAAGAGAGGAAGGAGAATGAAGAGAGCAAAGAAAGTGAAAGCGAACACAGAGAGAGTGAAGAGAGGAAGGAGAATGAAGAGAGCAAAGAAAGTGAAAGTGAGCACAGAGAGAGTGAAGAGAGGAAGGAGAATGAAGAGAGCAAAGAAAGTGAAAGCGAACACAGAGAGAGTGAAGACAGCAAGGAGAATGAAGAGAGAAAAGAAAGTGAAAGTGAGCACAGAGAGACTGAAGACAGCAAGGAGCACGAAGAGAGCAAAGAGACTGCAAATGAGAATAAAGAAAATGCAAGTGAAGAAAAGGAAAGGGCGGAAGAGAGTCAGCAGAAGGAAATTAAAGAGGTTGTGGAACAAAGCAATGAGGAAGAAAATAAAGAAAAAGAGTTAGAGAGTAAAGTTACAATGGAGGATCAAGTTAATGATGGAAATAATGCACATAGTGAGGAGGCAAGAGAGGAACATTACAAGGGGGATGATGCATCCAGTGCAGTAGTCCATCAAACTCAGAATGATACGCCTGAAGAGGAGCAAGGTGATTTGAAGAAATCTGGTGAGGGAGAGCCAGTGGAAAACAAAGAGAAGAATCAGTTAGAGTTTGAAAATAGAACAAATAACACTGAAGTGGTTGACTTCAATCAAAATGAAGTTCCAAAGGTGAAAGAATCTGACTCGGGAGAAAATGATGATTCCACAAATGCAAAAACAAGTGAAGAGGGTTCTAATGAAAATAATAAGCAAGACTCAGAGGATGGTTCCCATGATACTTCCACAGTAGCAACAGTGAATGAACAGCAGCATGAAGATTCTAACTCCATTCCAGTTACTGCAGATAACGTAGTATCAAAAGAAGAGGAGTCAACCATGAATAATGTTGTGCTAGAGCAAACTGAGAAACCTGAATCAGTTGCTAGCAACCAGCAATCAGATTCAAACTCAGCACATTCTAGTACAACCAATAATGGAGATTCAACAAATGTAGAATCAATGGACTCTAGCAATTCTGAATCTGTTGCGTCAAATGGACAGACCAACTCCATTACACCTTTGTTGACAAGCCAAAATGGTGATGCAGCTCAGATTGACAAGTCCAACAGTAGTTCTAGTGTTGAAGGGAGTACGGAAATTGTTCTACCATCGAACACAAATGAAAGTGCTGATGCTGGGCAAACTGGACATGGTGATTCTCTGCACTCTGAACAGAAAGACACATCCTCAAACACAAATAACGATGCTAATACTGGCCAAGAGCAACAAGGTAACAATTGGAGCTCTCAAGAGAAAGATAAGTTATCAATCAGTAGTAACAATGATGGTGCTGACCAGAGTTCTGCTACCAGCAATGCAAACAACAACAACAATGAAAATGTCAACACTGATGCAAGCCAAAAAGAACAGGTTGATCCTAACAACGGCAATGTTGACCAGAACAGCCACTCAAACTACAATGGCAATGCCAATGAAAACACAGATGCAAACCAAAACGAGCAAGTTGAATCTTCTGATTCTTCAACGACTCGAGAAGAGGGAGATGTATCCACAAACACTAGTAGCAGCATCGTTGTGAAGCAGAATGATTCTGTTGATTCTTCCATTTCTCAAGAAGAAAAGGAGGCTCGAACGGACTTGGGAACTTTGCCTGGTTCTGGAACCAAAGGAGCCAATGGTGGAGATGCAGCTACGGAGTGAAGTTTCTATTAGGTTACAGTGTTTACTTGAACCATTATTCTAGTCATTAAGAGTTTGGATTTTTTCCCCCTTCTCCCTTGATGATCAGGAAATGTGCAAGGTTGTGCTTTATTGCAATTATACTATCTAAAGAATATTTTACGTTGGTTTTCTACGTGAACAAGTTGACAAGAGTATTGAAGATTTGTTGTTTCAGAGGCTTCAATAAGGTTAAAGCAGAATCCCTGTGTTTTTTGTGATTAGTGCTTCAACGAAGTTAAAAGTGCAGACACCATATGAGCCAAGACTTTCCTAGCTGCAAGTGTTCCTTGTAGTTCCCTCATGAATTAGAGATGAGCATTCGGATATTTTCGGATATTTTCGGATAAAAAAATTGTTCTTTCAGATAATTACTTGTGATTTTTTTTCTTTTAGTTGATCAAACAATTTGTGTAGTTCGGATTATTTACCCATCACCTTCTCTGAATTGCCTGTTTTTAGATATTTTTCTAAAAAAAATTATCCGAATCAATTCAGATAACTTGGATAATTCAGGTTTTTTTTATGATGCCCACCCCTAGCATGATGCTTTAGTTAGGCAAGCATTTTTTTTCTTCTGGTGTTGTCGGGTCAAAAGCCTCCCCACCAAAATCCCAAGCTGGCTCATACTCTTTTGATGATAAACCTACGAGGGTGACTCATTGGTTTAGGGGTCGGATAAAAACCTGTAAGATTATGGTGAAGTTCCACCTCTTATAGACATGCATGAACCCCTTCTCCCATCCTTGTGAGCCACTAGCGGAGTTCAGGGATATCCCATCGCTGTCGCTTAGAGCTAGTTATATGCTTCTGTAGAGTTTACCAGTCATCTAAAAAATTGAAAGAACGAAAAAACCACCACCATTCATCCTTACCCATTTCCTGCCCTCTAAATCGGATCACTAGACCTGAAAAACGTTCAGCACGTGCTTGATTATGTGAATTAGTAAGGTAGCTGAATCAGCAAGGTAGCTTTTTTGTTGTCTTAAGATAGAAAATACAGAGATAGCGGTAGATGGTAGACGAGACAGAGATGGCAGACATGTCCTGTTTTAAAATGACAGAAACATGTCCTGTTCACTCTAAAACATTCAGCATTCATTGTAGGTGCAGCTCACACTCATGTTCACAAGCTGTCCTCCAAAACACTATCCATTCCGTACTGGGAAAGATTAACTATATAAATTGCAAATTATTAAAGATAGAAGGATAATATTTCAAATCATTCATTTATTTTATTTTGCTGAGAGCACTTAACAGGTAACAGACAATGGGACAGAAAAGAAATTCCAACATGCAAAGCCATAAAACTGAAGTGCTAACATCAAATTCAAAGATCCAAGCGTTGTCTCTTCAATCTTTCTGAGAAAATGGTAGGAATGTCATAAACAAAAGTACTTTCAAATACTTCCATCCAATACAAAAGTCTCAGTGATGGTCCTCCTTGACCTCAAAGAGTCCATTTGGTCCTGCATGACACAAAAAAAGAAGAAGATATAAGGCATATCAGATTCAAACAATCACGAATACTGATAGATATTACACTTGAAAAAGCACTTTCACTGAATTTGGCACAAGATGGGTGCGTTGCTTCGGCACAGTTATGGGCTAACCTTGTTTGTGGCAAATATAATACCACATTACAAACTAAATAATCCAACCAACTAATGCCCATGGATTGCTGCATTTTCATGTTAGAATCTGCGTTACGCTGAATTTGAGACTAGGGTGTTTGAATGGGAGGTGGCTTGCTTGGAGTAAAAGCATGTTTTTAAACTTTAAAAATACTTGCAAAGGACCAACTCCAAGCCAAACACACCCGGGGGGGGATGCGCAAAACAATTGCAATCTGCATACTGCTAAGTGCAACCCTAACTTGCTCTTTGTTACAAGCTCAACACTACATGTCGTTATATAATACAAACTATTAGCATCATATCATAGACATATTGGCAACTATAATCTTATAATTTTTATCATTTCTGGTTTGTTAATTGCCTCTACAAACCAACCATCCACTGTAAATGCCATTAAAGTTTCAGTGCATGGAAACATTAGGCACTTTCAGTGCATGAAATCATTAGGCACACCATATATTAACCACACCAGCATGAGTACCAGAAAATTTGAAAAACTATCCATCAAAGACTTCAATATACAAAATGAATTGCACCAGGCACAGGTCACAATGTAGTTTAGCCTTGGTGATGCAGGATCAAAGCCTGGGCAGTAAGTTGGACCCTGTGTGATATCTACCAGGATACTTACGGCAACATTTCCTATAATAATAGAAGCACCGTACTATGCAGAAAACAAAAGTAGACAAGGGTATTTCCGTAATTTTTAGATTTTCTGGAAAATCTGAAAAATCATCCGAGTATTGATTTTATTTTCTATTCAGTATTAGTTCTAAAGTAATTCGCTTTATTAGGTTTTTCCTATTCTAAATAGAACTATTAGGATTTTCTTATATTGGAATATGAGTCCTAGAAACTCTACATAAAGGTTTTGTAATTGTTCCATACAGAAAAGGAATCAGTTTACTAGTAAAATTTCAACAACTATGCTTTTCATTGTGTGGCCCAATCTTCCCTTAGGTATTGACTCTTATGAAACCTTGGTGTGAAACTTAGGTTCTTCTATCTTCTAGGTGTGACTCCTAAAAAACCTTCCTAATGCAACTCTAGCATTTTTACATTCATCCCCAATCCCTTTAAACAATCTCCATTAGTCCCTTAACACCCCCTACCTTCATACCCAACCAAACTTAAAGACACTAACAAACAAAACTCAATCTATTACCCCCTCCATCAGGACAGTACCACTGGGTCAAACACCTGTTGGTTTGAAAAAAGCACTCTACCTTTACTTAGATAAACCTCCATAAATACTAAAAAAGTATTGCAATAAGCAGGATAAAGAAAAGGCCTATGGCACCAAGTGCTCAAATCTTCAATTTAAAGTTGATTAAGAAATGGACAATTCTCTAGGAATATCACATAATGGCTGGACTAAATGTGAGAACTACAAACACATATAGCGATCAGTGGCAAATTTCTCAATGTTTAGGCATAATGCAGGCATGGGTTCCCTTCAAAATTATATGACATAAAAACATACCCAGATCTGATAGCTTTCAACCAAGCATACAGACTTATTGCTAATCATGCCATATCAAAAAGCTTCTCATGCCACTGCAACATATAAATGTGTACATGTCTGTGTATGAATATGCATGTATGTGTGTGTACAAATAGAAATGATAGTCGAGGTAGTGGCAGCAGTGGTGGCAGTGGCAGTGGTGAGCAAAGGTTAATGATGAATTACACATTTGCAACTATTCAATACAAATTGTGAAGAGTGTCCTTTGGAAATGCATGAAAAGGAACTGCCCCCAACATCCACAAAATATGTATACTGAAGAAACTAAGCATCAAAGACTTCAAGAAACATATGAACTGAACCAAGAACAGGTTTGAAGTATTGAAACTGGCTCAGGCTATTAATCTCCACACACACCAAGAAAACAAAAAAAAAAACACAGTGCAACTTTGGGCAATATTTGATATGGGCATCATATATTCACCAGCCAATTCTGATAGCAAGAGCACAATGACACAGAAACCGCCATTCTCTATGGACAAGCTAAAAGCCTCGATTCAAACCATCTAAACATCCCCAGATCAAAATCCAAGTCTACCAGAAAACGCAAAATCAACAAAATGCAAAATCACAAAAACAAACCACTATGATAATTTCAATATAATTGGCCAAAACAAACCATATAAGCTCAATAACAAACCAGAAAGATTTTCCCAGTTAAGGAAACTCAAGATCCAACAAAAAAAAAAAATACCCCATGGAAACTCCTTGTTGCGAATGTGCAAATATGGGTACTCCTGCACATCGAATTGAAACACAAATCTTAAGCATAAATCAATCAGATGGACAGACTAAAAATGTATTGAAGAGATGAATCAAAAGAAAAGGAAAGCTCACAGGAGGGGTTTCGTAGTGAGGATGACCCTTTGATAAGTTATAAATGGCCAAAATAGTGCAGGTCGCAGCACCCAAGTACGCTATCTTCTCCCACTTCGCAGCCTCGTCTAATTAAAATCCATAAAAACCCAGAAAAAAATCGAAATCAAGATCCTGATTCTGATAAATAGAATGAAAAACAGAGAACAATACATACAAGCATCGTCGTGATGGGCAGAGGATGAAAAGCCTCGTCTAGTAGGAGCAGAGGGTTTGGAGGCGCTGCGAAGAGAGTTTCGAAGTAGAGCAGATCGCATCATAGAAATCGCCATTTCTTCTTCTCTTTCTTTTTCTTGCTTTCAATTTTGAGCAACCCTACCCCTGGCTGGCTGGCTCTCTATAATAATCAGCAGGTAGGGCTTTGGCAAGGTAAATTATGAATTATTTTCTTTAATTTTATAAAATGAATTAAATAACTTTTTTTAGTTTCAAAAATTAATTAATTATACTCTTTTGATTACGTTTAATTTAATATTACTTTACTGGAAAATATTTTACTTTCTCTTCAATATTTTAATATTATCTTTTTTTTTCTTCTTTTTTAAAATGATATGGATGAAAATTATTAAGTTACAGATAATTTAAGATTATAGGAACTAATTAATTCGTTTTTAAAACTAAAGGGACTTTTTAAATTTATTTTGCAAACCTAGAAGGACAAATTTATAATTTCCTCCAAAAATAAGAGACTATAAGCAACAATGATGGGGCAAAGCGACCTCAATGATAATTTTTATAAAAGAGATGGCATTTAGGAGATTTTTGAAAGAAAAAAAATATTAATTATTTTTTTAGTTTAGAAATTTTATTGTTTTTATTTTTATTTTTATGTTATATTTTACTAGGTTTTTTATTTAAAGGGAATAGTTTTTTAATTTTCTTATTCTATATTAATAGGGTTTTATATTTTTTATATAAAATATTGCAATTTCTTTGATAAGTGAAATTTTAATAAATAAAAATTGGATATTTTTTATTATGGTGTTTTGATTAAGTTTTGACTTATAATAAATTTTATTATTTTATGTTTTTAGTTACGTAAATTGGTATTAGGCCTAATAATCATCACTGATTAAGGTTTTGTTTGTTTTTATAGTTATAAAAAAAATTATTTGAAAATTTTATTTTTTATTTTAAATTAATTATTTTATTTTTTTATGTTGTTTTTAATATATCGATACAAAAAATAAAAAAATATATTTTTAAATAGAAAAAAAAATATTTTAAAAAATAACAGCCGTTTAAACAGGTTATAAATTAAACTAGCATATTATCTCGCGTTCCGTAACGGGTCAATAAAAAAAATCAAAAGTAAAAAAAATATAAAAAGTATAGAGAATATATTAAGTGTCTTGGGTCCCGCAGCAACCCAACTTTATTGAGAGAAAAGAATTCAACCAACCTAATTTCAAATGAAAAATAAATATTATCACCTAACTTTTGTACAGTATAAAAAAAGTTTTATCAACTTATTTCTTCTTTACCATATAAAATATAATTACATAAAAGAAAAAAAAAATCTAAAGAGGTAAACAGTCTACAATGCAAAATACTATATGTTTATAAAATAAATCTATATCCACAAAAATATATAGTATTTTTCTCATGTTTTTTTATATAAAGGTCTAGGATCCGTGAAGGAGCGGCATACTACTCTCTTTTTCCCCCTGCAGTTCTTGTCCATCCATCACATGAGCCAAAAAAAAAAACCACATTCTTGGCCACAAACTAGCCCTGAGAAAAATCGAGAAACAACAGTGTCGTCGGGCCTTTTATCTGCGTTCCCACAAGTCCAAACTCCAAACTCAAACGCAGGGCACAACGCAGGCTTTGAAAGAACAAGGCAAGATGTCAATAATTTGATCTTCTTGGAAGTAATATATTTTAGACCATATGGATGGCGATGTTCGCAGGAAAGTCTTGTTTGTTGAAATTTTTGCAGCCCTTTTTGAAAGATTGGATCTCTACACTAATCTCTCGTGATCTTAATTTTGGACATTTGATTCAAGCACTCCAATTGCCAATAATAACCTCCGACGAAAAGGATGGATCATGAAGAAAAATTGCACTCCAACTTGATCCGTGGCTCACACAAATGGTCGGCGTTTTTATTTCCTTGAGCTGAAAGATGACAATACTGTCATTGATGATGGAAATTGTTGTCAAATAAAATATTCTAATCTTGGACGAAGTGTTGCTATGATTGGAGACCATATTGTAATTATATTAATCATACTCTGTTTTATTTTTTGTTTTCATTCGCGAAAACCCAACTCCAAAAACATACTTTGTAGGCTCAGGTGAGCATGTAAAACTCTGGATGTCCTAAACTCTTATAAGAAGTGCACGTCCTGACTCGAACTCGAAATTTACTGTGCAGATCTCGAACCATTTATCATAACGCTATGTCTTTTAAGGACATACTCTGTCTTATCGATTACTCAAATTACGTATGTTTTTGGTATTGTAATGCAAATTATTTTTAAAATTATTTTTTATTTTAAAATAATTATTTTATATTTTTTTATCAGTATATTAAACTCATTAAAAGATTTTTAAGAAATTAATTTAATATTTTTCAAATCAAATATATTTTTAAAATACAATTTCAAACAAAAACAAATATTACTGCTGCCTCCTCTTGACTTTTCATCAACAATAGCTAGCAACAACAATCTATCAAAGACGTGCATTGTAAATATCTCACTTGGTGACGTGGCATTGTAAATATCTTACTTGGTGCCACCTTCTAGAGAGATTGGTTGAACTTGCATCTCACTTTGATTTTTATACGAAAAGATATTAAAAGGTTGTTTTTTTTTAAGATTTTATAATAATTTTAATATATTAATATTAAAAATATTTTTTAAAAAACAACATCTCAATACATTTTTAGTTAATTATCAAATATGTATTAAGATAATTTTTGATATTATATTAATAGTTGCTTTTTAATTTTTTTATTGAAATAATTTTTTTTATTTTTTATAAATTTATTTGTTATACTAGTATATCAAAACAATAAAAAAAATCATTTAAAATAAAATAAAAATCAATTTGTTTTTTGAAGAGCAGTCACTTCCCAGTAACAGACGCTCCCTAAATTAAGAATTGTGATATAAATAAAAAACAAAGATCATATTATTTATATTTTCTTTATAATTATAGCTAAATTTGGATGCCTAAAAATTATATTATCTTGAAAATGATTATAATAATATGAGAAATGATCATAATAATATGAGAAATTATCATAATTTCATTCACGACAAAAACAGATAATATTTTAATCTAAAAATAATATTTTCATGTCTAATTATAAAATTTATGTTTTATCCAAAAAAAAAACCAATCAAAATATATTTACATCTATACAACTTTAAAGTAAAGTTTGATACAAAAAAAATAATAATTTTGCTATCAAGAATGTATTAATTAGCAACTACTAATTACATGGAGGACTTGAAACTCTGAGCTAAACTTATAGAAAACAAATTATCTAAATTGCAGGCATCCAGGAACGGGGGACCCTCGAAATCATGATCAAACTTCAAGAGACCTCAGCTTCATTAACTGCTTGGTACTGTTTTTTTTATGATCATCATCCTCTCTGGAACAGCTGTTCGGAAGTTGTAGTTCTTCAAGATCAAGCAAGTGCACAACATCTTCCATGCTCCGTCCCGCACGCAACAACACAATTGACCACATCCTACCGTGCCAGAACACATCCTCTTTATCAAACTTTGTGGTCCCACAACCACCACCATTCTCTCTGATCCCTTGATCGCAGCCGTTCATCATCTCTCTCACCTCCTCTTCTCTCCACCCTCCATCCCTCAACCTCCAAAACACCTCTTCCAAACATTCCCTTAACTCAAAATGATCTGAACCCCCACCAACATCTTTCCACCACCGAGGAGTCTCTCCACGCGCCACCACTCTCCTCCCTCTAACCGCCACCTCCGTCCAAAATTCTATCTTCCGGGCCTCTGTCGCTGCCCACGCAGGCACATTCATGGATACATTTTCGTTTCTTGACGAACGTATAGGAAACCCCACTTGCAAGAAATCAACTTGTTGAAAAAATCTAGTAACGTCAAAGCTCAAAACACACACTTGTTCATCATCAACGTGAAAGACGGGGTTACCGGACACGTTAGGGGAAGAAGGAATATAACAGTTTCTATAAATAGGCACAAGAACTGGTGCTTTATCCAAGAACTGTTTTGCAAAATCTAGGGCTTTGTTAGTATCTTGAGGTCTATGACCCCAAGAATCAACCCAGAAGTTGTTTAGAGAGATATTCTTACAGAGGTTCAAGGAAGGAAGGTTTAAGAGGATTTGGAGTTGTTGTAAAGAGGAGGAACGCCAGTTAGGGAAGTGAGGTCCAATGGGGAGTCCTTCTTGGAGAATGGACCGAAGGTCAGGTGGGAAAGTGAAGTGGAAGGTGGATTCGATAGAGGTGAATTCAGAGTCTGTGAGGCCAGGGAGGATTGGGATGTTGAGTGATTTGAGGTGGTCTAATAAGGTCTTGGCATAGGCAGCAAAGGAGAAACATACTAGTACCGTGTTCTGTTTTGTTGCTGCCATATAGACGTATATATATAGAAATGAATGATGAAGAAGAAGACTATATTGAAATATATATAGAGAGAGATGAGATGAGAAGAAGTAACAAAATATTGAAGATAATGGTAAGAAATTAGGGTTTGTGTTTGTGCAGGACGGATCATATATTATTGTGGTTTAATCTGTTACGAGGAAGAGCGAGTTTGGAGGAGGAGGAGGAGAGTGTATGGTTTGTGGAGGTAGCCAGGATGCGAAGAAGTCTCCAAGGAGTTAAGATCCGTACGGGTAGAGAGAGACACGAGTTTGACTTGGATTAGTATACGAGGAGAAGGAGAAGGAGAAGGAGAAAAGTTAACGTAACACCTCATGACTGCCAACGGCCAGAATGAAGTTGCCTTGGGAGGGGTCGGGTTGCCTTGAGCAGGAAAAAAATTGAAGGTGACTGAAATATCACCGCCATACTCGTTAGAGAGTATAAATTAAATTAATATAATTTAATATGTACGTGATAGAAATTTAAAAATAATAATTGCTTGACTTTTTTTTGTTTTATTTCTTTTACCTAAACTTTATTATTGTATTCCAAATTAATAATTAGATTTTAAGCATGGTCGGATGCATATCAAGGATTCAAATTAATTTATGTTATCTCTTGTTGTAATTAGGTTGGTTATCAATTTTATAGTGCAACATGCATTATTTATTACTACATTATTACTAATACTAAACATGAAGAAGTTATTTTTTTTAATTACTTCAAATTGCCTTACTCCGTAATTTGATTTACTATAAGAAAAAAATATTAACTGTTGTCATGGAGTTGGATAATTTCAACAAATACAAAATGGATATATGGCTGAAAAAAATTATATTTTGTTCATGTTAGAGATGGGAAAGATGAATAACAAATAAAAACCAAGAATTATCACCAAGAAAATTTTTTTTTGTAATTAAAGATTTTATTAAAATGAAATTGAGAAAGAACAATTTTGTTTTTCCTTTAATTTTTTTAATTAATTAATTAAGGGTATATATATAGTGTAGTGTGTATCTTTCAAAATAGTTTTTTTTGCTTAAAAATACTTCAAAATAATTTTTTTCAGTTTTTTTAATATCAGCACATTAAAATATTTTCAAAACACTAAAAAAAAATATTAATTTCATTATTTTTTCAAATCAAAAGCATTTTTTTAAAAAATAAAAATAAAAATTATATCAAACACCTCGCTAGTCTACAGAGCAGTTGTATTAATGAGATCCAGCTTTACAAAACAAAAATTTAAATATAGACACGTGACTCTATTATCCCATCATATAGCAATTAAGATCGATATATAACAATTGACTGAAAAGGTTGATCTAGTAGTTAATGGGTCATGCTCTTTTTTTAATTTTGAATTTAAATCTCAGCACTAACGATTATAAGAATTTATTATTTAAAAAAAATCATAGAAAATACATTTTTAATTAAAACCATTAATAATAATAATATATACATATATATTGATTGATGTACAAACTATCTATAAAATATACCTTGTCATTTAATAAAAACACATAATTAATCACGACCTTGGATTCCCGCAGCTAGCCTCTGCCTTGTTTAATTTAAATTTGTATTAAAAATCGGTATCGTGCCTCGGCTCCGACTCCTCCAATCTATTTAATTGGGAAGCAAACACATCGTATTATCCTGAAATCATGCTAGAATAGGACCCCATTAGCCATCAATCGATCTCTATGAATATTGTAAGGTTTCTAGCGTCGTGGAATATATTGCGCCGAGACGTTCTAGCACGCACTCGCCATATGGCATGGAAATCTGGTCTTAGAATCTGATTAGGCTGTGAGGAATGACGACAATTGGGTGACTTCATTTTGCTTCTGGTTTCGCGTCTGATACTGTCATATGGCTTCCCGTGATGCAATATCCTAATCCAGAGCTTGAACGTGCAAGTTGTCATTGGTGCAAAATCTTGACCAAATGGCGTGGCTCAAGTCGAGATAGACAAAAGGACAACATCGTGACCTAATAATAAAGAATTATTATTTTTAGAATTCATCCATTTAAATTATATAAATCTAAAAGTTACTGGAAGTTTTGATAATTGTTAATTTTAAGATACATAAAATTAATTAAAATATACATAAATCTGACCGAATATCTACCTTAATAATAATAAAAAAAATCCTTCCTATTGATTCGGACAAAGGTTTCAAGGGGCCATGTGTGGTGGACGGAGCATAAAAAACTAAGATTGATGTTGATTTAAAATAATTATCTGAATTGCTTGACCGGATAGCTGCTGGGCATGGACTAAACCGGTGGCTGCTTTCCGATCAGAGCTATGGCTTGCCCTAGACGGGATAGTTGTTGTTCGGTCACGACTGCGGGGTAAAACAGGTGCTAAACTGGGTAGCTAGACAGCTTGTTGATCCCATTAATGGCCCAACCAAATAGAAATTCTCTTGGAGGCCAACTGGGTAGAAAAGGAAAGGAGAGAAGAGAAGTTAGCATAATCACATTTAATATTGTTAGGACTTCTCGGTTTTATAGAGTACTAATATGATACTGTGATACATTATTTTTTAGAGTCATTATGTTTTTTTTTCAGAATAATTTTAAAAAAATTTAATTTTTTTATATATTTTTAGATTATTTTAATCTAAAAACATTAAAATAGATTTAAAAAAATAAAAAATATTATTTTAATTTATTTTCAATTTTTACTTGAAAATAAAAAAGAAGAGGAGAGAAGAGAAGTTAGCATTCCAAGCAATGGTTAATGACATTTAATATTGTTAGGCCTTCTCGGTTTTACAGAGTACTAGGACAAAGGCGATCTTTGTGATATATTATTTTTTGGAGTCATTATGTTTTTTTTTTCAGAGTAATTTTAAGAAAATTTGATTTTTTTATATATATTTAGATTATTTTAATCTAAAAACATTAAAAATAAATTTAAAAAAATAAAAAATATTATTTCAATGTATTTTCAATTTTTACTTGAAAATAGAAAAGGAAATGAGAGAAGAGAAGTTAGCATGCCAAGCAATGTTTAATTACATTTAATATTGTTAGGCCTTCTCGGTTTTACAGTGTACTAGTACAGTGCGATACTGTAATACATTATCTTTCAGAGTCATTATATTTTGTTTTTTTTATAGATTAATTTTAAGAAAATTTAATTTTTTATTATATATTTTTAGATTATTTTAATCTAAAAATATTAAAAATAAATTTAAAAAATAAAAATATTATTTTAATATATTTTTAATTTTTACTTGAAAATATAGAAGGAAAGGAGAGAAGAAAAGTCGGCATACCAAGCAATGTTTAATCACATTTAATATTGTTAGGCCTTCTCGGTTTTACAAAGTACTAGTACAAGGCGATCTTTGTGATACATTATCTCTAGAGTTTTTTTTCAGAGTAATTTTAAGAAAATTTGATTTTTTTATATATTTTTAGATTATTTTAATCTAAAAATATTAAAAATAAATTTAAAAAAATAAAAAATATTATTTCAATGCATTTTCAAGTAAAAAAATATTTTAAAAAAAAACCGTTATCATAAGTTTTTTTTGTTGGTAAGCATATATCAAAAATAAATTTTAAAAAATAAAAAAATAATATATCAATATATTTTTAAATAAAAAATACTTTGAAAAACAACTACCATACAAACAAACATACTCTTTAACAATTTGTTTTATTCCTTTTTATATATAAATAAATTTAGTTCAGTTCAATTTTAAATAAAAATAAATAGTCAAGTTCCAAAGAGAAACCAGTCTAATTTCAAAAAAAAAATAAAAATACAGTCCATCCTAAGTTTCAGGGTGGCCTAACTTGGCAGCTCAATGGATCTGGGTTTGGAAATTTTCACTTGGACTGGATTGAGCTGGTTGCCCATGCAGAAGTTTTCAACATCTAGGCTCAATGCACATGCGCGCGCGCATTCACACAGCTGCACTTTGAACAAATTCTTACACGTACATATTGACAGAAGTAGCAGTCGCCATGAATGTGAAATCTGCTCTCCTACAAAATTTTGGGCAAACCTTTATCACGTACACAAAACGTTGGCCCAGTTGAGCAGAGTTCTTATCATCAACTTCATCTACTGTTGGTCCTAAAAGCAAAATACTTGATTTACTTTCCAGAGTGAAGTGCAGCTGTGCAGCTCCGCAGAAGAAAAATCCATCAGCAGTTACTGATATGAGGTGAACCTTCACCTCTCTCGCAGGCATCATCTCTCATTTCTTCCTCATTTTTGTCCTTGGATAATGCCGCTAAACCATCTACAAACTCATTGGAGGCATCCTCTCCATTCATAAAACTCCATCCTGGAATGAACTTTTCAACTTGTTGGATAACACTGCCATTATTGTAAGAGGTTTCCGAACTCATATTCAGCATATGTTTTCCACTGTCTTTAGAGGAGACTGTGTAAGGCCATGCAAGGTTACTCTTGTTCATTTCTCCCAAACAAGTAGCCAAAGCACCTTTATTGTCAATATTGTTAGCTTCTTGAGAAAAGACTTTTATAGAAATGCTTGGATCTCCAGCCATGTAATCATTACTTTTCATGTCTAGTGAGGAATCATGGCCAACTGCACACATTTGTACTCCCAGCATTTGTTGGTGAACTTGACTGTGAAATGAAGGCATATTCAGTTCTCCTCCATCAACTTCCATGCTAACATTAATTACTGTCTGGGAGCATCTTTGAATTCTTCTTATTCTATCTTGATTGGCAGTGACGATGGGATTTTACTGTTCTTCTTCTTTGTCTTCTACCTTGTTTAGTGCAACTTCCTCAAAAATGTGTGCTCTGGCTTCAGGTGAACCTTGCATGGTTCTGATTTTCTAGCTTGAGCTTGGAGTTGAGGCTTGTCAAGTGAAGGTGGAGCATCAACTGAAGCAGCTAATTTCTTTGGTCTTCCTCTCTTTGATGCTTTTCTAGATACAGCACTTCTAGCAACATGAGCAATGGGATCTTCCACTGCTTGCTTCACAGGTGGAATGTCTGCTTCAAGCTTCATTATACGGCTCTTGTAATCAGTTATTTCTGATTGCAACAGACCAATTACTGACCAAAGCTGAACATTCTCTGTTGACTTCAACCTCACACAAAACCAACAACGTAAACCAAAAATTCACTTATATTGACTGACAACCATAACATAATAAGATCACAGTAAACAATAACAGAGGAGTTAAAGAAAGTACGTGCATCCCATTGTTGTTGGTGCTTTTGAGAAAGTTTTTCTGGTGTCCTAATGATGCCTCTTTGAAAAGATTCTAGAAGGGATGTTGCGGAACCAGGCATATTTGGAGGTTGTGAAAGGACATAGCCGCATAATCCTGGAACAGTATAGGTGCAAGGAGAGCATAATTGCCACCAAGATGAGGTATCCCAAGGCCCTGCTAACAAGAAAAGCTTCAGGTCATAATAATGCCCAGAAGAAAAGGCACTTGAGAGTTCCCTGTTGCATCATTGTACTAATATTAATCCTGCCAACTGAGTACACATTTTATCCATAGAGGCGACAATTAAAGTAGTTCAAGACACACACACACACACACACAAATTCTATTTTTCATTACATAGCATCCTGATTTACATAAGTAGCCTACATTACCTGGAAAGAATGGATATGGGCAGACAAATTGGTAGCCCAGGTTGGAAACCTGAGGATGGTTTTTCAAAGATGCTCCACCTCCACCCACCACAGCAAAATGCCAGCTACCATCAATTGTTCCAATAGGAGTGAATGGTCGAGGAACACCAGGTGCATTCACTCCTGGTAACTGGTAACCTTAGAGATGGGGTAGACAAAAGGGTATGGTCGATTGTGACAGTAGATGGCTCTGCTGGACATGATGGTGAAGCAATTGCAGGTTCAGCAATTGTTCCCACTGGCTCATGGCAACAGGTAGTGGTGATTGTGCCAGTACATGTCGCTTTGAACTTGAGGAAGGCTGTTCCACAATATTTCGAGGAATTGAATGGTATTGCCGATCCCAAAAAGTTGCAGTGTCGCAGAATGGACTATCATCCCTGCTAGCCGATGCCAAATTGGATTGGTTTTGTTGACTGCTCTGCACATCATCAGATATACATATTACACAGTCGAAGCTAGTTTCAAGATTAATCAACAAAAAACAAATAAAAAAAAAGAAATAACAAGATTTTTATTTCTTGTTTTTTCATCTATAGAATCATTTCTCGTATAAAGAACTAACTTTTCGTATAACAAAAATAAGGAAACCTTTGCGCTGCTTGTTATTATTAATTGAAAAAAAAATTACACAATACAGAGAAAAATGTAGAAAAGAAAACCCTTACGATGGCTATATTTCTCAAAAATAATGATTTAATACTAACTAAAGATATATGAATCTATATAATGACAATTTGAGCCACTAACATAATATTTACAAGCTATTTAACTTGTGTTTTGCTATGATTTATAATTTTTTTTCAAAAAAAATCGGGTATGTAAGTTATTTCAATATATTTTTTATATAAAAAAATTAAAATGTAAATTAAAAAGCTTATACAAATATCTAATTAAATAAATAAATAATTATCTATGTAAATAAATAGAAACAAATAATTGATAATAACTAAAAAAATTAAAATAATTAATAAATGAATGTGAATCAAGGTCTTCAATCACACATATTTATTTAATTATGTTTGTTAAATTTATTTATTTAAATTAATAAAAAATAATAAAAATAGAAACATAAATAAAACTAATTGATAAACTCAAGGCCTAAAAAATATATTAAGTAAAGCTAAATATATTATAAATATTATTTAAAAATAAATATTCTTTATTTTGAAAAGTAAAGTTCACTTATATATATATATATAAACTTTTAATGAAATCCACGCCTATATTTCATGTTAACTAATGACGCTTGAAGGATTCCGTAGAAGATTGATGCTCATTGAGTGCAATGAAATGTAACTTTTGTCACCTGAGATGTGTTAGGTATTTTAATGAAATAGCCCATTCCAATTTAAAATTAAATATTTAATCAATATATATATATATATATGCCTATTTTTCTAATTGAATTTTTTCATATCACCTATTTCTTATTTTCTTTTGTCTATTTTTGAAGAAAAAAAATCAGAAAGGAAGAAACAATTGAGGAGGGACTAAAAACGTATGATTCTCAAAACTAAGAGGACTAATTAATTTAATGATAGTAGGTTATAATTAAGGGTGAGAAAAAAACCAAAAAACTGATTAAACTGAGAAAACCGGAAAAAAATAATAAAAAAATCGAACCGAACCGAGCCAAACTGAAAAAAATTAAATCAAACCAGTTTTTATCCTAAAAAATTGAACCGAAATTAAAACCGGTCGATTTAAATTAATTTTAATTTTTTTTTTAAATCAATTTAATTATTTTATTTTATAAAAACTGAACGAAAACAAAAATAATCGATCCTAGTTATAATTGATTGATCGTTGACGCCCGATGCCACCGAAAATAAAGATAGCATTCAACGACCACGATTTTGGACACAACCGAGATCCGGATACGATGCTCCTATTCTTCTTCTTTTACTTTTAAAAAAAAAAAATGATAGACCTTTCTTAGACAAACATGATCATCAAAATAAAAAATCAGGGTTTTGGTTGAATTTTACGAATAATTCTTCAAGGATTATATATAAATGAAAATTTATATATGAAATCAAGATAGTTTTTTTAAAAAAGAAAATTTTGATCATATTAGAAACCTATGTTTTATTCTTTTGAAAATGGGAGAAACTATAAAACCAAACGAATTAATTTCTATCTAATTCTGAAAACTAATTAATTAGTCCTTTTCATCAATTTCTTAATCTTTTCTAATTTATATTCTTTTTTTTTTTGGAAATAGAAACAAAGAAAAGAAAGTAAATAGTTCAGAAAGATTGAAAGATAAATAAAACAGTTTCCAATATAAAAATAATATTAAGTTAAATAGAACCCAACAATATTCAAATAACAAATCGTATAATTTTTAATACTTAAAAAAAATAATTTATAATTTACTGTAGAAATTCGGAAATGAATGGTAACATGGAAAGCACACTTAACCGCAGATAAGATGAATTTTGATGCTTTCCACGTTTCCCAATGCAATTAGTTTTTGCTAAATTCAACGTTTGACGTCATCAGTACAGTGCAGAACATACATCTCATGTTCCTGTATGAACTATGAAGGCGTCTTCTTCTCCATCTTCTTCTTCTATTGCACAACAAGTTTAAACGTAGAGTAGATATCAACAACGCATCTCTCTCTCTCTCTTCCCTTATTCCCTTTCAAGAAACGAAACGAAACGAAACTATGCAGCAATCCAATCTACGCATTGCAAGAATTGCAGCCCATATTAATCCTCCAAATCTCCAGGTTTCTCTATCTTTTTTATTTAGTTATTTGTTTGCTTGCTTTCTTTGTTTATTTTAATTAATTGAATCAAGGGAAATGATAAAAACTGTTTTTTTTTTTGGTAACAAAGTTGGTGGAGGAGGATTTGGGTCTGGAGCGGGTGAATTGCCGAGCCAAAGGAGCATCATCTGGGTTCAAGGTTGCTATACTGGGAGCTGCAGGAGGCATAGGGCAGCCACTGGCTATGTTAATGAAGATGAACCCATTGGTTTCTCTTCTTCACTTGTATGATGTCGTCAATGCTCCTGGTGTGACTGCTGATATTAGTCACATGGACACTTCTGCTGTGGTAATTCCCTCTTTCTTTTTCTCTTTTCTTTTCTATTTTTATTTTTGGGGTTCAATTTTTTTCTCATGATGTTTTATTTTATTTCCCTTTTGGTTTAATATCTGTTTTTATGGTAATTTGGAATCTGGGTTTGGTTGGCTATGTTATGTTGTGTTTTGTGGCCTTTGGGGTTTCAAAATCTGGAGCTATTTATCTGATTTGATGATTGGATGAAGGGTTTTTTTTAGATTAGTGATTGCTCAAATCCTTTGAGACTTAGTTCGTCCTTAACTTGTCGTGGTTGACAGCTTGAAACTTCAAATAAGTAAGCAGTTTTCTGAATTTGTGCAAAAGAACTTATGATATTTTGTGATTTGTAGGTTCGTGGGTTCTTGGGGCAGCAGCAATTAGAGGATGCTCTTATAGGGATGGATCTTGTAATCATTCCCGCTGGTGTTCCTAGAAAACCAGGAATGACGAGGGATGATCTCTTCAACATCAATGCTGGAATTGTTAAGACTCTTTGTGAAGCAATTGCTAAATGCTGCCCAAAAGCTATTGTCAACATAATTAGCAATCCTGTTAATTCCACAGTTCCAATTGCAGCTGAAGTCTTCAAGAAAGCTGGTGTCTTTGATCCAAAACGAGTTTTGGGAGTCACGATGCTTGATGTTGTCAGAGCCAATACTTTTGTCGTAAGAACTATGAACCACTGTTGACTCATTTGTGATAATCTTTGCTTCTTTCTACTGCTGATATATCATTGAGTTGCTAATGGCTGGCTATCTGCTGTTAAATGACCAAATTCCTTGCGTCTTTTCCACTCCTTTACAACTTTATTATATGCTTTGAAGTCAATTATGATGGATCAATGCATTGGTCGTGACAATGTACAGGTGAAGGATATGATCTTCTTGTTGGAAGTTTGAGTCTTTGTTAATTGTTGGAACCTGTTTCCCTCATTTTCATTCATGATAGAGAGAAAAATCAAATGCATCCCATACTCGTTACTGACTGAAACGATATTCAGTAAAGCTGTTGTGAGGCTGATGGCTTCTTTTGCAATAAATTGAGCCTGGAAATTATTTGCTACAAGGAAGATATTGCTAGTTTTATGAATTTTCGAGACAAGCAATGTGATTCAATAATCAATGTTGCATAAACTATGATGCCAGTATTTATAGACTGTTAATTGCTTGTGTTGCTTTTAATCCACCAAGGCATAGAGAATTTAAAATAGCTTAGCTCAGTGCTCCTTGTTTTATACAATTGTTTGCTTCTTGTAACTTCTTGTTCTATTTTAGTGTTTTTACTATCATTCACTTCCATTCTGGAATTAATGTATGTGTTATTTTCCTAATTCTGTTTACACCACAGGCAGAAATTATGGGTCTTGATCCTAGGGAAGTTGATGTTCCAGTTGTCGGGGGTCATGCTGGGGTTACTATATTACCTCTTCTATCACAGGTTTAACTTCATGTAAACTTGGGAACTGTATGTATGTTGTATTGTAGTTCTTGTATCACTTATTCTGTCCTCTGTTCTCCGTTGTTTAGGTAAAACCTTCATGCTCATTCACACAGAAAGAAATAGACTACTTGACAGATCGTATTCAAAATGGCGGAACAGAAGTTGTTGAGGTAAGAGATACTTGTGCCATGTTTTTTCATTTTATTTTCGAACAAAATCAACTGTTGTTTTGGAGGGGTTATTTGGGATCATGTTAAACTTCATGCTTGCGGTATCCTGTAGCCTCATCTGATGGCCATTCGAGTCTTGCTTAAGTTGATGTCAATCTTTTTGGCTCTCTTAATAAATGTTTTCTGATGGTCCATATGCTTAATTTGTTGCACGGGGATCATTGTAGTAAAGATATGACTGGCAATTCAATGCTGCAAAGCCCATCCAGAATTGCATGTTTATAACACATCCAAAGATTGCTATTAATAACAAACGATACATCATGATAAATCTTTTTGTAACATCTAGGGACACAAGGTTTTAAAATTTTTAATACTTGTTATTTGCGTGATGTTGCTTATAGAAGATATCATAAATCTACCTTTTCAAACCTTGGGATGCGTTTCATTGTTTTTGTTATTCTCTGTCTTGTAAGAAAGAGTCCCTGAATGTCACCACTACATATAAATAATGTATCCCGAAAGAATGATGCCAAGTTATGGTTTTTGTCTTGCAAAGATCAGAATAATTTTCTTCGATGTCAACTTTGTTTCCTTTTAAAAAAATCAAATACATTGGAATCATATATGTAGACTGATTGAAAGAAAAAAGAAAGAAAGAGAGAAAAACAGAGTTGTGTAGTTTTTCCAACAACTGTTACAAATGGCAGAAGACCAAGCTGCTTTGGCTGATATAGTGCGCGTGGGAGTAAGTGTGCAGGAGGGACATAATGAAAATTTCTTACCTTGAGAAAGCAATTTCTCCTTGGAAGGAATGTGTTACTTTAGTAGGTAGCTTCCTGAACCCTTAAGGACTTTACAAGGCCTGTATGATTCCTGGATCTCTGTTCTGCTGCTATTATAATTTTCTGATTTTTGGCCGAGTTCAACTTCAGTTCAGCTTTTTGACAAAGGAACTGTCCTCTTCATTGTAGTACCCAACTGCCACTGCATTAGCTGTAGAAATTATTGACAAGGATTTGATATCAATTGCCAAGTTGTCGCAGCTGTTGGCTTGAAGTTTACATATTGATTATTTTGCTGACATCTCCCTTTAGATGTAGTGCCATTCTATTGCCATGGTGTTTGTTCTTCAAATATGTTTGAGTCAGCATTTGGATGCATTTTGCAGGCAAAGGCTGGAGCTGGTTCTGCCACACTATCAATGGTTGGTTACATTTACTCATACAATTTTTTTAATCCTTACTGTTCTACTCGTCAATTTGAACTGGTCGAAGTAATGTGACTAAAGATATAAAACAATATTTGCAGGCATATGCTGCTGTTAAATTTGCAGATGCTTGCCTCCGGGCCTTGAGAGGAGACGCTGCTGTTGTTCATTGTGCATATGTGGCTTCTGAGGTTTGCTTCCGGTGTCCTTTTTTAGTGAACCATCTTTTAAATCATTTGTTTTTCTACATTTGAGCATTTAGTGAGTCTAGGGGGCTTGTATGAAACTCACATGCTACATTTTATAGGTGACCGAACTGCCTTTCTTTGCATCCAAGGTACGGCTCGGCCGTAACGGAGTAGAGGAAATTTACCCACTTGGACCCCTCAATGAATATGAAAGGTCTATAACTATTTGCTTTATACTCTCTTGATGGAAAACCTGGTTAAATTCATTACAAATTTAAGAGAATATAATCATATCTGTTTATCAACAGGGCTGGTTTGGAGAAAGCGAAGAAAGAGCTCGCAGGAAGCATTCAGAAGGGGGTTTCCTTTGTAAAGAAATGAGTTATGCCATTGATATATTTCGGTGATGGTTTTCTGCCATTTGTGGTTCTTTTTAGTACCGTGTTTCCTCAAGATTCCTGTTCCTTGAAATAAGTTTTAATTCTTTGTTTTAGCTGGGAGTAAGAGAGTTCGAATCTTACAATAAAAATGAGGTTTCTTGCACAGGGCTCTGGTGAGATTCATGTAATGAATAGATAGAAAAATAATAATAATAATTATAACCTCTGAACTATTCCAGAGAATACTTGCTACTGCGAAGGATTGATTTCTTCTTCAAGGACATAATTCTAAAGGATGCTAAACGCAGCCCAGCCCAGCCCAGCCCACTCCATGATCTGATCCAAGAACCTTAAAAGTAATTTTTTAAAAAAATTATTTTATTTTTTATGTTAAATTTATTATTTTAGTTTTTTTATATTGTTTTAACATGTTAATATTAAAAAATTAAAAAAATATTTAAATATATTTTTAAATAAAAAAATATTTTGAATAATGGGTTAATAGGTTGACCCACTTTAATGAAAATTTGTTTTTTTAAAGTCAAATGTTGTCTTAATGTTTTTTAAAAAGGCATAAGATTTTAATTGGGTTGATGATTCATATCAGTTTGATTGGATTAATTTTTATTTGTTTTTGTTTTGGATTAATTTTTATTTGTTTTTGTTTTTACCCTAAGATGGATTAAGTTTTGGATTAATACTGAAAACGGTTTAGATTGTGTTTGTTTTTGTAGTTTAATTGTATTTTTAAAATAAATTGAATTTTTTAAATAATTTTGAAAAATAATTTTATGTATTGATGTAAAAAATAAAATTAAAAATATTAAAAATATATTATATAAATTAAAAAAAAAAAAAAAGATAATGAAGAGTCACGCTATTAGTAGTGACTGTCTGAGTGAGTGCAGAAATAATTGAAGGGACAAACATAGAAATAGGAGAAGTGATACACAAAGACAGAACTGAACAGGATAGTCTGTCAGATGTGCCAACAAGCGTGCTGCATTGAAAAACCTCTTGGATGCCATGTCAGTTCCTCTTCGTGGCATCCAGCTAGATAGCTTCCGAGATTCATTCTTCGCCGGTCACCTGAACTGTTTCTTCCTTCCTCCCCCTGGCTTTGTGAATCGGGCCTGAATGATTGATTCTGCTCGGAAACATTGGTAGTCTTTGTTTTTGTTCAACTTACAGAAAAACTTTCGTTTGCTCAGTCACATTGCTTGATAGGAGCTACAATAATTTGTTTTTCAATTATAAACTTGTTTTTTATCTATTTTTCTTATAAATATTATTCCCATGATAATTTTAATCAGACATATCTAAAAATATTTTTTAAAAATTTATTTTTTAAAATCACTACCGTTGAAATTCCAAATAGATACCAAACATTTCTAAATCCTTGGAGATCTTATTGTCTGAGATTGTCTTTACCAGCTTTATCCAGAAGAGTAGTGTTAAGCTTACATGTTAAAGAGTTAATTATAACTTAGTCCTTTAGTTTATTAAAAAAAATTAATCAATTCTCTTGGTATAAAAAATCATTAAACAGTTATTTGACATCATGGTTAATCGATTAGTATTTTATTTTAAAAAAATGCCATTGAGAAAAAGAAATAAAGAAAAGTAATGGACGAAATAATTAAGTTATAGATGGATTTCAAATCACACAGGGATCTCATATTAAGCCAAACTCTGCTTCACCTGCATCTCTATCCAAATCTATTACTTGTCTTTGACCTCGGTTTGATTCCGTCGAGTCGAGTAGAGGATCTGTTTTTTACTCAGAAAATAAATTCTTTGTTATTTTAGATTTTTTTTATAAAATCAAACTTAATATTAAAAAAAATTGTATCCCTATACATGAATCATAAAAGCATAAAATAAATCAACTCTAAACCCATGCATAAAACCATACAAAAAATTCAATGAATCATGACATAAAAAATAAAAATTCTTGTATATTCGACTTTTTAAAAAAGTATTCTTGAATTAACTCGGGTCAGCTCATCCGACCACCCAAACCTTGAACTAAATTGATCATGAATCGGGTTTAATAACTATTACTTCAATTATTATACTTGAAGTATTGCAATTTTAATGTTTTATAAAATTATGTTTGAATTGAAATGGTGTTTTTTATTTTTTTGTAAGATTCTCACTTTTGATATTAGATGCCAACGAGTATTAATTTAATATTTCTATAGATGAGTAATAAAAAAAAATTAATTACATTATCAACCACAAATGAAAGTTTTACTTTTACTTTCAACTCATCATGTTCACAGGCAAAAACACTACAGAATCAAGCATGCAAAGGTTAAATGGGTTGAGCAATGATGAAGAGGGAGAGCGCCTGTGAAACATTTCATAATTAAAGAAGGTGCTGCTGCTGCATTCTTTTCTTATCCTTCCATTTCCCAGGCCAGGCCTGCCTTTCTCTCGAGGCTCCACAAGCTCTGTGTTTGTTTCTTCATGTTCTTGACATTATTCCTTCACTATGAAATCTTACAAATACAGTCCAATATCCAACGGCTTATATGCAAGACAAGACTATATTTTTTTACTATATATATGCATGTATGTATATGTATATGTATATGTATATGTATATGTACATGTACATGTACATGTACATGTATAAGATCAAATGAAAGTATGTTTTACCATATGAATAACAAAATATCACTAACTACTTAACTCTTACATTTTCGGTATTTTGCTGTCGTTTTATTATCTTATGTAGGGTTCCAATAAAACAACATGAAGGAGACATTATGACACCCAAAGTAAACACTTCTTTGTTGACCATGAGGCATTGAACGACTTCAAGAGAAGCTAATTGAAAAATAATGAAATTAACATGAAAAATTTCTCGGTCAATTTATTGTTTGGTGAGGGTTTAAAATCAGATTATGAAAGATTTGTCTTAACATGATCTAGTTGTCTTGATCAATCTAAAAATAACCTGGTTGACCTATCAAAAAAGATAAAATTGACAGAAAAAAAACTCTTGATCCATCTCCTTACTTAACATGGGTTTAAAATTAAATTATATAAGAATTGTCTCGATATGATCAAGTTGACTTAGCCGGTTCAAAAGTAATTTGAATAATTATTAAAAAAATTAAGGATAAAATTAAAAAAAATTATAATAAAAAAAAGGGTGGATGGAATGAGTTGAAAAGAAAAAGAATAGGAGGAGCTTCAATGTTTATTTAAACAATGAAGGTCCATAATAGAAATTTTTTTTTTTTTTCGATGTATAAGGAACAACAACTGTTTTATTGGGTGCGAGACAGGCATGAAACACCGCAAAATCAAGCATGTCATAGGTTTCTACTCTAGTAATCTAGCTTTCGGTTATAGTCTATTTTAGAATCTTTTACCAGGACTGACTCACGGAGACTCATGAATGATTGAGTGCATTTTTGTAGTTACATCGTAAAGTGATTTTCAAGACTTTTTTTAATTATTATTATTATTATTATTATTATATTTTACATTAATATATTAAAATCATAAAAAAATACTAAACATATTAATTTATTTTTTACTTTTCTCAAAACAAATATATTTCTAAAAACTATCTAAAAACAGAAGCTAGTTATCATCAATTGCCCAGCTAAGGTTTCAATGTAAAACAATTTTCTCACAAGCTCAACGTTTTAACTTATTTCAGAGTTTTTCTTAGCAATTTTATTTCATATTTATTTAATGCTTTATTTATAAATTTATTTACTGCTTCTTTTCTTAGCTTTAATATTTTCTTAATTTTCTATAGTCACTCTCTACTATAAACTCAGGTAGTTTATTATCCTTCTTGCTAGAAAACCTTGCTATATATTTGCTCATAGTTCAGCTGCCGTTGGAAGCACGTCTTGCTCGACGGAGAAGTAATTGTCTTTTCTTCCGGTTTACTTTCAATTACTATTATGAGTTACCACTTTTTGTTTTTTTTTATTATTATTATTATTAACATGAGTATCTGGACCAGTTTATACGCGTCTTAACTAATTTTATATGTTCTGAAGTTAATAATCATATAAATTTTTATTAACCTTGATATCCGTGGAATTTGATCTAACCTGTGACTTCTAAAAAGCAGACATATGATACCCCTTGTCTTTTTCTTAAATTATTGACGTAGATGATATATACATATATTATAAAGATACATTGGAGTGGACACAGATGATATAAAAACAAAAATTAAGACGTGGGAGTGGAATTAGGTTAAAGGTTGCTTTAATGGAATATGATTGTTGGCGTCCAAATTAATTATTATTTATGTATGAGATAAAATTGCTTTATCCCCACATTTTTCTTCTCATCACACATGCTCTCCTTTATGCCAAAGATTACCAGACAACAAAGGGCCAAAAAGTCCAACTTAGTGCAAAAATTTTGCCGTCTTTTACAGATCCTTTTCTCAGCAGTGCCCTACCACTTTGCTGTATTGAATTTTCAAAAGAGATGAACATGAAAGCCATTGTCATGTCTCCTTTTGCTTTTCCAACATCATCTCAACTGCCCCCCTTCTCCATTGCGTTAATAGTGCTTTAATCAATCACTTTTAAAAGCAAGATCATTGATTGATCCTTTATGCCAGCGTCCATCCCGCTTTCTAATTCAATTTTGACACTAGTTTATTGTCACAGATCATCGTGAATTGCATTCCACATCTTCATCAGGCTTTTGCAAGAGGAAGCCTCGCAGAATCAAGATCTTGATCTTCAAGGATGGGAAATGGGCTAAAAGATTGAAGAAAATGACCGGCACCTTCGAAATAAGTTCTTTCTCGTGTTTAGAGGACCCTTCCATACTTAAGTTAGCATAGATATTAAGGGGATAAAGTCTTGAAGGCTATGCAGTGCATATGTTTGCAAAATCTAAAGATTAAAGATTATAAATTTAAGAAGAATATGGACAGTTACAGGAGGAATAAAGCCGAGCAGCTGATTGCAACTTGCACCCCGTGTAAAACGAAGCGTAGAGATCTACATGGTCGTTAATTTCAGGATATATGAGATTAGTTGAGGTACGCGCAAACTAACCCGAACACTCATGTTAATAAAAAAAAACAAAGCATCTACCATTCAAAACCTGTCTTAAGGTATTTAAAAGAAGGCACCAAAGATTATAATTAACTCTTGATATTCCAGGACAGTCGAAAATTAGTGGTCATAGATCTCCAACCTTACCTTGCATGGCTTGTGATGTGTTAGCCAAAGCTATCTCAAGAGTCATTTTAGAGTGTTCCCTATAAGCACGAGAGGAAGAACTCTTTGCCTCTTTTAATGCTACATCGGTTCTTTAGTATTGTAATTAGATTGTTTTTAAAATGTGTTTTGTTTAGAAATATATTGAAATGATATTTTTTAAAAAAATTATTTTTAATATCAATATATCTAAATAATCTAAAATATATATATATATATATATATGCACAATATTTTTGTAATCTTTAGAAGCTCAGAGGTCGGATCTTGATGTTCCTTCGTCTTTCCTGGGAAAATAAACATGGAGCGTATTGTACACATCCAAAATAAACAAGGGCTAAGTTTTTTCCAAGTAACAATAAGGACTAAACAAGATACTTAAGGAAAAACAGGGACCAAGCAAGACAAACTGAAGATAAATTGTGTTACATGTGGAAGAATTTACCATGAACTTCAGTAAGTGACTAGATATAAATATTAAACTTAATTAAGAAGAAGAGAGACAAAAGAGAAATACAATGAAAACTATTTTTCTGTCTAAGTACAAATATTTTTATTATTTTTAGTGGGTATAGAATTTAATTTTCTTTTTTATTACTTTTCTATTTCTTTAAATACCATAAATTTATCTGAATTTGGCAGCCAAATCAATCATGCATGGCTTGATTCCGAAGCATGGGAGGTTTTGTTTAATTTAGGATTATTATCTAGGAAGTGATTTAAATTATTATTTTTTTATTAATCAGGCCTAAATTCTGATGATTATTGAGTCTATTATTTCTTTTTGCTCTCTCAATAAGAGGCCAAGTGTATTCTAAGTTTTGCAATAAGATATAATCCTCTCCCATTACATAGTAGTTATAATTGAAAAATTGTAGTCACTTGAACAAATTCCTTGCTTCACTCCAACACGATGACTAAGCTAAAGTTGCTTGTGTGAGTTTAATATTTCTCTATAAATAGAGAAACCTTTTATTGTGTTTTTTTAATCATGTTTATTCAATATAATTTTATCTTTCAAACTTTTTATTTATTTCTCTCTTTTTATAATTATAATGGTATTGAGGAGCTAATCAGGGGAATTCTACAATGAAAAATGTATTGTTCTATTATTAAGACAGATATAATACTTAAAAAGAAATGTTAATTAAGTATATCACTAATATTAATAAATATTGCAAATTAATTCAAATAAACACAATAACCAACAATATGATTAAAGTGCTTATAGTAAAGAAATAATCAAGAGAATTTGCAAACTTGTTTTTAACGTGGTTTGGCAAGCCTATACATATCTCAAGTATCAAATCTTACTTGAGCATTGTATTTTTTAACTAGGTCAAGTTTTAGAGTACAATGACCACTTGATAAATACATACCGAGATTTTTACACTACTTGAAGATATTTTCTCTTTAAGATTCTACTCCCTCTTGAAGATGTGTCATCTTCAAGATTTTTTTCTTTGTGAAAACACCTCACCAAAACCAAGAGTTTTTCTTTGACTCTCAGAGGTTTACAAGTATAATTTTTGTTATCACAATTTACTCTCTTAATAGATTGGATATTACAATTGAAACTTCTAGTATCTCAATATCTCACAAAGTAGCATTTATAAAATTAGAAAGTGTTTAACTGTGGTGAGAATGAGAATGCATACTCTAGTGCTAGATTATGAAGATTTGCTTGCATAAATTTGAGTATAATTAAGGATTGATGTTTTTGCACTTAGAATAGCTTATATATGATGTGTGTTCAAAATCTCTTTTTAATTTTTCAATTAGAAAACCATATGTATGTTATAAAAAATAAAAATAAAAAACACTAGTTGTTTATAGCTATAATTATCCCATTAACAACTCAAATGGTTGATCGATTCAGTTTGTTAAGTCAGTTAGGCGACCGGTTCCTGTAAAATTTTCAGGTTTTCATCACTAATGAATAAGTAGTTGACCGGTTCATTTGGTCATACCAAACGATCGAGTGTTTCATACAGAATACCAAATTTATCAGTTTAATCAAGGTGAATTTTTAGAACCATCTATCTTAAGATTATATCATATTAATTATCAATCCTTTAAATGTATACATAGTAAAATCTGTGAGTTCATTTTACTTGTGCTATCAAGATAAGATATAAAAATTTATAATATAATACTAAAATAAATATCTAAAGTACGTCTTCACTTTGCTTCTTCCAGGACTTCTTGATTAATTCCTTTATGAGATTCTTTATGCTTGTTGATATGATCTTTGTATAAAAACTGTTTAAAATTTATTCTCAATTAAGCATATTATTAGTCCAATTTTCATATTATTGTTACTATCAAAATATATAAAAACATAAATGTGTGACCGTCAACAGAGTCCTAGAAAATAAATGTAAATTCTATTTGGTAAATATGATTTAAAACTATAACTAGATAAAAATCATATTTGATGAAATGTTGGCACATTCAGAAGGTAAATTCTAGCATAACATTACATTATATTACATCACTAGATTGGTGGTCTGCAACATGCTGCATGTCGAACTAAACATTTTTTAACGCGAAAAAAAGTAAGGGATTTCGAGAGTCGAGTTATTGGCTTTATTGGATTCAATAACCTTGGTTAATTTAATAGTATGATAAAAAAAAAAAGGCAACAACAACAAATAAATTAAAAATAAAAAACCAAAATTGGTCGAGTTCAAGTTGGGTTAACACGCAAAACTCGTGACCTGACATATGAGATTGTGATAACACCCATAGAATGATGGAATCAGAAAATAAAAAATTATAAAAAATGAACTAAAAAATATTTAAGCCAACTTGGTCCAACTTTTCAAACTCGTGACTCGGGTCCTAAGGCCAAAATCATCCTATAAAATGCAAATCTTAAAAAATTACAAAGTCAAATTCCATATTAATAAAATCTCAATCAATAAAATACCAATGGATGGAATCGAAAAGGAAAGTTCCAATAAAAAAAGATAAATAAAAAAATAGCAATTAAAAAAAATAAGGATCCAATCTGACATAGAATAAAATAAAATAAAATATTAGGGGATGCAATTGAAAAAATAATTCAATTAAAAAAATGATATAGAATATTGAGGGATGCAATTGAAAAGACAATCCAACTATGAGAATGATTAAAAACAAAAAACAAAAATCACAATCAAAAGAATATGAATCAAATTTGAAAGGTAAATAAAAAATCAAAGGAGGATTAATTGAAAGAAAATATTAATTATATGAATTATTTAAAATAAAACAAATAGAAATTAAAAAATCAGGGACCGGATCTGAAAGAAAATCAAATTAAAGGGCTGCTTTGAAAATGTGCAAAGAAAGACGCTAAACCGAGAAGGAGAGAGGAAAGATGGCATGAAAAAAAAAAAGAAATGATCTTCGGCATAAAACCTGATATGTTTTTGCCACACACATCGTCCAAAAATAGAGGTGATGTCGTGAGGATTAAAATGTCATCATGGAAGCCGGCGTTTGGTGATTGGACTATATGGTGGATGAATGTTCCCACACGCGTCCGTGTATTTTACAGACACAACCCACCTTTTAACATTAAACAATATTTTTGTTTATGTGAAAATTTAAATTTGCTTGTAATTAGACTTTATAATAACAGAAAAATCATAAGGAAAAGACTAAAAAATCCCTTGACTCATGTTGAAGACAATTAGAAATTAAGGGCATTGTGGTTATTTTCCTAACGAAAAACTCGAAAATGCTCATGCCCGCCAGCACATTTTTTTTTATATCTCAAATGATATATTAGCCATTTTATTGTGTATAAAATGAAAAAAAGAAAAAAACCATTTTAACCCCGTTGTCAAGGCTAGTTGTGTTTTGTTCATAAGGGCAAAATCATAATCTTAATATTCGAATTCTTGATACAGAGGAGTCTGTAGCTACACTAAAAATGTTATAGTAAAATAGGTACCGCTTGTAATTTCTTTTAAATATGTAATTATGAATAAAATTATGAAAAATAAAATATAAAAAAATAAATCATAATCAACTTTTCAAGAAATCACTAACTGAACATTATCCTATTAAATATAATCTTTCAATACATGAATATTTATATCTTATAATTAAAGTGAACGAATAATAAAAGGGTGACGCTAATTAACCATATACCATGCTCCATTGAGATTCACCACAATTAATTTCGAGAGATGGATAAATGTAAATACACCCATCCACCCATCCATCCATCCATCCATCCATCCATCAATCAAGTACAAAGAGTAAAACAATTGCTGCCTAAAACAGTAAAATTCAACCATACGTCAGAGATGGGACAATACCACGCTGTGATAAATTGTTCCATGCAAATGCTGAGATCTTTGGGCTGTCAAATCAGATTTCAGAATCAAACACCAACGTGGCATCCAAGCCCCACACACACACACACATATGTATGTATGATTGTATGTATGTACGTTACGTACATACGTACTTGTCAATAGTGCTAAGAAGCTTCTCGAAACAGAGACCTTGTAACTTTTGTTTTAGAATATTTTTTGTATGATTTTGATGTATTACTATCAAGATTTAAAAAAAACTAAAAAAAATATTTTGATATATTTTTAATTAAAAAAAAATATTTTGATATATTTTTAATTAAAAAAAATATTTTAAAAAAATAATTTGCATCTCAATACAATACACGCACAAGTATCCTAGTCTAAATGTGTATCTGCCATTGCAATAACTTTTTTTGTTGGGGTTTATAAAAGGTAGGTTTTAAAAAAATATTTTTAGTTACAGTTTTAAAATAATATATATTTTATTAAAATTATTATGGGATAATTTTTGCATGTAAAATAAATAAAAAACAAATCTCTATAAAAAACAAGCTCCGGACAAAAAAACATGAGTTATTTAACTAATCGGGCATTTTTTTCTCTATGACTAGGTAAAAAACAAAAACTATAACAATATTTAAATAAAAATTTTTATTTTATCATCATGAATTGACATCTTGTTAAGAGCTATCTATCGTAATCATTTATTAACAGTTTATTTATTAAAAAAATAATACATACTAGATATTTTAGATTTCATCCAAGGTGCTTGAAGCTAATAATTTTTATTCTCGTTATTTTTTTTAATCGAATCTCAAATATAGTTGGAGGATTGTTGCAGAGAATGGTTTCTTTGTGAGATTTATAGTTTCTCAACATATAAATGTGTATAAATGTATATGTATACGTGTGTGCGCGTACGACCCTACGATTGAATACCTACAGAAGAAAAAACAATGAACGGTAACCACGTAGGCGGGGGCATCCTGTCATAGCATGCTCTCTTTTGCATCTTCTCAAGAGCATATATTATTTTTTATTAAATCTTTAAGGTCGTCATCATCATAAATTTATTAAATTTCTTCCTTTAAATAAATCAAGTTGAAGTACAAATTCTTTTTTAAATAAAATCTTTTATTTTTATTTTTATTTACATGCAAATTAATTAAATAATATTTTTTTATAACGAAATGAGATGGAAGATAGGACGTCCTCTTCTGCGTACTTAATACTCACCAACCCAAAGATCATGATAACAAAATGATTTCAAGAAAAGGACATAAATACCCCACTCTTAACCATAGGAACGATGTTTATGACATGGGCATTCCTGGCATTGTGGCTCGAGAAGCTCCTGCTACTTGTTGATTCTACGCTCAACCATCCACTGGACAATCTCACTAACTCTATTTTTCTAGTTTATTATATCAGCTCCTTTTTTAAAAAAAAATTATAAATTAATACATGCTTCTTAAAATCGCATCTATTATTTTTTAATATTTATAAATTAAGTTTTTTTTTTAAATCCACCTTTAATTTTATCTTAAATAGACAGTATAAATATAGAAAAACCTAGAAACTAACATTAGATTTTTTTAATACAGTAATAATATAGAAAAATAAATAATAATTTACTCGTAGTTTTATACAACGCACAAATAACGTGCAGAGTCATGTGACATTCTCCCGTTGCCCGACACAAGGGTTGAACCCCATGTCGATGCACAGTCCATTGATTGAAGTCCCAAGTAGACCCATGGAGTTTTCCAAAGTTGCTTGGCTTCTTTTATAATGGCTGGGTAGCTGGCTCTGCGCTCATTTCACTCATGCTTGCTCGAGCTCTCAGTTCAATTCCCTCTAAGTGCCTGGTCAAGGGGCCAGAGAAACCCCACAGTCTCTGCTCTCTCTGAGACAAGCACCAAGGCCTCTGGGCAAATGAATATTTTGTGAATTGCATACACATCTTTCTACTTACCCTACCCAGCCCCACTGGTGTCTCTTTCAATCTTTCCCTCTCGCAAAAGTCACAACGCCCCAGAGCAAAAAAGAGAAGGACTTTCCCCCTTTAATGCTTACCTACAGGCTGCAACAGTGTTGTTGAACACTGAACAGCTGTGCCATAAACAGGGTAGCCAGAGCCCAGCAAGTCAGCAACAGCAGGCAGTAAGTACTTACTACATGGATGAAGTCAAGTTTTTTTATAATTTAAGAAAATAAAATACCTCCCTTCCCCCAAAACCTACTGTACAACAATAAAGAAAAGGAAAATACTTGCAAACATTAGAGAAAATCCCCCCCCCCAGAAAAATGAAAAGGAACACAAAGACGGACAGAAACTAACACAATTCCTGGAATTTAGGTAACAAACAGTAACCCCCCATTCAACATGCTTCAAATGCTAAGAAGATCGGCAGGTGGTGGCTGCTGATGGTCTTTTGGGACGTCTTTAGCTGTTGAACTAGGAGAGTCGAGCGCTGCGGTGGCGGCTGAATGTGGCGAGGGCTCTGTGATTACTGAGTCTCCTTGTTTTGAGCTTGGTGACTTCGGAAGCTCTGTTAGAATCTGAACAACTTCTCGCATTGTTGGGCGTTCGACAGCCTGTTCTTCCACGCAAAGCATTGCAACATAGAACACATGCATCACCTCATGAAGCGGAACTGATGGGAGTCTTGGGTCCAGGACTTTCAAAACTCCTTCCTTGATTGAGTCTGTCATTTTTCGAACCCATTGAACTATATCCACACCATCACCGAATTCTCCAACCGGTTTTCTACCAGTAACGAGTTCCAAGAGAACTACACCAAAGCTGTACACGTCACTCTTTTCATCAACCTTCAGTGTGTAGGCATATTCTGCAACAGATCATTGGATGTTTTATCAGTCAAAAGCTTTACCAAGAGAATTGCATTGCATACAGAATTTGAGGCAGATGCTTTTAACTTTTGCCAAGATCTAAATCCCTGTAATAAGGCCATATCAAACAAGCTAAGATACAAACTTTTGATTGGCAGGGCTCATCATGATCAGATTAGAGTTTTATCCTTTAGAGGAGTAACAGTTAAGAAATCATTAGATTCGTGTACTTTCAAACCCAACTAACATTTAATTTTCTATGACCAAACTCGAGTAGACTGCACAAAAGATAAAGTAAAGCAAACTTCCTCCAAAAACAAACTAAAGATTAAATTGCACGCCATGTTTCAAGAACTCTGAAGTCAGAATAGATCCAAGGACAGAAAAATCGGATAGGAATTAATGCATAATCCGAACCCATCTTCTAGAGGATGAGTTAAAGTTCATTCGGCAAAATCAAGACTTTAGGAAAAAAAAATTGAAATGAGTATATCTCTAGACAAACAGGACCTGTGTAGAAAACATAAGCAAAACAAATTCCAAGATCCAAACTTACCTGGAGCTATGTATCCATAAGATCCAGCAATTGCAGACATGCACTCTGATGTGCCAGAATCTTGCAAGAACTTGGCAAGGCCAAAGTCTGCAACATGAGCTTCAAAACTGGTGTCAAGAAGGATGTTGTTCGATTTCACATCACGGTGAACAATCAATGGGGAGCAATCATGATGAAGGTAGCAAAGGCCCTTTGCAGCCTCAACAGCAATCTTATACCTGGTATCCCAGAGCAAATGACCTCCTTTCTTGCCATGAAGAACCTCTCCTAAGCTCCCATTGGGCATGTACTCATAGACCAAGAGATTAGTCTCGTGGTTAGAACAGAACCCCAACAATCTAACAATGTGTCGGTGCCTAATCCTCCCCAAGGTCTGAATCTCAGCATTGAATCCATGATCATGAGAAGATCCACGGCTCATTGCCGATAGTCTTTTCACAGCAACATGATCACCATTTGGCATTGCACCCTTGTAAACAATCCCCGCGCCACCTTTACCAATAATATTGTCTTCTTTCAAGCAATTCAAAACATCATCAACAGTAAAGTCCAAGCGCTGGAAAGCAGTCAATTTCCAAGCACGAGCCTCACTGGCCTTTTTCAACGACCTAGCCTTAATTATAGCCGCGACCGCAAACGCAATGGAGCAAACAAGCAAGCCAATAACAAGCAAGAGCTTCAGAGAAGAAGAGAGCGGCCCCTTAACTCGTGGCTGGTGAGTTCCATTTACATCCCCATCTTTGCAGGGGCCCAAATAGGGACCGCAAAGACCAGGATTACCCAAAAACGAAGTGTAATTGAAATAACTAAACTGACCAGTACCAGGGACCAAACCAGAAAGATTGTTGTAAGAAAAATCAACAGAAGTTAAGCTCTGCATAGTGGCTATAGGAGCAGGAATGCTACCAACAAGATGATTTCTTGAGAGATTCAGGTAATTCAAGATCCTCATACCTGTAATCTCAGTAGGAATCTCACCTGAAAGCTCGTTTCTACTGAGATCAACAAACGTTAACAGCTTGCATTGACTAATCTCCGGAGCAATGGGACCTGAAAACTTGTTGTGGCTAAAATCCATCTTGGTAAGTTGCTGCAACCTTCCAATCTCAGGTGGGATTGAACCACTGAACTTGTTCCCATCAAGGAGAAACTTTTGAACACCAGAAAAGTTACCGACACTAGGAGGCAAAGACCCTGTGAGGTGATTATTTGAGAGACTAAGCTGGCCAAGATTCACAGCCAATGTACCAATCACAGGAAACTCCCCAGCTAGAAGATTATCTTGCAACTCAACTTGACTCAAGTTTGGCAAATCGAAAAGCCCTTTAGGAATTGAGCCATTGAGAAAATTCTCTCCCATTCGAATTCTACTCAAGGACTGACATTGTCCAAGCGATTCAGGAATGGGACCAAACAAGAAATTGCTAAGAGTGATCAAAGTTTGCAGATTATTACCCAAACACATATTAGGAGGCAAAGTCCCAGTAAGCTTATTGGATGAAAGATCTAAAATCTCAAGCTTCCCATTTTGACCCAAGGCCTGTGGAATAGTTGAAGTGAAATTATTCTCCCACAGCTGCAACACCTGAAGCTCCGGCAACTCGGCGATGAACTCCGGGATTGCTCCGTACAGCTTGTTTCTAAACAGATTTAAAAGGGTCAAGTTCTTTAACTCTGCAAAACTAGTAGGAATCTCCCCCGTGAACATATTATTCGACAAATCCATGGATTTTAAGCTCTTCAAGCTCCCAAGCTCTGGAGTTAACGAACCCGAAAGCCCGTTAACCTGAAGAAACAATGTGTCCAGCTTCTGTAACCTGCCAATTTCCGGCGGTATTTGGCCGGATAACCCACAGTTTGCAGCGTCAAAACGAACCAAGTTGGATAAATTACCGATCTCAGGCGGTAAACCACCTTCGTAAATATTGAAATACCCGATGTAGAGTTCACGCAATTTAGTCAAGTTACCTAACTCAGCAGGAATGCTACCTTCAAGCTCGTTACCGGAGATGGCAAGATATTCAAGAAACCCCCATTTTCCATATTCTGATGGGATTTTCCCGGAGTAATAGTTACCGCCGAGGTGTAAATGCCGGAGATTTGGCATCTCCACTACGGTTAGTGGCAACCCACCTGTCATGTTGTTGTTGTAAAGGTCAAGAACTTGGAGGTTCTTGAGGGAAGAGAGCTGTGGAGGGAATGTGGAGTTGAAGATGTTGTTGGAGAGGTTAAGGGAGAGAAGGGAAGTGACGGCGGAGAGTGAGGCAGGGATTGGGCCGGAAAACTGGTTGGCAGCCAGGGAGAGATTTTGAAGGTAACGAAGGTGGGCTATGTCAGAGGAGAGAGTGCCCGAGAGGTTGAGACCGGAGAGGTCTAAGGAGGTCACTCGACGGCCATTGTGGTCACAGGTGATGCCAGTCCAGGAGCAAAGTGGGGTTGTGGAGTTCCATGCGGAGAGAAATGATTGAGGGTCGTCGGTGATGGAGGATTTTATGGAGAGGAGAGCTTCATATTCTGATACAGTGCGTGCAGTGGTGGTGGGTGCATAGATTTGAAGGTGGAGAAGGAGAAGGACAAGGAGAAGAAGAAGGAGAAGTCTCATTTTCTTTTCTTGGGTTTTCTGTGTTAAAGTTTCGAAAGAGGGGGAGGGGGTGGGGGTGGGGGTGGTGGTGGTGGTGGATGGGGGTAGAGGAGGGGGAGTAGTGTTGAAGAAAGATGAGAGGGTGTGGTTTTTGAGACTAGATTTTAAAATAATAATACCACAACTGCTACTAGGCGGTGATTACATGCTTTTTTTTCATTTTATTTTATTAGATGGTGATGAGGAAATATTTTTGTATTCAGGAGTGTTTGGAAGATGATAAAATTGTTTCTTAAAATATTTTTTATTGTAAATATATAAAAATATTTTTTATTTTTTTAATATTAATTATAATATCAATATATTAAAATTATTTTAAAAATAATTTTTTAATAAATAAATTTAAAATACTTCAAAAACAGATTCAATCACAGCATTAAACACCCTCTTTATCAAGAGAATGCTTGTAACACATAAGTTTTTTAAAAAAAAATTGCATTGAAAAAAATTATTTTGTTAGTTAAATTTTATATCCTTACCGACCCCTCGATATAATTATATTTCAAGTTTTTTTTATAAAAGCTAAAGACCTACTTTTTCTATTTCTTTTACTTACAAAATTCATTTTATAATAGTTTTAATTAGATATATATTTTTAAAAACTTAATTATAAGTGTATTTTTTAGATCTGTTTTTTTAAATCATAATTATAAAATTACAAAATTTATTACAATGCATTAAAAAAATATTTTTTATTTAAAATAATATTAAAATAATATTTTTTTTCAAGTTTTTTATAATTTTCACACGAGCATACCATAAAATATATTCCTTGTTTTGGACTGAGACTTGAGGGGTACCGAATAAATATTTCAGATAATAATAATTGCCAAAAAGGTTCATTTATTTTTGTTTTGGACTTTTATTGTTTGGTGAATGGGAAACAAGCAGTGTTGTAAAATAATCTTTTAGTGTCTGAAAGGACGATTATGCATTTGTCTTTTTGTTTTGTTTTGGGAGTTTATTGTCTTTCCTTGATTTTTTTTTCTTTTCATCAAATTAGTTTTTTTTTATGTAAGTGTTTTTTAATAATCTTATGAATTCATAAAAAATAATAATTTTATCTTTCATTGATAATTTTTTTTCATGGTTTAGTTTTTTATGTAAATATTTTTTTTAATAATCTTAAGGATATATATTTTTTGTAGTTTAATGTATTCATAAAAATTTATCTACGACCTAACTTTAAAATATAAATCTTTAAAAAAAAACTAACAAAAAAAATCTCATTAGTCATCAATATACTAACGGATAAGTTGATCATCTAATTTCATCTAAATAAAAGAACTTATATTTTTAAAATTATTTTAGAAAGATGTATTCATGGTTGATGTATAAATTGACCAAGTCAAGGCTATTAAAAACATTTTTCTGACACGACATAAAAAATATAATATAAACTCGGATCATAAAATCGTATATAATTTTTTTAACTAATTATATATTAATAATTCTAGCCAATAAATTAAATTACATTAAAATCTGATAAAATAAGTCAACAATATTACAATCAATGAATGATCTAAATAAAATAAAAGAGATAGATAGTATGAATCAATAAATTAATGACATGAAGAAATAAAAAATCTCATAACAAAATTTCTCAATACAGGGGAATCATTGAAAGGTAGGAAGCATAAATAAACACGGTGACAACCTGGTTGTTCCTATCACAATAAGTTTTGATAGATCTCTTTTGGGCTACAAGCTAATTAGTTTAAATTAGTAATTAACTAACATAAATTCAGTAATGAAATAAACCCCTAAACAATGTTTAATGCGCTATAAAAAATTCAAATTAAAAATAATTATTTTAAATTAAATAAATAAATAAAATAGAATAATAAAAAAGGTCTTCATGTCCTCCATATAACCTGAATCTCCAAATTTTACATATTCTTGATAAATTTAAGTTCTGATTTCAAACATGTCGTTTTCTCTCGTTTGGATAAATTATCGGGCCTATTATATATTATTGGAAAGTTTCAGATGTCTGGTTTCTATCATAACTTTATTCGAAGCAAAATTTCACCGGCAGCTCTATATATGTCCCAAACAATACACGAATGTCTTCTTTGACATATTTGATAATATTAGTTTACTTACTTTGACCCTCTAAGGTATTATGTTTACTAACTTCATTTGACCTGAAAATTTACCACAATATATTTTCATGTATGTAATATTTCCCCGTAAAATTTCAGTTTGATCCAATATAAGGTTTGAAAGATATGTTTTATATCGTAAAACTAGTTAGCAGATATTTTAAGACCAAGTTTAATATAACTTGGTTCATATCACAAATTTAGTAAACTCGTAAAACTAGGTCGAGTTTGCTGAATTTACCGAGTTTACTGATTTTGCACGAGTTAAGTCTGATTTTATTGGTAAAAAGTTTTTAATACAATTTAGCACGTTAGATAAATGTTGACTCGTAAAATTGTAAGATTTTACGAGTTAACTCGTGATTTTAACAACTTCGAACCCAATAGTACCTTTATTATTAAATAAAAAAAAGTTTTTTTAAAAAAAAATTGGAATTTCTTTCTTTTATATATATAATTGTTTTACTTGGCAGTTGAAAATACAATTGGGATTTCTTTCCTCTATATATTTTTTATTTACCCACCTAAAGCGAAATGATAAACCTTACCTCAAAGAAATAAAATCAGTTCTCCTGTTCATGGTGAAATCAACACTTCAAAGCTACTTGATATTACTAAGAACTGATTAGTTAAGATTTAACACAACATGTTTAAAATAGAAGTTCTAGTTCAACTTCATCACCAACTTTATGCATACATTTTATTAATCAATTAACAATCTCACTTTTTTTTTTAATTAAATAACATGGTCATTTAATAGATTAAACAAGTAATAATAAAGATTAATTATGAGGTGTGTGGCTTAATTGGCCAGGTTATAGATTTGTTTTCTAGAGATCACCAGTTCTAGTCTTATAAACCTCAGGATTATTAGAGGCTTACATGATTGTTAATTTCAGGGTTCGTGGGATTAGTTATGGTACGTACAAGCTGACCTGAATATCAATAATAATAATAATAATAATAATAATAAAAGATTAAGGAAAATAACAAGGAGGGTTTTTATTGAGATTAGGTTTGGTATCGGTAGATATTTATTTCGAGAAAGTAAATAAATAATAACAATTAGCCGGTCAAAACTGAGCAGAAGTCATGGAATTTTGCTTGTCAGTCAGGCTATCAAGATGATTTTTTTATTAATTTTTATTGTAAATGGAAGTAATTGATTCGATGATGGGAGTTTGTTATTTGTATTCCTCTTTTGGAATCATGGAAGTGGACATGCTTAATATTATAAAGTATTTTGCTGGAGAGATAAGGATAATGATAAATGGAAGCAACCAATAACAATCAATAATGGTTCCTAAATTAATTTAATTTAATTTAATTTTTCTCCCCAGGTACCTCTGCCCTGCAATAAATGCAACTGCACTTGAAAGTGCCTTTTTGTTTTCTTTTTAAGAATATCCTTTATTATTCATATCAGTTGATTTTGTAGCCGACGCAAACTTTATTTTTCTTGAGAAAATATTAAAGTTATATTTTTTTAGTATTTTTAAAATTTTAAAATTCAAATTTCAGAAGAAAAAATTTATTAATTATTCTTCTTAATATACCATACTAGCGTGAAGCCATTGAGAATTTTAAAAATTAAGGATTGGTTAGGCTATGAAAGAAAAAAATACACATAGAAGATGCCTATCAACCCATTAATCATAAAAGAAAAACAAAAAATTTAAATGTATAACTCAACTGGTTAGGTTCTAAGTTTGCTTATCAGATATTACTAGTTCGAGTTTCACAAACCTTAAAGTCATTAGAAGTTTACGTGGTCGTTAACTTGAGGATCCGTGAGGTTAGTCGAGATACACACAAGCAGAACAAACATCTATATTTATCTTTAAAAAAAATTATTAACGCTATCACCACTACCCTTTATTATTACCATGGCAGCCAGACGCATGTATGGCCGTCAAAAGGTGTAATCCTTGGATCCTTTCGAAGCTCAAAAGATGGAGAGCTTTTTTTTCTTTTTTGATGTAGGGAAAGGTTTTGTTTTTTCAAAGTAAAAGGAGATAAAGAGAGTCGGTAGGGTTCGGTGCCGCAGTCAAAGACCCTGTTTGGCATGTTTTCGGTGATCAAGACCCGTTTATTTTTGCCATTTAAAAATACTTTTGAAAAACATTTAAAATTAAAAAAAATTAGTTACTTTAAATTTATTATTTGATATTTTCATATGATATCAAAAATAATTTTTATAAAATATATTTTAAATAAAAAATAAATTTTAAAAACACTACCAACAAACTTCCAAGAACCTTATAAAAAAACTGTATCTAGTAGTATAGTACCACAAACCCACAACTCACCTACAAATTATAAAGGTCATGCCATCACTTCCCATTATTATTATTATTGTTATTATTGTTATTATTTTAACAGTTTTCCCTTCTCATTTCATTTTCACAAATAAATATTATATTATTATTTTATAACCACGTTTAATTAAATTTTGATTTTATTCATATTTATTACAAAGAGGATCGGTAGTGTTTTTTCTTATCTCTTATTTTATTCATATATTTTTTATCCAAGTTTTTCGTCTAAATTACACCCAGCCTTGGTTTTGAAAAAATAACGTACTTATTTAGTGTATTGGCTTTTTTATATTTATTTTAAATAACTGTGATGGCTCTGTTTTTTAAAATACTTTCTAAAATTCTTTTCACATTAAGAAATATTAAATTAATTTAATATTTTTATATTCTAGAAAAATAGGCTCCACAAAATAGCTGAAGTTTGTCGTTGATGCAAGGAAAGGAAGAACAGCAGTACACACAAAAATGGATGGGCGGTACAATGTGGGGTCCTATAGTCTGTGTTTGAGTGATGACCGTAATAGGGAAAGGAAAGAAAGCATCATCATCCTTACTTCTCGAGATTCTCTCTCCAATACACCTGCGATAACAGATATTCACCGTTGAATATTTGATATTATTCGTATCCATCACCCAGTTGCTTTCTTTGAAAACATGTCCGAAACGATGTTTTTTTCAAATTTAATTTTTTTAAAAAAATATTATTTGTTTTTATATTATTTTAATATAACAAATATTTATTGGTTGGATTTTCTGACATTCATATCTTATTTATTTTTTATCGGGTAAAAACTTTAGAAATCTCTAAATTATTTATTAGATTTCGAGTATCTACACTGATATTTATTATCCAACTATTATTTATTATTAAGTAAAAAATAGAACATTTATTATATATGTTTGTTTTGTGTTAATATTGGTTTATGTTTATATCATATTGTATTAAGAAATATGAATACTTTATAAATATATCTATATAGTATAAATTTAATAATATATACTCTTTATATTATCTACAGGATAAAGCGATTATCTAAACAATACTAATATAATGAAAATTTTATTCCAGACTCAAATGATTTTTTTCTTCACACGTGTAAGTATATCATATCCGTTTATAATCTCAACACTAATAATTTTTTATTAATTTCTCTTATATTGTTTGTCTCGAAGTATCTTAGATGGAAATACGTGAAAAACATAGATAAAAGGTGGTAAGAAAAAAATGGGAGAAAGGAGATGAATGATTTACAATGATTAAACGGTAATAATTTTGTTGGAGGGGGTAAAATATTTATGTAAGAAAATGGGTCAAATCTTGTTGACTGGCATGGAGAGACACGAGAAGTGATGTGTTGTTTTCATAATCTCTCACCAGTCATCTCTTTGCAATATACCATAATTATTCGGGGTTCCTTTAGGTTTATTTACTAAATTGCCCTCAAACGATGGTCAAAATCACACCCTCTCTGGTCCAGCTATGACGAGCCCAGACAAAGCGACAGTGAGTCAGAGGGCCCACAAAGGGATGGTCCCAAAGACCCCCACAAAAGAAAGGGCATGAAACTAGCTCGCAGTGCCTCTGTTGCTTCTCTAACATGAAATGACGAAACAGTCCTTTAACCCCCCCCCCCCTCGAAGATGCTGGGAGGGAGTAAATTATAAATTAGTACATTTAATTTTGCAAAGCCAAAGAATATTTATCCAAATATTGTTTTTCTAAAATATTTTTATAATTTTATTTTTGACATTAATATATTAAAATATTTTTAAAAAAATTTTAAATAAAAAAATTTAAATTTTCAACTTACAATATTCTGACCTGGCCGTAATAACAAATCCTTTTAAATAATTTATCTAATTTTAAAAGTTAATTAATAATATTTTAAATATGTTCTTCTTGTATATAGTAATGGCATCAAATATAGCTTTATATATTTAATTATATCTAAACTATGTTTAATAAATTATCATGTTTTTAAGCGTGGTCATGTGTAGGTTGCACAGTCTATTTCTATTAGTTTTAATAATAAAAATCAAATAAAAAGATAGATTAGAAACAATCACTTTTTAATTAAGAATATATATAATTTAATAAATAAAGATTGGATAAAATTTCTAAGGTATAAAGATACGTAAAGTCATTTCCACTAAAATTAAGCACAATCAATTTTTATTTATTTATTAATTAGTTAAAGTTTGAAAAAAATAAAAAAAATAATTATTCAATTCATTCTACAAAACAACTAGAAGGTCTGATTTTATCTACTCGCTTGGGAGTAGGGTGTTTTCTTTCTTTGACTGTGATGTGACTATACCACCCTCTGGCCTCGGTTGGTATTTTATAGTGACTTTCAGGCAAATGTCTCTTTCAGAGTTAACAGATTAAAAGAATATTTGGTATGGTTTCTGTTTTTATTTTTAGGGTTTGGTTAAAAGTATTTTTATTTTAAATATATATATATATATATATTAGTATTTTTATTGTGTTGATATTAAAAATAAAAAAATATTTTAAATAAAAAATTATTTTTAAAAATACCTTACATCATAATAACAAACACTCTAAAACCGCTTTTGTGTGTTAGAAGGTTATTACCGTAATTAGGAAAGAATACAGCTATCAAGGTTGTTATCTGGAACGCATCATGGTTTTTGGCGCCAGTGTGTGTGTTTGCCCAAGGTTGATCAAAGATTCAAAGCCAGTAATTTAACGTTGTTAACTATCCAAATTATTGCGGATAAAATATGAGGTAATCATAAAACTATTTAACTTTATAAGTTAATTATATTTAATATGTAAAAATAAATTAAAATTTTAAAAATTAATAAAATTAAATTTGACTCATGTAAAATCGATAAAATCAAACTAAGTTTACGGGTTTATAAAAAATACAAGATGAGTAGTTTTCTATGAATGTCCGATTCTAATTTTTTAAAAATCTGATTGACTAGTTACTTTACTATTTTTTATTTTTTATAAATTTTAATGTAATTTTTTTAAAAATCGGATTGACTAGTTACCCTACTATTTTTAACTTTTTTATTGTTTATTTCCTTTTTGTTTTAATTATGTTATAAAGTTATTTACTACTTGACTGAAATTGTCAATATATAACTAACTAAAAAATATATATGATTTTACAATTCGAGTTTACACTGTGTTTTATGTGTCGTGTAACGTGAAAAATCAAACTAAAAACTCAAAAACCAATACAATCAAACTTGACCCATGTAAAATCATTAAAATGGGTAAAATCAAATAAAGTTTACAAGTTCATAAGAAGTATAAGATAGATGATTTTCTTGGTTGTTTATGAATAATCGGTTGACTTGTTACCATGTTATTTTCAACTTTTATATATTTTAAGGTGCTTGAACTTTGCTATTATTTATTTTACTTTTGTTTTGAGTGTGTTATGTATATTATTATTTACTACTTGACTTGAATTGTCAGTGTATAAGTAGTTAAAAACATTTACTTGTGATTTTACTATCCGAGTTTACATTGTGTTTTCTGTATCATGTCAAAAAATTGTTCTTAACAACCTTTATCCATATCCTCTTGCTTAGTTTAAGACTGAATAGGTGGTTCGCAACTACGTTGTTAGCGAGTTAGATTTTTTTAATGTGAAATTAAGATATTCAAATGACAACGGTGTTTTTTTAAAAAATTATTTTTAAAATTTGATTAATTAACTCGGCTATCTCTAATAAGCTTGATTAATTTGATAATATAATTAAAAAGGCATCAACAATAAATAAAGTGAATAAAAAAGGGGTAATAATTAATTATAAAAAATGAATAGCTAATATCATACTTTACTTTGGAGAATAAAAAAACCCATTGGAGACTTATTATTACTCTACCATATACACCGCTTCGCCATCATAAAGAATGCATTGAAATTATTTCAACATCACTGTGAAATGTTGCACGACGACAACAAAAAAGACGACACATGCTGTTAGAGCAAAAATCCAGAAAAGTAAACCAAATAAAATATCAAGAAGTGGACACCACATACTTATATTTAATCGATTCATTTTATTTAATTCATAAATAAATATTCTTTTAAAAAACTAAATTTAACAAAAAATGATAAATCAAAAGACCTGCAATTACTCTAGTTATTTTTTTAAATGAGTGAAAAATTCTATAGAAAGAAAATAAAATAAAAAAACAAAGTATAATCTCCAACTAAATAAGTATTGAATGATGAAATTGAACACGAGCTTAAAAAAGAGAAAAAAAAGGAACCCCGAGCGGATCTCTCAATTCTTAACCAATTTAATATTGAAGGATGTAATAAAAAAATATCAATTTAAAAGAAATTAAAAGTAAAAAAAAATAACAATCAAAATAACAACAATCAAAACTAATATAAGAAAATGAAGGATGATGAAATTGTAAGAAAAATTTAATTTTAAAGATTATCTCAAATAAAACAAATAATAATAAAAGGTATAAGGACTTGATCTGACAAATAAAAAATAAAAAATAATAAAATTAAAAATAAAATTTAATTTTATAAATTATCTTAGATAAAATAAACAATAACAAAAAAAAAAAAAAACATGTACTATATTTGAAAAAGAAACAAATTAAAATGTTGCTCTGAAAAATTAGAGAATCGGGCGTGAAAATTAACGAGAGAGAAAAGAAGAAAAAAAAGACACTTGGATGATACGATCATCGCATTGGAAGCCACCGTTTAGCTGTCACCAGACTTCAACAAGCTGACGTCTTCCCTGCACGCGTTAATTTTTTTTAAAAATAATATTTTATATATATTAAATTACTAAATTACCCCTCAAATACCTCTTTATTGTCGTATCTAATTATCTATAGCCAGTACCACTGCCGACAACCACCATGAACCATGAAACATGAACCACGGAGACAGTGCTATACGGTAAATGTGAAGCCATAGGAGTTTCTCTACGGAGACACTTCAAAAACTGCCTTCATTCTGTATTTCCTTAACATTATTACACGTTAATATTGTAATGGTTTCCAAATCTCGAGCTTAGATCCCATATGGATCGATCGACCAAATTGATTGCACACATGGGTGCGTTCTTTAATGTCATGAAGCCTACTTTTATGATTAAAATGCAATGTCAAGAACATACGAATTCTCTAAAGCAACAAGTAGTGGAGGGAAAGTAGGGTCTTTGGTCCTTGATTGTCGAGACATGATTGTTTTTTGTTTATTGGGGATACAAATTAAAATGCAGGGAGAGTGGGTTGAGACCTAGAGAGATTCGATGGTTTTTTTTTTCTTTTTTTTGCTATTTTTCAAACTCTTTCGCTTGGAACTAGAAAACTTTTCTGGGCTCGGATAAAAATACTTGTTTTTTATTTTTAAAAAACCCTAAGCCCAAAGCGTTTCCATCCCAGAAAACACGTTGTATGAGTTCCTGCTAATTTGCAGTCTTGGATGGTGTTCCTCTTGTCCCCTCACCTTTGGACTCCACTTCTCCGTTATTCTCCCACATCTACTCTTTCTTCCTCCACTGTGATGGCCTCGGCTGCTGCTAGCTAGAAATCAACAAGCATTCGACAGCGATACACTTACTATATTGTATGATTAGAATAATGCAACTAGTTCATGTCAATATGTGCATGATTTGGTGCATACAAACTTGCTTCCTTCGTTTCTAATCCCAGCAGAAGAAACAAAAATTATCTATAATGATATATTCATATATAGCTTATCTAAAATAACCCACAAGGGTAGCTGAGCTCATAGCTCGTTGGTTAGGAGATGGGACTAAGACCTGTGAGGCTATGGCTCAAGTTCCATACCCTACTGACGAATATGCAAGAATCACCTTTCCCCATCCTTCCGGGCTACCAGCCGGCCGGGATCATGAGTTCGGTTTCCATTGTCAGCCGTATCAAGCTATCTACATGCTTGTTCGCTAGCTGTTTAATTATAAAAAATATAGACGTTTCAATTGATGATCATATCGAAATATCTACATGTTAATCTGTCCAAGGTCCTCGTCGTAAAAAGAAAAGAAAAGAAGCTTATCTAAAACTAAGAAAGTTGCATTGCCTCAGTTATCATCTAAGCCATAGATCTTGCTTATGTGCACATTTATTTTGATCAGAGTGTGTGTGTGTGTGTGTGTGTGTGTGTGTATTATCTCGCGTAAGAATGAATTAATCAATAAAAGAAGGTTGGAAAAAGTACATTCATGGCTTTATTTTTTACATTCAAATTATCAGTAAGTTATATGCTAATATTTCAAGGAAAAAAAATACTTATATATTTTATATTCTAAGAACATTCATATTTATTAGTTTGTAATTATATATATATATATATATATATATATGTATTACCATGATTAATTGTAAGTCGATCTTGATTGTGTTCAAATCAAATTATGATAGTAAAATAGAAATATACTTCTTCATATTTGTAAATCTTATTTTTAGAAACACAAGTTTAATGATCATTAGAAAAATGAGATACTTTAAATTAACCTTTCCTAAGATTTACAGTAGTTAACGAAAGAATAAAGTTTTACAATAATAAATATTTAATTTAAAAAATAAAACAATTTGTTTAGTAAAAAAAATCGTAAAAAAAATAAATAAATAAAAAGTCACATACGAAACTTGTTGTAAAGTATTTTCTAAGAAAAAAACATAAATATTTTTTTTTAAAATGCATTCCGAGGATTTTGTTGGAAAATTTAAGAATTCATGAACTTATTTAAAAGAAAATGTGAAATTGAACTAAAAAAGATATCACAGAACTTTGTGGTCATTTATATTTTAAAAATAAGCATATTTATACTTTTAAAAAAATATTTGGAAATGATCATAAAAATATATAAATGTTTTTAAAAAAATCATTAAACTATATAGCCATAACTTAGAAAATAAGATTATTGGATACATGAGATTCTTTGCACAAATTTATTAGAATGCAATTCTACAAAATGTTATAAGAAACTTTAAAAGAAAGGATTTATTTTTAAAAAATATGAAGAAAAAAAAATAGTGTCAAGTTGTATAAGTTTGTTAACACGGTGCAATTAATGCCTAGTCCATGATAAATGGGTATTTGAAAATGTGATAGCGGTTGTTTTTCAAAATATTTTTTACTCGAAAAAGTATTAAAATCAATTTTTTTATTTTTTAAAAATTATTTTTAATATCAGCACATTAAAAAGATATGAAAGCATAAAAAATATTAATTTAAAAAAAAACATAATTAAAAAAAAGAACAGTGCCGAGTATTACTAAGTTTGTTAACACGGTGCACCATAATGCCTAGTCCATGATAAATGACTGTTTGGAAATGTGACACAGTTATTTTTTAAAGTATTTTTCACTCGAAAAAATATTAAAATAAAATATTTTTATTTTTTAAAAATTATTTTTAATATCAGCACATCAAAAAAAAATATGAAAGCACAAAAAATAAATATTAATTTAAAATAAAAAATAATTTTTTATTTTAAAAAAAACATTACTGAGTGTTACTATGTCGGGTCAGATTACATGAGAGGACGATTACAAGCACGAAGCACACAAGCCTGCGAAAGCCCGTTTGTTTTGTCTGCAAATTGTACACATTACTTACACGCAAACGCAGAAGTACATTTTAGTAGGAAATTCTTAAAATCATGCAGATAAAAGACAAGGAATTTACTATCTTCTTACTAGTTTTTGCAACTACTTAAGTGATAAATGCAATTTGATGCTTTAATTGTAAAAAAACAAAAAGCTAATTCTCTTAAAGAAATTACTATAATTTAATGATGCCCTTAACCCATAAAATCTTTAAACTAGGTTTCAGGGTAATGTTGATATAATTATCTCTTCTAAATTAATTAAAGTTAGATTAGTTATTTTTATTTTTTCACAGTGTGATTATTATTTTAATCCTATAATAAATAATAATACCTATTACTCAAGGATGTTTTAGTTCTTTTATTTTATTTTTAAACTATCGTAATTACTTTGATGTCTTTAAAGATAAAATAGCATAATTCTCTCACAATGTTTTTTTTGGTCAATTTATGTTAGTTTTGTTGTAAATTTAAAGGTTACTTAGGTGCATTATTTCAACAAACATGTATAAAATATTATTAAAAAAAAACTTGCTGGCAAATATACACACGTGCCAGCATGTGGACAACCCCAGCATTGTTCAAGCAGTGGGTGCGGGGCTTTATAGACACTAAACACCACCTACCTTTAATGATGGCATTTAAAAAATCTCGACGCCCTCGACTCGAACTCTTCCTAGGTTTGGCGTTGGTGGCCTTTCCACCATTTTTCTCTTTCTCCACCTTGAATTCAACGTCAACCCCTTCAAAAATTCAAACCATTCTCTGCAATTTATCTTTCCTTCACATTTGTTCCTTATCGTTTTGATTGTTGTTTATTTAATTTTGAATAATCCATGAAATTACAATTTTTCTTCAATTTTACCTTTTATCATTTTTTTTATTTATGAATAATCTATCAAATTATAAATATTTGTCAATTTCATGATTTTTTTAATCTTTCAAATTTAGTTTTCGTTCTTTTGATTGCTATTTGATTTGTTTCAGATCATTTTTTAAACTATTTTTTTTTACAATTTCATCATCCTTGAGTTTTTTTCTATCAAATTTTATCCCTTTTATTTTTTTTGCTATCTTTTTTTCTTTTTCAATTTTTTTTACTTAATATTTTTTTCTCGATTTCATCATTCAAAATTAAATTGGTTGGGAATTAAGCTCCTAGATTGAACCTGGATCCAAGATTTCATGGGTTGTGATTTTTAGAGATTAGACCATACTTAGAAAGTTAGTCTGTTTTTTTTTAAGTTGATGTTTTCTTATTTTTATCTTTTATCTTTTTGAGTTTTGCTTTGTTTTTATTTTTTATGGATTGCCTTCTACGGGTTAGCTTCGGGCTCACGACAAAGATTACCGATTTCAAAGGTTAAGGCAAGTTGATTTTTTTTTTGTTTTTTTTTAAATTGATTTATTTCAATTTCATTCTTCATAATTTTTTTTCTGTGAGATTATCTCAACCTTATGCTCATGGTCATGGAATTTGCGAGTTTACCTAGTTTAACAAGGATTTTTTTTTTGTTTTTTTACACTTTCACCTTTCAACACTGAATTGTTTGGTAATCCAAATGGGCTCACGTCTATTTTTTTAATATCTTTTTATTATTGTCTTTTTTATCAATTTATTTTTATTGTTGCTGTATTTTTTTGTTTATATTATTTAAATTACTAATTGAACCAATAATTTAAGTCTCGGATTTTTTTACCCTAGCATTCTTTTTTTTTATATAAAAAAAATCCAACCAGTGGCAAAGAGCGATCAACAAATCTAGTAATTACTATTATAAAATATGACAATAAGAACATAATATGATGATTTGTTTTAATTTCTACATAAATAAACTTAACAATAAATAAAAATACTATTAATGGATAGTAAAGGAAACCGATGAAATATCCTAGAGGTTAAATAAGATTTTAAAAGAAATGGATCCATGATAAATGCCTTTAAACGAAAAAAAAAGAGGATAAAAACCACAAATAATAATATCTTTCATGCTAAAGTTATAGAGGATTAAAGTGAAACTTGAAGAAAAACAAAATTGAAGTCTTTAATGTGGCTGAAATTGAGGATGAAATAAGATGGAGTTTGGGTGGGTAGTGTCCTTGTATGTTCTATATATCATCCTCTTAGAATTAAACTTTATATATATATGTTGTATTAATTAATTACATAGAGAATTGATTGTTGTTAGTAACACAAATGCCTCTCCCCTCCTCTCTCTCTCTCTCTCTCTCTCTCTCTCTCTATATATATATATATATATATATATATATATATCCCCACAAATTCCAAATCATGGTTTTCATGGTTGGAAATGGAGGGGACATCCATGATGTTTGATGGATAAAAGATCGAAATTAAATGGGTTAAATGCCCTCCCTTTTTCCCTTTATTTTTTTTACCTTTTTCACTGCCTTTTGAAAACATAAATTATTTTTTTCATATATTGTTTCGAGTTTTGAAAATGATATCAACTTTACTGTGATTGTCAATTATCACATGCAACTCCATTAAAGCAAATAAAACGCAGAACAGTGAAAACTAGTCTTATTTTTCTACATGAAAGCGAAGAGGCGTGTAGGTGCACGTGATCTGTTCCTTGAATCGCGCCAAACAAGGTTTGGGTTGTGACATGACGCCAATGTCAAGAAGGGGGACACTGAAACGCAATGCATTGGCAGCGAGGGAAGCGATCATGGTGGTCCATGAACAGATGGGGTAGAGAGTTGGCTTACGGCCCTACACGGTGGGGCACACGGTGGGGGACCATAGGATTATCCTTCCCCGTCTTGGGCCAGCGGGGACGGAAGAGCTGCTGAAGAAAGAAGTATCTGTAATTGAAAGGGCTGCAGTAAAAGGTATACTTGCCATTCCTAGACAAGGGTGGGTATTCCAATAATTCGGATAAACAATCACCATTTCAAATAATTGTTTTTGTTATTATATATTTTGTTCTTACATTTCTTGACTCGACATTATTTTTATAATCTAAATTATATCTTACACGGAATATAACTATATTTTTAGCTCTAATTACCTGGATTTTATACCCCACAAAAGAAATTGTATGTATATAAATGCTTTTGCATTTTTTTATAATTTATAATTTTTTTAACTTTAAATTAATTTTTTGATATAAAAAATAAATTTTAAAAAATAAAAAATAATATTATTTTAAACTAAAAAATACTTTAATCTACCGTATTCATTAAAAGAAAAGAAAAGAAAAGAAGCAGGGCAGTAAAATGTATTCTATTTATCTAAATAGAGCAGGACATTGCTTTGATGCTGGACAAAGAAAAAGACAGTGTTCGTCATCCATCCAGCGCAAGTCATTGTCAACTTGCCTTGTCTCAGTCTGTCCATATAAAGAAATTTTGACACGTCGCCTTCACGGATTTGATATCTCAGACCCACTTATATATATATATATATATATATATATATATATATATATATATATTTAGCACATATACTCCAAAAACCTCCACGTATTGCTATTGGTAGTGGTTTCTGTTTGAAATTCTTTTACCCTTTTCGATTGTATTGTATTTCTTTTAAAAAAATATTATTAAGAAAAACTATATATATATATATAAATTCAAGTTTTTCTATAATTTAAAATGAAGAGAAAATTCAAGAAATGAAAGTCAAATAATTTTAAAATTATAATGAACTAAACAAACATCTCTAACTCTACCACACTAAACAAAACCTTAATATTTCTTAAACATATTCTAGATTAATAAAAAAATAAAATATGAATAATCGAGATGCTTGGAGAATAAGTTTTTATTAAAAAGAGCTAAATACTCTTTAAAAACTTATTATAATTCTGTACTTATTGTCATTATTTACTAGAATGATACAAATATGTTTTTGTCTTCTTTATCATTATCAAATAAATTGGGTACATGAGCATTGAAGTCTTCTGACATGGCTTGTTTATTATTATCAAATAGAACGGAGATAAATAGGAATTTTTCGCAATTTAATTGAATAGTGAACAACCGAAATATATTTGAAAGCAAAAAAATTAAAATAAACAATTAAAAAACATGGTAAAATAATAAAAAATAAAAGGGATGTTCATGTGTGACGCACCCAGAGGTGCCTGTGACCTTAAGACGGTGCGTGTGATGCCTCATGATATCCAAAAAACCTCTTCAACCGTGTCGTTGTAAGAGTCGACGTGTCCTTTTCCTGCTGGTACAATGCGTGTATCCGATCGATAGTGGTCTGATTTATCACTGGTGAACCTTTTTTTTTCTTTTTTTCTCTCTCTTCTCTCCTGAAAATTACAGCTCTGCCCTCTTGGTTATTGGTATTTCAATTCCAGTCCTTATTCTTTTGATTTTTAAATTTTGGTATTGTCCATTTTATAAAAGTTTTATTTATTTTTAATTTCATCATTCAATCCCAATTTACCAAATATTATATTCTCTAATTTGATCCTCATTTAGATCTCTACTTTTTTGCCTTGACCTTTTTGTAAAAGTTAATTGATTTTCAATTTCATCATTCAATTCAAATTAATGGTATTATATTTTTCAATTTGATCCCCGTTGTTTTGATTTCTAATTTATTTCTTAGCCTTTTTATTAAAGTTATTATTCTTTTTAATTCCACCATTCAATCAAAATATATTTTTTTATTTTTATGTCAATTTTGATTCCCATTCTTTTGATTTTTTTGTCTTTTTACTAAATTGATTTTTCGTTTTAATTTTACCCTTCAATCAAATATCAAATTTATTTTAATTACTATTTTTAATTTCAATTCTTATTATTTTAATTACTATTTTTTAAATCCTTTTGTATAATTGAAATTATTTTTTTTTTCAATTTCATTCTTCAATATATGATTGATTGAAAATTGAACTTCATGGTTTGTCCATATTGAGCGCTTCGAGTTTATTGACCCAGATCACAGGTTTGAAAAATTATCATATATATATATATATATTTTAAATATTTTTATAATTCTCTTTATTTTTTTCAGGTTATTCCGATTTCATGATTTGAGCCGCAGGTTTGGCAAAATCTTGGGTTGGTTCAGCTCTAATTATCGTGATTATAAATTTATCATGAATAATTTTTTTATCTTTTTTTTATTCCATTTCAGTATTTGAACATTAGCTTTTACAAAAAAAAAAAACAAAATACTCTCGCCGCGCGATAAAGCGCGGGCACTGAGGCTATTGCATATCTAATACTTTATTTAAATAAATTCAATATGTGTGTGTATAATTGATGAATGTTATTAAAAAAAATCAAATGAGTGATTTTAACATTCTAATCATTGTTATTTTTCTAACTAAGTAGTAATTTTACTAATTCTTATAAAATCGACCAATTGTATTCCTTTTTAATTTTTATTAAGTAGTTATTCTTATTATTATTTAAAATTTATTTATTTTCAAATAATATTAAATATTAAAATTATATTTTAACAACTTATTTATTTATTTTTTTGACAAGTCAAGGTATCCATATCATAATATATGTATTTCACATCATAATATATGGATTTCATTCTCGTATACATGATTCTTAATTACTATATACCACTAGCTGAGAATTAATGGTAAAATTAAAGGAACTAGTTAAACTGATTATATTAAAAATTAAATTTTAACAAGAATAATATAAATTATATTTTGAGATCTCAATTAACAATTTAAATTATTGAGTCGAGATAATTTTTTGATATGGTATCAGAGTCTTGATAATCAAGCAGTCACGAGTTCAAATCTTACTATTTCTATTTATTTGATAAAAATTAAACATAAAGTAATGTGAGTATGGGTAAATTTCAAACCCAAAAGACTTTTATTTGTAGAGGTATGTTAAAGAATAATATAAATTAAATATTAAAATTTTATTTAATAGGTAAATTATTGGATTGAGATGTTTTTTTAATGTTTTTTATAAGTGAAAATGTAATAATGATGGATTCAATTTATATATATATATATATATATATATATATATATATATATATATATATAATTAACTTAATTATGAATTATAAAAACTGAAAGTACTTACGGCAACCCAGAACACCTTGTAATTTCGTAAACCCAGGTATGAGCTAGGAATCAAGAAGATTTTGTGTTTTGGCAAGCAGCTAAGAAGACAGTTCCAGCTCCAGCTCCAGAACCACCATGAGAATGTTCAATTACTACATTATCTGAATGGTCACTGCCCAGCATCTCCCAGACACTGCTATGGAGATAGTTTCTAAAGACTCTATAATGCTCATAAAGTCCACCTTCCACAGTTACTACACTTTTTCTGCTTTCAATTCTTCCAAGCTTTTTTATGATTCCCACAATGCCAGCTCCAGCAAGTCGGGCACCGCGTTCCGCAACGATGTCACAAACCTCAGCCACTACCTCCCTTACCATTGGAGTAGAATTTGTGATCTGCTATCAAGAAAATACTGATGCTAATTAGTGTACAACTTCTAACCTTGGAGTGAAATATACAGCAACGATTAGGAAGTGTATATTTCGTGTCATTGTATAATCAGCATGTTTCTACTTGGATTCAAAGCTTTAAGTAAGAGGAAAACTAATGGTTGAGATATTATTGGTACAGTAAACTTCCGAAGGCAGGACTTTGATTCTGAATTCATGCTCCAAAGTTCCGAAAGGAAGAAAGACAACAGGCTTAAGCTTTGTTTCAATGTTTGATGTTAGCTGGACATGTTAAAGGAACCTTACCCCAAGATTTTCCTTCAGCTTCTCACCAACCACACCATGATCCTCTGATGTATCTTGATGCATAGCAGCCATGTCAGGTGACCTGTTCAATATATATGTATTTTTACTATATAGCAAAACCATGCAGTTGTGAAAGGAATGGATCTATAATGCTGTAGACAAATCTTGAGAGCAGTCGAAGCAAGATTTTGAAGTATAGGATTGAAACCAAGCTTCCTGCCCCAGAATCTCAATTGTAAAGGGGCTATATATAACTTTACCGAGAGTCTTATCATTGTTCTTAGACTGACATGAGTAAGAGAAGTTCAATAAGACAACAATTTGATGCAGTTGCTTACAAACTGTGCACATTTAGATAGGTTCTTAATATTGCTTCCATACCTTAGTTGGTATGGAGTAGCTAGTTTTGGAGGGACGACGTCTCCGAAGAGTGCTGTTTCCTGGGCCATCTTCAGCAAGACTCTTCTAACAATTTCTCCCAGGTACATGGCTGAAGTAAGCTTTTCGAAGATCTGAGACATAAGAAGACTTGGAAACAAATGTTAACTACCTTATCTTAACTATTTACTTTTATATGGAGACATGAAATACATGAGTTACCATACCCTGCAACCAGGGTTTGAGCTTTCTGAATCTAAACTAGAATCAAATTCAGTCACTGGAAGGTTTGAGCAATTGAAGTTTCCCCATCCCGTGTTGATAACCTGTGAAAATTAAGCACACTCACTTCAAGTTTGCATTTTACTTCATAAATTAGTATCGATAATCTTAATTCAATACTTGCCAACTCGCCCAAATTGGATGATGGCATTGGCCCTTGCCATTTAGGAACTGCTTCATTTGGTTCAACATAAGCAGCATTTGAACCCATGGCTAGAGTAACTGAAGCCACAATGCCGTTGTTATAGTATCTACCTCTAGCCAAATTTCCTACAGTATCATCAACCTGCTCAAGAAGAGATGAGAAATATCCTTAATTTTGAACAATTATTTACTTTGAACTGATAAAGCTACGTATATAGCAGCATACCAGTGAAAAAACACGGAACTTGAGACCATGTTTCTCCAAAGCTCGATTGATGATATCATTGATGAATGCTTTCTCAACCTGAGTTCATACATAAATCCGAGATGCTGATAAAATTAACAAAAAGACCACTGACATAACATCCCTCGAACTGGAAAATTAGTTAAGAATCCCTCTTAATAAGATGACATAATGTGGACTTTATCAATCCCTAGACAATAGTTTAATTGTAGCATATGATTATATTTAAGGGAGTTGCTGTCTCGAGAAAAAAAAACCCTGGAAATAATGGAGACCGAGAGGATATGTCTCCTTGTATTTTTTGTTTTGAAAGAATAAAAACTCACTCCACCAAAGTTATTACAGGTTTCTGTGTCTTTTCTATCCAAACTTAACCTAGTAGTATACACTCATGGTCTCTAAATTTTTGAAATATCATAACTTATTCCCTACCTTCATTTTTTTTTTCATTTGTCTGATTAAAATAGAAGAGTTCATCATCATGAACCGGCTGTTAAGATTTCAGATGTTACATTTTATAGGGAGAAAAGAAAACAAAGTGTTTGCATTTGGCTTATCAAATGAAATTACTTGGCGAAAAAGGGATAGGCAAACTCAACTGTGTCATTAGCTGAGAAGCTCTTCCATTTAATAGCAGAGTCGGAGCTAGCTGCAGCTTGATCCACCAGATATGACACAGTGAAGCCCAGTTTCTTTTCCCTTTCTGGCGCATCAAGAGTATCATCTGGGGGATGCTCTGAAACGAACGTTGCTAGCTCCACAGCAATGTAGTCGAATAACTCCTATAGGACAAGAAAGCTCATTGTTCAAAAGGTTTCAAGATTGTGGAAGCAACTGCAATAGATTATTAAACTGTTTTTCATCTTAAAAAATTGGAAGTGTTTATTTCTTAATGTTTTATATATATATATATATATAATTGATGAAGTGTTTTGAGTATCCATATCCATGTTTTAAGTTTCCAACGTACACACAAGTACTCTAAAACAAAACGAAAGGTGGAAGGAATATACTTTTTGGAAATTGCTTTTAAATCAAAGCATGGATACATCTATCATTCCAAAGCTTAAGCATACCTGAGAGGTACCAGACAACACATTGGTGGGTATGGAAATTTCCTTCCCATATAAATCAGAAATAGGCTCATTTCTCCCTCCAAGTCGAGCACACAAAATTAAAAAATTGGTTCCTCGCAAATTCAACCCATAATACAGCCCCTTCTCATCCCTTAGCACAAGATTTCATCAAAACAATGTTAACAACGTCAACAATATCGTGTAATAAGACCGAGCAAGTAAACCCAAAAGAAGAAGGAGAGAACAAAATTGCTTGTACCCTTTAGGTAGTGAGGCAGCATAGGAAACAAGCATGTTGAGGGTACTAGTTTCCTCCTGAGAAACAAGAGATGCTTGCATGTCAGAAACCAATGCATTAGCCACTTCCCAAAGTTTGGGTACAGGAGTGGCAGATTCCCTTGCAAATTTACGCAAAATGCGCTGTGTTTGCTTCCATTGTCCTTGTTTTTTTAATGAGTATTGCCTCACCAATACAGCTACGACTGCTACTGTTGTCACTGTTGCCAACACCACCGCTTCCTTCCTCATTTCTCCTCGATATATTGTCTTTCAAAAACGTTTTATTTCGTCAGATTGAATCAACAGGGTTGGCTTCGTGACAGCTACGTTTCACGAGGATGGGAACAGCATCAAGAATTAACTGCAATCCGTTTTTCATGCAGGGAGGAACGAGTAACGTGGATGATTACAGCGACTGAGTGATTTTTTGTTGTTGCTATACATACCTTTTTACGGCTGAAGCCCAAGTTCACTGAATGTGTTTAGTGGGATTTCTAGCTGAGTCTAATCCATATTTCCTTGGTGCATGCCTAGTGATGGATTTGGGCCACTCTTAGTGAATCATCCAAAAAGTTCAGTCATTTTACAATCCTTAAAAGGAGATGGGAAAAAAATTGGAAAAAATGTTTATAATTTGATGTGTGGCATTCATGTTGTTAAGAGTATATTATTAAATCGATTAAACTAGTAGTCAACATGAAGTGTTTATTATGCGAACAAAATTTTTTTCCCATATGATTAAAGTATAAATTACTCTTTGAACGGTTAGTTATGTATATACTATATAGAGGAGAAAATGTTAACAAATAATAAATTTTATAAAAATAAAATAGTTATTTTTCATTAATAATCGTGAAGCGGTGATAATGAAAGAATATAATAACAATAATATTGATGATAGAAAAAGTAGGATGATAGTAGTAATGACAACAGTGATAATTTTTATTTTAATATTGATTTTAAATAAAAATATATTAGTTAAAAACAAATAATAAATTTTATAAAAATAAAATAGTTATTTTCTATTGATAACAAGAAAAGAGAATATAGTTACAATAATATTGATAGTAGAAATAATATAGTAATGATAGCAATAATAATCTTTATTTTAACATTGATAGTTATGATATGATACCGTGATGTTGAATGATAGTTGTAGAGTGATAATGATGGTAGCTACAATGACAATTATATTAATAATAAGATATGATGATGGTGATAATAATAATAATAATAATAAAATATTAATTGTTTTAATAGTTACGTTAGCAAAATATAATGTCGCGGTAGTTGAAATTGATTGTTATATTACTGAAATATGATTAAAATGGTTAAGCGATAATGTTAATAACTATTTTGAAATGATAGTTACAAAGAAAAAAAATTTCAACAAATTAAAACAAATCAAATTAAATGTTGACTGAAAAAAATAAATTTTGTTAATCAAATTTTAAAATATTTATTTCTTGAAAAATACTTTATGCAAAACAAGAGATTATTCAAAACCAAAAAGAACTTCCTATCTTTTTTGTTCTTCTCTATTTTTAGTTTCTTTAGTTTCTAGTTTTTGATAAAAATTAGAAAAGTATGTCTATATGTAAAACAAAAGAAGCTTTTCATAAAAAAAAAAAAAATAGAAATACATTGAATTCCATAATTTATAAATTACAACACTATAGTAATTCCAATTATTCAAAAACAATTTAGCTAAAAAGAGTTTACTTGAGAATGATACGCTGTGTAATGTCCAAAATTGATAAAATCAAAAAGATTTAAAATAAAATTGAGGTTTCCAAGACATTACGACAATTACACAAACCAATTTCTCGGCAGGGTACAGAGAGGTAGAAGTGATTATAAAATTGGTTACACAAACCAATTTATGGCCATGTGGGTAATTCAACGTGGTCAACACGCAAAAAACAAGAAGAAGAATCCTGCTGCGAATCGAACCTCCATGGCATAGCAACCTTTTAATTCAGAATACAAATCGATCTATTGAAGGGGATGGGAGATTTGTGGATCAGTGCTTCTCCGAGAAGATTTGGAAAAAAATGGAGGGCCTGGGCAAATCTTCAGGCTTGAACGCACGAGCTCGGTATTATAGCACATGAGAGCTTCAAACAAGCCAGTCTTAGTTTTTTGACAAGATCTTTCATTGTCAAGGAGAAATCACTGTCCATCTGCACAAGATATGAAGTGTAAGGAGTGTCTCTGTATAATAATTAGGATGATTCTTTTTTTTATCTTTTTATAAAAAGAATGAAGATATTGATAGGGTATGTTTTATGAATGTGTTTCTTATCGTGGGAGTAATTATTTTTTAAAATATTTTTTATTTTAAAATATATTAAGATAATTTTTTTATAAAAAAATTCATTTATAACACAAGTCAAAACAATGAAAAAACATTTAAAAAAATAAATTCATATTCTTGAATATAACCTTAATCCTAAGCTATTTAATAAAGAATATTACATGCACATTACACCATTTTATTTATTTATTTATTTGTAAGGACTTTACCATACTTGTATCGGTGTGGGAGTTTAAAATCTTTCCGACAATAGTTACAGTCATGTATGATCGATGATGTAAGTATATCACTAATTATAAATTGTGGTAAGATTGACTCAAGCTCGTCATTTTATAACGAGCTTTGTACGAGGAACTCCCTTGTACTAAGAAGCCGTTTGGAAGGCGACCAACCATATGGTTATTGCACAAGATTTTGGATATCTTACTTGTCCTTTCAAAATTAGAGGGAGATGCTATATATTTAAAATTACCTGGGCAATTACTGTTACGTCAAGAGTGGAATTCCCAAATACCAATACACTGCTATTGACTACTGATAGATGAAGATTCTCTATCTCGCTTAGTATTTTAATCCCAACTCCTTGCTGGTTCTTGCAATGGATCCGAATCAGTACATCCTTATCAGTTGTTCTTGCTTCAATTTCTGGGAGCGGTGAGCCAGGGAGGCCATCAAAGTTCTCATCAGATGAAGTACATTCATCATCAACAGAGAGCTTAGACTTCTTCAGCAGAACCACGGATTCCATGGTTTTTGTCTTGGTCTGATCCTGGAGTTGTTTCAGTTGTTCTTGGAGTTGTTTCATGTACCTCATAGCGCCTTCAAGGACAGAAGCCTTGTCCATCTAAAGTATTGGAACTATATCAGTCTTGGTTAAAGATTGACCATCAAGGTTCGAGATTTATAATATTTCACAATTAACTTATCCTAGATTTTCCCTTCGAAGAAATAAAGGCATGTATTTGTGGTACTATCTATCAATTTGAAACTTTCACTCACCTTTTTAAGACCTGGAACAACGGCTGAAAGAGCTATGAACTGCTGGCTAAGCTTTTCTCTGCGCTTTCTCTCAGCCATTATGTGATCTTGAACATGCATAGCACTTCTAGTCATTGAGTAAGGCCGCTTGATCCCTTGCTTAGCCTCTGGGGCATAACTTTCTGATCTCTCACAAGCAGCTTTTGAAATTGAAGTTTGAAAGTGCATGTTTATTGGAGATGCAGCCTCATCCTTAGACTTGATCAAGCGGTTAAGATTTCCGTTAAACTGCTGGGAACTGGCCGTAGGTGGTGGAGCTGAGTTGTTGAAAGAAAAACTTTCAGGAATAGGAGAAGGTGGTTTTGGCGATTGGTGCAGGGTGGAGATGCTAGAGTTCCAGCTGTTAGTTCTCTGCTGTTTTCCAGGTGTTTCAATGCTGGTCTGAGACGTTTCAGAGGAGGAACCATTTGAAGTACTGGTGATCGTGGTGTTTCTGGTCATCATTAAATTGGGTTTCGAGGAGAAACTCTCGGAAGAGAAAGATCGTTGGAGGTTTTCTCCCAGTAGAGTAGTTGCCATGTTTTGTGCGGTGAACTCGGCAAGAGAGTTGATATTGCATTGATGGATGAATTTGTAATCATCCATGCCCTGCAACATACAGATAACTCAATCAAACAAAAATCTTCAGATCAATGAAATAGTAATTGTCAATTAAGTCATGAAATAATAGAAAATTCAAGCACTACGACTATTAGAATTAATGATTTCTCTAGGTTTTAGCTGTAGCTAGCTAGCAAGGGGTTTATATCCTTGCATTAACATTGATCATGACATACCATCTCACTAAGCCATTTCCCTGCTGCTATATCCATAAGGGTAGCTTCTTACTCCACAAAAATGTACAGAGCTGCACAAGTCTTGCCCAAAAAACACAAGTTCGTCAAGCCTTTAGTCCAACCCCAACGACTTGAACAGCTATAAAAACATTTAAGAAAGAGCGGTACACACATCAAAATGAGAAGGAGAGAGTGGTAAACAAAGATGAAGATGTTTCAGAACAAGAAAAATCTGATGTGGGTTAGTCACCTGATCAAGGCTTAGTCCGGAAGGCTTGAAAAAGCTGAGAAATGAACCTAATCTGCACGCTTCCACTAGAAAGAAGGGGGAGGGTATTAGAAGAAGAAACTGAGGCCTGAGAATTTTGTCCTCATCTGCTTTCTCAAATCAAATGAAGCCTACACACAGTCTTCTACTAATCTTGTTGACGAGGGAGATGCTTAAATTTTATTAACAAAAACCAAGTTGATCATTGGTTGAGATATCGTATCTACAGGAATTAGAAAAGAAAGATTATATTTCCTGTCCACCTCTGCCAACCCAAAGCTATAAACATAATTTATTGAATTAGACATCCAATCCATCTATCGAAAATTTTCAATTCCTTTGACATAATGCTTCCGTGGGTGTTTATTTTTTTTTTTTGTTAATATATATACATATATATAGAGAGAGAGCTGTCAATATGAGTCCTTGCCTTGAACAATCGTTTTCTGCACTTGGGAGGTAAAAGTTAAATCAGGCGTTCTGTTTATGGAGACAAGGTGCTATCTTGTATAACCATGATTGATGAAAGCTGGGTTTTATACGAACACGCTAATAACTAGAGATGATAATGGATCGGGTTAGGGTGAGCCCGCACTGACCCAACACCTTCATAATCATCATCTGTGTCTGATTAGGGTGGGTTGGGTGAAGGATCTACTTCACCCATCGAGCATATACCAGATACGTGACTTGATTTTTTTTAATTTATTTTCTGAAATTCACAAGGCGGTTAATAATTTTTATTGAATTTAATTGAGTTTATGATTCAGGTCATAAGTTTAACTAGTTAATTTCAGATGAATAGAAATCGAGCTTTATATTTTTTTTTATTGTATAAATAGTTATTGATTTATTTAATTAAATGTATGTAGGTATAAACTTTTTAAATTTTATTTGAATTTTTTTTATATACAAAAGCTTACATAATTTTTTTTAATATTTGATTTGGATGTAGTTAGGATACATTTTGGTGTTAAATTTGTATTTTAAAAAAAATAGACCCAAATATAATTTAAAATTTTTTTATTTAAGAAAATCAAACATTTAACGGAACATAACGTACTTCAAATTTTTATTTTCAATAATCATTTCAAATTTATTAATTTTTATAGCAATGCGTGAAAATTAATGCAATATTATGATTGATGATATTATCATATTTTATTTAAGATTTATTTGAAGTAAAAATGTAAGCATACTAATTTTTTTTTATATTTTTATATTTCTAGATTAAAAATTATTTATTATTTAAAATAAATAATATATTAAAAAATATGAGTAGAACTATTCAAATTTGAAAATAAAAAATGAAATTAGGATTGATCCTTTCATAATCATTTTACAGATAATTTAATTTTTTAACAATCAAATTTATTCATAATTGTAAAAAAATATAAATAACACAATCTTTATTTTTCTATTTTATATTTTCATAGTCTAATTATTTTAAAACTGTAATGTCATCGTATTCGTATCATTTCATGTTCTTATAATGTATCTATGTCCGTAGATCATACAATTGCGGGTGTACGGGATGAGTTCATTTGGCAGGGTAATCAATCGCCTATTGTTAATAGGTTTCATAATCAGATATATCATGCGGATGCCGTTTGTGTCCACTGGTTGAAATGTTCCAATCAGACCTCCCAAAATCATGTAAATCAAGATTTAATACTTTGGATCCGAATCTTTAGGTTCTAATTTGTATAAAATTAAATACCAAATTTTGGTTACATGGGACCCTTTCAGCTCCCGCGAATGGGCCCACCAAGGTTTCCAACGAAGCAACTCACAGTTTTTGTCTTCTTTTGAGAACCCCAGGAAGGAAGAAACAGATCCAGATTTTTGTCTTTGCTAGGTGCTGAGTAAGTGTTTGCTGCCTGAATTGAAGTTTTTAAATTGTTATTTTTTTGAAGATTTTGAAATGTTAATATTGAAAATAAAAAATATTATACTGGAATTGAAGATTTATTGCCTAATATATTGATAAAAATTTAATAGAATATTTATATATACTCGTAATGAAATGGTTAACAGGACCGGAGACTCGGAATCCGGTCAGCTCCTCAGATGATGTAAAACACTCTCTCTTCCATAATAATAAAATATTAAGCATGAGCGTGTCCAACAGCTCTGATGTTCAAAGGGTTATCGGAACATATCGCATCTGCTGTTGGCTCCACATGAAAGAAATGATTACTACCCAGCAACGAAGTCATCCGACCCTGACCATTAACACTGACCCGGCCTGGGAAAGCCCCGGGTCGGCGGATCTCAATTTGACCTGCTGGGGGCTTATATCTCACAATTGAAATTCACCGGTGATAACATCGAGGGAATTAACAATAATTACATAAATAAAAAGTTTTGACAACTGAGTTCCATCAAATACTCGGAGTACATGAACAGTAGTTAAATGAATCAAAACTACAAGCATGTCAATAGGATAAGGATCTGGGAAAATGCAGAAGCTTCAGCCATCGAGCAAAACATTTCCCTCAGCTGCTAGCGGAGGAAAAAAAATCCTCATTTTTCCTGAGTCCAGATCTTCACAGTCTTGTCACTGCCTATTGCACCGGATGCGATCATGTTCTGGGTGGGATGGCATGCTACTGATATAACTGTATCAGTGTGACCTTCCAATTTCTGTACTATTTTCCTGCTTTGAAGCTCCCACAAGTACATACAATTATCCTCAGAACCGCCAACAATGTACATTCCATTTGTTATGGAAAAGGCGGGCGAAATACAGTATTTTGTATTGGCATGCCCAGTGTATGTCTTCAGAAATTTCCCAGTTGAAAAATTCCAAAGCCTCTGCAAGTGTATCATATAGCAAATCCAGGTGAGAACACCAGACCATCTCAGAGAAATGAAAACCACCAGATATAGAAAGACTGGACCCTCAAAAATAAAATTACAATGATGAATTCTCTAGAACAACAAGCTATCAAATGAAATTTATATGTGCTGACTATTCTCCCTTCTATGTAAAACAATAAATGTACACGAGGTATATGTTCAAATACGAATTCAGCGAAGAACAGGAATCATCTATGAGCTTTATTTTTAATAATAATAAAAAAAACCACTGAGCCCAGTTTAAAGTGATTTTTACTCGGCATATTTTCCATATAAAATTATTTACAAAGCCTCCGGAAGCTAGAACCTATCCCAAGATGTGGACAACTTCATAACATCAAAAAATTCCATTTGAAGCACACAGAACATGGAAATACAACGAGAAAGTGAGGTGAAAAGTTAATGATGACAATGCTATATATTATCTGCACACTGTTATTCAAGATAGCAGAACTGCAGCCATACAAAAGAATAAATAAAACAATGCTCACAACAATTTCAACTGCATTTGCAAGGAACTATATGAAAACCGGCTAAATGCTCCACCATGAGAAATCATATAGACAGAAACTAACATGAATTCATCAATATGGATTGATAAAACATAAAAGAAGGGAAAAGTAGGCTCTATATCATAAAATGAAAGCCTGCTACTTAGCAGAAAATTCTAGTATAAGCTCGTGACATTGACATATCATTCGGAAGAAAACATTACAGCTACTACTAATCAAATGTTTGAAATTTCCAAAACAAAGACTAATCTCCCAAGTTCCAAAAGCAACAGTTATTATATTAGAACAACGAAAAAGGAAGAGTTTTGACATACCAAATTGTTATCCAAAGTGCCAACAAGAATAAAATTTCCATTAGGCGAGAACTTAACAAAGGAAACGGGTGGATTTTCATCATCAATCAAAGTCTTGATACAATGACCAGTCCCAGAATCCCAGATCCTACACAAACCATCATAACTGCTGGATACAATAAGCGAACCATCTCTATTAAAATCAACACATGTAACCGGATCAGAATGGGCAGGCAACACCTTCAAACACTTTCCACTCTTCACATCCCAAATTCTAACAGTCTCATCAAAAGAACCCGAAACAATCATACTGGAATTTGGGTTAAAGCTGACGCAAAACACATAATTGGTGTGCCCGTGAAGGGTTTTGATGGTGGACCCAGTTGTGACGTCCCAGAGGCGGAGGGTTTTGTCGTCGGAGGCAGAGACAATGAAGCGGGAATCAGAGGAGAAGGCAAGGTCGGAGACGCCTTGTTCGTGGCCGTGGAAGTCATGGAGAGGAGTGATCGGGGAAGTGGGAGGATTAGATGGGGAGAGGGAATAGGTTTTGATGGTTTTGTCAGCGGAGGAAGAGCCGAGGAGACGGCCGTCGGAGGAGAATTTGACGGAGGAGATGGAGGATTTGTGGCCTTGTAGGGTTTGGGTTAGGGTGTAGGGTTTGTAGGACTCAATTGGGTCTGGCATTTTGTTTTTATTGTTGAGAGGGTTTTTCTCTTGAAAGGGTTTAGGGCTTTACCTGGTAAGGGAAGAGAGTGAGGGACAGACGTTTACGACAGAGACGAGGGATGATTTGGGAAGAGAGGGAGCACTTGCGTTTTATTACTAACCAACCGGTAAATGGTTGCGCACTATTTTGACTGTGTTAACCATACTTGATGATTTATCCGAAAAAGGTATGTGTTATTGATACTTGTTAAAAATTGAGGTTAATAAATTGAGATACTTATTAAAAATTGAGTTCAATAATTAGAATAAAAATGTAAATGTTGCAAATATATATTTTTTATATATAAATCAATAGTAAAAAGTTTTTTTTAAAAATTTGTGGGCTCTCTTATTTCATGAGGAGATCTAATTATTATGAATAATTATGTTCAGTCTGTGGGGATGTTTCTTAAAAATTCATGAGTAGTTTTCTACTAAAATAATTGGTTTGATAATCAAACATTACAAATTTGAATAATTTTTGTGAATAGAAAATATTTTTCTCTTAAAAGAAACATCTAATTTTGACTTTAAATATTAAAGAAGTCATGATTGCAATCAATCACAGTAAAAGCTACAGTTAATGCATAAAAGATTATAGGGAAAAAATAAATAAATCCACAATAAAAAAAAAAAAGATTTCATATTCGAGAGAGAAACTCACTTTCTCAATTTACTTTATATTAAATAATGCATGTCCTGGTTCGGAACAACTTTTTTTTTTCCTTCATTTGAACCATCGCAATGCTAATGGAAAATGAGGATTTTCCTAATATATATATCGTGCAGAAAAGAGGCATCCCAGTCTTTCCTGACTATGTAGTATCTACCCTTGGATTTTCAATTACTTTGACTATGTGATGTGATTGTTAATGTGATGTATAATATTTTTAATTATAAACATATTAAAATATATATTTTTTAAAGTAAAAAAATTACTAAACATACACTTAATCCCACGAGTTGTTGCTTTTGAAATTCTAAACCCCAAAATAACTATATAATTTTGTTGAATGATAAAATTATATAAAAAAAAAAACAAACACAAATTCACTTGATTCAATTTGCAAAACACACAATATGATTGAGAAATCAGGATAATCTCATATAAAATAAATTAAATTAAATAACAAAATTCAATTTTCAGACAATCTAATGTTAAAGAGCGAAGCAAAAAAAAATCTAAAAAATAAGCAATAACAATGACTCAAGTCAACATTGGTTAACCCACTGAACTCGCAATCCGGGATATAAGATTGAGATAACTCCACGGAAAAAAAAGTAAAAAAACAATCCCCAATCAACCCCAATATTAAATTGTGAAATTAAGAACAAAATAGTAAAAAAAAAAACCTAAAAATAACTAAAGCCAACTCGGGCACAAAAAATAACTCAAGTTAATCTTCAAAATCCATGTAACGGGTCATGAGGTTGAGACTAAATCTATGGAATACAAACCCTAAAAAATCAAGAAGTCAAATCCCTAATCAACAAAAAACCAAGGGGTGAAATTAAAAATAAATTTAATAAAAAAAATAAAATAAAATAAATAACATTTAGAAGAATAAAAACTAAGTTTAATATAAAAATAAAATGAAACAAAATGTTTAGAGATGAAATTGAAAAAAACTCAATTAAAAAATAATAAAAACAAAATAATAATAAAAAAATAAAAACCAAATCTGATATAAAAATAAAATAAAATAAAACACTTAGTGATGAAATTAAAAAATATATATATACCAATCAATTTGATAAAAATAAATAAGGAAACAACTCTCAATTTCGACAGGACAATAAAATTCTGGAGAGGGGAGAAAAAAATCTGCTAAAGCTCAATTTCCACACCTCCACTAACACACATCAATCTTTTTTTGTTTTTAATTTTAAAAATATTTTTATTTTTTTAAATTAATATTTTTTTAATATTTTGAAATCATTTTGATACGATAATATTAAAAATAATTTAAATATATATATATATATATATATATATATATTATTTTAATATATTTTCAAATAAAAAATACTTTAAAAAATAATCTCAATCATACTTCCCAATACTTCCCACTACCACGATAAGATGCAAGGAGAGGCTTTGAATTAAGAGCATTATGAGTACAAAACGGGTTTCTATAATATTTTCGTAAATATGGATAGTGTTTGTCTCATATCTTCAAACTTCTTAATACAATTTCTTTATTCCACCCAGTCATTTTTCGTTCAATAATAATAAAATTTATTTCATTAAATTAATTAAAAATTCATTTCTTAGATTAAGCTTTTTTGGGGTTTGTTTGCATAAATTTGATTTGTTTGGAGGAAATTACAGGTATTGCAGATTATTCATATTCACAGTAGTAGACATACAAAACTGCCATCAATGGACATGAAGATGTGTGAATGCTATGCAGATGATGATCTGAGCCCCCTTGATACTCAAGCCTCAACACTTCCCGTTCTACCAGAGCTGAAATTGCTCTACAGCCTCCAAATCATTACCTGCATGAGGATGGGCATTAGAAGTGTACTTACAGAAGTAGTACACGAGTGCCGGTCCAACTAACTTCACAAGCTTTTTAGGGCCGTGTATGCAGAAACATGAACGTCACAGCACTCTGCATTCCATGAGAAGTCCTTAGCCATAGCATCTACTATCTTCTGCTTCCATTTTGATGGGTTGTTCTTCTACAGAAAAGCATGGCATCATTAAAATAAATTAAAAAATAATAATAAAAATAGAAGATGAATTCCGTGACCATGCAAGTACTCACAATTTCATCTACCGCCTGGCTCAAAGGCAAATATCCGAAGGTAGAGCTAATGAACCGTGAAAATCTAGTGGTCTCTTGTTTATGATCTACAAAATGTCTGCAAAAGAGCTAAAGAGAGTCATTCTTGCTTTACGAGGGAGGAGAGGAAAAAGGGAGAACAAAACGTACAGATGTGAAATTGCTTAAAATTTTCTACAGAATACATTACCTGAATTTGTTCTCATTGGATGTTACTGCAACCGGAGCTGCTCCATATTTCAAAGCTTTCAGCTACAAATTTCATATTACACAGATAATGCTAAGTCAATGGAACAGCTTTTGATACAGACACGCGTACGCATATAAATATATGTTCATTGAGCAGCAACACGAGGAAAGAAACGGAAGGGGAACTTAAGAGATGAAGCAAAATTGATGAAATGTACAAAGTTGACCAAGACATTTTAGCCCATGCCCCCCAAGCCCATATGAATCATATGAAGTTAGGGACACTGAAAGGAAAAAGATCGGTAAAAGAACAAGAGTGGAAATCAGTATAAAGAAAAGAACTTTTCATTCAATTATAAGCACCATGGACCCTCAGGAATACAGAGCTAAAAAGGATGGACTAGCAAATTCCAGCAGCACGATGCAGGGTCAGAAGCAGTTTATGCAATTCAACACTTAATAGACACTAGTGGGCTTGTATGGAGTGTTTCTGCAAACAAATGTATGTGTGATTGATCTCTTTAGGCCTTCCCAGGTTTTACTTCGTGTAGGTGATGACTTGGATTTCGGATCTTCCAGACAAGAAGCAGATGCACTGGAGATTTTGTTTTGATGAAAATAATTCTCTACTTACAGGCACTTGGAGTAGAGGATCATGAAAAGATTGGCACAAGATTATGTCTGAACCTGCAAAGATCAGATGCAATAGAGCCTCATCATATTTGTTTATGAATCTCACAGTTTCATCCTGTGGACATTGGAGAACAGAAACCAAAGATTAGAGCCTCAGCAGATAACAATGAGGAAAGTTGGGGATAGGGTACAAAGTAGTGTGATAGATACTTCTTCAGAGACAGAAATTTTGAGTGAAAGAGCATGCAGAGAAAGATTGCATGAGATGATAGAATATCCCAAAGCATTACCACAATATATACCTTGTTGGAGTTTTTTTTTTTTTTCTTCCTCGGCTCAGAAAGCCCTCATATATGCACACACTTGAGTTTATACTGTGTTTGGGCTGTAAAAGCATCAATTTGATGCTTTTTAGGTGCTTTAAGACGATTTTGAAAAAAAAAACACTTGAAAAACATTGATTTTATGTTTTTTCAGTCCAAACACACTTGCAAAAGCACCCACACCACATTACCAAACACACGCTATGATTGTACCCTCTACCTTTAGTTCTTGCTTAAGATATTCCAGTGCTCCATCTGCACTTGTCGCTTTGCTTCCCATGAAGATGAACTGAGTGGGAAACAACTAAACAAATCAAATTCCTGTATATTTCTGTGTAAGACTAAAAATGAAAAATGACAACAGCAGTTTTTACTGATTCATGCGGCTGCCAAGGAAAATTGAGAATCACTGTTCTTGTCACTTTCTTAAGTACCCTCATTTCACCAGCTAGTAAGGAGTTTCTCCAATATTCAGCACTAAGCTCTGTATTCTCTTCAAAGAAATAAAGATCCCAAAAACATGTACAAACCTGGACACTCTTTTGTGTAGCATTCCAAACTGCCTTCTGGTTATTCAGATCAAAATCCAAAGATTCTGTGGAGATGCATCCTACCTGATTAGAAAGCATTTGAACTTCTCAGTTTGATGGTCTAATATATCCTGAGAAGTTTATTATGTTTTATATACCTTAGAATCACTTATTATGAAAATAAATGCACCTGCTCCAGGATATTTTAATTGTTATCACACATATATTGTAGATGCTGAAGTTAAGAATCAAAATGTGCAGAATAATTTTAAGCCAGGGAACAAGAAGCTTAAGAGCTAAAACATGCCCCTAGGTACAAAATATTGACCTGGGAACCATATGTGGAACCTGTGCTATGTGCACAACACAAAGCTATCACATTTTGAACACTTAGCTGTTAGCCCTTTTTTTAAATGGATCCTTGAAAGCAGTTGGCTTTCTGATTTTTCACATCAAAATGAGTAGAAAAAGGTGCATTTTGACAATATAAACTGGCAAGTCCAAATGGTTTAATACGCAAATGATTCTTACTAGGATTTTATTCAGTAGATTTATTTTCTTTGTTAGTATAAAAGATTCTAACTAGGATTTTCTATGTTTAGATTGGTCCTAAATAGTATAGAATATCCTATTTTCTATATTTCCTACTGTATATATTTTAGTATAGAAGTATCTATGCAGGAGAGTTAGGGATGGTGGGGAGTTTTGAAAATTATGGTTTGAGAGTCAAACTCAGGTTCTAAAGTATTACTTGCTTTTACCACTTTTTCGATCTAATCCTCACAACTCTCCATCATCCCTAGTTCCTGCATAGATTCCTCTATACTACAGTACATTCAATAGGAAATATATAAAATATCTACGTTAAACATGACTAATATAAACAAAGAAAAATCCTAATTAGGATCTTTCACACTTGGAAGAAAATAAACCTAATGAATAATTCTACATTCTTCTTATTTTGATTTTTTGCGTTCATCAACAAAGCTCTACCTGCATACATGAGCTTCATGTAATGACTAGTGCCTGTATGTATTGCAGGCTTTCTAATCAACAGCCACCATGCGTCTCCTTGGCACTGTCCCATTGCACAATATTACAATATCTTCCCTACAAACTACAACTCGCACCAAAAACATAGACACCCTTTTAGGCAGGACACCCAGGGTCCCCACTATAAAAGTTGTATTTGAAGGATACTAATGAGTAATGATACAATCAAAAGGCTCACTTTGATAGTTTGGTCTATGGTGGTGATGTAAGTTTAGGGTTCAACGCCATTATCCATTCCTGGGTTACACATCCACACAACCATTGTGCCTGATCTATATTGCTCACTTCATCCAGTTCCTAATGCCTTGACTTTCCCTAAGGTCTTTACTTCGACTGCTCCCATTCATTGGTAAACATATAACATGCCTCATCTCACCAATCAAATGTGTCCAGATTGTAAGAGAGTAAACCACATAATAAGGTTAAAAATTCAGATTCTCTTGACAGTACCTTTCCCAACACAGCCGGATAACATAATTAAAAATTTAGATTCATTTGATATGTCATAACATGAAGGACACATCGAAATCATTATTTCAAGGTCCTATATGCAACACTTACAAGAACAGTAGATGAATTTTTGGATAACCCCAGCTGCTGCTGCAATGCAACTTTGCAAATGGATTTCCCCTTTAGGTCATCTGCACTATAATTTTTTGGAAGAAATTTGTCCTTTGAAGGATCCCAGGTGGAGTTGTCAAACCCACAAGGAGAAACAAGCAACTTGTCCCTAAAACCAAGAATGTACCAGGAAATTTATTTTATCACACACAAAAAAAAGGAAAAAAAAAACATGTCCTGTTATGGGAAGTTTCTGAAAAAGGCTGCCCAGTGAGGTATTAAAATAACAACATTGCCAACAAATTAATGAGTTGCAGCAAGAATGGAATCTAAAAGCTGGAAATGCCATGTAACTTACTTGTGAATCGCTAAGGTAGATTCTAATCCGTGACTGAAACTATTAATGATCCTTTCTTTTGAATAAATAGACACCATAACAACTTTATTTGAGTACACAAGTCCACCCTGCATATTAGTAACAGATAAAATATTCAGGTAATGGAAGATGGAAAAAGAAGCTAGAACTTCAATACATGAGAGATAGTTCATATGTTTTAGATTAGCAGGTATTTATCAAGTGTCTAAAATTTTGCAACTTGACCTTCCCTAACATTAGATTAATCATGTGAAATCATGGTATAATGAAAAATCTTTTTTTGATTTCATATTTTTTTCTCAATTTCTAAATATCCACAGAATTTGACAAAAGAGGAACTTGGTCAACTTCACCGCTTCAGCATCATACTAATTAGTTGACATGACAATAAGAAGTTACTTCTTGCAACTAAAAAAGATAATTTGCAATCTAGGAGGGATTCCATTACCATTGAACAAAAATGGTTCAGAATGCAACTAAAAGACTACAAATAAACCCATATTCAGTATTCAGTGTTAGAGCATCCAACCCAAAGCTTAAGTTCGTAATTGGCGAGGCCACTATACCTTATAAAACATCAGAAGGTCCAAACTTCCCTAAAGTGGGATTTACTCACACTAGGATCCCCTCTCATGTCTAGGCCCAAAAGGTAAATAATGCAAATCACTAAATCAATTTTAGTCCAGCTATCAAGAACAACAGAGAGATAACTCCTCTCTGATACTGCAGTAGCTGGCTTTGATATAAATACACCAAACAGTGGCAAGCTTTGGTACTGTGTATAAAAGCATCCAATCCAGAAGTTTAAGCTAGTAGATAGTGGCTCTGTTTGACCTTATTGTGATTATAAATTAAGCAGATTTGGTCCGAATTTTAATAGTAGAAGCGTTTGGCCTTTAAAAGTAGAAGAGTTTGGTAAAGAACTTGCATTTAAAAAAAAGCAGGCAGACTGTCTCTGAAAAAAAGGTAAAAGCTGATTATGAGATAAGCATGTCTTCCCCTTTAATCATCTAAGGGGTTGCTATTTTTACAAGCACAAAAAGGTCAAAACAAGCCCAGTATCACTCATAAACTGCATATCAACCATCATATATAATCAATATGGGGGTTTTTCGACATAGGATTCTACTACAATTATTCTGATTGATTATCATGTGACTCGGTACATTCTCATTCACTGAAATGTAGCAAATAAGCAACAACTTTCAATGGTTTCTTCGATGCAAAAAGTTAATAATAAAGAAGAAACAAAATGAATCCTTGAAAAATGAATCCTTGAAAGATAGCCAATCACATGCTAGTTTGGCTTGCAGATCTAATGATTCTTTTTGTGGCTAATTTCTGTAAGTGAAGATCCAAGAAGATAACTTACCAAGCATGTATAAGAAAAGGAGCAAAAGATAGTACAAGACGGCAAGTAACTATAGAAAAACATTTTAGCTACATAGCTGTTAAAGAAATTTTCTACTAAAAAGAGAGACATTCAGAAGGGAAAAAAAATTGATAGACAAAATTATTTACCTTCAGAATATTGACAAGATGTGTCATAGTGTGATCTTGTAAACGGTCAGGGCGGTGAAGTCTAGCAGGATCAAGTCCGCATAGTGCTAGCTTATCAGGTTGCTCAAGGCACTAAAACATTATAACAGTAACATAATATTATGTACAGAGTAAAAGGTCTCAGCCAGAATGGAAGAGATGTAAGAACCTACTTGTGAGTCAAAGCCATGGCATGTCAACAATACTCTGGTACCTCCAAGCCCCTGTGGATATGACAAACAAAAGCTATGATGACACAGTTTTTAACAGAATAATGTTTACGTTCCCTCTTCAACTGCATTAAGTACTGGAAAAAGGGATAAAGTAAAACAGGAATACAAGGTGACATTTAAAAATTCCAGGTCAGAAGAAGAATGCTTATAGCCAAGTCTGGCATTTCGCATCCTGAAGAAAAGGAGAAGGTGCACAGAAATAACTTATAGTGTAATGAAATCAAAGTTCCATGGTCTGAACCCTGGGGTTATTTGATGCAAATTCCGAACACTCCACTTAGTTCTACCTCTAGTTCGTCCATAAGTCCACTGGATCTCTCAGGCTTAACAATGAAATCCATGCTTGGTAATACAAATCAGCAATAGTAAAGGATACGGCCATGTCTCATCTTTATATCTCTCTCGTTCATACTCCAAGTTGCTTGATATTTAATTAGAACAAGATGTCCAATATTATGTCTTAAATATTAACAGTAGAAAATTACTGTTTTAAGATGCATGAACCTTTCTTTCTAGGCAAGTTACACTCGTGCACACAATAGAGATTCAGCCAACTTCCTCATCCTCCACCTCTATTCTTATATGGACAGGAGATACCATCTGACTCAAAGGCCACTAGAAACTTTGAAGTTTCAACGTACTTTGCTTCTTTTCATGAATATGCACGTAGAAAGAAAGATGGAGAAATGATAAGTGTCATGAGGCAAACATCTGCACGCCAAATCAAATAAATCATTAAGCTGAAAAGAAAGCAGATCAAGTTGCACCTGTTTAACAAAAATATCCCAAAAGAGTGGCCCGACAATAGCAGTTTCCCAATTGTGTATGTGTAACACATCAGGCTGCTTTCCAGATTTTGCTATATAATCCAATGAAGCACGAGAGAAATAGGTAAATCTGAAAGCATAGAACAAAAAAAAACACCCAATAAAACAAATTGTTATCTACTGATTATAACAAGCAAGCAAGGAACAAGTTGAAAGAAATAGCACAAGGAAACTAAAAATATGTTAGTTCTTTTGTGCACAGGTCAAAATAGAATCATATGAGAAAAGGTCTCACACAACACTCTGAAATGTAAAATAATTCAAACTGCCAACTGCTCATTCTCTCATTACTGATTTGAAAATAGCTGTTTATATATGCTTTATTCCCTCAGAAAAAGATGTACAAGCCAGTCTTTCAGTCTTCATGAAAAAAAATATCATTGTATAAGAGTATAGGGTTTCCTTGTGAAAATCATAAGTTAATATCACTATTAAATTCTACAACATTATTTCAAAAATTATTTAATTTGACAGAAATTGACCAGAACTCAAAAGGCAGGATCCATATCACTAAAAAAATCTACTACCAGCTCAGCATAAATTGGATGTCTCAGTTTCTAAGAGAATGCACATGTCAACTAATTTATTTTTAAACTATGATGGATGGCTGATTTTTACATACAGAAATTTGACTGGTGTGCAGGTTGAGAGATGCAGTGCAGTTGTTAAATGATCAGGATGCTTAAAGACAGAGAACTACTTGGAGGCTACTAATAGCACAGCTTTTAGTTAAGGGTATGGATGGCTATTAGAAGAGAGACTGGGACTAAGGAACTGTTGGATAGACATAAATCTTTTCACACCAAAGAAGATCATTTTGAAACTCATCCAAACAATATTCTCTCTCTACTGTCTTTGACCACAAGATTCATCAACTTTGCAGTTGACTGGAAATTGTAATGTAACTCCTTTCTGTACTAAATGAAAACACCTCTCCCTACAGATACCTATACCAACAAGAATTGAAATAGGAATTTCTTTCCAATGTCATTGGGTTGGAAAGGTGCCACACCAGTACTAGAGTAATGGTTAATGAATCTAAAAGTCATTGGCACATGCATTAAACACTTTCTTTACACCATCCATTACTTATGTTGAACATGGGTATTTCCTGCCACCCTATAGGATATACATATTATCACAAGTGAAGAGAATTTGAAAAGCGTTAAATAAGTACTTTGTAAAATAAGCAGTAACAGGAATAATTTTTACCAACCGTTCAAAGTCATCTGAGTAGCCATATACCCTTTCACGATCAAAAAAGGATGAATAGTACAAAGGTTGAATGAGAGTGACTCCAATGCCATGGACGATGCTGAACAAACAGCATTAACAATAAGATCGAGGTAAAGAGCTTAAACAACGAAGGCAATGCAAAGGCGATATCTCAGTTGCTTGTTGAAAAATTTTCTCCTGGGTAACAATCGACTGAAATGGAGGTTAATCATGAAAATAACAACATAATCTTCCTGTATCAAGGACACAGCCGAAACTCACCCAGTCCAAATTCTGTTTCCATGCAATTGACCATTAAAATATGAATACAACTCTGCCTCAATTTCTCGCAGTCCTTGCATTTCAGTGAGGTCCAGACATGCATACCTTCAGGGAGATGACATAAAATTTTCAGGCTTGCAATCTAGATTCTAGTGTATAATCAAAAAAATACCTAGAACAGCAAACATTCAAATTATATCACAGCACGTGGCCCGGTACATTTTCTACCAATATTTGGCATCTCATACAAAGTTTGATTGTGTGAAAGAAGCCCTATGTTCCCTCACAGTCCCAAGGGTATTTTGTCCTTGGTGCAACTCAACTATATCAATAAACAAAGAGTGATAATGTCCTACAAACTTGGAGGATGCATGGTGAACTTCTCATTTTTGCACACACCTCTATACTATTCCGGTTTAGAAATTCCAAATCATTGGTATATAATAATAGCACGCTCAAAGAGGTGTTGACACCTTGCTGTGCAGAATCAAAATTGGGAAGACATAGAACCCAATGTGAGAGGAATTTGATCATCATACTCCGATAGAAACATTTTAGTGCTGTACTGCTAGAGCCCCCCCTCCCTCTCTTAAAAAAAAAACTACAATAATTAAGATGAACACACTTGGACAAACTGTAAATTAAAAAGTTCTAGTGAACACGCATCTTTATACAAAAATGTCCCTAACAAGAGATTGAAATAAATATAAAACACAAAAGATGAGGTACATCAATTACTTTGGCAAAATAACCTCCACTATGTGTCCTTTTTTCTGCAGTGCCTTTGATAAGCCTGTCACATATGATGACAAGGATCCAACCGATACCAGTGGTTCCATTTCAGTGCAAATTTGGATTATGTGAAAACCAATCCTGAATTTAAATAATAATTAATTAGTATCAAAATAATTTACAGTGTGAATGTGATAAAAAGCATCAAGATCCAGTACACCAACTCATGCAAGTTTATACATTGAGAATATAAAAAAAAAAAAATAGTAGCAAGTCAACACGCACACATGCATTTGAAAGTGCTTTTCAAAATGCATTTGGGCTGAAAAAAGCATCGAAATAATTGATTTTATGTGTTTCTAGATAGTTTTGATATAAACGTCAAAAAACACCTATCAAAGCTTTTTCAATAAAGAATCTACACCACATTACCAAACACATGCATTTGAAAGTGCGTTTGGATTGAAAAAGCATCAAAATAATTAATGCATTTTTAGGTTTTTTTGAATGGTTTTTATATAATGATGCTAAAAGTATCACAAAACACCAATTGATGCTTTTTCAGTTCAAAAGGCACTTTTGCAAAAGCACACACAGGCGTTTGAAAGTGCTTTTCAAAGCAGGTTTAAAAAAAACTAGTAGCGAGTCAATAATTACATGCGTTTGAAAGTGTTTTTCAAAGTGCGTTTAGGCTGAAAAAACATCAAAATAATTGATGATGCTGAAAACATCAAAAACACCTATAGTGCCTTTCCAGTCCAAAAAAAAACACTTTTAGATGAAGTAATCATTACTTTCTGCTTCCATCGGAGAAGTGACGGAGTTGTGCCAGAAGCTCAGCATCAGTTTTCTGCCGGATGTCGAAGAAAACAAGAGCTACACTAAACTTGTTACTCATGACTGCTTTTCTCATACCAGAAGCCTCAGCAGAATCAATCAAGCCAGTTAGGACCATTGAGTCAATCCGAAGCAGCAATTCCCGCCACAATGATTGCTCATTTCCTTCAGAAAGCGCTGTCATTAAAATAAATAAATTTGTAATCAATTATTTATTAAATAATTTAACCACAAAAAAAAAAAAATTCAATCACCAAACCTAATTTGTTGACAGCCTCCAATTGCTGGATTTTATCAAGCAACAACTGCTTCTCTCTGTTTGCTTTATTGAGCTCTTCAACAGCCAAAAGGCGTAGTTTGTTTAAGTAAAGAATATCTAAAACGAAAATCATTAATTACTCATTTATTTATAAACAAAATAAATAGAAAAAAAATGTATTACTTACTCTGCTGAGCTTCTTTAAAAAGCAGCCAAATGTCATTATATTTCTCTTCCTCCTCTTCTTTAAGTAAGCCGTTAGCGTCTCCTCCATTGTTACTATTCTTGCTGCTGCAGCAGACGAGACAAGGTTATCAAATCACTCATTTGAAATTTGAAAACAGAATTGGTATTGATTAATTACCTGAGGGAGCAGCAAACTGTTCGTCGAGCTTTGACGGTTTTTTGGTGGTGGATTGATGGGTTGGATTTTGGGAAGCAAGCGAGTGAGAGGATGGTAGAGTTTATTACAGACTCCATTTTCATTTACTGTTTATTTATTCGTTTGAGTCACTAACCCCCGATGCTCCGCCCTAGGCAAGGGCCATTTTATGAGGACAAAACAAAAGGAGGTGGCGGGCATGAAACATGTGACTAGAGCACCTACTCTCATCACTGGCTTCAAGCCTTCAACTCAGTTCAAGCTGGTTTATTAAACATAATTATAAAACTTAGTCCGACTTAACCGATGCATCAAAAACTCTTGGGCCGAAATCATATTTTTTAAAAAAAAATCAACTCAAAAATAATAAAAATTAATTAATTAAATTTATGAATGAACTTAAATTAAATCAATATACATATAAACTAGATTTTAAACCAGATTTAATTATAGTTAATGTGTTTTTGATATAAATTACTTGCAAGATGTAATTATGTTTTGTGTAAAAATCAATTAGATATAATATGTTGATACAACTTTTATGATATTATAAAAGTTTTCCTTTAAAACTTCTTTTTTTTAATTAATTCTAGGTTTCAATGCGTGGTTCTAATTGATAATAGTTTCTTTACCTATTCATTAGGCGTAGGTTAAATATCAAACTCCTGTGAAAATTAAAAGGATATTAATTATATTTTTATATTTGTCCATACTATATAAAGCATGAAAAAATATTTTGAATATAATTATATGAGATTCCCACTGTATGTAGACAATTGAAGTTCGTTTGACTGCTTCTATAATCCAATTTGTAATTAAAATAAAATCTTCTCATTTATAAACTCGAGGACTAATTTGAGAGATAAATAAATATTAGAGGGTGAGAATGCAAGGTTGGGTGGTGAATTGATTTTATGACAGCTATTCAAACAAGAATAAATGAAAATACATACAAACAAGAATAACTAGGAAAATCAGCAACTGAACAGAGGGATATAATTGCAAAACATAAAACAAAGAGTGACTAACATGAATCTTTACAATCTTCAACCTCCGGTCCTCTGAAGGAGAACGAATCCGTTCGTTTGACCCGGATAGCAACCCCCAGGAACAATACCATTACAAAACAAACCTCTCTCCAATCTCTTTTTCAATCTTCAACCGATTCAAGCCAGCCATTTGGTATTGTAGTGGTTTTTTACGGCAGTGATTTACAAATTATAATTTTTTTTAATCAAAAGTTCATAATGATAACCCAAATACTTTCAAGATTATAATGTCTTTTTTTTTTTTTGACAAAAAAACACTTTCAACCACCTTCCCACGCTACCGAACCAAACGGGGATTCAAAAGCCTACGAGGAATAGCAACTTGGGTTTTATGAACCCTATCTTCGAAATTTCTTTAGAAGAAATAAGGAAATGCAAACAAAAGCAGGAATTCAATCGAGGCACAAACAAAAGATTTAATTTCTGTAACCCAAACATTTTGCTGGTCTCACTTAATTCTAATCTTTTTTTTCCTTGACTTTCAATTATTCTTCACTATTATTGATAAATTACTGACAACATCAAGAACACTGAGCATATTCGGATACAGTGACAACAAGAATCCAAACTAAGAGCAGGAACACGTCACAAGGACATCTTCTCATCGATGACTTAGCTTGCGCTTCTTTGCCAGCTTTCTCTCCCGTTCTCGCCGCTCCTCCTCTTCTATCAATCGGAGTTGCTCTTCATCCTCCTCCCGTGCGATTCGAGCACTGCATCACCATGCACATACATGAATCAATCAAATAACTACAAGTTGGATGTGATCCAAAACATATCCCTGAGTTGGGTGTGATGGAGCAGCACATCATCTCTATTCTCCTTTGTGATTTCCTCGCCAGCCACTCAAATCAAAGCATGCTTGTGAAATATATTTTAACCAAAACATGCTCAAGGAAAAGGAACAAATAAAGATCTTGATTAAAAAATTTGACAGGGATGTTAAAAAAAAAGGGAAAAAAAAAAGAGGCAAGTTGATTAAGAGCTGCGATGGGGATGTTAAAAAAACAGAAAAAGCAAGTTGAGAACAAAATCAACAGTCAATACAGAAAACAGTGGATAACAACATTCAATAACATTCTCGTCTACGATTATTTAATGATATACTAACCTTCTCCTCTCTTCCTTCATGATGTCATCGAAATTTGCCTCCATGTCACTATCATCATCATCATCATCATAGTTACCACGGTTTTTATTTCTGCAAAGAAACAGCAGTAGCTCATAAAAAAGAAATTACCTCAAACCATCTATCAAGATCACATAAAAGCATCAACAAAAATTCAGGCACACAAGTTGACAAATCAAATCCAATTTAATTGTGAATCCAAAAGTAGGTCACCCAAAACCATATCACAGCTTGATAATCCTTACAGCACAACTGATAAATTAGAGGGCATGATATTGACTGAGAAGCTATCTAAGTCAAGAGATCATTACTTGAGAAAAATATGAATCAGGGAGATTGATTATTCAACAAAATAACAGCAAGAAAGTTATTGAAGAAGGGAAATGAAAGATAGTATGTGAAAGGGAAGAAGCAGCAGTAGCAGCTTTACCCAATTAATTTTCTGAGCATACTGAAAGCATCCTCATCATCAGAGCCTGCATCAGGAAACGGTCTGACAGGCTTTTTCTTGGGGCGGTTATCTTGTAACGATGCATGAGACGAAACTTGCTTGATTGGCTTATTTATCTGCTAATATTCCAGGCAGGAAGTGAGAGATAAAGAAACATTTAACAAAGATCATGTTGTCGTAACCATTAAAATATAAGAATGGGCTCAAACCTGAGATTTTAAAGATGACAGTGGCTGTTTTGGTATCGGTCTAGCCTTATTGGGTTCTTGTAATCCTTTTCTCTGTTCCCAGTGTTGCTTTGGAACAGATGACTTTGAAGGGTTTGAAGGGAGAGATTTGTGCATAGCAGGCAGGATTTTCTTAGCACTTGGTGATGAGGCCTTCTTCTGCATGATGGAGGAAGCAGGTGTCTTTGAAGGCAAGAATTTTGGCCCTGCAGGCCGGCCAGGCCCGGTCCCATTGTTGCTACCTAACTGTCTTTTGGAGTTTATCGATGTTGCATCAGGTTTATTAGCAGATGTTGGCTTTTGTGACCCTACTTTAGAATGCATTTGGCCATTCCTGAAAACTGGCTTCCTTTCTTCACGAATGCCATGAATATTTCTGCCACTATTGCTGGAAGCTTGTTTGATCTTTTGTGGAACTTGAGCAGATCTCGCCTCTTGAACATCAGCAAAAAACCTGTATAAGTTTCCTCAATAAAAATAGCATGTAAACTAATCCTGAATAACCAGATCATGAACAAAAGCAGTTACCAGAATTAGGAGCAGAGACATTTCGGGGGGCAGGCTCTTTTGTAGGAGCTGGGAGCTCTGCATCATCCGTTAACAAAAAAGAATAATCTCTCGTATCCTTGAGTTTTTGGACTTTTGTTTTTACCTGCACATTAAGTGAAAATTAATGTCATTGATCACTACAAAAGGAAGAAGAAATAAAAAGAGCTGCTCAGAATACCTCATTCTTTACTTTCGGTACAAGTCCATGTACTCTGTTTTTTAAACCTACAGCCGTTGACGAGGAACTCTTTTTGTTCTGCGAAAGCAAACAAGATTGTGAAAGTAAGATCTCCATCTGATATATACTAGCAGATGTTTGCAGAATCTTCATTCCAACATGGCAACAAGTCAAATTCATAACAGCATTTGCAGTTGCAGATCACTAAAGTAAAGCAGTCCAAAATCAACAAAACCCACAACGAAGAAGCTATAGAACCAATACAGAGTAAAGACTAGATCACACCTATACTACCAAGGCTACGAAATTTATGTCAAAATATTGATTTCACTCAATACAAAGGTCCATTTCAAGTTGCAAGTGTGCCATTCCATTTACAAAAAAAAGGTCAAAACCGAAATTGACACCCCTTGAAAACTTATGGTATTATAGTGACTGAACTGGTTTAGGAAATGACAATGTAGTGATATACTAAATTACAAGTATCAGAGCTGCCTTTTTCACATTAAAGTAGTTCCACATGGCTCCCTTTGGGAGTAGCATACTCCACCAGTCAGGAAAATTATCTATTTGTAAATTGCAAAAATTAAAGCAACCACGATAAGAATTAGAAAAACTAGGCACCTATAATTTCGCAAATTTTAAATCAATGTAACAGTGCTCTACAAGAATGCATGTACAAAAATGCTTTGTAAAAAGATAATCTGCTGCATGCATTTCTCACATGATTTGGAAAAAACAAAAGTTTATGATACATACAGTATGTTGGGCGTTTGGAACTCTGAGAGCCAAATGTTGGTTTTCTAGTATTGACTTGCTTTCTTGAATTACTCTTTGAGAAATAACTGGTTGAGAAGGGCCAAAGAATGAACCATAACTGCAGAAAAATAAAGCCGGTGATGTGAAACAAACCATTAAGAAAAATAAGCATGAGCAAACATGCACGAATTCTACAATTCCTACACCTAAACATAATTTCAGACTGTTGAAGTTAGTTTCACAGGATGAACTTAAATGAAGCGACAAAAAATAAAATTTTCCTGGTCAAGTTTTTAGTGAGATGTTCCAGATGTGAGGCCACACTTAAGTAGTTTTAGACCCTGAATTAGTGGTCTATGTCTTTTACAAATTTTATAAGAAACCAATCATGCCATCACCCTAACTATACTCACAAGGACATGTTTGGCTGATCTTTTGGCACCAAAAGATTCATGTTAGATTAGGCTTTGATGACTTGGCAGCTGGAATAAACCAGTGAAGTTATCAACATGATAATACTGTAGAACAGGCAAGGCTTGTTCATATCGATCACTTAATTCCCTGACTCTCGTGATGCCTATGACACGTGATTCTCGCATGTAATTATGACTGAAATTTACACAAATAATTACAAATTGAGCAGTAAATATCCAACTGACTCACATAAAGTATTGTGTTCAAGTGTGGGCATGCATGTCTATGTTCACCAGAGGTTTGGCATTTACAAAAGGTCTACAACATTCAGTGTCGACATTCATTTTTAGATTAAAAAAGCAGCTCATTTCCCCGTGATAACAAAAAGAAACAAGTTTGAATGCATTAAGAAAAAAGAACACATCACTCACTTATCAGATGGGAGTTTTTTCTTCTCTTGGGATTTGGAAAGAGTGGAACCACTTTCCTTCCGCATCTTCTTTCTAATTTGTTCTTTAATCCGCTCCCTTAATTCAAGATATTCCACTTCCTCTACAGTGGGCTTTCGTTCTTCTTCCTCTTCATACTCCTCCTCCACTTGCTCTTCACCTTCTTCCTCATATTCATCATAATATTCATCTTCCTGCATGAACATGGCACTAATTAATGGGGGAAAAATGTCTATATTCAGAAATAAAAACTTTGATATTGAACCTAGAAAAAACGGTTTACCTCTCTATCATATCCTCGCATTGTCGCTTAAAATCTTCGATTTGATCAACGGAAAGTTGCTCTAATCAAAACCAATTGTTGCTGAAAATACACAAAAATTGATAGAGAAAAAAATACGGGCTCAATAAGAAGCCAAAATTCTCTCATAACCCAAGGCGTGGCTACTCGTTACATTGTCTTAGAGCTTTTAAAAGGTCAAGAATTTCATAGAATCAAAATTCAACAATCAAAATTCACAAAAACCAGATCAATTCAATCAGCTCCGAAAACAAACAAGATTTAACACGCATAAGATAATTACCTCCAAAACCACCAGATTTGACATACTTACGAAATATTCAACCACAAAACATGGAAGATAGATCAGATCTATACACATCTTTAACTGGTTTTTTAAATTATTAATTTCACACAAAAAAATTATTACAGTGAAACACAATTGAAAAAAGAACGCGAGAATCGATGAAATAGGAGCCAAATCCATGCAAAAAAAGAGACCGGTCTTAAAAATACATTAAGAAAAAAAACTGAAATCGACAAGAAAAATAACAGAATTACCTTAAATTTTCACGAGAAAAAGATCGAAACAGCGCTATTTGTGATCGCGAAAGCAGAGGCAGAGAACGACCGAGAACCGGAAGTCCGATTGAAAGAAGAGAGTCAAAAGACCTCTTGGATCTATATATTGCACACAAGCGTTCGAGAGAGAGAAAGAGAGGGCTTGTGGGTTCATTAGGTTTTCGGGGATAAAGAAGTGGAACCGGAAGGATCCAGGGACATAGAGGGGACTTTCACTAACATGCGCCATGTAGTGTGATGCGCACCCCATCCCAATTTTGCGGTTTCTCTTTCCTTTTGGACTAAACGTTTACTTATGTGGTTTCTTGGTTACTTGATAAAGTTTCTTTCGGGCTAAATTTATAACATTTTATTCACTCATGTTTTCTTTATTTGACAGCTTGGAAATGCGTTTGGGAACGCGGTTTGCGTTCCCACAAAATTTAAAATATTTTTTATTTTTTTATTAAAATTTAATATAATTTATATAATTTGGATTATTTTAATATATTAATATAAAAAATAATTTAAAAAAATAAAAAAATATTATTAATATATATTTTAGCACGAAAAATTATTTAAAAAATAACTCCTATTATACTACCAAACACTACATGTAAATTAAGATTATTTCACTCGCATTTGGTTAGAGATATTTTCGAATCAATTTACGTGTATAAATCTGTGTTGTGAGGTGAAAATAGTATTTAATACTTTATTGTTGTGTACTGTGCATATAAATATTTTAAGTTGTAATATATGAAAAAAACTTCAACAAATATATTTCATTTGCACCAAATTATTTATAATTTTTTAAACTCACATGACATGTGATGTTATGTAAAAATATTTATTTTTATTTATTTTTATTTTTATTTGCTAAAATATTATTACATTCCTTTATATAATTCTTTATATAGAAAAAAAATAAAAACTCTAATAATACTAATTAGAAAAAAAAATATTTATTTATTTCTCTATATATAAAACAAAATCTAATCATTTTCAAATAGGAAAAAAAACAAAAAACATGATAATACAAAATAGGAAAAAATAAAATTAATTAGAAAAAATATTTATTTCTATAAAAAAAAATATTGCATCGAATCTCTCTCGATTTGAGGCAACTCATTCTCAACTTCAAACCATTATTTTCAAACCTAGTCCGTCCTAGTGAATCAACCCGAGAAATAAAACGGTATTTGTTGAAAAAAAATAAAAAAACAAAAAAAAAAAGTTTAACAGGTCAAAAATTCACGTTAGCTTAATAACATGGTCAACTCTTGTCTAATCTAGTCAAACCCTAGCTATCAACCTGCTGACTATTTAAAAAAAAAATCAAGGTCGACACTCTTATATATGGCTTGAGCCTTACCTTAGGTTAGGTTTTAAAACTACAGTTCAGATATCAGTCATTGACCGTCATCCATCATGAATATCCTTTTACGTGTTATCCACTCCATTATGGTCCCAGACACTTTTACATGAGTCATCCTATAATGCAAACATGAATAACACGTTGGTTCTTTGATGTCTTTTTCATAATGGAGAACCACCTCATCTTCTTATGCAGAAGCACATTTTGTTTTGCGACTTCTTCAACCTATGGTTGTTCACAACACACAACAACTAACCATTAGAAAATGTTAAACACTAATACATGTTCTTTACAATTTATAACCAAAACCACAATAAATTGTTAGGCTTTAATGCCAACTAATGCAAATAGGAGTAAACGAGAAGGAGTTTTGATATGGACTTCTTAATCACGTAGTTAAGTAACCCCAAACGAAGTAGTTAAGGACCTGGAAAACAAAAAATCAAAAGTATTAGAAAAGACTTGAACCCATAATATAACCTTATATCTAAGAACTCTAAGTATATGAATGACATCACAAAATCAATTAATCTTTAATAAGTCAATGTATGATATTTGTTCTCGTAAATAAAGGTTGTTTTGGAACAGACAAACGAAAAGAAAAACTCACATTTATTTCCTAACTTGTTGCTGAATTTTGCAGCTAAAAAAACATAATATATTATCTTCTAACTAACGCTAATGGATCTATTTTGAATTGCAAGTTAATGGACATTAACTAATAATCAACGAACATAAGTCCAATAATAAAATAAACTATTAAACAATATCGAATGGGTCATAACAAACCCAATTTAAAAATAATCATTCAACATTAAATAAATAAATAAAATAGGATAATGAAAACAAAGTCTTCATGTTAAAATTCCTCCATATAGCTCGAATCTCTATTTTCCGCATATTTTTAGCAAATTTTCAGTCTTAACTTCGAATACATTGTTCTTTCTTGTCTAAATGAATTATTGCGCCTACTGTATATAACTGGAAAGCTTGAAATGTCTAAATTTCAGCCGAACTTAAATCGTAACAAGATGCCACATGTAGCTCCATATATGTTCCAAACAGTATACAAGTGTCTAGTCTGAAAGATTTGACAATATCTGTCTATTAACTTCGACCATCTGAAATAATATGTTACTGAACTTCATTTGACGTAAAAGTTTATCAAAATATAGTTTTATGTGTGTAATAGCTCTCTGTAAAATTTCAGCTCGATCCGATACAAGGTTTTAAAGACATACCCAATCTCACAAAACTGGTCAGCAAATATTTTAAAGTCAAAATTAAATCTAAACTTTGAGTAAGATTTGTTAAACCTCTTGGACCAAGAACACTAAAATAATTACAAGACTCTCATGTCTCCACTTGTAAAAATACTATAACAATACTTTACATGGAAAAAAACTAGAAAACTCTAACAATACTAAATAAAAAAATAAAATAAGAAAAACTATTGCCTTTAAATGGAAAACAAAAACTAGAAAAGCATAATAATAAAAAATAAAATAAAACAATAATTGTTTTCCAAAGAAAAAGCTCTTAGTATCAACATTTGTGTATATTGTTTTTATGAGAAAAATTCTTAGGTTTAAAAAACTAAGAGTGGTAATATTAATATATACAAACATATCATTTCATCAAGAACAATGCTATATATATATATATATATATATATATATATATATATATATATAGCATTGTTCTTGATGAAATGATATCATATTAAACATTGGCATCGCATGTGTATTTTTTTAAAAAAAAAAACAATAACAGAGAAGTTGTTTTTAATATAAAAAATCCAATAATTGTGCTTTTGGCTAAAAGCTGGGCTTCTTTTTTTATTTTAAAATAAAAATATGATTTCCATTTAAAGTGATTTTTTTTTAACTTCAAAGCAAAGAATGTACAATAAAACACAATTTTTAAAAATTTGTTTGGTATTTTTATGCTATAACTACAATGTTGTGCTATTGTTCGTATTACAAGGGGAAAACAATATATGATAATTATTTATTATGCTATGCTTATAAATTATCAAAGTAGATAAATAATATTTTTAAAATATAATTTATAGTGATTAAACTTAAACTCAATATATAAATTGACGTGGTTAAAGGATTGAGTTTCAGCATCAGATCGAGTTAACTTGAAAAAATTAAAAAAAAATTAAAGTTTTAATAACTTAAAAAAAATTTATATAAATATATGTTATATATATTATAAAATAATGAAGTTTAAAATATTATTTAATTTTTTATATATATTTTTAAAATATAATATATATTTTTTAAGTTAGAGTATTTTAATCAAAAAAATTTTTCCCTTATGTTAAAAAAACATAATTTAACATAATTTTCCTCAAATGAATACTAATAAATGAATATATAATATATATATTCCACATTAAAAAAAACAAAATTTTCTTTTAATATATAAGAAAAAATGGTGGGCCCTCCACAAGGCAATGCCTACTATTTGTCTTCGGTACCCCTCCATTTTAGATGCTTTGTTTTGGGAAGCACCCATCCAAAAAAAAATATAGGAGGCTAAATACTGGTGTTTTACATCGATTTTTTGGCTTAATAGGCAAAAAAAAGCACCCACTCGCAAAAAATATTTGTACATTAATTTACTTTTACTTTGTTTTTGGGAACAATCACAAAAAAAAAAAATTTTGGTCCCACCACTTATCAAGTAGATATTTTAAATTTGATTTTTTTTTATTTATATATATATATAAAAAAAGATAAGGTCTTTGTTAGGTTAATCCAGTGGGTCCCCATTGTAAAGGTGAGGTCTCGAGGGAGTCAATCCGTCAGATTGAATCTGACCGAGTCTGATTACTATAATATAAACAAATCAATGAGATTTATAGCATGCTAAAAATAATTTAATAAATATATTTATTTATATTAAATGATTTATAATTTCTTAAACTTGTTCGATATGTATCTATATTTTTTTATGAGATTATTACGTTCAAAAACTAATAAAAAGTTAACTAGGTCATAAAACACAGACGCATCATTTTAATAATTAATATATAGAAACCCCCTTTGTTATAAAACCACAACACGCTTTTAAACTAACCTCTTGCAAAATTAAAAATCTGGGGACACAAGGTATTACAGTTTTCTAATATAATGATGACGTGTCGAGCATGTGTTGCTCCATCTATTTCCTATGGAGCCTCAGGCCGTTTCAGCTAGAGCGAAAAAATTAAATTTTATAATGCACAAAAAATAACTAATTAATGATACTCTATTAATTATATGATGATATTCACTTTGAAGAAAAAGAGATAAAGTACAATAAAATTCATAACCAACAAAAATGACAAAAATCTCAGCCTAAAATTTCTTTATATATATATTTATATATATTTCTTTCTTCAAAGTGAACCAAAGAGAATAATTAAAAGGATATCACCCAAACACCATAAAATTTCTCAAGCATATGCATAATTCTGCATTCCATCTTTACATTTGATAGAGATGCTTCAGTTGCATATTAAATCAATTTTGCTCTTTTTGTAAGAAAACTTGGGAAGACAGACAGGTAAAGAATCAATTTTGCTCTTTCGTCAGAAAACTTGGGAAGACAGACAGGAGGGTTTACAAATATCATGTGAGCTCTGTATACAAAAAATGAGGGTGCATAAATTGTCATCCCAGGAAAGAAGAATATCAAGACAACTATGCTGAATGCTGTTACAAGAATCCTGACCTGTCCCTTCAAGCTCCATTTTGGAATCTTGCTTCATATTCACGGGTTGGCTGCAGACAAGTACAAATTCTTTGAGAAAATGGAAAGACATGATGCTGCAGACAAAAAACAGCGAGGGCACACAGGGAAAGATGAAAAGATAACAGTTGCTTTGGTGGTTTCTGCAATTTCTTAGGGCAGCAAACCCCTTCCTACTCGGAAGAAGAAAGCCAACTTCCTTGTAAGTTAAAGAGTATCAGTTAAGCATTCCATTCTTCTTCCAAGTACATGAAAAGAACATGTTGCTGCAAACCATGAATAATGGGGGCCAGCAGAAAAAAATGAAAAGCCAACACGTTCTAACCACGGTAATTTCTCTGATCACGGCCTACAGTGAAGTTATTCCTGAGGAAAGAAAACCACTTCTCACTCCGGAGAAGAAAAGGATGTTCCTTAAAACTTAATGGAACAGTTTAGAATTCTATTTGTATTGCAGAGTTGCCTGTAAAGCAAACCTTGGGCATACTCAGCAAATCTGCTCTTGCTATGGAAATGCATATGCCAAGGACAACAAGAAGTTGAAAACAACATTCGAGCAGAGCCTTGTTGAAGGACTTATTACCCAGTCCAAAAGTTGAAGCCTACAGAGCTCAAAGATAAAATCTCAGTGCCAGTACAGGGGTATGAACTGGGAACCTGGAAGTTCTATTCAAAGCAGGTTTTTCAAAACCTCTCAGCCTGGGCTGATGTCCCAGATGAATATGATGTATTTTCAAAATCTTTTATCTTGATTAAAGAGTCACTAGAATACAAGAGACAATCAGAAGAATCGTGCATAGTTGAAAATTATTACCATGAAAATTGCTAAAATTGACCTGCGCGCAAACCATCTCATATGCATTGCACGCTGAGCTCTTGCTGCTGCTTCCATGCTGTCGAACTGTAGATACACATGCCCAGCACTATTCCTGCAGGTCAAATAAACAGTTAAGAATGGAACTGTACGGCCATCTCAACTCAAACCAGCACCCTGTAGTTGCAAGCCTAAAACTGTGTACAAAGATTGCAGACACACGGTTCAATTTAAAATAGAGTTCCCATAAATATGGCATTCTAAAAGGGTAGTGGATTGGGTACATGTAGACAACATGACAATGTGATACCACTGAAAGGCCAATATTCACTCTTTTTTTCCTTAAAAATAGCTTCAGATGTAGTCAAGTTCAGTAACCTCAATTGGTTGTGACTTTGAGTAAGAATACACTCTATTGGTAGTGCTGCAATTAGAGTTCTGGTGGAGAGAGTGAGTGATGATGTATGTACAAGATCGCAACGAAAGTTCCATGTCACCAGAATTTTACAGGAAGTCAAGAGTAACCAGACGTAAGACCATAATCATTCAATAAGTATATTAGCACCCTCATATAGGCACCAAAACTCTAATGAAACCCTAAAACAAAGAAGCAAAAAGAATATGGTTCTAAACAAAATAAAACTCCTAATTAAAGCTAACCTGCCAGATGTCATAATAACCTAAAATAACAAGACGTTCTGAATGAAAAACAAAAGCAATAAAATAAAATATCTAATTTTCCTAAAACAAATATGTTGAAATCTTCCATTCGTTCTCCATCAGAGCACCTATAAAAAACATTATAGATAAAGTGCAATGTGTTGTACACTTACTTGTCCACCCAAATATGTTTCACCTGACCGTATCTTGAACATTCTTCTTCTACATCCTCTTTAATATCCAAATCAAAATCTGGTTCCGTCTGCAACATTTTTATGAGAATCAGTACTGCTCAATGGAGAACTGACAAAAAAAAAAAAAAAAAAAAACCTCAGTGGCTGGATCAAACATATTCTTCAGCAATAGACACTCGCTGGGTTGCCCAATAGATTCATAAGCAGGGGAAGGTAAAACTAGTGCCGGAAATGTTGCTGCTCCAATATTAGTTTGCCCATTGACAGGCAAGCTAATGGCTTGTTGATTTGGAGCTGATCCATTTAGCAAAGGTACTCCAAGAGAGCCTGCAATACTGGAAACAGAACTAGATTTAAGGCTATGGAACTGATATTTAAATAGAAAAAACAAAGTTAAACAAGATAGACAAACCTTGTGGCAGTGCCAGTCCGATCCAGCTTCTGCATAAGCAATGCTCTTGATTGAGCATTCAAAGCCTGAATGGGAAAAGTGAATTCATTTCATCAGCTGAAGTTTGGAGAAATTAAAAATGCCAGAAAAAGAAACAGTGCAACTATTGACACTCTTTCCTATGCAAGTTAGTCCTCATACCCTCAAATCATAACATCAAGAACTTCGACCTCAGCAAAACAATAATTGAATCATTAAACTTTGTTGCACGAAAAATAAAATTTCCAGCAAGTAAAATTTTCAAATTGGCATTGGCATATTTGATTAACCTTAGTGTCTTAAAATTGTTGTGCAAACTAGAGTCTCCAGTTACTATTACAAGTTTTCTCATTCTGTCAATTCAGAATTCATTTGACAGATTCGGATGGGGAACCTGGAAAATAAAAGCATTAACTCAGGGGTCATTTGTTTTGCATAAAAAATGTAAAATGTTTTACCATAAAACCCTTTACACAAAACAAATTTATGATGTTTGGTAAGTATGGTGTAAAAATATAGCAGTGGAATAATGATGGTGATGGGAGTGGTGGACTGGGGTGTTGATGGTGACTGAAATAATTTGATAATATTGTGATCTGATTTTGTCCTTAAATTATTTTATGGAATTTCAAGAGCTGACAAATAAACTAAGTTTATAGGTTGACTTTGAAATATTTTATGTAAACACAGAAAAATCAAGAAAACATTTTCTTGTAAAATATTTTATGCAAAACAAACACCCACTTGGATTACAAATTATCTCAAATCCTTGTGCATAAAATGAGACAGCTAGCACGATTTAAATCATACTCATATAAGGTTTCTAGCATTTTGTCTATGTTACATAACTATCACGACCACAGAGGACACGAATTTTTAACCAATTTTAGCAAAGTCTCTCTGATCTACATATTTCAAAAAAAAAAATCACACTAAAGTAACGATACTTAACCTTATGATGTACAAATCAATGAACACCATTTGTGTTCATGAAAATCTATACCTCATTCAGGTGATAGAATAACCAGTTAAGTTACTAACAAGTTAATTCCATTTTGGGAAAAGAAAAACATGGAGACCTATGAAAACCTAACCACCCAAGATGTTATAGTTGTGAAATTTAATGTACACACATATAGTATGTGATTGCAAAATGATGATGATAGGAAAAACATTAAAACAGTTGAGATATTTTATTGCAGGGGTTTCAGCCCTGTGAAAGCCATCACATTCATTAATTAGTGGTAACAAAACAGTAAGATGCAAACTGTAAACGTTGATGCTTACAAGATAACAGGATTGCATGACAGTAAGGCAAGTTTAACAGTCTGTCTCAACATCCATCACAATAGTGACCAAATTTGATTCATCTCCATGTTAGTACATCACTAACTGTACATATATACACCTGCTCTTTCCCATTTATCTTACACATCTTCAATAGAGGCAAAAACCACAAAAGGTTACAGAAAACATCCTGATGCAGGACAGCTTAGGAGCTGTTCTGGACCTGACTTTTGGAGGCTGTTTAGAGATGTATTGAACTGGATTTCTGCTGGGAATTGTAGAAACTATTAGAGTGACACTAATAGGGCCTCTAGGAGTCACACCTAGAGGGTAGAAAAACTTACACTTCACACCTAGAGGAGATTGCGTCACCCAATCAAAATCAAATTGCTAGAATTTTATCCATACACTCCATTAAAATATTGAAAGACTACGTGCTTATTTATAGAGTTCTAGTAGTTCAAATCCAATAAAGACTTGGATTCCTAAGTAAGAAAATAATAAGTCTGTAGAATGGAAAAAAACTAATAAGCTAATTAATCAGGACCAATAAAATACCAAGTAAAAATCTGACAAATTTCCAGAATTTCTAGAAATTACAGAAATACCCATTGTCTATGAAAAGAAAATTTTTGCTTCCTTTGTTGTCCACATCACAGATCTTTGGTTCCATGAAAAAGGTTTTATACTAATCACCATCCTAATAGTATCATGTTGTGCCAGCTTTAGTCATAATATCATAATAACAAAGTGTACCAAACAAAAGTGAAAAACAGTCCATTACTCCAAAATATAAGATCATCACCTCTCAAGGAATGTAAAAAATATCCCCCTTGTTTCTCTTGCCCCCCCCACCCCCCCAATCCCATGGCCTTGTCGAAAATTATTCTGGGTAATTTACTCTATAATTTTCATGTGCATTTTTTTTCATTATTTGATTTACAGGATTGTAAATTCATGAAATTAATGTAAACCATCATCCTTGATAAATAATAGGGGATTACAACCCCCTCCCCACCCCCTAAGAATAAATAAATAAAGTCATTCTTTGCCAATGATCATGCAAGTTCAAGTTCACTCATACAATAGATAGCAACATTTAACTCACCAATCCACCCCCATCATCATCGTCGAAGTCAGCAGATTTTACTCCACCGTCTTGCTGTCCGCCATGTTCTGTAACAGATGAAACCTATACGTACACAAACAATTCATTACAGACCCCAACATTGTCAAACTCATTTGGTTAAGGCAGCAAAGACAAATAGTTGACTGACAACAACCACTGTTATATATAAAACATATGAAGAGAAACCTAGTCTGAATTACAAAAACTTAGGCATACCTTAATAGTTCGACCCGCAATCTCTAGTTTTCCATTCAAAGCACTTTGTGCAGCCTTAGCATTTTCAAGTTGAGTAAACTGTAGGAGAGTGGATGAATTAATCAATCAACAAATGTGAATGATTAAATAGTACAAATATATATTGCAATCAACAAGAAGTCATCACCGACTTGAACAAATCCGAAACCTTTGCATTGTCCTGTCTCAAGGTCAAGAGGTAGTTGCACAAGCTCCACAATACCAAATGGTTCAAAAAGCTGAGTAACACGAAAGTAAGACATTATGTTATGTAGCTGGATCAAATTTGTGAAAGAAAGAGGATGGTTTAATAAATGGAAGTACTAGTTGTCTAACAATTACAAAAAAAAACTCAATCTGTGTCCAGGAAACTAACAAGGCATAATACAAGACCTGTACACTTCAAAATTCATGCAAAACAAACTATAAAAGCTAAGGGAGTCATTGACTGTTAATTCAACATCAAGGGCTGATGACAAGTAACACTTCCTTCAGCAGCATCAGTAATGATCCTCCTAGAGTTCATGAATCTGTAGTGAGTCCAAGTCTATACAGCAAGAGGTCATTGACCAAAAGCTTCTCAAATTTCTTCTACGGGCATCCTAAACTTCCTTTTCCAATTCAGCACAAGCTTAGCTAAAGACTTGCAAACACCAATGATGCAATTCAGAACGGATCTTTAAGAACAGTGGAAAGATAAAGTTCAATGTGCCCAAAGTTTAGTGGTTGATTTGAAGGGAAACTAAGAAAGTTACTTCTGATCTTAAATGATTACTTGTGTAGTTCAAAGAAAGTGATGCCAAAAAATTAATTTTCATTTAAATTGTTGTGGTTGGAATGGCAATTTCTATGATTTATTGGCATTAATGCCTCTATGCATAATTATTATGTTACAGCTTATCCTAGTTAATAAACAAAATTGATTATTACAAAAACAAAAGTGAACTTGTTTGTCTTAATGAACAATAAACCAAATGAACTCTCCAATCATATTACCTGTCTAAGCTGCATTTCTGTCATGTTAAAATGCAAATTCCCAACATATAGTTTTCTGTCAACTGCTCCAAATGGTCCAGTAACACCACCTGTGCCACCGCCTGAAGCACTAGGCTGAACGAGGTTCTTTTCAGCCTCAGAAGGCTTAACCATTACAGGTTGTCCAAGAAGCAGTTGACCTGAAAGAGTTATTGCCATTGGCACAGACATTGCATCATAGAATTCAACATACCTGCAGTTACGCCAGTGCAGATAACTAATCAGAACAAACGAAATGGAAGAAGAAATCAAACTAACAAAGCATACAGCAAATAGATGAAGGAAAACAAAAACTGTGCGCAGAGAGCTCAAGCTGAGTTTCTTTCAGTGAATCTGATGTCCCATGTAATAAAATATGTCAACTCATCGGAATAAATATACAAAACCAGAACACATTGTGTATCATGAGGATCAAGGAGAGAAGAGATGACTTAGAATGCAAAAATAAATAAATTAGCAGTGGTCTCCGCTTTGATACATGTTTGTGCACAAAAGCCCCAAAATCATAAACAAACAAACATCAATCAATGCTCCAACCAATGGCTCATTAATAAAGAATTTAGATGTTTTTAAAAAAACCAAGTTTTTGTTAACATAATTTCTTAAGAAAGATGGCTGCCAAAACCAAACTATCCAGACATAAAGGATCAACATTAAACCAGAATGGGAGCACCAATATTGAAATCCAGGACTAATTATACATGGCTCATAATCAGGTCTCTTTACTTACAAAATATTCAGAAGAAGAAAATTGGAAAAGTATAAAACAAAATTAGGTTTATGTCATCTACCTTGAGTGCGCTGAATGAATTGATTAAACATGTGTGCAAGGTTTTCCCATCATCCCTCATCATTATCGCATTGCTATTGCATTTAAGAATACAGTTAAACTTGATTCTTGGAATAAATATGCTAACAGTTACTTTAGAAGAAGTGCATAAGCATCTTGATGTTTAAACAGAAAGGCACACATACCCAACTCCTTTTGACCGCCTTGAATTTCTGTCCATTATCAATCGAACATCCCTGACCTGAAAAATCAAGGAAAACTAATTTCAAATCAAATTTTAATACAGAGCAAAATTTGCGGTGTGCAAAGAAATTTCAGAAATTCAAACTACATAACAAAACACCTATCAGAAGGCAATTGCATTACTAAGATTAGTCTAATCATGTAAACTACTTTTGTATCCTACGAGGTAATCTAGTTGTTGGTGTTTGAGTTTGATAGAGAAAAAATGGTGGCTAAGAAATCAAGGGTCTGGCAACTGAGGAAGAAGTTGCTGAAATGAAAGAGGAATAAGTTGAACGTGAAGTTCTGCATTCATTTGAATTATGAATCGCTGACAGAAAAATATAGTTCTACAATTATGATGGTATCTGGAGCATCTTGTTTGAATTTCCAAAAATACACAAGCATATGGGACGACACCACTCCTTAATACCAAGATAATTCACTTAATGCATGCACACCTTTTAACTCATCCCACATCTAGATGAGACAAGAAAGTCATTACACTACTTGTAACTGAAGCTGAAAAACGCAATGGCATTTCATTAACATACATTCCTATTCTTCTCAGCAGTTTATCAGGCAACAAATCCGTATAATTTTCATACACAGGAAGAAACAAAAAGGAGTAAATTTCACAAATCACCCTGCGCTTTGAAGGCAGTTTCACTGTACTGTCCGTTATTGAGGAACTTTGCATTTGTCATCCTGTAATTTCAATTTAATTGCACTTTGCATCCTCCATCCAAGAGCTGTTAGTCAAGTGTTAAAAAGTTTAATTTTAAGCAAATTATATCAAATTAACCAGGATGTTTTTGGAGTATATTGTGTTATTACCACCACCAAAAGCAAATGCAATCAGGGTTTGGAAACTCATAATATAGTTTGGGAAAATATATTGTGGGGTTTTTTTTCTGGAATTGATTTGGACAATATATTCATTAGGAGCATTTTCCTCAAGCTACTCTTTAATGAGCAAGCTCATAGCATCGATGAGAGTATACAAGGCACCTAAGGATGCAAGTGTGCTTAAATCTTGATGTGCTGAATCATTGAAAATTTGTTTAAGTTGGCCCCCCAAGTACTACTATATGACAACCTGTTCAAATTAATCCATGGTTGGCTTTTAAAACTCAAATCATTGTGTTGCTAGATAACTCATTCATGTTATGATCCATTTGTACAAAAATATATTAATTGTGTTTTGTTAAATCGATACAGGAAAAAAAAAAGCGAGATAGAAATATCAACAGTCAAAACCAACAAACCAAATAGAATCCAATTTCAAGACTTTAAGTGGAAAGAGAGAGGAATTAACAAGAATAATCAACTTACATGCTAAAATTGAGCTTACTGTTTTTGTGTTTGTCCCGACCAAAGGAATATTGTTTATTGGTAATCGACAGATGAATTTGTGAGTTTTTTAAATTGAAGGAAAAGAGAAATGAGAGATAGAAATATGTTCATTAAGATGTGTGTGTGTGTGTGTGTGTGTGTGTGTGTGTAGAGAGAGAGGGAGAGACCTGATAAAATGCCTAGTGGTTATAAACACTGGCAATCAGGGTAATTAGAAAAAAATTAACACACTACCTAACAGAGTCGGGGATAGAATGTAAAATTATTCAAAGTACAGGAGGCAAAGTGAAATTAGATCCAAAACATAGGATGGGTTGTGAAATTTAATCCAAAAAAAAGTCAATGACTAAACTTGAAAAGACCACAATGAGGTTACGTACAGATTTTATAAAATCCAGAATTATACAACTATTCTTGTGTTATACATATATAAAAAAAAAAATGCCACTAACCTTGCCTGCTTTCGAGAAAAATTCGTACACATCTCTCTCTGTCGCCTTCAAAGGCATCTGTCATCACAAAAATCCATGAGAACAGAGCAGCAACAATGTGAGAAAACAATGGAACCACAATATATCTATGATTCCATGACTAATAATCATAAAACAGCATAGCAAACCATGAACCTGGTACACAAAAACAGTTCTTTGGTCCCTTTCTGGATCAGCTTCGGGCTCCACCACTTCTTTCTTTTCTTTAAATCTCCTGGCACCCAAAACACTTTCAAAGTTTCAATTTTTATAAAATATGAAAATTCATGAGATTAATAAACAGGCATCAACGTTCTTATAACTGAAAAGAAAAAACAGTGCTATGATGTCAGAAAAAAATACAAATTTCTAGCCAACTCCATAGTAATTTCATAGAGGACGAGCTATAGTGACACCAAAATGCCAGCCTTTTTTCCATATTATTTCTAACAAGGATAGTTATATACTAATATACGTACAGCAAGATCATTCAACACAGAGCAACAACCAATTTCCATGCAAACAAAACGTTATTCAAATTTGGAACAAAGCTTCAATTAAAATTTAAAAACCCCAGTTCTTATTTCATTTGATATAGCATATGTATTTCAACTTTTTGTCAAGGTCAACAGATTAAACATCTTACACTCTTTAAAGGTTACCAAAGCATACTTACAGACAAACAACAAGATCATTCATCACAGAGTAACAACTAAACTCCATGCAAACAAAATCAAACAAAACTTTGGTCAAATTTGGAACAAAGCTTCAATGAAAATTTTAGAACCTCAGTTCTTACTCCATGTGATAAAATGTTCCAAATTCAATTCACACCCCTTTCACATGGAATGCAAAGGAGGAGGAAGAGAAATCTCATAGGAAGCAGCAAATTCTTCATCAAAAGCCTCGAGAAAGTATCCATCCCGCCTTGGATTTACAGGGGACAGTAACATCAATTAACAATCCATCTCAAAACCAAATCTTGTCATAAACTATTTGCTTCTCCCATTAGACTTCAAAATTCAGTTTCTAGAGGACAAAACATTAATTAACGCTTAGAACCATACGATAAAAAATTAAAAATAACAGCATCGAATCCCATGATCTAAGCTATAAAGAAAATTAAAAAGGAAAAAGAAAAAAAAAAACCATCACCTGCTTTCTCTCGTGTCAATCTCTCTCTCTCTCTCCCTCTCACGATTATCACTTTCATACCTCCTCGACCTGCTCCTGCTGCGCTCTCTCCTCTCTCTCTCCTCCTCTCCCCCCCTCTCTCTCCTTTCCCTCTCCCTCTCCTTCTCTCTCCTCTCTATCTCCTTCTCCCTCTCTCTCCTCTCTATCTCCTTCTCCTTATCTTTCTCTCTCTCCTCCTCTCCCCCCCTCTCTCTCCTTTCCCTCTCCCTCTCCTTCTCTCTCCTCTCTATCTCCTTCTCCTTATCTTTCTCTCTCTCCTCCTCTCCCCCCCTCTCTCTCCTTTCCCTCTCCTTCTCTCTCCTCTCTCTCTCCTTCTCCTTATCTTTCTCTCTCCTCTCTCTCTCTCTATCTTTCTGTCTGCTACTTCTATCTCTATCTAAATCTCGGTCTCTCCGGTGGTGGCGATCGCGACCATTCTCGTCCTCAGCTTTCAATTTCTTTGCCTTCCGGTCCTCGTCCTTGTCGATATCTTCATCATCGACGTCTCGCTTCCTGTAACTTCTCTCGGTTCCATTTCTCTTTTTGCTACTACTGCTGTTCTTCTTCCTCGTATCGTCTCGATCTTCCGCTTCCTCTACGGTTTTCTCCAGATACTCAATCTCGTCGAATTCCATTGATTAGCTTTTTGGTGTTAGGGTTTTGCAGGAGGAACAGTGAGGGCTTTTGCTTTTTGTTGGTGCCACTTTGGCTTCGACTATATGTTTTCATTTTATTTAATTAATAGTAATTAATGAATACCAGGACTTCGATGTCATTTTCTTCAATGTTCTAGGTTTCGCGGTAAAATTATTAGCTAGTCAACATTCAAGTTATTCAATTCGGGACGGTAAAAAAAATTTAAAAACTGATTAAATTAAAAAAATTTAAAAAAATAATTATAAAAAAATAGATTAAATCGATTAGAGTTTTTAAAAAATTAACTAAGTGGTTCAGTTTCGGTTTTAGAAATATAAAATTCAAAAAATTAAACTGAATCAAACCCAAATTAAAAAAACACAAGTCAAACCAGTATGAATCGGTTTTTACTCTAAAATAACTGAACCAAAACCAATTAATTTGAATCGATTACGGTTTGATTTCTATTTTTTATAAAAAAAATTAGTTTGGTTATTTTTTTTTTATAAAAATCAAATTGAACAAAAAATTATCACCTTTAGTTGGAGGCTTGATGTGATTATTTCAATGTATTATACAATGATTTCAAGTTTACCAGGCAATAACATGATATTCAATTTTTATTTATTTATTTTTTAAATTCTTTTATAAAAAATATTATTTGTTTTTAATTTAGTCATTCAAATTCAATTTAATATAATTTTTTTATTCGATTGTTATTTATTTTATTTCTATTTTTTTCTAATAATTTTATAAAAGTTTTATTGATTTTCAATTTTATCATTCAATTAAAGTTTATTATGTATTATTTTTTTTCCGATTTGATCCTTATTCTTTTAATTTTTTTCTCTTTTCTTGGAGTTGTTTTTCTTTTCAATTTAACCTCTAATTTATTTTGATTTTCACCCCGTTCTTTTAGTTGTTAACTTTTTATATCTTTTCGTGTAATTGATTTTTTTATCTCGATCTCATCCTTCAATATTTGATTTGCTGGGGATTAGGCTCTATATATATTCCTTGTATGGTGCTTTCGATCTAATAACCCGGTTCATGGGTTTGAAAATTTAATTCGAGTCAACATCTTTTCTACGCTTATTTTCTTTTTTATTTCATCGTTTGACATTAATTATTTAAAAAAATATTGACTTTGTGGTTTTCTTTAGTTTCTTTTCTACTAAGTTATCTTGGTTTCGTGACCTGCGGTGTGAATTTTGCGAGTTAACCCGAGTTAGCTCACCTTTTATTATCCAAGTTATATGTTTGTCACGCTACCTCAAATTGATTTTAGTTAATTTTTTTGTTGTTTTTTATCCAGTTTCATGTTCCAATTTTATTTTTTCAACTTATCGTGATATTTTTTAAAAATTTTATTTGTTTACTATCTTTTTTCTAATTTTTATCATATAATTAAAATAAAACCAACTTATTAAACTTAATTGGGGCTATAACCCGAGTCATTTGTTTTTCTTGTTTTTTTTAACCACACTTGTTGTGTCTAAACTATTGTTTTTTTTTTCTTTCTAGTTTTGATTTTCATTTAATTGATACCTTTTTTTATTTTTTTTGTTTAATTTATGTTTCACTTAATATCCCTCATTTGTGATTTTTTATGTTATTTGTTTAGTCTTTTTTGGATAAAGGCTTTTATTAAATTATTTTGCATGTATTTACTTTTTTTAAGATGCTATTCTTATTCATCTATAATTTTTTTATGTTGTTATCCATTTTTAGCCCCCCACATAAACAAAAAATACAAAAATACAAAAAAATCAAAAAATATTTAAAGAAAATAAAAATTATATCAGTGAAAATAATGCACCAAAATGCCTTGGAAATTGTCAAAGACTAGTTGAGTAGGATTAAAATATACAAGATTAGAAAATTTAACAGTATATTTTCAACCAATAAAAACCTTATTGGCAAAGAAAATTCAATTTAAAGATCCAAAAGCCTAAACAAAAGTTTTCTTAAACTTTACAAGTTTGTAAGAGGCAAATTTTTATAAAGAAAAGCCAAGCGAGAGTGGATATTTTAGGTATACCTTGCTGGTCTAAAATGAGGTATTCTGTGTTATGCTTTTGTTGTTTTTTATTTGTTTTGTTTTATATTTATGTTTACAAGTATAGAAAAAAGGTTTCAAATAAATAATAAGTGATGTCATATTTACTTTTTTGTTGTTGTATTTTTTATTTAATAATATTTTTTTGAGGTCCTTTTATGATTTTAATATATTAAAGTTGTTGTTTAAGATGTTTTACATATATATATAACATTATTTAAGTTTTTGTTTAGCTTGAATTATGCATGTTACAACATGAGTGTTTATTATAAATTTGTTAGGTTTATTCATGCACAAAATAGGTTTATAAAACCAATCTTAAATCCATGTTGCATAAACATATAGGTTATTTTAGGTTTGTAGTTTTTTGATTTGATATCTCATGCTTGATTTTGATTTTTTGATTAAACACAACCAGATATATATCTGTCAGGTCAAATATCTTGATCTGCTTCCATCATAATTTTTCCAATTTAGTCTCTTGTTATTATTAATAATTTTTCCTTTTTGCATGTACTGGTACAAATAATTTTTAATTTATTTAATTGAATACATGCATAAATTTTTTGATTTATAATTATGATTTTTTATGTTAAAAAATACTTTGAAAAAGTTTATCTATCTATTTTTTTAAAAGAAATTTATCTAACATGCTGCAAAGTATGGTATAATTACCGGTTTATGAGATTGTTTGACATTATAGTAGTGATAATTTTTTAAAATGCTTTTCATTTAAAAATATATTAAAATAATATATTTTTATTTTTTTAAAATTTATTTTTACTATCAACACATCAAAACAATCTAAAAAAATATAAAAATAATTTAAAATAAAAAAATCAAATTAAAAAAAACACTTTCCACACCACGTAAACAGACGAAATCTATATCTAATATAAATTACAACTATTTATATTTTATTTTTAATTAATTTCGATAATATTCATCGAATTCGAACTAAATTAATATTTTTATTCACAAGCCAAGTTCAACTGGCTCGGGATACCAGCACCTCTATTTACCTTTGACAGGCCTAGTACTAGGCTTGTACAATGTTCCAGGAAAAGTTACTTTATCCATTTTCTTTCTTGTGACCGCTCCCTTAGCATCATCACCCATAAACAAACTGTACACATTCCAACACAACCAAGCTGAAAGTATCTCCATGTTCTTTTCTCTTCTTTTCCGTTGGCACGCATCCCTTTTTGTTGTTTTGAAATCCAGAATCGTTCTTCTTTTTTCTTAACGGATTTTGAAAGATAATGAAAAGGCAAAACTTATCATGTGCATGATGCTTGTTTACAATTTTGAATTTGGTATTAATTGAGTGATAAGGAAGGGATAAGTAAGATTCTCTTAAGTGGGTCATTCCTTTTCATGTTCCAGACCAGATGGACACTATATTTTGGCCTTATCGATTCTGGCATGGACCTACATTCGATTCTTGATGGAGTTTGGTTTTAGCAAATGGGTTCTTGCGTTTGCACTTTCTTCATGGCTGCTGTTTTCCAGAGCATACTCAGGTGAGCCTGTTTTGTTTTGAGCTTGCTAATTGTTGAATTTCTTACTTTTTAATTCCTTGCTTGATAAAAGTGGAGGGATTAAGAGGCAATTCTAAAGTCCGGGGAGTGAACTTGGGAGGTTGGCTGGTGATTGAAGGTTGGATCAAGCCATCACTCTTTGATGCCATTCCCAACGGAGACATGCTTGTGAGCTTTTTTTCAAAGTTTTGGATTTGTGTATATATATATATATATATATATACATATATTTTTCTTTTCTGGGTTGCCTGTCAATGCATCTATTTGCCAATGTGTTAAGTGTAGGATGGTACTGGGGTTCGTTTCATGTCAGTGTCGTCGCACAAGTATGTGAGTGCAGAGAATGGAGGTGGTATGGGTGTTACAGTGGATAGAGATGTTGCTTTTTCGTGGGAAACTTTTAAGGTGAAATGCCAAACCAAATTGTTTATGCTTACTTTAATGGATAACTTTGCTCTGTACATCTAGTGAACACCTCTTCATTTTATTTACCATTCCCTTGAATTCCTTCCAATGTGTGGTATTATCAATGGCACACAATATCAAGTTTTTTTTTAGCATGTTAAGATCTGCTTTTATATAAATCACAGATATAATTTATGGTTAGTTGATTAGGATTTGTGGTTGCAATTTGTTAAAATTTATTCCCAAAGTTTATTTAATGATATATCATTAAATGTGGGCATGCCTTTTTGTTTTTTAACATTGTATCAAATCCACTGAATGGAAAGTGTTGCTAGGCATTATAACAATTTACTGGTTTCATGATTTGAATTTTAGATCTTGAAGTTCTTAAGTTTTATGCCAGCTGCGCACAACTTTTTCTTGTGCAATCTCACTTTTATTTATCTAGTTTAAGTTCATATTCTGATGTTTAGCTTGCAGATCAATGCTTGATGGTTTTGAAGCATTAACTTTTTTCTGATGTTGAGACTATGCCTGCAGTTGTGGAGAGTTTCTGCATCTGAATTTCAGCTTCGCACCTCTCAAGGCTATTTTCTAGCATGTTATGGTGAAGGGTGCTCCATTTCTGCCACAGCAAACTCACCTTCAGAAGGGGAAATATTTTATATTGAAAGGAATAACAACAATCAAGTTCACATAAAACTTATTACCGGGGCTTATCTGCAGGTATATACATTTGAGCCATTGCATCGTGATCTTATTGTGGGACCCAATGGTGGTTCCCACTAGTCTAATGGCTCATGTGTATTCTTGAAGTTTTTTCTTAATGCTTAGCATCACTCCTACAATACATGACCACCTATGAACCTTATTCATGTCTATTATGCCAATTATGAAAGTGCAAAAGGATGAAGCTAAATGAAATTCTAGATTGCTGTGCACAATTTCCTTGATATATGAATGTTTTAATGCTATTTCGTGATAGCATATATTTCTCTTTTAGGTTACAGGAGGAAATCTGCTGACAGCAGACTATCCAGGGAAACCAGGATGGGATGATAATGCAGCTACATTCGAAATGATGATAGTGGCAAATGAATTGCATGGAGATTACCAGCTTGCAAATGGATATGGACGTCATCAGGCCAAGGAGGTTCTTAAGGTGTATTGTTTCTTTTTCTATGTCAGTTTATAATTCAATTTTTATTTATTTATTTTTCTTTTGGTTGATGATAAACAATTATCTAACATTTAATTGTCACACAGTGTATGTTTTTGTAAAGTGAGTTTTGGCTTTGAAAAAGTAATGGATACTAATTGATAGTGCCATGAGGTTTAATTTTGTTTATGTAATAGGTTTTTCTTTTGGATGCAGAAACACAGAAATAGTTTTATTACTATGGACGATTTCAGTTTTCTATATAGACGTGGGATAAATACTGTGAGGATTCCTGTTGGCTGGTGGATTGCTTTCGATCCTGATCCACCTACTCCTTTTATTGGGGGATGTTTGGAAGCTCTAGATAATGCTTTCTCATGGGCACAGTAGGTGTAGCTTTTCTTTATTTCTGTTTGCAAGATTAGCAACTTGAACGTGTTTCTGTCTAATATGTGCCTGAAAACTGTGGTGCAGAGCGTATAATATAAAATGTGTAATTGACCTTCATGCGGCTCCTGGCTCCCAAAATGGGGCGGAACATAGTGCTAGTAGAGATGGTACAACAGGCTGGCCTTCCTCTCCAGATTATGTCTCAAAGACATTGGATGTTATTGACTTTTTAGCTTCCAGGTACATTTCCAGACATGCTGTTTATTATCCACTGCCTACCAGGTTTTCAATTGTACAAGCTTTAAATAAATCAATAAACTTTTGATGGCTGTTGGTCAATGTCCATAAATATGTTGTCTTTAAGCGGCATATAAATTGGTGTGCTTAGTTTGGACAGCTAAGAAACATGATATAATATGCAATTTTGAGTTGTCGTGTTCAAGAATGATAGAAGAGTTATTCCCAAGGAGGGGATGTTGCCACAAGCATAGTAAGTTGCAATGCTTGAGACAGAGTGTGAGGTTAGAGAGAGGGTGCGTGAATGTGATGCAGATCCAATTAATGAATACAAGGACAAACACTCAAGGGAACCATTTCTCTGAAAAAACTCAATTTACTTGATCAATCAATATTCATATCGTCGTAACATTCCATGCTTAACATTTATTAGATAAAATCATTGAATGTTGCTTAACATTTATTAGATAAAATCATTGAATGTTTAACTAAAGTGATTATTTATTGGCACCGAACATTAAGTCCTGATAGAAGTTGGTGAACATGCTAATAAGAATAGGAAATCCTACTAAATAAGTACAAACTATTTTCCAACTTTAACTATTAAATGACAAATAGTAATATTCCTTAGTAATGCTAAAAACCATGAATAATCATATAACTTTAAAATACTATTCCTATCATTTCTTTCTTCAATCTCCATCATTCTTCCTTGGGTACCTTGATCGTGAGTTTGGACGTGTTGAAGTAGTTGTAGCAAACGCTACATGAACTTGAATGACATGCACAACTAGAAGTAACATTTATGTGATTGATACCTTTTACTCTTTGACAACAATTTAGGAAATATGATATCTTCTCAATTATAATACTGAATTTAGAGGGCACGATGAAGTCAATGCAATTGACCCTCTTCTTTAGACTCTTGAATGGTGGAATCTTCAATTTATGAGTGTTAAAAACTTTTTTGTACAAGTTCCGTTGTTTCAACTCTATTCTCAAAATGGTTCTCATGTTGTTCCTTCACAATCTCAATTTTATCTCACAGGCTCGCTATGATGTCATTGTTATTTGCATCCATCAACTCATTTTACATTATGTATCAGTTTTCCTGCTCTTCCACTTTGAGGGTTACTAGATTTGAAGTTACTTGTTGCATTATTTCGTGCTTTGCTTCACAAGCTTGTTATCTTGTTTGCTCTTGAATGCCATAACAGATTTTACCCTTTCTGCTACATGCTTCATTATGTTTAGCAAGATCCCCTTCGCCCCTTTTCTGTTACTTCTTCCATCTTCTTTAGTTGGTCTAAGAAAAGATGTCGTTACATTTGGGTCTGTAGTGACTGTAATTTTTCAAAGGAGCTTGACTATATACTATTTGACTTGTTTTGAAGGGTAGATAGCATCAACAAAACACACATTATTGCAGTGCATTTGAACTTTTGGAACTTATTTGCATTGAATATCCATAAACACAGGCACCATGAATCTGAACTTTAGCTAGAGCAGCTTATCTTTGAGATTTGAATTGGAAAAAAGCTAGCTCTTCGAACATGAATATCTCATTCACGTATTCCTTGCTGCATGTTTTGTGCCACACATCATATGTGATTTGAATGAACTCGGCTTCTTCGTTCTTGGAGAACTCTCGTTCTCCAATTATAATCAATCTTTTCTTTTACATAATATTGATGTTAATTAAGGGAAGATTGAATAAAAGCAATCGTGATATAAGTCCCATGAATGCAGGAATTTATTATGACTCCTTACATTAATCCACAATTAGTCCTATGCACACAAGATGATATTACACAGATTGAACTGTTTGATGTCCGTGTATCATGCATATTTGTGCGTTGATTGGTCATCTGAATTAATCTTTCTCCACTAACTATCTTACATGAGTAATGCTATCATGAAGTTCTTCGTCTAAATGAAACCCTCACAATGATTGATTTGAATTGCAGATATGCAAGACATCCTGCTTTGCTGGGAATTGAACTTTTAAATGAACCATCCGCCTCCTTGGTTCCCATGGAAGTTTTAGTTCCATATTACAAGCAAGGCTATGAAATTGTTCGAAAATACTCCTCTACGGCTTATGTAATAATTTGCCAAAGAATTGGCAATGCAGATCCGATAGAACTTTACCAGGCCAATATAAGCTCTCATAATTTAGTTGTGGATTTGCATTTTTACAATCTTTTTGATACTTACTTTGTTAATATGAGCACTATGGATAACATAGATTTTGTATACAAGAGCAGGGCAGCTCAATTACAGGCTCTGAACAGTGCAAATGGCCCGCTTGTTTTTGTTGGTAAGGCAAGATCTCCATCCTGTTCCCCTTGTAGAAAGAAAGGAAAGAAAATGAAAAACAGTTGGAATGAGTCGAGTATAAATATCAAAACATAGATAAGAATTATTTATATTGGGTAAACATCAAATAGATTTATTGAAGCCACTGTTTTTTTTTTTAAACACAAATGATGCATTTGAATTTTGGAACCTAATGAGGTGATTTTGAATTGTGTTGGTTTCAGGGGAATGGGTGAATGAGTGGAACGTGACAACTGCGTCTCAGACAGATTATCAAGATTTTGGTAGAGCACAACTTGAGGTTTATAATGCAGCTTCCTTTGGATGGGCATATTGGACTCTCAAAAATGACAGAAAGCACTGGGATTTTGAATGGAACATTAGGAACAATTATCTCCAACTGGGTAAAATTAGTTCATTTTTGTTCTGTATTCTGCCTCCACCTCTGTTTTCTTCTCTTATGCTATAGATAGAAGAACGACACACTTCTGTTCTCCCCTTGCACACACGAGCATACAGGTGCACCTATCTTGAGTACAAATCATTCCTGACAGCATCTGAACTATCTGGTGCAGGTAATTCAACTACCAGGAAAATTTATGACAAGTTAGTATTGCTTGGATTGATTTCTGCCTGGATCTTTCTGCTTTGTATACTATAATGGATAACAGAAGAGTCGAAAGAGGAAGATCCAATGGCGGCTGCTTTTTTTGTCATTGAGTTTTTCCCAGATTTTGTCAATATTCATTCATTTGTTATGCCAATTTGCAAGGTCATTAATACTGTAAGACCAAAGAGTTTCCACAGGAAATGTGGACGGTCCTGTAAAAGCATGGAAGCTACAAAGTGTTCTCGTTCTGAATAATATCACTCCTTTGCTTGTTCTCTACAGCCATTTTTTGTATGTTAAAATATACACTCTCTTGACCACTTGGCCAACTGTGAAATACCCTATAAAAAGCACAACCAAGAACCCAAAGTGTGATAATGGAAAGTCTGTGAATCCCATTATTTCTCCGATCACTGTAAAAGGAACTGCTATTCCAATGGCAGAGTTCACAACCGTTGAACAGATTACGGGCAATGACGATATCTCCTTAAGGAAAGGGATTTTCTCCGTTCGAACTAAGTTGAAAATTAGGGTTTGCATAATAAGGCCTTCAATAAACCAACAAGAATGGAAGAATTTGGCGTCCAAAATGTTGTAATCTCTGTGTACTAGCACCACAGAAAGTAAAGTTGTTCACCAGATCATAGAGAGTACACACAGGGCCGTTCCATGATACGAAGACGGGCAAACCTTTTCTCAGACCATTTCTGAGGGTCTTTACATAATCTTCTTCCAACTTGTCCCGTGGGATCGATACACAGAATAAATCAAGGTTTGTGCAAGGAGCTGCCTTGGAGTCAGTGGCTCAAATTCCAGCAAGATGATCAAATTAGGAGAGGTACCGTGTTTTTTTTAATAAATATTTTAAATTATTTTGTTATTTGATATTAAAAATAAATTTTAAATAATAATAAAATATTATTTATATATATTTTCACGTAAAAAATAATTTTAAAAACAATTAAAATAACACATTCATGTATAAAGGCAGAAAAACGGTATTATACAAACTTTTTTAAAGAATGCTTAAGAGTATAATATTAGTTGTTTTTCAAAATATTTTTTGTTCGGAAATATATTAAAATAATATTTTTTTAAAATTATTTTTTATATTAACTTATCAAAACAATTTAAAAATACCATAAAAAATTTAAAATAAAAAAATCAAATTAATTTTTTTAAAACTAGAAAAACATTTTCAAAGGTGACAAATGTCAGTGCTAGGCTCCAATGATTATAGCCCAAAAACACAGCAAAAAGCTTGGTGGGAATATAATAGCCTGGTCCAATTTATCATGTACTATTTGCTTTGGGCTTTACTATTATTACTTTTTTATTTCTAGTAACACGAGCTCATATTTAAGTTTAACACTCTAAAATATATATAACAAATTAGCAATCAATATTTTTAATAAAACCAACCATTAATTTCTCATCCGCTGATATATAATATGACAATTCATCCTCTTTAAAAAATCTCGATGATTTATCGACATAATCAGACAGCTAGTACAGTTAGCTCTGATACCAACTATAACAGCTCATCACTCGTTACCTTGTTCTTATATTTGGTATCAGCTTAAAAGCGGACAGCTTGCCATAGTAGACGCGGAGGCTCTGTACACGGATAGATGTAAATTCTGATCAGAGAGAGAAATGCAAATGTATGGATGCAATATTTTTTAATTTTTGGAATATAATAATCTTTTAATGGATTTATTATAATATAACGTGTAGGGACTGAAGAGTCATATTCTTCGAGAATCTTACAGAGACAGTCCATCTGATCTGATCAACATGTATGGTTAAACGTATTTGTATGACTATAGATGCAATATTTTTTAATTTTCGAATATAATAATCTTCTAATGAAGTTATTAACTACAACATGACGTCTATACACGATGAATGAAGAGTCATATTCTACGGAGATAGTATCGTTATTATTTTTTAAAATATATATTTTTAAAATACATGATATATTTTTTTAAAATATTTTTAATACTAAAAAATTAAAACAATATAAAATTATTATTGTTTTTAAAACACAACGTGGTGGTCTCGTGAATAATCACACCCAGGCCCATCTGGTCTGGAGTGATCTGATCAATATGTATGGTGGAATCAAATAATTCCAAAAGAAAGTGCTGCGGTGTGCAATGACCTAAACGTCTGTATGATTATTTTGATTCTCTCGATTGTAGAGAAACCAGCCCCACATGAATAAATGTATCTGCAGAAATGACAAGGGGTTGGCTCCCCTGTGACAGCGAAGACGTGACGTAACATCTTTGCTTGAGTATCTTAGATCTTGTTTATATAGTATTTTCTGTTTTCCATTTTTGTTTATAAAAGCCAAAAGTACTTATTTTTTTTTCTAATATAAAATATCAATAATTAATTATCAAAATATTATTTAAATCAAATAGAATTGATTAAAAAAATGGAGTCTGTGTTCTGCTGTGGTTTCTGTTTTGCCTTACGAAAAAAAATAAATATATATTTTTTTCTATTTTACTATATATATATATATATGATTATGTCTGTTCTGTATATAAAACAAATACAAACCATTCAGTTTAGAGTTAACAATAATATTATGTATGGATAAAAAAAGAAGCCAAATCCATGTATATTATATAGTTAAGTTCCTTGAAAGCTAGGAAAAACTTGTAGCCAGCCGAAGGGATAGGCTTCACGCTCTTACGAGGATCTCTCTCTGTCTCTCCCTCTCTGCATTAATTGCTATCCTAAATTAGCAAAAACACTTCCAAGAAGATAGAAGGAGATGTCTAGTAACGGTGCCGTCCTGGATTACCAGGAAGCAAAGGTTCCCTTGTTGCAAGGTTTAGAGGAGAAAACTAAACGAGATGATGATCATACTGTTGTTCAAGATCTTGCATGCAGGGTAGGGGTTGAATCGAAGAAGCTATGGCAAATAGTAGGTCCAGCAATCTTTAGCCGTCTCACCTCTTATTCCATGCTTGTCATCACCCAAGCTTTTGCCGGTCATTTGGGTGACCTTGAGCTTGCTGGTATCTCCATTGCCAACAATGTAATTGTTGGCTTCGACTTTGGCCTCTTGGTATGCTAGACTTGCTCTCTATTTCTCTGAAATATTTCTTTGTTTACTTTCTTCTTTATTTCTTGTTCTTAATTTACCTGACTTAATTAATTTTAATGATGGGTGATGTTGTTTAATTATGATATCACAGTTGGGGATGGCAAGTGCGTTAGAGACACTCTGTGGGCAAGCTTTTGGAGCAAAAAAGTACTATATGTTGGGAGTATACATGCAACGTTCGTGGATTGTATTGTTCTTATGTTGTATTTTGCTTTTGCCCCTCTACCTCTTTGCCTCTCCAGTCTTGAAGCTATTTGGCCAACCTGATGATATAGCAGAACTTTCAGGGAAAGCTGCTGTGTGGATGATACCACTTCACTTTAGCTTTGCCTTTCAGTTTCCCTTGCAGAGATTCTTGCAGAGCCAGCTTAAGAACATGGTAATTGCATGGGTGTCTTTTGTAGCTCTGGTGGTTCATATCTTTGTCAGTTGGCTTCTTGTGTATAAGCTTCAGCTTGGAGTTGCTGGGACAGCCATGACTTTGAATTTTTCTTGGTGGGTTTTGGTTTTTGGTCTTCTAGGCTACACCATTTGTGGTGGCTGTCCTCTTACATGGACTGGTTTCTCCACCGAAGCCTTTTCTGGCCTTTGGGAATTCACCAAACTCTCCGCTGCTTCTGGGGTCATGCTCTGGTGACTCACCTCCCTCATCTCTAGCCATACGCGTGCCTGTTAATTAAATATATATTTTTCTTGTTGGATCTCACAAATGGCCCTTTGTTTTTGCTATTAACCAGCCTGGAGAATTGGTATTATAGAATCCTCATCTTAATGACTGGGAATCTAAAAAATGCAGAAATTGCTGTGGATGCTTTGTCTATATGGTATTATCATTTATTTTTTGTATAATTTATTTTAAATATTCAATTTAATCAAGTATTAATATATATTTAACCCGTATGAGGTTTTTTTTTTTTGGCAGCATGACCATAAATGGCTGGGAGATGATGATTCCTCTTGCCTTCTTTGCAGGAACCGGGTAATTAAATTTTTACGTGTTAATTCCATGATTTAAACTTGAAAAAGATATATAAGCAAAATCTCTTGAACACGAATGAAAATGAATACTATTTTGTTTTCAGCGTTAGTTTTTTTTTTATTATATTCCCACTTAATAATTTATATAGAAAAAGTTTTTGAATTGGGACCCACCATTTTTAGAGAAGCGTCTTCATATTTTCTTTGGACTCATTATTTTACTTCTCACATGTAAGTTTCATGACACGAGATTAATGATATGAATATGATGAACTCTATTTTAAACAAGTAGTGATAAGCATGCGTAGTTGACTGAAAAAGTAGATTTTTTTTTTAAAAAAAATTATAATTTGTTCTTAATTTAAAAGAGTTATAAAATATTTGTAAATTATAAATCAATACTTTTAAATTTATAATTATAACCAAACATAATCTGCGTGCATTGTATCATAAGAGCAAGTGATCGTTTGGTATTAAACGATAGTACTTTCTGCGTTTCGCAATAATTTTTATCTTAAAAAATATTAAATTAATGTATTGATGTAAAATTTTAATATATTTGTAACGTAAAAAAAACAATTTCTTCGGAGAATGTCTTTTGAGGATGATTTGACTAAGATCATGCACAGAAGTACAAGGGTCTCGATTCGTGGCTCCATGTCGTGGTGATTTTTCTCTTGTTCATATCAAATTTTCCTATTGGAGCCGTGTTTCTGTCCACCTAGCTCTCCTTAATTTGTGGTCATGATTTATTTTGGAAAACCAATCATTCAAATAGAAATCAAATAATTATACCGTTTTCATTCACATAATGACATTTCTTTGATGTATCAATGGACAAAAACTCATGCACTGTAAGAGGTTGCCAAAAAGCTAGAGAAAAATTGGCGATGAAATTGTGCTCCCGACAAATTAGATCATTGAAAAGTTGTCTAAATCCAAAAGCATCATTGTACAAGCTTTGGCTGCATGCCTTATTTTCTCTACCCAGCTTTTTTCTCCCATGTGAAAGATCTTCTCCGACTAATCAAAACTCCCCGCCAACAAACGGTGAAAATCATAGACTAGTCAGCACTGTTTTGCATGTGGGGTTATCCAGTGTTTTTGAATTTTTCTGATATATTATTTAAAATAAAAATCATTTTAACAAATAATCTTCACTACAATCTTAAAACATGCTCCTAGAACAGTGGTATAGCGGTCGGCCCTTAATCCTACTCGAGGAGATGGTTTTTTTCACGCAATTAAATTGGTCTTTTATATAAAGAGTGTGTGTGTGTGTGTGTGTGTGTGTGTGTGTGTGTGTGTGTGTGTGTGTGTGTGTGTGTGTGTGTGTGTGTGTGTGTGTGTGTGTGTGTGTGTGTGTGTGTGTGTGTGTGTGTGTGTGTGTGTGTGTGTGTGTGTGTGTGTGTGTGTGTGTGTGTGTGTGTGTGTGTGTGTGTGTGTGTGTGTGTGTGTGTGTGTGTGTGTGTGTGTGTGTGTGTGTGTGTGTGTGTGTGTGTGTGTGTGTGTGTGTGTGTGTGTGTGTGTGTGTGTATCCTTCAGACAAAGTTGTGTCATTCAAAACAAAGGAACTGCTGACTTGCAAACCGAATTAAACTATGATTTACCCGTTTAATTAAATTGCAGAGTAAGGGTTGCAAATGAGCTTGGTGCTGGGAATGGGAAGGGTGCCAAGTTTGCTACAATTGTGTCAGTGACAACATCAGTTATCATTGGCCTTGTCTTCGGGCTACTGATAATGTTCTTCCACGACAAGTTAACCTGGATATTTACCTCAAGCGAACCTGTTTTTGAAGCAGTTAACAAGCTCTCAATCCTCTTAGCATTCACAGTCTTGCTCAACAGTGTTCAGCCAGTTCTCTCAGGTTACTTGCATCCATGCATGCTTTAATCACAATTTTTATCTGATTTTTTCCCTGGTTCATAATTTAATTATAGCTCTGTTCTATCACCATGCTTTAACTTGTTAATTTCCTGCAGGGGTTGCTGTTGGCTCAGGATGGCAAAAGTACGTGGCATACATAAACCTAGGTTGCTACTATGCTATTGGAGTTCCTCTTGGATTCCTAATGGGATGGTTCTTTCACCAAGGAGTTATGGTACGTTCACGTTTCTATGTCTATATATGCTGTCTTTCGACACCCACAGGCCATAGGAGAAAATCAACAACTTGCTTGTTCATCATATATATATATATATATATACACAGTGATAATAGTATTCTCGGAACATCTTGTACATCGATCGGAACTGAATCCTTTTTCAAAATACATTCTCTGCATTGACCTAACATATTTAAAAATATAAAAATTATTAAATTAATGTTATTTTAATGTTTTTCAATGATTTTAATGTATTAATATTAAAAATAAAAAATAATAAAAATTATTTTGATATATATTTTTTTAAAATATTTTCAGAAAATATCTTATATTATAATGCTAAACACATAACATCCAATACCGGAATTAATGTTGGTGTCAAAATTTACATAAAAATACAAAGATGTATCTTATATGCGTGTTTGGTTGGTTTGGAGGTGTGGTGAATTTTTTTTTTAAAAAAATAACCTTTTTAAAGCACAAATTACACATTACAAAAACCAAAAAATACATGCCTTTTATATAAATAAAAAAATAAAAAATTAACTACACCTCCAAACCAAATATTTTTTATATACGACCTTCTAGCCTATCCCCCAACCCCATAAATGGATATTTATCAAACTAGGCTGGACCGGATATCCCACCATTCATATTCAACCCATTATCATTCATTTTTAAATCTAATTTGATGATCGATTGAGATGGATTAATATTTTTATTTTATAAAAAACTGAAAATAATAGCATTTTAGAATTTTTCTTTAGAAAGTCAAGTTTTGACCGAGTTTTTTTTTAGTGTTGATCGGGTCATAAACGATTGCATCACTGTATCGATCCATCTCTATTTTTATTAAAACCTGGCCTGGCTTACGTCCCCTGACCACAATGCATAAGACTAGTCATGGGCATCTAACCATCTGTGATATTCTTTCGACTATTACCCGAAAAACCATCAGTGATATTAATTCTACCATTGTCTGTGAACTGAAAACACATGATCGATCAGGGAATTTGGGCTGGGATGATTTTCGGAGGGACAGCAGTTCAAACACTAATACTGGCCATCATTACCATTCGATGCGACTGGGAAAAGGAGGTAGTTTTTCAATGAAGACTGGCATTTGTTTTTCTTCTACTTCTTTCTACTGTACAGCAGTACTGATGATCTCTCTCGCCATTGCTTAGTAGTTTGATTTATTCTACTTTGTTGACGTTTGCAGGCAGAGAAAGCAAGCCAGCATGTATTGAAGTGGTCAGAAGCAATCTAAAGACGGAAGTAATTAATTTTAGACGATCGTGTACATCATCAGCTTGTTTCAAGGGTGCGTAGGTCCCGACGGCGCTCTTGAGTTCTGACCTGGCAGTCAAGACTTCATTTTTTTGGTTACTATGGTCCTATATGTATTTTAAATTTAAAGAAATAACCATAATGATATATTATTATGAAATTCCTAGTATTATTTGTGGTCCAAAAAAAAAACCGGGCCCAGACTTGTGCTCGAGTTAATAGACTTGTCGAAAGACACTTCGCGTGAACAGTCTATAACAATTATTGACAAATATTAAAATAAAAAAGAAACTACAAAGAGCATAATATTAAATGTGGTGCGGCAGTCACTGACTGCATGTATGGAAAGTAGAAATTCTAGATTCTACTAAACCGTACAAGAAATTCCAATCCTCTAAAGAATATTATTAATTTTAATATGCTAAAGTAAAAAAAATAAAAAATAAAAAATATTTTCAATCAAAATATAATTTAAAAAAATAATTCATGCCATAATATAAAATACACTAAAAATAATAAAAATTATTTTTTAAATTGTTTTATACGTTAAAATAATATTTATTTATACTTTTAAAAATTTATTTTTAATATTAATCCATTAAAACTATTTAAAAACATAAAAATAATCAAATATTCTTTTAAAATTAAAATTTTTAAAAAAACCTGAAAGTCAAAGTTGCCCGCTGAACTGTGATTTGATGGCTGCAAGTTGTCACATCATTGTTTTACCCTACCTAGAGGTCAGAAAATTTTCTAATCATTCTTTTACTCTACCTAAACACAAGTGGCAAGAAGGAATGCAAGTTCGGTAAAGTTTTCACATCATTCATTATTTATTTATATTAAAAACAAATTAAAAAATATTGTTTTAATATATATATATATATATATATATATATATATTTTTTTTTTAAAAAAAATACTTTAAAAAATAAATCGTAACAATCCTCCTACCATCACCAGACGGGTAAGATCACAGATGTTTAGGAACTTACGGGTTACTGGGACAAGTTACCTTACCCCAAGAAAGATAAAGAGGAAAAACATGAACCTTTCACTTAGAGCATGAACCCCTGTGGAAGAATTGGTGCTCACAAAAATGTGCCACCAAATCAGCGGTGCCTACAGCATCAACCATGAGCACCATGTTGTGGCATGGGTTGGTGAGCACCGACCCCTATGCTAGTCGGCCACCAAGGGGCGGAGCCTTTTACAAGGCTAAGAAGGGCTGTAACCTAAGTTAAAAAAAATTAATGACTCCCTTTTTTTTTAAATTTTTCCACAGCCTATGTCCAACACTTTTCCTCTCTTTTACAATTTTACAGCAAACATATATTCCACTTCACTTTCGGCATCTTTTACAGCAAACCTAATGTCCCACTTTTCTTTGCAATAGAAATTAATTACTTGTCATCAGCCGTCACTTTACTTTCCACAGCAATGCTAATTAATTAGCCACCCATCCTCTCTTTCAATACTAATTAATTAATTATATTTTATAATAAATCTATTTAAATATAAATAATTAATTAATTTACATATCTTCTAAATAACTTGGAGTTTTAACTATTTTTCTTCTCAACACTATATAATTTTAGCTTGGATTTTAAAGAAAAATCTATACAGAGAGCCCCAAGAGTGTAAAATCATCAGGTAAGAATTTACAAGTCATGACTTTTCATTTTGAATTCAATGTTTCACATTCATTACAGTAAATTGTTAGTAGAGTAAACAGTAGATTGTACCCTAGAAATGGATACATGCTAACATACTAGTAGTTCAGGACTAATAATTTACTGGTTATTTCAAAGTTAAGTTCTTCAAATCTCCTAGTAGTTTTCATCTCTAGTTTATCCTTGTATATTCTGTATTTTATGAATATTCTATTGTTGCATTAATATCTTTTCATCTTGTACCTGACTTTCCTAATCCTTTTTACTTGAATAAGTTATAAATTATAATGGAAAATCAAGAAAACAAGAGAGGAAAAACTATGTTTTCATTCTTTAAACCAAACGAATAAACATCAACCAGTAAAGGACATTTTCCTTCCAATGTTGATGTGTCAAATCGTAGTGAACAACCCCCTTCCAAATCTCTAAGAGTTGAAATTGATGTTAATACTCTTGAATGAGATCCTAGGTTACGAATTCCAGTGTGGAGACATCCTATTAATCAACAAGATGAAATTAGAAGAGCTTATATCAAAATGGGTCCATATCAACCTAAGTTAGCAGAGTATCCAAGGACTGAATCAGGGAGACAGTATCGTCGATTTCAGTACACTTAGTTTGATCAATTTCCTTGGCTAGAGTACTCTCCATCAAAGGATGCAATATTTTGTTTTCCATGCTTTATCTTTGAAAACAAAGTGCCTCGTCATCTCACATTCACCACCGAAGGCTTTAGAAGTTGGAAGAGGGTTAATGATGGGGTTAGATGTGCACTTTTGATGCATGCGGGAAGTCCTACTTCACCACATAATAATGCTGTGAAATCTGCTGAAGATTTAATGAAAGTAAGTAGACATATTGATAAAGTGTTGAATGCACAAACTGTTGAAGAAGTTCAGAAAAATCGGTTAAGACTTATGACAACAATTGAAAGTGTTCGATGGCTTAGCTTACAAGCATGTGCATTTAGAGGTCATGATGAATCTTCGGCTTCTAATAATCGAGGTAATTTTTTGGAGATGATAAGACTTATAGGGAGACTGAATGTTGACATTGATGATGTTGTCTTAGAAAAAGCTCTGAAAAATGCAAAGTATACCTCGCCGACTATTCAAAAAGAGATTTTGCATATTCTTGCGAACAAAGTGAGGAAAAAGATTTGTGAAGAAGTTAGAGATGCAAAGTTTTGTATTTTGGTTGACGAAGCCAAAGATGCATCAAATAAAGAACAAATGGCTATTGTTTTGAGATTTGTTGACATTCAGGGTTTTATACGAGAGCGTTTTTTTAGTATTGTGCATGTTTCAGATACTACTTCTTCAACACTTAAAAAAGAAATTTGTGATGTGCTCACTCGATATAACTTGCATATTTTCAATATGCGAGGTCAAGGGTATGATGGTGCTAGCAATATGCGTGGCGCATGGAATGGACTACAAGCTCTATTTCTCAGAGATTGTCCTTATGCATATTATGTACATTGTTTTGCTCACCGACTACAATTGGCATTAGTTGCAGCAGCTGGAAATGAGATTTCTATTTGGTTATTTTTCTCAAAATTGACAACCATTATCAACCTTATTTGTGCTTCTCCCAAACGTCATACCGAGTTACATTATGCTCAGGCTATAGAAATTGCACATATGGTAGCTACTGGAGAACGTGAGACTGGTAGAGGGGCTAATCAAATTGGTAATTTACATCAAAGTGGAACTACTCGCTGGAGCTCTCATTTTGATTCTATGTGCAGCTTAATAGATATGTATGGTGCAACTATTACTGTGCTTGAAAGTATGGTTCAAGAAGGATCTTCTAATTCTATACGTGGAGAAGCTGGTGGTTGTTTGATTGTGATGAAATCTTTTGAATTTATATTCATCTTATATTTGATGCATAAAATAATGGGGATTACTGATTTACTTTGTCGAGCTTTGCAGCAAAAATCTCTTGACATCTTAAATGCAATGGATCTTGTATCAACTACTAAAGCATTGTTTCAAACTTTGAGAGATGCCGGATTTGATCTTCTTCTTACAAATGTGCAATTTGTTTGCACAAAATATGAGATTGACATACCACATATGAATGCTTTGTATAAAAATGCTACAGGTCGTTCATGTCAATAACAAGGTTCAGTGACAGTTTACCAGCATTATCATTATGATATATTTAACTCAACAATAGATTTTCAGTTGGAAGAATTAAATTCTAGATTCAATGATGAGACAGTGAAACTCTTTGTACTTAGCTCTGCTTTAGAACCTAAAGACAATTTTAAATCATTTAAAGTTGATGCTATTTACAAGCTTGCTGAGAAATTTTATCCTGAAGATTTCAATGAACAAGAGATGTATTATTTGAGATCTCAGCTAAAGCATTATCAGATTGATGTGATTCGTCATGAGAGCTTTCAGAATATGTCTACCATTTCTGAATTATGTCGAGGATTAGCTGAAACAAATAAGTCACAACACTATTATTTGATTGGCAGGTTGATTCGTCTTGTTTTGACTTTGCCTGTTTTCACTGCCACTACAGAGCGGGCATTTTCAGCTATGAAACATGTTAAAACTGTGCTTCGCAATAAAATGGAAGAGGAGTTCTTAGCAGATTCTATGATGATTTACATTGAACGAGAGCTTGTTGAAGATATTGATTCGGATTCGATTATAGATGAATTATATTCTACAAAACATCGAAGAGTGCAACTTTGATAGTATAATTTATTTTTATTTTTATTTTGAATTTTATGTACTTTAAATTTTATTTTTTATATATTTTATGTTATGTATTTGAATTAAAACTTTATTATTAACTTGAAAATTTTATATATTTAAGTGAATGATTGATCTTAAAAAATAATTTATATATATTTATATCATAGCCTAGGATAGAAAAAATTTCTGGCTCCACCCCTGCATCCACCTATGACTTTACACATTTCTTTCTTATATTTGTGAGTTTTCCTACTTGAATGTCATGAACACAGCTACAAGTTCATATCTCATCTCACACCAGATGAACCACCCTTATGGCACCTGGCCTCACCCAATCATGAATTCAAGCACGCTGCGGAGAGGGTTGATGATAATAATATTTGAGGAGAGGTTCACAAGCATACTCATTGGAAGCTATCTAATACACTACAAGCTTATGTTTATATATGCCCCTGTTTCCACAAGCTTATGTTTACATAACAAATTGCAAACTTCTTGGATATGGCATTGTTGCAAAGAGAAATTCTTGGAAAATAAATTTATTCCACCACTTGCAATGCTGGTGGGTAAATTATGGCCGAGTTTATGAAATCAACAAATAATCTATCGCTACAAAACAAGTTACAGATGCCCTGGGAAGCAAGCAAGAATTGCTAGGCTGAATCCTTGTAAATTTATTACAAGCACGCCTTGTGATTATGTAAACTGGCGCAGAAATGCTTTACACTACCTGATTCTCTTTTGGAGTTTGTATTATTTTGGTAGCTTAAAATGAACATACAAGCTAACCAAGAATCTTCTCTGGCTTGCGTTCTGTTCCTTTGGTGAACTTTGCAAACTTCAAACTTCTCAATTCGGCGGTATAAGGCAGGAGGGCTGACTAATTTAGACAAAGTCAGGCTGGCCGGTTGAAGTTAAGCAACGATGCCACATGCGGCTGTTAGGATCCACAGCTCTGGGATAAGAAATGACTTCGGGGATGGGGAAGTAAACATAATGAGTGTTGCATATTCCTACAGTGATTCCACTATATCCAGCAAATGCACCATGAACCTGCCATAACCATACATCCATATCAGCCACGTATTAATGAAGTGAAAAATTATCGGTGGCGCATGGGTAATATTGAGGGTCTTCATGCTGATTTTGCAAATATTAGAGGTACTAAGTCATGGTAACATGTAGATAAAATAATTTACATGCATACGACATATAGTGGAAATGATACACGGATAATTTTCCTTGGATATTCAGTTTTGATGGAATGCTCCAGTAGTTTTTATGAAAAATAAAGTTCCAAAAGTTAGAATCAGGGAGAGAAAATATAATTAGAAAAATTGCAATGCCAAGTTGTATCGGTGATACAAATTTGATAGAGCTGAAAACATGATTCAATGATTTCAGTAACTGTCTCGACAAGACGCAAAATTAATCAAGTTGATTATTCCACATGCAATGCACAAAGTGGAAAATTGTTTAGCCTAAATGGCAAGTACATCAAGAAGTTTTTACCATACCACCGCAACCACTAAGATTTTTATGCGTCTTTGCATCTTTGATAGTGTTCCAAGAAGAATAATCAATGCTAGTTTATTTTATGGAAAACAAAATATCTATCTTCTGTCTTATTTATCAATTATGAAATAAAGGAAATGCTCAAATTGAGGGATAGAGGGAGACTCACTGCATTTTGTCCGAGAACAGTACATAAAATTCCATCTGATGCATTTGCACGGCATGCACGTATCATGTATGTTGGGTCAATATACTTTACATCAGCATGAACGCCAATCTCCTTAAAATATTTTTTTGTCTGGCAAAAAAAAAAAAGAGGCATTGAATTAGTAACACTGTCATACCAGATCAACCCAAAACCTTTTGCAAATATATAACAATCAAGATTCCATTTACAAATGCATAATAATTGAGATCCATGAAGGAAATAGTCTCCCAAAAAAATAAAAGAAAACATGAGTCGTTTGTTGATTAATCGAGATCTATCAAAATATGGCATTTCCTGGCAAAAGGAAGATTAATGATGGGAAATGAAGAAAAACAAAAATGAGAATTACTGTTTGACTAAATAGGAACTATAATTTTCTATGGTTATTCAGTATTTTTACCATTTAGGAGAATTATAATGTACCACTTAATAGTAAAATAGATTTTAAAAGTAGTCTATATTTCTAATTAGTAGGTTTACTATCTCAGGAACTGGTCTTTCTATGTTTTGATTTTCATACATTTGGTTTTCCATTTCTATTTCGCTTGATGCTTATAAACAAGCACTTGAGGTTAAGACATTTGAGGTGTGCTTTGATTCTTGGGTTAAGACAAGTGAAATAATGAAACAGTAAGCATATTCCATGTAACTCTGCCTATGCTAGCTCAGGTTAGAATAGCCAGTCCCAAGCCCTGTTAAAGGGAGATGGTTGCTGTCGGTTGATAGCCAGAATTAAACCTTGTCCAACAAAGGACATCAGGCGCCCTAGTTCAGAGAATTGACAAGTTGGCAGTAGTAGGGAGGAAAGGTGAAGAGGGAGACCTAAGCTAACATAGATGGAAATCAAATCAAAGGATCTAAGATCTATTGATGTTGAGGTGGATTTAGCATATGATCGCACAGAATGATGCGAGGATCCATAAAGTTGACCTTAACTAGTTTGGGATTGAGGCTTGGTTATTGTTGTATGCATATTCCATGTAGTAAACAGTAGGGTTCAATCAAAGAAGGCCGAATAATTCTCATAACCTGGCAAGTGACAATTATAAGCCAAAACAGACTTTAGTCATATTCATGTAACACCACTAAGATGGTTAAAATTTAGATGTTCAATCGGTCATGCAATTGTTGTCCTTAAGAAAAAAATCATGCATTTGCCATACGATCCATGTAACTTAATTACCATGAGTTCCATTAATGAGGAGCCACTATATAAACAATCACTGACCTCCTGTTGAATATGCACACCAAAGTCTCCGAGTACAGTGTTTCCAGATGCATCAGTAGCATTAGTTCTCCCAAGAAAATTCTGCATCATGAACATATTTCTTTCAAGAACAAATCACAATCATTATTTCATAGAAAATCATAAATTAGCCTTCCCCCCAAATATATAAAAGATATGATAAAACAAATTTTAAAGAGAAAAATGCTAGTGATGGAATTCCTCTTTTGGTAATTTCCAGGTTCAGAAAGAGAAACACAGCCTTCCAATGTACGTGATTTATCCTTTCCGGAACCTCAACACCTGCCCATGGCCTGATGTTGACTTGAAAAGATATGTCTCAAGTGTTGAAGATAACTTTTTTAGTTTAAAAGACTTTAAACTAAATCAAAATTAAATCACTCAGGTCTAGGAGCAAAAGCAGTATCCAAATCATTAAATTCTAGTATGAAGAGAAGGGTTGCAGTAAATGAGTAAGAAGAATCCAATTTAGAAAATATAAAAGAAACAGAAGTCATAAAAGAATGAGAGCAGTCAAAAGCCAGAATTTCAAAGAACACAGGCAAGAAAAATAAATACTATGGCAAAGTGGTGGTGAAGAACTTTAAAAAGAGACACAGAACTGAAGAAGAAAAAAGAGTAAAAACGCTGCCTCTCTGGCAAAGTGGTGGTCTAATGATGATTGATTCCAGGGTGTTGGCACCATTGTTGATATGGTTTAATGAGGCATGTCAAGAATGGCTTCTCTGCAATTGCGGTGCTTTTATGATTATACCTATGTAGAACAGGTGAAGGGATTGAGGAAAAAGGATAGAAAACTTAGAAACTATTAAGCCACTTGGCTAAACCCTTGATTCTACAACGGTCCCTTCCTAAATCCACAATAAACTCCACTCTCAATTCCACAAGAACAAAGACCTTCTCTTCTCTTTTTTCAACAAAGAACTTTGGAAACTCAACTTCAGTTTCATCAAAAAGGCCCTCAAAATCAATAGAATAGTGTGCTTATAAACAGCAAAAACCCCAAATGGTCTTAAAAAGGAAAAAAAATCCCTATTTAAACAAACTAGTAGATATTCCTAAACCCCAAATGTTCCTAAATAATAACAAAATTATAAAACTAATAATACAACCATAGATTTTTTAATTATCCACTTTCATGATTGCATTGATACCACAATCTAAAAATCTTCTTAAAAACCAAGAACAATGTGCAACACGTTTCATCAACATGTGGCACAAAGCTTGCAATCAATCACCATGGGCTTAATAGTTTCCAAGCACCCATGCAGAAGCATTGACCATCCCATATGGATTAGCATGCTGTCTAAATCAGGACTCCTATCACGCTGGACAAATGGATAATTCAAAGATGGACCGTCATGCTTTTGATATGAAAACATAGTGGTAAAACACACCTGTCCAGCTCCTTCCGCTACACATAAGACAGCCGATCCCTTTGTCTCAATTAGGAATTTGAGATGCCTCAAAACACCAAGAGGTCCATGTAAATGAAAAGGTACCTTTCAAAGTGAAAATATTAAATTAACAGGGGTTCAAAAGTCAAAACAATACGTAAATTGAGTAAAGTATAAATACCTCTGGAATCAAACATATGTCGATTTGTCCACTAGCTAGCGATGCATGCATTGCTATAAATCCACTGTTACGACCCATCAATTTCACTATGCCAATACCATGATAAGCACTATGTGCCTGTCATAAAATTGAGGGAAAATACCAGTTAAGCATGTGTAAATAAGTACCAGGAAAGACATGTAGAAACAAAGGCAAATGTTCACATTGCCATATATTTGAAGTAATAATATAACTGTTTTTTACCTCAATGTAGGCAGAATTTATTGCTCTCTGCGCTTCTTCAACAGCAGTGTCAAAACCAAAAGTTTTGTCCATCATCAAAATATCATTGTCTATGGTTTTTGGCACGCCAACTACAGCCACCCTCATCCTTCGTCTACGGCACTAAAACCAAAATTAACTAAAGAGATAAATACTAGGAAATGACCAAGAGAAAGATATGGAGCAACCATGCACAGTTTTAGATATAGAGAGGAAGACTGCGAGTAGAGTCCTACAAAATCCCTAATTGTGTGATACATGGAATTTACTGTCATGCCATTTATAATTTAATGAATATATATATATATATTATAAAGAAAAACACGAGCTACAACTTCAACTTCAGAGTTTGGGAATTAACTCTGTGTGTGTGAGTGTGTGTGTGTGTGTGTGTGATAAATATTATATTCTGTGTTGCAGATTCTACGAGTAATTTGTTCTCGGAAAAAATTACTAGAGAATGCTTGGGAAAGTTACTTGAAAAAATAAAGCAGAAAACAGTGCAAGGCTACAGGCTTAACAAACCTCATCATGTATTGCATTGGCTCCAGCATGGGTACCATTCCCACCTAACACAAAGAGCATGTTGATCCCTCTTTCCTGGTGTTGTCATGGAAAAGTATATGAGAACACTACATACTAAACATCACGGGTCTTTTTGATATTAGCAATTTATGCAAGAATACAGAACTTGAAGGCTGACTGAGTACCTCCATGCTGTCCACAATGTCACTAACACTGGGTCCGCCACGTGAAACTCCTAACAAGCTTCCACCAGAAAGGTGAACATTCTGCACCACTTTCCTGGATAGCTAATGATAAAAGCAAAATTCATACAGAGTAATTGGAATCTCTAAACTTGGACATAAATGAGAAGAAAAGCTGTTACATTGCTATATTTGAAACTTCAACAGAAAAGAAATGATAATTTACCGGCATTTCACTCAAGCCTTCATCAGAAAATCCACGATAACCAAAGGGGATCCCAACTATCTTTTTGACACCATAGATTTCAAGTGTGATGACAATCTGCTAACAGGTATATAATATAAGAATGTATGGTAGAACTAACCCCAACCATTAAACATAGCATATAAATTTCCCGAGAAAATGTTATTTTAGTCTAGAGGGTTCCAAGAGTAGCAGATGGTAACATTCTATGTGTCGGAAAGAAAATTTGAAAACAAGATATAATTTTCCTGGAACTTGCCAAGCTTCGACAGCAATAAGGCTGTATATATATATATATATATATATATATATGAAAAGGATACATCCTTCATGTGGAGGAGGATTATAAGCAGATTGACATGTACATGATACTAACCTGTCGGATGACATCATTGAGACCAGGGCATAAGCCACCACAAGTAACAATTGCTGCCTTTACTTCTTCTGGTTTGAAGTATATTTTTTCCCGAGGCCCAGCTCTATGGACCCTATGAAGATTTCAACATCATATCACCCACATAATATTATAACTTCACAGTGATAGATGATATTTCCTATGCCAGACAGACATGATAATGATCTACAACTACCACAATTATATTACATAACAAGATAAATGAAATTAGAGAAGAAGTACTAATGCGTATCAATTTTCTTTAATTTCTTATCTACTGTTTAAAAGAAGTGCAGATAACAGAAATCAGACACTGTTTGTAAGGAAGTAATATGCTATTTGATGAAAATAGGTTATGTGAACAAGGGAACGCAAAGCATGACGCCCTCATAAAACACCTAGGAGGCTGAATACAGAATCACTTTTGGTAGCTGAAGCAGTGAACGGAAAAATGTCACTCCACAAATTGCAAAAACTTGCAATGAAAACTCAATTACACGTTCTAAAACCACACTTCATCACCATACAAACATGAATTCTAACTTCTCAGGCATGTGTAGAGGGCACTCCAATGTTCTTTCTTGCTCAGATGTAATTTCTCCTTATAATTCATAACTCTGATACTAAAATCTTATACAACATGTGGATGCTCCATGCATTCAGTAAAGTTCGTGTCAATTATACTTGGATGGGATGGAAATAAGCATCAAAATAATTTATCGCACAAAAAACAGAATTTTGTATGGAAAAGAAAAGAAAAACCCTCCTTCGTTTCTGTAATTTTTCAAGTTCTTGGCAAAAAATGCAAGCTTTACCATTTGCAAAGACTCATAAAGGAGTTTACCATTGTTCGACCCAAGTACAATTGGGATCAATGCACTCAGCTCCAGCAGATGTAGGTGATGAGTAATGTATGACCTGAAAAAACCACAACAAAAGAAAACATCGTTAGACTTTGGAATCCCATAATGAGTTGACCAAACTTTTTTTTCATTTACCTTAAGAAGCACCCTGTCATTTTTATTTATGTATCCATGCCATTCCTCATCAGATGGATATCCACCAGCGAAATCTTCCATGACTGGAGTCCTCATCTTTAGACAAAACGTAGAGGGAATTGGGTCTGCATCAGGAAAGATATCAGTGATATGAGGAATGTTAAACCGTCTCTCAAAATCTCTTTGGTAATTTGTTTTCCAATCAGGATCGCTGAAATCAATCTCTTTGTTCCCAATCTGTGCTGCCAAAACGCCGAAATTTCTTGATGGGGCGCTCCAGTTTCGTAAAGACACAACACTTGAGCGTAGTAGGGGGTTTTTGTCCTTGTTGAAAGAGACGCGACCACCATAACTGAGCTTGGAGCTGCTGATCACGGCGGCATGCGACACAGAGTCCATCGCCTTTGAAACCGGACGGAGATTTCTATGCTCTGTTTTCCTCTGTTTTAGCTGCCCAGAGCGGATACCGCACCTCTTTAATGTTTCCTTGCTTTTCTAGCAAGTGGTAAAGTATACGTTAGTCCTTATTTGTTTCAACAAGAATAAACGAATCCCTCATATTAAAATATAATTAATTAGTCCTTATTGTTTTAAATCTATATGTAACTAAATCCTTTTCATCCATTTCATGTTCCTTTTCTCATTTATTTTTTCTTAATAATTATACAATATGAATATATTAAATAGAAAAACAAATTTTATTGAATAAATTAATATCAAGTTAAGTACGGTTAACAACGTTTAAGAGGCTAATTAATAGTTTTTAAAATTAGAAGGATTATTTAATATAATTTGTAAAGCTAGAGGGGCTAATATACAATATGAGATTCAGTTAGAGTTGAATAGAGGTTAGACGGGTAGCGCGACAAGAGGACGGCATCTTGGAATCAAAGCCTTGTACCTTTTCACTACTTCATCTGCTTTTGTTTGGGTGTGTTTGTTGAGTTGAGTTTTGTCCAAAAATATTCTGTGCTTGGTCGTACAAATTCATGGAATATTTCGCTAACATTTTTTTTTTTTTAAGCTGAAATTTGATAAAAGTAATTGTGAAAATCCCATTGTAATGTTGGGCTTGGTGGACATGAGAGTTTTTTTTTAACACAACAATCATAGATATTTTTAATTATTTTTTTATTATCGAGAAGAATTTTAAATGTTAATTGAAATATTAATGTTTGTTTAATAAAATAAATTGAAAATTATACATATTAAAAAAATTCTTAACACCAATAAGTTGAGAAATTGAGGAAAAAAATATTAAAATATTTAATATCATAACAGTTTTTTTTAAAATATTTTGATTAGTATCATAAGGTATTTATTTATTTGTGGAAATTGTTTCTTAGAAAATATTTTCCATCAGTTATTAATTAAAATATTTTTAGTAATTATTCTAAAATAAAAGGGGTAGATATACAGAAGATAGAAACATATTTATTTTATTAAAAATATAAAAAGGAACAGATAAAAATAATCTTAAAATAAATATAAAGCATAAGGAGATATGTGAAAAGCCCATTATAAATGCTGGGCTTTGTGCTGTAGTGGCCATAAAAAAAAAGCTAAGTGAGGAGACTTGGCGCCTCATGGACATGACATAGTTATGAGATGCGATTATCATCTCAAAATACTTGTAATAAAGCAGGACTTTTAGCCTAATACTCCAATGGCAGCAGGTATAACAAGAGTCTCTAGCTGCTATTATCATCACCTGATTCTGAAGAATAAGAATGGTCTATCTGCCTCTGTAGCTGTCTCCACCAGTTTCAAGAAGATGGTAACCAACGCCGCCTCCGCCACCATCACGGCTAGTAGCAGCATTAATCATGGTGAGTACAGGAGCATTGCGGAGAGAGTGAGTTTGGAAAAAGAAATAAAAAAGAGCAAATTCATAGCCATAGCTGCTCCCATCTCTGATGAAGAATCCGCCTTCTCCTTCCTCTCCGAGGTGAGAGATCCACGTGCCACTCATAATTGCTGGGCTTTTAAGGTAGGACAGCACAGCCGTTGTAATGATGACGGCGAACCATCTGGGACTGCTGGCAAACCTATTCAATCTGCTATTCTTTCTTCTCATATCGACAGAGTCATGGTCGTTGTCATCCGGTACCATAACATCATCCCTTTCTTTTTCTTTTTATTTCCCTTGAGTTATTACAATCCTTTTCCTATCCTAATATAATATGATGATGTTAATGAATATTATATTCATAAATTCAGCTATTTTGGAGGTATCAAACTAGGAACTGGTGGACTGGTTAGGGCTTATGGTGGGGTTACATCTGAATGCTTGAGAAATGCCCCTACTTGTCTCGTCAAATCTAAGGTTTCTTTTTGCTTTTCTTTGATTTCCCACTTTAATTTTCAACACCAGTCACCATTACTTAATTTCTTTCTTTAGGTCCCTATGGCCGTGGAGGTTCCCTTTGATCTCTTAGGACTCGTGCAACATCAGGTAGGCAGGTTATGTATTATTAATTACTACACACACACACATGGAGATTTCTTAAATCTGATGTATCACCATCACTAGACATCAAAAGAAATAAAAGTGATGATGAAATTTAGTATGTGAGCTATAGTGGTTTATTTCATCAGTGAACATTTGTCATAAATTAGGATTCAGTCTTTTTCCCTTAGTGCCAGATTTTCTTGGCATGCCTACATGTTATTCTACTGATCGAAATGGGAATGGTCGCATGTATATTGATCTTGTACTCGGTTGTTACAGCTACAGCATTTTCAAGTTGAGGACATCAAGCAGGATTATGAGACTGGTAAAGATGGTTTTGCCATGATCTCTTTCAAAGTTGATTTTGACCAGGTTGAGAAATTGGAGAATGCTGTCAAATCAAATTGTAGCCGACAACTTGTGTTTTATAAACAGTGACACAGACTTTGATGATATTCATACATGCGTATGACAATGTCCCATATCAACTCCATCACGTGGAAAACAGTTTCAGCACCGGTAAGTGTATTCTTTCACTATGTAGAGTATAAATCTTCACCCCTGCAACTCTTGTAGGGTTTGTACAATTCTTATAATGGATTCTTGGTGTCTATAAAAATTAAAGATTGAGTTATGCTAAGAAGTTGGTTGTTGGTTGACCTGATACTGAGGGATATTTATACATTTTTTAAGTTAAATATAATTGTATATCCTTCATTATCTCATATGCCCTCTGACAAGCATACAATTACCCTAATGTTCTTTTACTGTTGAATAAATCTGAACTAAAACGGAGTTGTCTTGGATAGAAATTGAAGTCTGCATGGAAATCAGGCTTTATTTTGATTTCTTATTCTCATTTTGGATTACTGGGAACATAATATTTTGCATGCAATTGATTTATGTCATACTAATGCTGGCTATAGTCTTTTGCCCCATCATACAGAGGCCAACTGATGCAATATCAGTATCAAGCACACTAACAATACCATTAGATATGCTGAGTGAATCCTCACACTTTCTCTATCCTGCCCGATCCCTATTCTTTAAATATATAAATTTATTTTTTCATAAATTTCTTAGGAATAATCAGTTATAAACAAGATCCTTAATCTGGTCTTTTGTCATTTACATATGAGCATCTTTTAAGGTGTTAGAATGTTGAGCCATAAAATGTGATTTGTCAATAAAAAAAACTCATAGATTTAATACCATAGGTTTAATCATTATAATATCATGTGTATAGTAACTCATAAGAAACCATATTCATCCAAATACTTATTGCGGAAGTATGGTATGACAAGAATAACAATAATTTCTCTTATCTGTCACCAGTAAATAATGAAACTGAATATGCTTAAAGTGAAAAATGGAAGACAAAGTATACACAAACCTCTGAGTAGAAAATAGAAGTAAAACCCTCCAACGTATAAGCATGGCATGTCAGTTAGGTGCCTGAACCATCTAATACTTATAAGCTTTGAGGCACAGTGGTGGAAAATGTAGCATCTGAAGTAATTTGACGGAGGTCGGGAGAGTTTGAAGACATTGTTGTTGGAATAGTTGGAAGCTTAGGGATGAGGAGTGGAGTTGATGGAAGTGGTAATGTCACCTTTGTGACTGTGGGCACTGTAGGAAGGAAGGGAAATTTGGCAAAGATGGGATTTAGGTGCTTTTGAAAGGAGGCAGTGAAGCATAGTTGGTTAAGTTGGCAGTATGTGGAAAGCAGTTGATGACAATGATGGCAATAAAGATGGTCTTCAGCAGTGTTGGCAGCGAAGGCAATTTGGCCTTTGATGGAGGTGGGACTAGCTAGTTCCAGCAGTCATGCTGGATTGGTGGTGGTGAAGCTGCTAGTGTATCCAAAAAACCTTTCAAGCTGCCAGGTTCGCATCAATTCATGGAAAATGGTAATGGTACAATTAAAGACAACTTTTAATTACAAAACAAAAAAAAAAAGACTCCATAGTTAAAATAAAAATGTTTAAAAGAAGCCTTATTCGAACAAAGAAAGCGACCTTGTTTTTTCAGTATGGAGATATTTGTTTGAGAACTGTGTTGGAGGAAAGCAGCATATAATGGAGAAGAACTGATTGATTCACTTCAGTCCTCACCGACTATATATGTCCATTGAAGGGATAAAGCTTAGACACAAGCAATGTACAGGGAAAAATGTATTTTTGAAAGCTATCCTATAATGTTTGAGTTGGTTGGAATTGAGAAAATCCATCTCATTATTAACCATATTGTATCCTCTTTGAGTTTTTATTTAACGCCATTTAGACATACATGCTTGGAGTCTAATCTAATTAAGAGGCATAAAAAGCTAGATGAAATTTCTTGTGCTTGAAAAATTATAATTTGGTAGACAGCTGATAGGAGGGATAGAAGATCTCTTCAGAATCAAGCATCAGAATCAAGCATCAGGCCTTTTTTTCTCAGATTCTTGTTGTTGGGTTTAATAAATAAAAGTAAAACCTTGTGAAACATTGCATATACACTAACTAGTTCTCTATTCTAAGTTTACAATCTAAGAGTAGCATGCATGCATCCTGCTGTCTATCTACTATTTATAAAATAAAATTTACACTAAATAACAGCCTCCGTGAAATTTTACACCAAAAATTATCACAACAGAGTAAGCTTTGGCCTGTTACATGTCCTCGCCATATTTGGCTTCTCGGTGAGAGCATTTAGAACCCTTCTTAGCATCTCTAACTCCTCATTCCCATTTATTCCTTGTACCCACAAAACACACTTGGTCCTTCCACCCATTGTCACCATCTCTGCCCTCACTACCTTTCCTTTCACTGATCTCACTGCCCTTGCAACATCAGACAATAGCTTCCTTTTATCATCACAGCTGAATACTACTTTCACAACCTCCTGACCTTTCCCCTCACAGGAACCGATTCTTAACTTGTCAGCCCCGCCAGGAAATACACATTCCAATCTACCACCACCATATATTTCTTTCAATTCTGACACTGTATTTGTCAGCTCTTTCACGCACCGGATTGTCTCTTCAAGCACCGATGCTTTGTTCACCTGTTTATAGCAAGCACAAATGGAATACTGACGCATTAGCATATAATTGGACTTCTCTGTGCGCGCTTGTGTGAATATTTGAATTGAAGTGCATACTGTGTGTTGCATACTTTTATCAAGTTGGGGAGGATGGTACGAAGGGTAGCGAACTGGGTATTGATTCGATTCCGGCGGTTACTCTCAGCCATGCTGTGTTTCTTGGCAGCAACTAGTTTAGATTCCTCCTCTGATATTAATTGTTTGGCCATTGAATTGTTATATGTTGTTTCATTGATAGAGTTTAGTAATGCTTGCCGAAAATCATCTTGATTTGAACATGAATTACTGTGACTTGAAAGAGGTTGCACATCATGTATCTGCTATGCAAAGAAGTAAAACTATCTTAAGAAGAGCAAGGAAATCAATTACATAGCACAAAACAAAGAGAGGTACCTGTTGCAAGGCCATGAAGCTAACAAAGGCTGGCCTGATGTTGAAGTTATTCCCAGGCAAGAGAAGTCGAGACGGATGATATCTATTCCAGTGTGAAAAAGAAAAGATGGTAACTCTGCTCGGTTTATATAGGCAAGCAAATATGTATGAAATAATTATTGGTTAATTGCATTTTAAAGCATATCTGTAAGATGGGATATGCATGACCGTTGTAATGAAAGGAGGTATCAAACCTAATAATCAACACAATCGAAAAACCCTCCCTCAATTTATTGTCTGATTTAATTCCAAGATCTTGTAATCTGATGCCCTCTTTATTGTTTTTTTTTTTTTTAAAAAAAAGTTACAATCCAATCCCTGCAGTTTTTAATGATTTTATGAGCTAGTCCCTGTGGTTTTGAAAAATCACAAGTTAGTTTATTGACTAAAGTTGAATGTAAATTCTTTTAGAAATTTCTAAATTACAGTTTTTAAATGCATTTTTTTTGAAGAATTGTCTGCAGAGGGTGAGCTTGTAAGGCTTAATTAGAAATGAAGGACATTTTAGGAAAAAAAAAAAAAGAATAACTGAATTATTATGAAAACCGGACTAAGTTTAAACAAATATGAAAATATAAGGATTTAGCATTAAGATTTGTAAGCCTAAAGGATTAAGTAATTATTTTGCGAATAACTACCTGGGGCAAGAATCTGAGAAAAATAATAATAGCCCTTTTGATGCTTGAGAGGAAGAGAATGGATGCTACATTGCTAATAGCCCTTTTGTTTTTTTGTTTTTTTTTCTTGCTGCGCAAAGATCCTAGCTGCTCATCCTAGATTGAAAAAATAATAACAGACTGTGCTCCGAAAGAAAATTGATCGGTGAATATTGAAAACAGATGCATAAATGGCCAGAGTGCTAGTTGGTCTGAAAGAGGTCACGACGCCGGCCATCTTGGCATGCAAAGCTCCTACCGGATTGAAATCTGCTTCTTTCTCCGCAGTGCCAGCACCCAACATGTATAAATCTCAGTGGCAGCCACTACAAAGACCCCAACGTAGATGCAAACAGTTGTAGCACAAACATACAAGTACCTGTAATGAAACACACCATTAGTCTATGATAAACAACATGAAGCATTGTAGATTGTGTTCTACCACTCTCTTAAACCACAGATCATTCACCTTCCAAGGGTTATAATTTGTTAAGCACGTCACTAAAGCTGGGGAAATTTAGCTAAGTTTTCATGTTTTGCAAAGCTATTCAGAGAAAGACTTACTTCGGAGAGAAGACACTCCAAACAAACAAATGGTTCCTCATCAACAGCAAGACAACGGTGTAGGAAGTCAGTAGAATTGAATTCAAGCCTACTGGAACCAGACAAGGAAATCCAAGAATCATCTTTGCAAGATGCCCCGAATCTACATTTTGGTGATTTGCAAGATAGCTTGTGCACTTCACGGAGATGTACATCAGCATGCTAAGAAGAAATAACATTGGGGACGCGTAGGTAATGATGAACATCAAAATGCCAGAAAGAAACATTGAGTGACTTGACAGGCCCTGACAATGAGTAAAACAATGTTTGAGATTGCACTGAACGTGGCTCCCTGAATCTAAAATATACTACAGAGAGCAACGTCTATGTAACAAACTATATGTCGTGAAATAGAAACTATATATCAACTACACTAGAAAGGTAAGAGAAGGTACAATAAAAGCTCCAGCAACATCTATTGTGGCAAGAGTATTGCTGTTCCCGAGAGCAAAATGGCCTGCCATTCCCATATAGTACAACAAAGCAACCTAAGAGAAAAAAAATGGGTGCCCAGCATTAGCACTAGAAAATGCGGTTAGCCTTGAAGGAAATGAAATTACGAACTCCATTATCAATAGCACATACATTTATAACAAGTATTAAATGAAACACACTACGGAAAAAATTCTGTGACTTCAGTTGAAAACAGGAATCTTCATTCACCTTTCCAGATTAAGATATCAAAGACAGGTGCTCATAACTTTATATATTTGCATTTCACTAATTTATAGCTGCCAACCTGTTTCTCATTTCTGTGATATTTGTTTCGATGAAAAAAAAATCAGAAATTAATACATAGAGTAAGACAATAAAAAAACTAAAACAAATATACAGAAACTGGAATTTATGACTTAAAGAAAAGCTCAGAACAAGCCTTACCTCTTTAAATCTAAATTTCCCAGAAATGAATACACATTGATTGATAACAGAAAATAGTGTATGTAACATGTTCTCAAGAATAGGCATAGCCCTTGGATCCTAACTACAATGGTAAAAAGAATGGAACGGAGTGATCCTTGGTCATAGATTCAGAGAAAAGAACAGAAGGTAAACCTAAAAACGACCTTGATTAACTAACAGAGCAGTCAAGGTGAAGGTCTAAACTGCATGTTATTTTCACTTGCTGATTTAACTTGTGAATCACGTAATTGCAAGTTAAGAATTTCTCAATTATTTTCTGTGTTAAGAGTCAATAATGCTGAAATTCACATCTGAGCTTCAGGTTAATTAAAAGCATCACTTACCTGGTTCTCAAGATGTTTGACTATACTATGTGATATATTTTAATGATAGTCAACTGATTCTTGCATGCTGGACTGTCCAGTTGGTAGTTATAAGAAGAAATGATATAGGAACTAACCTCCACTTCAATATGCTGTAGCCCACTACAAGAAAAGTAGAGCATGCTAGAGAGGATCTGCACGAGAAGCAAAAGGATGGGCATTGAATTGATTGGCTGTTGAAGCAACAGCTGCAGAAGACACCAACATATTATATATGCTAACCCAATCAGATATGAAGAGTCTCTGAATTCCACCAATGAAAATATGCATTGACCGTCAAAAGTAACCAAAGTTGACTTCACATTAGGCTTTGAACATGTACCAGGGAACCAAAGAGGTATGAACCATGGTAATGCTACAAAAAAGCCAATTGTGGCAATACCAAGAATTGCATATATTATCTGTGCCTGTATTGCAGCATCACAACTGGCTGACACAAATGCATTGTTGTGATATAGGTGCCATAAAACCAAGAATCCACATATGAGAAAGCAAAATCCAACTAATTGAGTGATTTTTCTCCTAGATCCAAACAAAAACAAAGCAAATATGCTTAAACTGATCACTAGCAGACCCGATGCTAGCTGAATTGATCTCACATGGTTAACCCCAGCCTGTTCAAGCCACTTTGAAATGTCTGGAAGATACGTCCAGTTTACACCACCTTGGTGCCAGCTTCTCAAAATTCTTCCAGAAATAAGAAGCAAAATGATGGAAGATATGCGAAAATCAAGTCTTTCTGTCTGTCCCTTCATCAATTTGAAAAAGCTCTTTGCACTTCCTGGTGCAAGAGGCTGAACTGCTTTTCGAAGAAATAGCACATGTGATGTTGATAAAACAAAATGCCAAATATATTGCTCTTCCTCTACCATAGAACTCGAAGCCATACTCATAACAAGAATTAACATGACACTCAATAGAAAGATTTCATTTACAGACCACTTGTGCAAACCAGTAATTGAGTTACAAAGCCGTTGGTTCTCTCCAGGTTGATCCTCTGTACTCATGCAAATCATGAGGCCTAATAATGTTAGAGATGATATGGCCATTGCCACAATCCCAAAAGCAAGTAAGCCAACAGGTTTCTGCCAAAAAGAAATAAACAAATAAATAAAAGAAAAAAGAAAAGGGAATACCAAAAAAGAAAAAGAAACAATTCATATTGTTACACCCTTTACAAAAAATTGCAAATCACAGTTTATTTCTACGTTGAGTAAGATACTTTTCCAAATTGGTAGCTGTTATCAATGAGTATACATACATCAGTCACTCTGCGTGATAACCATTCACTTGCAGTTTTCAGAAACTGATGATATGCTGCAACAGTGCAGCTGTAATCATCCCTACTTTTAGACCTATTTACAGAAATTACAAAGAAAGGAACACAGGTATTACTATAAATTATACTGAAAGCAACAGAGGTATCAGGAATGGTTCCCATAGAATTTTGTTTCATGGTATAATATCAGACTGTTCCACACACAAAACGCACCTGGAGAGGGACTTTGACTTCCAGGAACGGTGAAGATTTATGGCGTTCATATATAGGCAACACAACATCTTCTCCATACTACCAGAGCATTCTACAGTTGTAGATGCAAGACCATCTGTAAAGCCATCGTGGCTTGGCAAGTTTCGACATGATAAACCGGGTAATTGTGCTTGGATTAATCGGAGCAGCTGCCAGGAATTCAATTCCAACACTCTCAGTTGTTTATCATCTGAATTAATCAGTCACAAGGAAAATTATAAGATAAAACATCAAACAATTTAAAAACATCAAAGGTGTTAAAATAATTTCCAATGCTATGGCAAAAAAAAAAATGAAAAAAATACCATTTCAATCTATCCACAAATTTTAAATCAGGTCCATATAAATGTTATCTTTTTATAGAAACAATTAAGTTTTCAATGGTCTAGATTAAGCTACCATGAGCCAAGCACCTTGGTGCATGATTGAGATTACAAATGTACAAATACATAAAAACAGGGAGTTATAAATTATTCCAATATCCAGTAAATACCATATGGCCAGGTCATTGGTCAAGGTGTAGTTAGCATGAAAAATATTCAGAAATGCCAACATTACTATGTTCTACAGCAATATTTAACAAAAAATTCACATGAAGCATATAATAAACTAGACCAAGCATATGAAACAAGTGAGAAGCCAACAATCTCCCCAGCCATGATAAATCAAAGCATAATAGAGAGGGAGAGAGTTTAATAACAAGTGATAAAGTGCATCCTAAACTACGAGCAGATGGCTGAAAGTCTAAAAATGGCCAAAATATTGAATGCATCTCATCCACATGTTCTACATCCAATTCCAAAGGATCCAAGATAGAATAATGCAGAAAATTAAGCACCAACTGTACTCTAGGATGTACTTAGCAATTAGCATATGTTTTTCAATGAATTTGCATAATAAGTTTCAACCAGGACTGGATAATACATGTCGGTTCCAACTTTGGGACAAGAAAGCATACTTTCTATTCTAACTTTTCTTTCATGCAGCTATTGATTTCTTATAGATGTATTATGGATCCCTTCATGAAAAGTAAGTATATTGTCAACACTAAAGAATCAACCACTACTCTCCATGGTCGTTTCTTTAGTTGTATGGGAATAATCAGGAGATTGATATGCACATAATAAACTATAAATTACATGGAAATTCATCAGGTTATAAATGAATATCAGGTTTGTGACACAAATGCCTTTTAAAAGGCCATTTTTTATGAAATTATATGTAAGCATAGGGTTAATATGCACAGAAAGTAAAGTATTTTCAGCGATGGCTGGAAAAGTTCACTGGCTCCAGCAACCAGACACCATCAAGGCCAGGTGCCAAGGCACCACAGACAAAGCTACCACGGCAGGACCCATGAGCACCAGCATGCCCCATGGGCAGGCATGCAGATACCCCCTAAAGACCAACATGTAGATTTTTAGCTCTAACAAGGATAGACACTACTACGCCCCAGTTGTATAAAATTGTCTTCCTGTTACAGAGATGACCATCCTTACTATTTCATAGGCTCCAAACCATTCTTGCAGAGAAATGCTCCATCCCTTCTAATTTCCATAGAAAATGGTTTTAGTGCTATTTACTAATTTGTCATTTGTAAGAAGGTCAGCATTTAAAATTCATAAACTTGATTGTCTGTACTTTTTTTTATCTATATTTGTTTGATCTCTTTAATTTTATAATATTTCCATCCCATACAATCAGGTACCGGAGCATGCATACACAAATGACACAGACAAAGATAGTGAGAACTGACCTGTCAATAAATCAAATGCTTCTGAAATCAGGACACCAACATTGTTCTTAGGAATTGGCACACCAAATAGAAGAGCTAACGATGGAGCAATGTCAACCTGGACCGTATATAAAATCATTAATAGTCAAGGGATTTTTGAAGCAAAAATTCCTGATAGTTAGGTTTTATTTGAAGAGCAATTAAAATAGAAAATTGTTGCAGTATCAAATGGGAAAGGGGGAAACAACTTGGAAAGCAGGAATATGCTGCTGTTGTAAGAAGCCAACTAGTTCTTTCGATAGTTTGTCGACACAAAAGTATTTTGTGTCAAGAGACAAACTCACAAAGAATTAAAAGTATTTTGATGGGTGGGCATGGAGGAGAAAAAGACTCCCTTTAACAAAACTTATAGCTATCCAAAGCTCATATAGGAAAATAAATTTGAAAAATTTAAAGTCTTAAAGGCAATGGCATCTGTAGATTGTCATTAATATCATGCCAGATGCAGATGCAATTTACACCAATGAACTACAAAAAGTTTTTGGCAGAGTGCAAAGGGATAGAAGTTGCACACTTTAATTACCTGGTAAATAGAGTTACAAGAGGATGCTGCATAATCAGAGAGATCATTTTTGAGGCCAACAAAAAGAGCTAACGAGTCGGTTTCTTCATACGAAGAGCCCCCATGATTACCATTCTCAGTCATGCCATGATCGCTTACTACAACCTACATATGGCACACAGAACAAATGACAAATACGTATCATAGAGACAAACATCTTGAAAACAATGGTAAACATCTGAAGGACATAGTATTATGGATCTAAGAAATGAAGGTGTTGACATCAGCAAGCAAAGATAGAGCAGGAGACACCTAGGGCATGGAAATACTAACCATCCATCAAAATTTAATTAGTGTGCAAATTGTATATCATTGTCTCTGGAAAAAAATCTAGTGGTGAATGTCGTGATATTATATGCTTCAAGTAGCTATCTTAGTACAAACTAAGGATGGAGGTGGTTACAGATGCTAGCATAAAAAGGCTGCTTTCAAAATAATTACACGATGCCATTGCCTTATAAAGGTACTCTACAATACAAAACATGGTATTATGTAGATGTCCTTGATCAAGGGCATGAACTTCATTAATAAACAGGCTGAATATTTTCTCCTACAAACAAGAAAAAGAACTTCAATTAATAGTAAATTTCTAAAAGCCAATTGCTAATCATTAGGAATCCTTGATGCATGTATAGGACTTAAATTTGATTCCTGTACTGTACCAATTAAGGTTGGGCACAGTACACACCAAATGACCATTCAAAGGTAAGGTTGCTCAGTGCTCAAGCATGTGTTCCCTTGTCACTGTATTTGCAGAAAGTTGATCAAAATTTGGCACAGATTTAGATACTTGAAAGTTTTATTAATAATAGTTATTGGGATATTGCAGGCGTATCCAAAGTACTAATGCTAGTAATTACTCTCTTTTGATGAGTCAAGAGTTTCAGTAAGGTTAGATCACATACTGATGGCCTCATTTTCCAATGCAATATCATACACAATCCAATAAAAAAATGACCCCTGTGATCTATGAAACTCAGCTCATGTTCCCTTGGTAGAAGGGATCCAATATTCTAAATGGTTGTCTATAAACAGTTGATTGCTAAAAAGTAGAAATGAGGTAGCACAAACCAGAAGTGTCTTTCCTTGATCATTATCTCGAGTCTGGATAGTGCTCAAATGAATCATCTTCACCACTTCATCCATCTCCTTAAGTTTTGGAGCCATCAAAATACTAAAGTTGAAAAGGATAAGTAAAGATCCAGAAATAAGAGGAAAAATATATCTACAGAATTACCAGTGCATCTGAAAAAGGAAATACCTGTTACGTCCACCAATATGCCCAACATGATCCAAACCCAGATAATGAAGAATCTAAAAAGAACAAACATGGAAATCATAACATAATAAAACAACTTTGTATGCAATACTGAATGCATCTCTAAAATCCTCAACTTTAAAAACAAAAGGCAGATGTAATCCAAACCCAAAAAAGTCCATAAATTCTAGAGTATTCATGATAAATCAGCTAATATGAACATTCCAAAGAACAATGTAATAGAATTTCTGGAAACAAAGGAAAAGGGGAAGCAATTACAACCAGCCACACCCAAACTTGAAGCAAGGAGAATTTAATTATTGACAAGAAATAAAACAACTCACCAGAAGATTCCAGTCATCTCTGTTAAGCTCGTTCTCCAAATGTCGAGAAACATTTTGATCTACCTGTACTGTGTCTTTAACCTGTATAGAGAAGGGAACTTGAATAGAAGAAGAAAGTTGGACTAGAAACCCTTCACAGCTGAATATCCCCCACGCACCGGCTCTGAGTGTTTGTGTGTGTGACAGTCGGGGGATACAGAAGGGATGAAAAAGGCAAACAAATATCAAACTATACTGGTCAGGGAAAACACAAAGTTGACCTACATAAAAACTGCTAACTCCATCATGTCTTGTGAATAATCCCGGAAACAACTTGAGCCAGGTTTCATCACCAAGCATCACCATTTTCCAACCAATCCTAAAAAATTGATCTGCAAACCAAAATTTAGAACAAGCGTCCACGAGAAGCAGTAGTGAATTAAAGAATGATTCTCTCTCGCAACTAACCAAGAAGATTATCATCTAACATAGCTTGTGTATTAAAATTGAAAGCCACATCCAAGAAGCCCCCTATCGCACCGGAAACCATGGCCTGCAAGTATCAATGGTGACATGATAACACAATAATAATAATAATAATAATAATAATAATAATAATAATAATAATAATAATAATAAAGCAATAAGCATCAAACACAAAATTAATAACCATAATAGATAAACCTTCAAACGAGGCATGGTAACAGTAGGAGGTGCAGCTTTCGCATGGTATCCAGTTGCCATTCCATTAGAAAGCAATGCCTGAGTATACGGCATGGCTTCCCTGAAATCCTCCCGTGGAGGCTGCCCATCCTTTCCGAGAACAAATTCCGCTGGAAGACCATCAATAACCTAAACTCTCATCACATCACATCACAAGCTTTATCACATCACGTCACAAGCTTCATCACATCACATCACATGCTATATCATCATTTACTTACCATCAAAATCAGACGTTCAAAAGAAGGATGGATTCCGGAGAGCTCCTAAAAAGATATATATAATCAGAATTATTTGAAATTTGAAACTAATTTTTTATTTATTTATTAAAAAAACCTGATAGAGAGATTTGAGGAGATGAGGAGGCATAGACGCCCGCGTGTGATTTGCAACGGAATCGCTGCCGCCGCCATCGTCGAAATAAAAGCTCTCAGGACCACTGGCATTGTTACTTTAAATTATCAGTATAGGTTGATTGAGGAAGAAATCGGAAAAGGAGAGAGAGAAGGAGGGGAGAGAGGGAGGGGGAGAGAGAGCGACCTGACGCCGGAGAGAGCTGGTTTGACGGGGAAGAAGCCGAAGATGAAGAGTGAGAGACCGATAATTTGAAGGATAACTGCGGATATTATTACTGTAATTATGATTGATAATTTCATTTTTATTAGAATAATTTGGGTGGTTAGTTGGATTCAGCAACAAAGGGAAGCAACAAGTTCAACTGATTTTGTTATATGGCTGCTCTGCCTCTTTGAACATCCTAACAAATTCTCAGGGGTGTTCGTGCGTTTAAAGCTGTGCTTTAAAAATATTTTTGAAAACTTTATAAAAAAAAAAAATTATTTGCTTCAAATATTTTTATATAATTTTAGATAATTTATTAATATTAAAAATAAATTTTAAAAAATAAAAAATATTATTTTATTTTATTTTAAAATAAAAATATTTTTAAAAATAATTACTATATCAAACGAAGTCTATAATATTAATCTCGGTTAATCATGCGGGTTAATTATAATTCATTAAGTTAAATAAATTTGAATATGAGTTATGAGTATAGTTTTTAGATCCGATCTAGCGACTGGCCCAATCCAAGGTTAGAGTTTCGGGTTTTGATCGAGTTACCGGATCATTTTTATAAAATCAAAACAACATCGTTTTAGTAAAAAAAAAACCAAAAGTTAACAGGTTGCAACCTGTTTTTTGACCGGGTCGGCAGTCAACCTACCAAGTCACACCGGGTTTTTCTTTTTCTTATTACTTTTTTAATCTGGTATAATTTCAATTCCGGATTGACTAGCCGGCTGGGTTTTACAACATTATGAGTACATCCAATTATAATAAACAGAGATGGGTTTAATAGTTCTGGTATGCCTTGACTTGGTTCCTTTAAAAAGATGTATAACAAATATTCATTATGCATTTTCTAGTGAGAGTGGCTTTTTAAATAAAAATTCTGGAAAAACCATATTTGTAAAAATTATTTCATTGTTAGAGATCTATTTGTATTTATAAGGTTTTATGATTGTATTACTTGTTTAGTACTTTAGTTTTTTTTTTTCAAGGTTTCGCGTGCTTTCTAGTTTTTTATTTATTTTTTAAATTTAAATTTTATTTTTTAGGCTTTTTAAAATTATTTTTCTCATGGTTGTTGTAAATATTTTTCTTCAGAATATGACAAAATGGCATATGAGAAAAAAATAAGAATAAACTTTGCCCCTTTTTAATTATATGCTTAATTGTTCATATTAGTATTGAAAAATGTTAGGATATTATTTAAATTATTTGCTTACAGAATTGTTTCGCGACTCAATTGGTTATCGCGTGGAGAAGGCCAGGGGCTTGAGTCCTGGTGCTGCTAATATTTTTATTAATGTGACAGATGATTCTTTTTTAAAAAAAAAAAAAATAGAGAGCGGAATAAAGGCCTGCCCCTAGGCGTCTAGACTATTTTGTACAGGCCCATGGCTTGTTTTAGTGGCCATTTGTTTTTTTGGCTTTCTTTTTATTTGAGTTTTTACTTAATTTTATTTAATATTTAATTGATTATAAATTGATTTTTTATTTTTTTATTTTTTATCATATAATATAATAAAAAAATAATTTAATTTAATAGAATTCATAACTTGAATTACAGATTAATTACAGATTTGACATGTTAACTAGGATGAATCTACTTTTTCTCTTTTGATGTTTTTTTATTTATCAAACTCGAGAAAACTCTCACACAAGTTAATTTAAAACTCATGTTATTTAAAAAATCAAATTATAAATTTTTAAATTTGAATTATTATATCAAATATAATGAGAAGGATAATATTAATTTTTTACATTCCAATATTCAGATACAACCTGTAAGGAAATGCGGGCGAGAAACTAGTTGAAACTACCATGAAAATTATGGGGAATAATTGATACAAACCAGACTTCTGAAGTTAAATTGAGACGTCCCAGTAAATCATCACAGAGCAAATTAAATTTCTCAGTTTTTTTCCAAAGAGATCATTTATATCGATATGATAAACGAAAAAAGCTTCTTCATGAATTGAATGAAACCATTATAGAAGAGTATTATAAACGGTTTACATGTCAATAAAAGACGTCCCAAAGCATTAAAAAATTCCATGCAAGAAAAACCAAACCATTCAAGAAGCAAATTTTCCAAATCTATAATGCAAAAGAAAGGGATTACTAACGTGGTTGCCTTTTCATTTCTAGCATTCCACCACTGATTGAGAGGCATAGAGCAAGCCAGCCTTGCCTATCAGGCTAATCCAGGACCTGTTCGAACCATCCCTTGAACCGAGTAAAAAAATACATCATAAAATTGACGTCAAAACTTTTTTTAAAAAAGAAAAAATCAAACAAAATCGACATGACAATTTGAGCCAATTCTCAGGTAAGCTTAATAACTATGCATGGAACAAACAGCAACAAGAAACCTAAAAAAATGAGTGGATAAGCCAAATAAACTAACGAGTCTAATATATATATATATATATATAAACAAAAACATGAAATCAATTAGCTTGGATGCTAGATCTGGGATTATTGAAGAAACACTAGCCAAAACTGGTGGGAAAAACTGCTGCCAAATATTTTGGAAATTCAATATACACGAGAAAACCATACTACAACATGTTTCATTATCCATGTTAAGATAGAGAAAGCTAATCACACTCCAAAAAATAACTAGTTACACTAAATTGCTCATTAATATCAGCAATAATTTCAGAGGATTATCTGACATGATACGTTATAGCTGTAATACAAGTCTTGAACACAATGGCTTTCTTTGGCAAACTAATCATAATTAAGCTGCAACTTGTTTCAACCAAAAACAATTCAACCATGCACTCTCCCAGCAAAAAATCGTAACAGGAATAAATAATAATAATATTAATAATAATATGAACACCGCGGCAAGCACAACCAATCATATCATACACGGCATGCTCTGAGTTCTCAACATTCTTTAAATTCAAGACTTCACATCTTTCAGCACTCCACCCTTCTCAAGCTCACCAACAAGGTCCCTCAATGAGGGAACCTTCATAGCTAAAGTTCTATAAAGTCTAGAATACCTAGCTCGGGTACCATCTGCAGTCCTTGCAAGGGCAAGCAAGCTTAAAGCTTCAGGTAGTTGAGAGAATACATGTTTCATTTCATCCATGCTCATATTTTCCAAAACTGATGGTCTTGGAACGACCCTCATGATTTCACCACCTTTAGGTTCCTGAACACGAGCATCAGCCTTAATCACCAGTTCTGAGTTTGAGTTTGCTCCACACTTGATGATAAACGGGGTAGTGGAGCCTGTATTGAATTGCAAAACGTTCCACTGTGCCACATCAGTTTCTGTACCAGACCCCAAATCAGCAGTAGATTTTCGAGCATGTGCCAACTCATGAAGGGGGTCATCTTGTTCAGGAATTGACTGCAGTAGTTCACAGGAGATTGAAACAATTAGGTGAGGGAAGGTTACAAAATTATAATAGAATGCAAAATCGTTCACAATCCACATGCGCATGAAGATCCAAGAAATACCAGCATCTCAATTGTTATTTAAATTAAAAGGTATGGCATCTCATTCGTACTTAAAGGGTCATTCAATTCGGCAGCTAGCAGGAAATGTTAAAAGTTCCGAGGGGTCACGAGCTTGAGTCACTTCCCTCTCCCTCAGATCAGAGAACTTCATCCAGTATTATTCCAGGGTTAACCAAGTAATTTTTCAGGACTTCTAACTCGAAGGTATCAAGTTCTATTCTTGGAGCTAGGCTATACATATATAATAGCTTATCCTCCCTGTTGTGTAAATTGCCTTTTTTTGTTCCTTTTCTTCTCTAATTAATGTGATCATCTTTTAAATAAAAACGAGCATGTGCACGGATATAACAAAGCAAGAGAAAGCAATAGAGTATTGGTCTTTTTTTTTCTTATTTAACATTAATATTTTCAATTGTTTAATTACATTAATGATCCTCTAATTGTTTTTCAATTCCATATAATGAGATACAATAAAACATTAAAACTACCATGATGGAACAATTTTTTATGATACCAATATAGAAATAGTGTTTCAATGAAAGGAAAAAGGAGAAACTATTCACTTTGGCGTTCTCAGGCTTCTGTTGGCAATCCTCCATTTTTGTGCACAACAAACTTGATTTCTAGATTTTCTTGCACCCTCTATCATTTACTTGTGTAATGTGCCTACCTATACCACCACAACTAATAGTATGACATAGGAGCTTCTAAGTTTCCTAGCTGATTATGATTTCCTTCTTTCTTTTCTTTTCTTTTCTTTTTCTTTTTCTTTTTGTTAATTTATTAGGAATCTTTATGTTATTTGGATTTTCTATCGATCATGTAGGTGGCATGTTACTTTATTTCTTTCCTACAAGGGTCAAGCCTTTGAACTAGTATAAATAGGCTAGTAGAGCTATTTTACAACACAAGCTTTGTTTTATTAATAATTTATTTAAGTTAGATGATTCCTACAAACTCTATATCCTAATCTCTAGCTCCAACTTCAATTTCTTCTCAATTTTTTAGCCATATTTGCATTGTTCTGTTTACTGTTCTCCCTTCAATTTCTGTTCAGCTTTTAGCCATGCTTTTACTGTTTCTACTCTTTACTACCACCACCAGACACACACACACACATGTACATACCTCAACCATGCGACGAGCTTCTGCAATTTGCCTTTGGGCACATGGGTGATCAATATTGAGGAGGGAAGGCATCCTTTCCCCAAGTTCATCCAGAGAAACAAGCAGCGTTTTCTTCTTAGATTTACTCAAGGTGTTCACTGAGGATTGTCTCAATATATCCTGTTTAAAAATCGGTTGTTACTGATTCCGCTTTAACTCAGTGATCATGTAAATAATCAGAATGGCTTCATTATGCAAATAAACAATAATTTCATAAGAGAGGAATAAAACCTTGACTTGCTTCAATATGCCATCAAGAGAAATCAGAGATGCTAATCGTGCATCTTCAGCAGCAGTGGAAGGATTTTGAACAGGCAAACCACCATCTTCCAATGTTAATAAGGCTGCATCACTTCTCATTTGTTGCAAAATCTAAGGATAACAAATAATAACATCAAGACATGCAAAGAATGTATTTTTTAAACCCAAGAAAAAATGGGTGGAAGGATAAGATAATGTAGCATAATTGTCACGCCATTACCAAAAAAGAAAAGGAAAAGGAAACACAATTGTCATAGCAAAAGTGCACTAAATACAATCTATTACTCAGGGCAAGAAATGAATGGATAAAGAAAGAATTTAATACCGCTCAACTAAAAACATAAATGAAACAAATAAACAAATAGAAAATAGAAAAGAAAAATCTTTCCAAGTCCAAAGAACCATACACCATAGAAGGCCCAGTAACCTTTATAGTATCAGCTCAATTAATATTTTAATACCAAGAGGAGACAAAAGATTGACAACAGCACAAATTTCTGAATTCAATAATTGCAGATGAAGATGACCATCCATTGAATATTTTTAAGAAATAAGAACATCCACAATTCACCATTGACTTGCAATCATGAAGATGACCAAGGGCGTTCAATTCAAAATCACCAACAGTATTATCCTATTCCAGAAAACAAAACTGACCAAGGGCGTTACATATGCTTAAAAATTATCTAGCCATGCTATAAAAATTTTGGGAAAATACTCTGCAAATTATAAAAATATATGGAATATAATAGACCTTTAGGTACTAATTCCCATCTCTAGTTTACTCAGCTTTAAGACTATCATAGGTGCTCATATCTTGTTAGTAAACATCAACATCTAGCCATCACTTTCGGAACCAGAAATTTGAAGTGGCATCTAGCTCCTCTACTTGAGTTCCTATCATGACTAAAAAAATTGCTATACACCCACCATTCATACCAAGTGTTTTGCGATGTTGAAACTCTTTGTTTTTTCTTCTTCTGGACATGATTTTAAATCCAAACACCATCTCCACGTGATATCAATGATTGCTTAAAGACATTGACTTTTTTTAGCAAAAGACATTGACTTTTTTTACCTGCATGACGCTTTTACCCTTCAAGTGATAATGGTTAAAAAAAGGAGGGTTGGAAATTCCAATTGATGAATCAACTTCTCCTAATTTTGACAATTAATACAAATTTATGCACAGCATACACAATTTCTAGTCACATCAATATTATTCATCAGCATTTAAAAGACTCCACTAAGCATGAAAAGAATCCACTTAAGATGTACACGTTTACAACCTTTGACTTTGAAATGCATTCTAATAATTCAGTGAAGAAAGGTAACTGTAAGATATTTGAGGATAGAGATAAAACATGCTGGTCAGCTGAAAATAACTACCTTTCTTCTTTTGTGATCGACAGACTCTAGAGCCGAACGCAGTTTCGCTACTTGTGCTGCATCTTCTGCCTCTTCTGATGCTAAGGTCCCAGCAATATCCTGATAAATAAAAATGGAGAGATTAAGGCAATGTTCAAATGGTGCTCATGGTTGTAAACACATCCTCATGAGAAACTAGAACAGGTTCAAAATAGAGAGAGAGAGAGAGAGAGAGAGAACACAATTTGTTTACTGAAGTAAGATCATATGCACCACAGCAAATATATCTTGGAAAATATCTCGGCACACTATGGCTATATGCTGGAAAATAAAGTAAAAAAGCACTGTATATAGAATAATATGGACTATTCGCACCTTCAATTAAGTTCAATGCCTAAAGTAAACAAATGACTTTTTTTCCCTCAAAGTTTTGCTATTTGAATTTCCAGATTATTTTGAAAAGACTCTTAAGAGTTGATGCCTGATAAGAGTAAAAAATCAAAAAGCTCCAACATAATGAAGGATGTGCAGCTGCTCTGAAACCAAACATTAATCTCATGGCTTCATGATTTAGATGATTCATCGAGGGTGCTAGTAGGAAAGAACCAGATAAAGACAGAAACTCTCTCGAGCAAAAGAGACAGATTTTCAAATTCTCTAGAGGATGAAGTGACAAAGAGCTTATGAATGTGAGCATTAAGAGTCCTGAAAATGAACATGACAGCAAAGTGCATCTGTAAATAAAATCTTGAAACATACACCTTCTGTCTGCTCATTGCCAAACAGTTGCTTCAAATGAACTAAGGAAATATAAATTTTTGGTTTTCCAATTAGCTAGGTTTATTCTAATCCCCAATGTTCTTTCACTAATCACTGTGAAATTAGCTCTCTTTGAAGACCATGGAGCAAAAAATTACTTATAGGCTACAGGCATTTCGTCAAAAAAAGAAAAGGATCCTTACTGGAGAATTTGTACTCAAGGAATGCAGTTACTCAGATATGCACAACACTCTTCTTTAGATGGATTGGTCAGCATGAATTAATTCATAGGAAGAGGAAACATGAGTCCTAGGGGATTATGCATTTATGTCCTGAGAATTTGGATACTGCTGTTCTTGACAGGGCAGAGTATTGGGTTCAAGAACAGATTAGTACAAAAAAGGATGTGCAACAAAAGAAGAGCTACATAAGTTTTTTGTATCCAAAATTATCTCTCTCATCCTAGGGGGCATTTGTTTCTGGAAAATAATCTGCATTCAAGGAAAACATTTTCCTGGAAAATTAGTGATTTTCCATTATTTCGGTGTTTTAAATGAAAATTATTTGTTTGTTGTGCATGGAAAAAAAGAAAATCATTTATGCAAAGAGCCAAACACTTTTTGCCAAATAATGTTTTTTGTTTTAACTTGTTAATTGATGTTGGTTCCAATTGAGTGTTTGCATGTGATGGTTGTATTTATTTACTTGTTTATTGATGTGGGTCGGTCCCTTGTAAAATGTTTTCCTTTTCTGAGAACCCTAAGTCATTTTTCAAAGTTTTTAAGGGTGTTTAAAGTTTGACTGTAAATTATTTCATTTTATGTTGACCAACTTTTCCAAAGCTCACAAAACATATGAATATATTTATGAGGGTTATTTTCTAGAAACAAACGCCCCCTAATTGTCAAATTTTTGTCTCCATAAACAAAATATTAAACTATCTTGTTAGAAAAAGGTTATGGATGCCAATTAACTTCACCCCCAGAATTTTACAAGTAATAAAGCATTCCTGTCTTCCCACGACAGCAGACAAGCTGAAACTCCATCAACATGAGCATCTTGCACAGACTAAAACCACATTAACTGCACATTGGCTACATAGACATGACTCTCTCTGGGACCAACATATTCATCTCCAATTTCTCTTAAATAAAATCAGAAATGTTGAATTCTTTTTTTGCACAAGGTTTTCTGGATCTCATATTTTACTTGCCAAATTCCACAGCCATCTTTTTATGACAAGTTCCCAAGCATCTCTATCTTCGGGGACAGCATAAATGGTACAGTCCACCCACCACTAATGCCCTGATCAAAATCATGCTCTCTTTTCAAACGATGGAGCATGGCTCCTCTCCAACACCAACAAATTCCTCACAAGAAAAAAACCCCGAGCTAAATTTAACTAATGATACATTCTCATGTTTTGATCAAAACCATCAGTGACCTTGCCAAGAAAAGCTTTTCTAGAAGAAATAATGCAATAAGATCAAAGTAGCATGTTTGTTAGGAAAACAGACAGTCACAGGAATCCCATGAAGAACTCAGGTTCTCAAATATAACAGCAACTCTACACAAAAGACAAGCAACTGCACTGTGTATATACTCTAGTGTGAGTAACTAAACCATGCAGAGAAGATGACTGCCAGGTCCGTGCCTGGGCATCTATAGTACACATTTAAAGTAACAAGGAGCAAAATAAGAGTAAATCTCAGCTAATGAAGAGACGTACCTTTAAGTGTTGCAATTGAGAAGTAAAAACCCGTTTTGCATACTCGGATAGAAGCTGGCCAAGAGCATCTGTACTGGGAGGCAATGCAGCACCCAATCCAGCCATCCAGCCATCCATAATTGCAGTCGAAAGGAGTTCTAATTGACCAGTGATCCCACCTGATGCATCATCTCCAGTAACAGAAAGAAACTCAAAATTCTCTGCAAGCCAGGACCTAATTTGCCTCTGCAGCTCGCCAGCTGGAGTATGAACAAAGAGAGCAGCAAGAGCTTTGTTTCCTATTGCAAAACTTTTTGCTTCCTCTTGAATTTCCCTCAGTTTTCCACCAGTTACCTGCTGCCTCCATGCATCCTACAGGTATGACAAACAAAATTATTGGAGTCAATTAGCAACATGAAAAAAGTATATCTAGCAGAACACTATGACCCATACAACGAGATTTGGGAGTACATAATAATCTTAATAAGCACATCAGCAAGAGATTATAACACAGCATTTCACAAGACTAGTGACAACATTTCAAGATTCTCAATATTTTTCATTCAAAGAAGAGAACTCTTGTCCTTTTCCTGTTGGGCTAGCTTTGGATTATTGGTGTACTTATGCACACTACATGAAATTACTTTTATTGCACGTTTGGCTGGGAAAATAGCAGAAAATAGATGGCACAGGGCAGAATGTTAATCTAGAAAGTTGGCAGGAGAAAAGGGAAAGAAAAACAAAAGAAAGAGAAAAGGACAGCAAATGGCAGCAACCTGATCAATTCCTCTCATTCTCAAAACAACTGATGACAACTTAGACTTCTTCTCCAACTTTATGTTCACTTTAAAGCCTTGGATCTGCTCCTCCACAAACTGCACAGGGGATCTTCCAGGACTATTGCCTCGGCTGGAGCTTCTACTTCGTCCAGTATTAGCCCTCTCCAAAAAGCACTCAACAGGAGGAACCTATAAAATGAAGCAAAAAAAGAGAATAGACACAGTAATTCAATAAAGAAACAGATGACTGCATACATGTTCAGCAAGAGAAATGAATGAAACGAGCATCAATTACACTGTTACCTTGATGGACTGCAGCTCCGGAGACCTGGCAAGCAAAGATCTTATGTACAAAATTCTGACACGGGAAACAAGCATGGTATCCATTACCCTCTTCGGTTCCATTTTGCGGATAAAAGAGAAAACAGCATCTCTGATTTCAGCAAGTATTTCATGCTCTCTAGAAGCACCTGCTTTAATGACTGCTGCCAGAACCTGCAAAATATTGGAAGTCACCATGCAAGGTATCATTAATACAAGCATAAAATTCCCAGTGGATGGAATATAAGAAGCTATGCAATGAAAACTTTTCAGCTATAGCAGCAGAAGTATTCAATCGTAAGTATTTTTATTTATAAAATATAATTTATTTATCTTGGGAATAACTCAATTTTACTAAATGATGTATCAGCTTATAATATATATAAAGTGAATGTGCTAATAATAACCATGTAACCTTGATTTTAAAAGATTTTCCTATATAATTAAATCCCACTAAACGATTATTACCAAAATGGTTAGTAATCCAAGCATTACTAAAATTAAAAAGTGAAAAGTACTATGCCAAAATAAATCCAGTGAAACAATCGAAGAGCACCATGTCTAAACCTAAGACAAATGCTGGGGAAGTTAAAAGACATTTTAAGGAAACTATTCTCTATATCAAATCACAGCAAATGAAGATCACCAGAGTACTCAGTTCTGAGGCATAAACACACCTATAAATCATAACAAAGATGGCTAGAGTTAAACACTTCCTGTCACTTAAGTTTTCTAACAAATATTTTGGAACTAAACCACTGTTCAAAGATGAAACTTAAATATAGGCAGTAAATGATGAAGGAACCACTTGGTAGATCTAGTTTCCCTAAGGTCAACATTAGAAGGACCATCTATCCCCATTTCAAATTGGAGAACTGAAGATCAGGCTGATATAAATGTTCACTTGAACAAGATACACATCGAAATTAGACTGTAAATTTTCAATCCAGATGGAACAGGCAGTCACAAAGCATACCAACATCAAAAGCTTGTTTGCACCATCTGAAATGGCAGCAAGGCTGTCATATTGTTCAGGATCAAAGTCATTTAGTGCAGCTGTAAGATATTCTCCTGCCGGGGTGGATTTAACTTTCTCAGATCCTGATTTAACCAAAGCAACAGTTCCATCAGTCTTATCTGCACCCAATGGTGATGGAGCAACATCCATTGAACGTCCTTTATTGTTCTCATTTCTGTGTAAAGAATTACAAAGAAGTTCAATATAGAGCTATGCACATATGAAGAAAGTAAAAAGACAAAGCAATCACTACTAAAATCAAATCTGAGCAAACACCTTCCCAGCTCCTGAGACTTAACATTCACAGTTCCTTTGGACAATGGACTAGACACCTGAAAAGGAATATACCAAAGTTAGAAATCTGGAAGCATTTGCTTGACAGGCAATAGAAGAATTGTCACCCAAAGTAACATGCATACATTATCACCCTACACAAGGTGCCTGCCTGGCAATGCGAGGAAATATTAAATAGATTGCAAGTTTTCTGTTTTTTTTTTTTTTTTTAAGAATAGTGGGCATATAGAAACTGCCACAACACCAGAACAGAATAGATGCTTTGACAACTTGATTCTTAATAGAGTGACATGTCTATCTGAATACAAAGAATTGTAAAACGAAACAGGCTGTTGAAACCAATTATGTGAACATTAAAAATGACAAAAAAAAATCTTCATCAATTCTACGCAGAAATATTATTCTTTTTTAACTAATTAGAATCAATAAGATGTATTGGTGTCATTGTCATATACCAGAACTCAATTACAATGTTCTTTGAACCTGCCCTCTATATATGCATGCAGGATTTGATAGGTTGAAAGGAAGAGCACCTATTTCACCATCTTGGAAATAAAGAAGCAAAACTGCAGAACCTTCACCTCAAAAACTGACATTTTCATGAATTAAAGTATCTGAAGTGAAAGAACCTGGCCTGGAAACTTCAAATCTTTGACATAAACACCATAATTATAATAATACTATATGGTTTAGGATGTTTTACTCTAGCAACCAATATACTTTGTTGTCCTTATTATTGATCAAATATCACAATTTCATCATTTATTATTTTAAACTCAATTAATATAAGCTTTTTATTTTTAACGAGTCATTTGTGGTTGGGCTCGATATTTGAGTTGTTCAATGGGTTCAATCTTACATTAAAAAGGGGATGTTTGGGTGTTGAAATAGTGCTTGTGGATTTTTTTTATTGTGTTTGGTGTTTTTAAGCATGAAGGTTGTAGATAATGAAAGCCTGGTTGGCGAAGAATTGAGTAGAAAAGGCACAGACCTGCAAAAATGGGTATGGGTGACAAGGCTGTCTCAAGGGCAGATGACGTGAAGTGTGTATCTTGCACACTTCTCTCTCTATTCTATTCATTTGATTTTTTATGTGATTCTTTTTTCTTTTCTAAAATACACATAAAACATAATCATAGAGAATTTTTTTAAAAAAAATCAAACACACCCATAAATTATACCAAAACTTTCTAAAAGTACACATACAATATTAAATATTAACAACCTAAAATCACACTAATAATATTTAAATTTATTAAATTAGAAAGCTTAAACATATTCTCAGAGTTCTAATTGAAAAAAATTGCCTTCCAAAATTTATCAGCAGCATCACGCAGGTAGATGGTCTAATAGATGGTCTGATAAAATCTAAAACTTGTATCCATTCACAACAAGGAAAATAATGGAAGCAACAAGTACAAAGTATAACAAGAGAATGTAACAATCAGGCAGATTGCAAAGTTTGGGAAAATAAACTATATTTAAAATTATATAAAAAAGAAGTGATTACATCAACATCAGATAAAATTAAAAAACTACCTGGGGTGATCCAGCTAAAGAGGCTTTTTCTGTTAATCTATCGAACAGTTTCTCATTTTCTTCATGCAACCTCTGCGTAATCAAACAAATAATCAACTCCAGTAAGACAAACTACACCTGAGGAAGCAAGTCCAAAATTGGTGCAAGGAAAAATGGATTCATGAAATAGGAAAACTATGCCTCTCCTTTCACTAAACAAATGAAAACATATAATTACATGAACCTGAGCTCACTCTTCCATACAGCTCAATGTTATTTATAATTAGAGGAGAAGTAGAGCAGTTAGAAATCCATACTTATTCAAATAGTTCTCAATTTTAAGTACATTTATGGAAATTATTGCAGACCTCAATCAAAGCATCACGCTTTCTTAGTTCTTCTTCAAGTTTCTTGGTTACTGCTGAAGAATCCATGCCATCCCCGGTTGCCTTAGAGATTGATGAAATCACAGGCCCTGATTCTGAGCCAAATGTTGACTGAGCTTCCCTCAAACGGAGAGCTTCATTGAGCTGTGACTCCATGCTTTTAATTTGGGCCTAAATCCAAAAGTGAATTTTCTCATTATGATACAATCATTTACAGAAAATATATGTGAGCAGCAGAACAGGAGAACAGCAACAAAAATTGATTTTTTCTTTCATAAAAGAAGTAATCCTATCAGAAAAAGAGCTACAGCACAAGTACAGAACGAAAGGCCATGAGCCATCCTTTAAATGGGAACATGAGATGAAACAAAAAGGAATTCTATCATACTAGGGATTTTAATAACAGCTAAAGAAACACCTTCGATGACCCCATTTGCTGAAGACCATAAAGAAGTGAGAAAAACTATTATGCCCCTCAAAAGTTACCTTGAGAGATGACAATCATTGAAGCTTCTTTCTTTACTTCTGGGTAAACCCAACCCGAATGGGAAGAAGAGGGAGGGAAAGAGCTATGGATAGATTTGTTCTACAAATGGTCTATCTATTTAGGTAGGAAGGCTAATGCCAAATGGAGCACAAATACAATTGACATTGCCTCTTCTAGTGAAGATTGGGTTCAGAACGTTACCACATACTAGAACTCTAATGGATTCATGATCAACATAGAATGAAATCTTGAGACTTTCTTAAGAACAATGGCCTAGCTACAACAACAACTGGGTCTTTCATGAGTGAACTAAACCCCGGCCTTTTCTAGCCAGGTAAGTTAGTTGAAGTTTTTTAACAAAACCAGGTGATTTTGAATGGATTTCCAGAATATCTATATATAGTTTTCATCTGTCTCGTCTGTTTAAAAGGGGCATAGCCAGACACCAAAACATAAGAGTAGTGGGGATGTGTAAGGTAGAATTGAGCTAATGTGTGGAACAACATTCCCAGTATGACTTGCCTAGAGCCACTGGTTGGCAGAACTTCCAACTTCCAAAAGAGGAAGATCCATCGAATTGATTCATGAGAGGGGGGCCTTTCCAGTAGTAGTTGGAGTTGGACACCTCCTATATTCTCTTTGTTCTTCTAATGTGATGATTCTATAGCTTCTAGTGCAAAGATAATTCCGGATGCCCACTTAGAGGGAGAGAGGAATTGCTATCAATCAGAGACAGAGAAAGGAAGTAGGTGGCACCCAAAAGACCATAAAGAGGTGAGAAAAACTATTTTGTCCCTCAAAAGTTGCCTTGAGAGATGACAGTCACTGAAGATTCCAAAATTTTGCTTGATCTTGCTATCCTTCCTCTTCCCATAACCATTAAGAAGGGGACCTCCACTGATCCCAGAACACCCAATGAATCCCATAAAACAATAGATCTATTCCACAGTGCCCATGACACATAATGAAGTGAGAAAAGGTGTCCAACTCTCACTATCAAAACACATAACACAATCAACACGAGAAAGGGCTTCATGAACCCCCCTAACCTGCAATGGGTTATTGGTATTCATCTCAAGGAGAACCACTATGCAGGTAAGGCACTTAGATTTTAGCTTTCTGATTACAATTATCCAGGGAGAAATAAGATAGACATGGAGTCCTAATAGGTGGCGAAAATAAAAGAGTGACAAATGTACCAAACCTCTCCAAACTCCAATATCTTTTTTCTTGTCTGAGAGAAAAACTAAAAGAATTGAGAGAGAAGAAATCTTATTTTCCCCCGTCATTAGGGTTCATAAAAAGCACAAATCTGATTAACAACTTCACCCTCCAAAGACAAACTTGGAAATACACTTCCTTTGCCTACAAAAAGACCCAAAACAGAACACAAAAGGAAAAAGTATGTATGTTATTTTGATTGCTAGTCGTGACCTTTTCTCTTCTGTGATAAGCTAAAGTATCACATTTATTTGTTAATAAAAGTGCATGGGCTCTATGATCAATGCAAATACAAACTTAATACATAATTGCATGCTGAAAAGATGTTCAGATTACTCAAAGATGAGAAACTACCAATGACTCCTAGACAGAGCAAGGTAAGAAATAGTTAAGAAATTGTCACAAGCTATCAATGCATATAGGAACATAAACTACATTTAGAACCAGTATATATACAAGGCATGAAGCCCAAGATGCAGGAAAGAGAAGCAGAATATAAAACAAACCTGGAGTGTCTGAATTGTGGAATCTTTTTGTTGCATTATCATTTTTTGATCCTGTTCTGTGTGTAGCAGTTGAGCTACTTGATTTCTAAGCTGAGCATTTTGTTCCTTTTCCACCTTATGCTTGTCAGCAATCATAATATTCTCTGACTGCATCAATGAGAGTAATGAAACAGCTTAATTTCAGGTTTAGAGGCAACAAAACAAAAGTTTGACCAGATATGGACAGTTAAAAAGTACAAAATTCAAAGTTAAATACAGAAGCACATGTGTCCCTTATGCATACAATCAGATGGCTCAGCAAAGTATAGAAGCATACATTTAATTTTTTCTCAAAATTGAAAATTTTGCATTCCCATACTAAGTACAAGTTTTCAGGGGGGGGGGGGGGGAAAAATTGGCTAATGGCTAAAAAAGATTCAAGCAACAAATTGAAAAACCAAAATTATTCTAAACAGTCAGGTAGCATGCAGTCCGTGATAGAATGGGAAAATACCAAACTCATAAAATTACAAAACCTTTAAATCTGATTGCAGGGTGAAAGAAACTTTCCACGCCTTCTGAACTTCATTGAAGAGCAAGACACACTGGTCATTTGCATCTTTGAGTGCTTGCGTCAATTCCAAAACCTCTTGTTTCAGATCTTGAATTTCCTTTTCCTTTTCATTTAACTCCTTGCGTGCATCATTAGCCTACAAAAACATTACAAACTAAAGGATTGGCATGTTCCATGACTGTTTCAGCAAATGAATTAACATCACAGACCTTAACATTGGCAACATGCTAGAATGATGATATTATGTTGAAGAGTGAAACATTAAAAATATTCATAAGAAGAAAAGGCACCTCAAACCCATTCCAGCTATATGTTAACGCTGTCTAATTCTTTTTCATAAAGACTGAATCTATAAATTTCAACAATACAAGGCCCTTGCTACTTGTCACAAGCCCACTGCAGCATTTTTGTATTTTGACATTTTATCCTGGTGATCAAATTGAGGCCATCCAAACTTTCTTACCCAGGTACCTTTGCCTAGACTTGCAATATAGCCAACAAAAAGAAGTGTGTATGTGCTCTTTTGAGCCTTCTAATTAATTAGTCCTTAAATATTTGTGTTTTCTTAGTTAGAGATCTGAGCCATTAACAAATTAGAAGTACTAATAACTCAGCCTGTTGGCCCAGCTATACCATGTTGTGCAGTGTCATGGTGTGACTGTTTTTCGGTGTTGTAATATGAAATGAATGAATATATACGCTGTTTGTTAATGAATTGTTGTGTTGTGTTGTGTTGTGTTGTGAGCAAAATCAATTGATTAATTGGTAATCCATCGTTGTGCTATTTTGAATTTAAATTACCATCAAGGAAACAATTTTAAAACAAGATTTTGATTGTAAGATTAAAATAAATTGCTTGAATTTATTTTTAATTGAAACTTTAGTTATAAACAAACTAGTAAAGAAAAATGAATAAAAATGAATAATTATTATGTACAAAAATTGTGAAAAAATATTATTCTGAAAACAAAAAAAAAAGATATAACCTAGTTTTTTTAAGCAAAATATTACATAATTTTGTCAAGACAAATTTTCCTTTCTTCTCCATAAAGATTTCAGCAATTACGCACCTGAGATTTTGTGATGCAATCAATCTTAGGTATAACTATAAGAGCTAGCTGTTTATTTTTCTTTTTCTAGGTGCAGTTCCTAGAACCTTTACGAATGGTGTTGTGATGCATTAGTCTTTTTCATGCACCAGCAATTCAATTTACAGATTGTGAATCTGTTTTCTTCTTCAATCTAACTGAAATTCCCAGTTTTTGAATCCTAGCCCACCATAAAATATGTGCAGGACAAAAGCTCAAACATGTCCTACATCACTTGCCTGGCAAATATGAGGGACCCATTGATGAAAAAGAGCACATTCAAAGAGGAAAGATTGCCAAACAGTAAAGAATCATCATCAAGAAACAAGAACTTACAACATCTCTCCACTTCTTAATTGTATCTCGATTTCCGAGGCTTAGTGTAGCATTTCTAGCCCTAGAACAGAAGCTGAGAGATGATAATGTCTCAGACAAATTTGCAATATTTGGACACACATTAAGTATCATCAAAGTTTTTGAATCCCTCCCTGCAGAAAGAAAATTAGTTGTGGAGAAAAAATAAGTAATGATTCAAAAATTAATCTCAACATGGAAAGAAACAATCAACCTATTGATATTGGAAGAAAAATTGAAAAAATATAAGAAAATGAGTGAACTCGTTACATTTTTGAAAGAACAACTACAACTACATCCAAGATTGATACATAGCAATGTCTAGCGTGACAGAATCAAATTTGGTTGGAGATCAGACAAATTCTATCAACTGAGCATATCTATATTTTTGCACTAAGAATAGCTTCAAATTTAAATTTATTTAAATCCAAAATGCATGTAAAGCCTATAAGTTTGCTTTCAGCACATTTACCATCACGTTTTTTATTCTGCCTAGAACAATTAAGAGGCAGCTATATGCAAATAACACAAGCAAAATAAAATAAAATAACAAGAATAAAATGCATTAACATTAGCACGCAATTAAATGTAAGTTTTTTCTTCTTCAAATGATATATTTCCTTTCACCATGTAATTCTCTTCCTTTCAATAAATCATTTTCACATTCAAAAACAAAAAAGAATTTATTCATTCTGTTTTCAGAATAACTATTTCTAGATGCTCCGATTCTAATCACAACAAAATGTCAAAAAATCTTCACACATTCAAGGTGTAAAATGGCAGTACCTAAGGAGTCAGCAAGAACTTTTGTCAGCATTGAATTTTCATAAGGAACAACATCCTTCCTTGAAGTTAAAGATGACAAGACATCCCCCAACCTACATATACAGCATAAAGTACAATAAGATAATGGCACCAAATGACAAGAGTGGCCTTCAAAAACATGAGAACCTGTGTGCCAAAATTATTGCTGCCATAATTCCTAATAAGTTAAATAGACATAAAATATGCTTGTAAGATAATAACACAAAATGACAAGAGTGGCCTTCAAAAACATGAGAACCTGTGTGCCAAAATTATTGCAGCCATAATTCCTAATAAGTTAAATAGACAGAAAATATGCTTATCCCAGTCCATCAAGTGTCTCAAACTTCTCAACATAAAACATAATGCAGGAAATCTATAACCCAAATTTAGGGGATGGGCTTGTAAGAATATATATACACTTAATTGCAAAGAAAAAACAGAACCTCTGTTTCATGACCAAGTCCAAAACCCAGTTATTTAACCACAGCAGCACCGAGAAAAGTAGTTAGCAAACAGTGTGCTAATGTAACATACGCTGAGAGTGATTTCATCACATGTAGCATGTCTGTCACACGCTCACTGCTATCATCTTCTGCTATTAGACCTTCACTTCCAGCCAGGTCAACAAGAGAAAGCTTGCTATACAAGTTCTCTCCACTGATCACATTGTTATAATATATGTGCACTGTTACAATCCTGAGAATAGCAAAAACAAGAAATCACAAATAATTAGAGAACAGAACATAGAAACACAACATTTATGGCATACATAAATTTGTCCTATAGTTCACTTTTTGTTTTACATATGGATACTATTTTAAGTTACATATTTCAATCATTATCACTACCATAATCACATGTTTGGTGATAGTAGGACCTTTGAATTATTTTTTTCTACTAGAAAAATGCTTCATTAGAATGGAACAAATGTAACAGTTAGGAGACTCCAAACAAAATGTAGGTGCCCTAGTCCATGGGTCTGTCAACTAAGGAGACTCCTCTAGAAGTCCCTAAAGCCGTACACAAAATATAAGTCAGAAAATTATCTTATCCTGCAGAAAGGGCAAATAATTATTGAAATTTTCAGAAATATTCTAAAAGTCTTTGATTGAGTATCAACATTATTAGGAATCTTTCAACATTGAAAATATGGCCTTTATATACTTCTAAAAGCATGATAGTATTTAAACAGAACACCATACGAGAGTAAGAGAAAGAAAGTCTTTGACTATAAAGGATGTAGGCCATACAAGTGAGAAACATTCAACTTTGATATGTTATTTTCCCGTCTCTGAAATGCAGCTTTCAAGATTCTAGAAAAGTCCAATGGGTTATCGACTTTTTCTTGTTGAAGCTCTATAAAAGATTCCAGTGATCCCATGCAGATCTTCTGCAAAGTACTCTCGGACTCTGACAGCAAATCAGTTATCTACAAAAGCAAGAAAGGAGTTAAGATTAAAGTACCAAATTATCATTTACACTACTGCCTAAAAACCCCACCCTCTTCCTGCCTCCTCCCAAAGAATATATTGAAAAAGAAAATGCCATGAACAATGCAAAACCTGTTCATTGTATAGCTCAAAAACCGTAACAGAGAAATTGAACTGAGAAGTAGAAGTTGAATCTGAGTTAGCCAAATCAAACAACTCTTCAAAACAACGAGCATATAAACCACGATCATAGCTAGATCCTTCCTGAAAAGTCAAATTATGTCAACAAAGAACATATTAGGCCAGAGATTATGGCATTGCATTAGTTTATCCACACACGCACGCACAAGCAAGCGGACGATCAAAATGTCAAAGAATTCATAAAAAAGCATAAAACTGCCATGATAAGGCCCCACAACTAGTAAGGACCAACATGAGCAGTGAAAAGAGGAAGCAGAGAAACTTCCGTCATGCAAAGAAAAATCAGACTGCACAGTTAAAGAATCACTAATTTAACTAGTGTAATCATCAATCATGCTAGTTTTCCCAAGAACATCAGAAAACACCACACCAAATCTTACCATTCAACCTTTCATAGTAGAACTTCTATATTAGTCTATAAAGAGCAGGCATTGTTCCATGCTTTTATAAGCATCAACAAGATAGATAATCCACGAATGTAATTAGATATACACATGCATGCACACATACACACATATGCACATGTATGAACCTATATGTGCATGTGTTTATCATGCATAGGTAATTATACATATAAATATGGGGATATATATATATATAGAGAGAGAGAGAGAGAGACCATAGTGTGTGTCTTTCCAGAGTGAGTTTGTCCATAAGCAAACATAGAAACATTATATCCATCCAAAGCAGACTGCACAAATGGTTGAACATCTGTGAACAACTCAGCTGCACAAAGAAGATTAAACATTAAAGCTTTGCTTAAACAATAAACTAACAAAGTACATCACACAAGTATATACAATAATGTATTAGCAGAGGATGTACACCTTTTTTTAATGGTGCTTTTTGGATAATAACAAACAAATGTATAACCATTTCAGGTAGAATAAAACAATGAAAATGACGCTTTTTAATGCAAACCTTGTCCCACATGAGGTCCATAAACTCTGTCAAATTCAAAATCTTTTTTGGGATTGGAGATGGTATCAGAGCCAGTATTGACACGGATTGTGCAATCATCAGGAAATTCAACAACAGAAGGACTTTCATCTTCAAATAATGGTCGTACACGACAAAACACCTTTATGCTTCCTGAAAATAAAAGGAGTTGCCAAACTAAATGAGTGCTCAAGAATTGTTTAAGCTCAGTGAAGAATAATAATCCATAATGAAAATAAATGTCAATGTGAACGGTGCGAGAGAGAGAGAGAGAGAGAGAGAGAGAGAGAGAGAGAGAGAGAGCAAACCAAAGCTCGGGAAGATAAGTAAGTACCTTTGGCTGTTAACAAGTCATTGAACAATCTTTTCTTCTCATTGATGAGTGGAGATATTCTAGCCTCGGTTTCAAGGGCAACTTGATCTGGCATTTATATTTAGATAAAGTTCAAATCCGTCAACAGAACCCACCAACAACAAAACCTTGAGGAAAAGAAGCAAAGCCAGTATGAAGCATATAAAAATTGAATAAATCACTAATTCAATATCCAGGAAAAATACTCCACCACGAACTACTAGTTTTTTTTCAATATTATCATTTTTTATTCTCTTTCCAACTATTCAACATTAATTCTTGAACTATACCACAAGTATTGTCTCTCCATCCGCATCTTGTAGAGTGAAAAACGCATAAAAATTACCTTATAAAGTGAAAAATGCATGAAAAATTAAAGGAACATGATAGAAGTAATACCTAGCTTACGAGTTTTTTCAGCAAGGACTCCAAGATAACGAGTAACTCGATCAAGTTTCGCATTAGAATATTCCTGTAAATCACTTGCTTCTTGTCTCAACTCCAAGTAATCCTCTTTTGCAAGCTGTTTAATTCATTTTAAAAAATAATAATAATAATAAATTTACTAAAAACAATCAGTGCTTGTTCTTTTATACTATATTTCAAAAAATAAAATAAAAATTAGAACCTTGATTTTATCTTTCAATCGGTGAACTTTGGAGGCGAGAGCCTGCTTCGAGAACTCCGAATTCTCTCGCGTCGTCGAGATCGAGTACCGCCGTACGATCGGCTGCTCCGCCTCCACAGGCCTTGGCTCGAAGCCAGCCACCTCCCAGTTCCACATATTTCTCTGCTCCGCCATTAATCACTCAACAACCAATTTTGTTCTCAACCTTTTCTTCTTCGCATTACCACTCTTTCTTTCTGCTTGTGGTTTTCATTTCATTTCTCTTTTCGATTTCCTTTCCCTCTAATAATCCAATTCATGAAACGATATCGTTTAATGGAGTGTGTTTGCTCTAGTAAATTATAAATTAGTCCCTTTAGGTTTTAACAATAGATTAAGCAATCCCTGTAGTCATAAAAACAAATTAATTAGTCTCTTTTGTGTAGGATAGAAATTTCACCAAATAAATTAAGCACCCCGATCGGATTCTTATAATCATACTAGAGACAGGCAAAATTTGACCGGATTTGATCGGAGCTTGATAATGTCAAGGTAGGTGATGGGCTTCACTTGTCCCCAACCCTAACTTGATTTGTTGACATTTCTACTTTCAATAATTTTACTTTTATTAATTTTATGTTCTTTTTTGATTTATTTTATTTTTTATTCTGAAAACATAAAATATATAAAAAATGAATAGTGTGAAGATGTCGAGGAGAAAAGAAAACATTTTTGAAATAATATTAAAGCAAACACGAAGGACCAATTAATTATTAAAACTACAATGACTATTTAATTCATTTTATAAAACTAGAGGGAGTAATTTACACTTTACTCGTGTTCGAGGGTTGAGCGTGGTTGGTTTTTATTTGTTTACGTTGCGCTCTCAGGACTTGTCGTTTCGATTTCTGTAGATAAGGGAAATGACCTTGTGGTTCACGTGACAAAGCATCCAAATCTTTTTTTTTACTTCTTTATTTCTTCAGCTTTTGTATCTCGTTTGTTGTGCTGGCAATTTCTGGTTGGATCCTTTGCTCTAGGTAGGGCCCTTAACCAATTGGGTTCAATGATTCAGCTCCACTAATTTACTAAGCTAAGTGCTCTTTTGAGAATTTTTTACTGTCATGCATTATTGTGTTTATTTTTATATTTAAAAATACTTTTGGAAATTTTTAAGTTTTTTTGTTTAAATTATTTTTGCATGATTTTAAATTATTTTAATATATTGATATCAAAAATAAATTTAAAAAAATAAAAAATATATTATTTAATATATTTTAAAATAAAAAATACTTTAAAAAAATAATTATTACTACCATTATCTTCATTGTCGCATATTCATATTGAATATTGTACATTTGAGCTGGCGAGATACGGGGTTTGTTTATTAATAAAAAAAACTCAGGTATATTTAGCGTTATCCATTCATGTTTTTTCTTTATGTTTTTCTGTCACTTTTTTAGTGAAAATGCATTACAGTCACAGAAAAAAAAAATCTGAAAAGCCTAGTGATAGTACACAATTTTAAAACAAAAGAAAATTAATTGTTTGGCAAGCAAACGGTTGGAGATTTCAGTCTAGAAATTCATTATAAACTTGTGGGACCGCATCAGTCTGTCCAATGCGCGTACAAATTCTGCATGTACACAATTTTTCTACACCGACACAAGTTTTTCTATGAAAAACATATATCATTTTTTATGTGTGAAAAATATAAAAATTACTTATTTTTTTTAAAGAATATAGTTGAATCAAAAACCAATAAAAAATATATTTATTTTTTATACTTCAATATGCGACAATTAATGTGTATTTTTAATATAAAAATTAAGTCTTATAAAATAATATCTATACTCTTGAAAATAAACATCTAAAATAACTTAATAAATTCACTTAATCCAATTTTTTGAAACTAGGCATTTTGACCAAAAACTAACTAATTAACTTGAAAATAAATTAAAAAATCTAAATTTTTTATCACATGGTGCCGCCACCTTTAATGTTTAAGGTAGAGGATTTTTTTTTCAATTAAATCTTTTTGGTAGATTAAACTCCTTGATAGATTATATTTTCTTTGCACAGATAATTCATGACGTCCTTGACCTATGTGTTGTTGCTCTTTTAGAGTCCACATTGGCCTATGTGTATTGCAAAAGCCCATTAAAGGCAGCATGCAACTTCTTCGCCATAGCTCTAGTGAGTAAAGGACTCTGGGATTATTTAGCCAAACCGAAATGTTTTCACAAAACGCTGTGTATAGCTGGTCTCTAAGAAACACATGCCTGCTAGGAGCTTGTTAGACTCATAAATCATATTCGGAATTCCCTCTAACAAGACTCTCCACAGACCCTCCCATATTTCAGAATCTAAAAACGTCCTCACCACGAAGGTCTCGAGGTTTTGCACTCTTGGTGCAGCAAATCCACCAGGTGCAAAAACAATAAGCGCATTTGGTTTTTTTCTGTTCTTCCTCCTTAAGCAACAAAGATGGGCTGCAAACCCTTGTGCACACAATAAGAGAAACTCCATGAGTAGCATCCGGTAAAGGAAACAGAAATGTTTCCCGGCACTTGTCCAAGGTACACAAGTACTACGTGCCTGAGTTGTGTTCCTGTTCTATTTATATATACAAGCAATTATTTGTGTCCGCATTTGCTGGTGAACAAATCTCCCTGCGATCTCCCATTCAGTTTGAAAACGGCAACCTACGGGGGAGAAGAATACATTAGTTAATTCAAGCAAGCCTCAACAAGTTCATAAATAACACTTCCTCCAAATAAATGTCACTAATTCAAACCCTATTTTCAAGGAATTATAGCAGTTCATGAAAAACAAAAATTAACAATAAGCATCTTTTCATGCTCCATATATGGACTTGAGTTAAAAGCAAACGAAAAAAAAACAAACTACATAGAAAAGACGAAGACAATAGTACATAAACGTGTTTGATTGGAGAGACAAGATAGAAACATAAAATAAACCTGTTTAAGGGATAGTTTATAAATGAATTTATATACTTTTAAAACAAGAAGTACAAAAGACACTCAGTTGTCTCAGTAATTTTTGTCCCAGAACAGGAACCAAACATTACTCTAGTGACTTTCCAAACCATTTGTATTTAAATAATGGTATCAACAGAGCTCCATTTCTATGATTCAATTAATTGCCTATTCGTTACTAGCTAAAACTGCAATTATCTCATGCAAGCAATGATTGCCAAAATAAAATTTACTTGCATTCCCAAGCAAATCATAATTACAGCAGGGGCAATTTCTAGCTACAAAGAAAGATGAAGGTTTTGACAGACATTTCAAACCTTTCATGCAATACAAGCCAGTCAGCCTCAATTTGCATGGGGAAAAATAATTTATCTATTTTTTACTCAAGTAACAGCAGACAAGCACACGGAGACAGAAGTATAAAATCCTCTTTGTATGTGCTGAACTAACCCCAACTTGAGCGATGTATCAGAGCTTTCATAATCATGTAGAGGGCCATTTGAGTTGCAGACATTGGTTACCGACTCTGATGACTGCCCTTCCTCGTAACCAACATTCTCTGAATCAGCTGTAACGTGCTTTCGGCCATTAGATATCTCCACCACCTTCAGTTGAACATTTTCAGTTGTATAAGCAAAAAGTTAGAAAAATCCATATATCACTGCCAAAAATAAATAAATTGAGCGGCGAGCATGTGTATTGTGTGCATACACAGCACGCATGGGAGGAAGGGATCTACTTGCTGTTTGAGTCTCTCATTCTCTTCCATCAATTGCATTCCCTACATTTTCATCAATTTCAAAGCCATATCAGGGGGGAAAGAGTACTATGAAAGGCAAGAAGAAACGTAAACTATACACATTGAAATTATCTTATTTGTTCACAGTCCATCCTACTCTTCTCCATAAAAATCATGGAAAAGTCGAATTCCTTCTATAATCATCATTTCTCTCTCTAAAACAGCATAATGATATGATACCAGATTTACAACAAGCTGCAAGGACATTTCAAGGGTCAATCTGAAATGTATGTTACCATTGATATATCGAAAACATGCAAAACTTTACTGGTGAATACTTGAATACTATCATCTAATGCATTAAATTCAACGTTTAACCTATAAAATATCATCACTGGAAGGAACACATAGATGCTCAAAATTAAGCACGCCTTTCTCAGACAATATTGAACGTAGAAATCTCTAATGGATGCACAACAATGGGATGGTCCCATCCAGTTAATGTCTGCAAAGGAATCGTGTCAAAAACATTATCAAGCACAGAAGCTGACCTTTCTTTGAAGATCAGTGATCTCGTTCATAATCTTCTCGCCCTGAAATCAGGTGAAAAAACGAAGATGGTCAGTGGTCATTATAATTAAGTGATGCGAGTCTATAATCAAACCACAATTCACAGAACAAGGTGTTTGTGGACCTTCTTCTCTATCACACAGCTCAATCCAGCCTCAAGAGACTTCTCTAGCTGCAGCAATTCGTCTATATCCAATCCTCGCAGATCTTCCCCTCTCATTTGCCTGTTTTACATTGGGTTTAATAAATGGAAATTAGGCATAGAGCTGCTAGAAGCTAACTACCTCAGACATACCTCAGCTGATGGCTTTTCTCCGCAACTTCCTTACTCAACCTGGAGCAGGTGCTGTCTTCTACCAGCTACGATGCAAATATCATCACTCTTTTAGCAAGCAAAGGTTTTAAATGAAGGAAGATAGAGCTACATGATTTATATAATCCACAGCTAATGTAAAGGAAGTCAGGAAGCAACAGAGTAAATGGGAAGGAAAATGAGAAAATGGGAAGGACTTGATGAATTATCCTAGACTAACATAAATATATGTGTTCAGAGTATTGTATTCAAGTCCAAGTCTATAGGTCAACTTCCTCTCATTTGAGACTAACGTAACATGAGTTCCTTCCTACTTTCTCCCCTCGACATTTCCAACAATAAGAAACTCTGGGAACTCGATTACAGAATTCCAAGGTTTTTATTTTCAATTGCCAGCCATCTTATATTAAATTAAGAACGGTTTAGCTTCATCTATGCTTTTGGAGGCCAGGCATCGTAAACATGCGAGTTCAAACAGTGAAAGACTTCATAGTTGTCAATTAATCAGGGGGTTTTTATTCATGTCGTCAAGGGGGGAACATATTCTATACATCATTCCATATTTCAAATCTTTGCACTGTCTTAAACACTCTCCACCAAATCATTAATATATGAATCTAATAACAAATCGAGTGCAAAGAACAAAAGACCAACCTGCAACTCAAGAGATGGTTGCTCCAGCTTCTCAAGATTCTTCGAGTGCAAATTATGCCTTTCCAGTATTTCCTTCATGCTTGAAAAAACAAAAGCACAGTAAAGTCATTTCCTAAGATGGCCTGGAAGTTTGAAAGTTTAACTGATCTTTGCTAGTTATTTTAAGAATCAAGCAAGATTAAGATTCAATGATATAGTGAAATTGACTCAGGAATGCAGCCCTTTGCCTCATTTGGTTTTCCAAGAAAATTATAGAGACAACATTACAATGAATCTCCAAACTAACTCTAATTTGATCACAAGCTGTGATTTCCCACGTAAATACAACAAAGAAACTTTTTTTTTCAATCTTCTAGTGAATCTTGAAAGATTTATATTAAGTTTTCTTCCCACTCAGTGCTTGAAAATTAAAATCAAGATATGTATTGTTGCAAATGCGCATGGTGACAAGTACTTGAAAACTTCATGGGAGAGTAAATCCAATGTAACTAAATTATTTTTGCAATATCAAACATCACAGTGAAATTATATTTCTATCATAGATTTTCATAACCAACAAATTCCATAATTCAATTTTATAAGCGTTGTCTTGCTCTTGAATTCAAGCAAATCACCGTTTAATTCTTTATTCTATCCAAAATATTAAAAAGATCAGCCTCTATTTCTTACTAACAGTGAGATTATTGTCGTAGTAAATTTTACCATGGCCTTTACCAATCATTTCTTCCCTTTTTTACCACTTGTTTCCAAGGCATGACATTCAACCATGTCCAGGCTTGCACAGCGTTTTTTATGGCTTTGATGTTGTATTTGACCTTACAGAGTACAGCCGTAGTTTTGACCTCTAAAATTGTCCCAATCATGCTATTAGGCACGATATCATCCTTTGTTTTTCAACTTCCAATTTAATTACAGTGTTTTTCCTACATTATCACAAGGTAGTTTGTTGACTTTTCCTCTCAAATTAAGTATGTGTGACTGAGTTTATACTACAAATCATTAGTTCACATGCCATGTCTTCTCCGCCGAGTAACAAGATATAGAAGTTCCATGCAAGTATCCATGAAAGTATCAAGCCACAAAAACAAAGAAAAGAACATAGAAATGTCTGAAGTATTCAAAAATTAATCACAATCAATGTATTTGCAAATGGCTAATCGTTATAACAATGTATTAAAAAATGTTATCTTAGAAGACTACGGCAAAGGCAACATTCAAGCGGATTTGCACATGCGAATGCACCTGTCTTGTTAAGAAATGCAGTTTGGCACAAAACCTGTTTTCCATTAGTTATCAATATTTAATTATATTAGCTCCAAATTTTGACGCAGGAGCTGTTTTTATTTTAGTTTTCCTATATCTAGTTTAGGAGTTACAGTTCTTATAAAGAAAAGAATTTAGGTCTAGAACAAATACTGCATAACTTACTTTTCAGACATGTTCTTATAACCATCAATTAGAACACATTTTAGAGGTTTTCTACAAACTCTAAACCTATGTTTCTAGTTCCAACTCCAATAAATTTCTCTAAATGTTTGGTAGGGTGGCACACAAAATATTTCTCCATGTAGCTTCCTATACAGCACCAATCAAAACCATATTAAATACAGCTGATGAGGCTTGTAAACCAGTGTTCCAATACAAAACGGCAGTCTTTGTGGTATTAATTATAGTAAGAATAGCAACATGTGCGATGCATTTGTCATCAAGTTAAGGAAATGTCCTACGTAATGGCCATTTTCCCAAGTCAGTTGGATGATAAAAAAGAAATAAGCGAGAGGGGCTGCGAAATTATTATAAGATCCAAGAGGCTAATCTACAAAAAGAAAGAAAGAAAAAATCTGAACTCCTTAGCTAACTTCCTTGGTTTCATCTCCGTCCATGTAAAATCAATACAGCTTACAAGTTGAGCCATGAGGTTGCTGTCTTCTTCCATCTTCTATCATAGCTTCGGCTATTTTGCACATGTTTAACGATCATTGACAAATCGACCATAGAAACTCAAGTTTGTTTTCCTTAAAGGGCATCCTTAATCGCAGTGCACCATTTCAATATACATGTGATGATTAGTATCATCATGTATGCATGCATGTGTGTGTTCATATTAGTTACATTAGCAAAACAAGACACAAAAATGGTTAAAGTTTTCGCGCAAATCTAGAAAACTAATAACCACAATTTCTAACTCCAACACTACCCTATCTTATTTTAATGTTTTCGCACCTTGTATCACTAAAACAGAGAGACAAAAATAGCCAAGAAATCCCCACTTGTCGAAGATCAGAACATCAAACTCTCCGATCTCTAGCAACAGTTATATCAGGTCACACAAAGTAATTTTAATCCAACCAGAGACGACACAAGAGAGAGAAAGACCTTGAGCTGGAGAACTCAAAGAGCTTGCCAGTGGAGGAGAAGATGATGAGAGCAACATCAGCATCACAGAGAACTGAAAGCTCCTCAGCTTTCTTGAAAAGCCCTCTTCTTCGTTTTGAAAACGTGACTTGCCTAGCGGTGGCGTTATCGATCTTTTTTATCTGAATCCTCTCTCTTGCCATTTTAAGCTAAGAAAACAGGAAAAGAAAAGGGATAGCTACAGAGAATAAACCAACATACAAAGAGAAGAACTGGGTTAGTGCTACATAAAGAAAACCAAGACACTCATGAGTGGAGTAAAACAGGCGGCATTTTGCTAAATTTAGAGAGGAACCTGTGACAAACCCTAGTTAGAGAATTCTTTTTCAGATCCAAAGAAAGGAAAGAGAAAAGGAAACACCCACCAGTTACAGGTCGAGGAAAGTAGTAACAGAGACGGGTTTGGGTTGGCTTGGCTGTGCTGTGTCAATTGACAAGCACTGCTCTAGTTATTAATTAGTAGTGGTAGTAGTAGTACTTGCTTGTAGTAGTTGGTTTTGGTGCTTCCTTGTTTTGTTCTTTGTTGAGAGAGAAACTTCAGAGAAAGTAGAAAGCAACCAATAACAATGGGAAGAGTGAGAAAACAGGAAAAACTAAAATCTTTAAAATAGTGAAGCAGGGTGTGGCCTGTGTCTGCGCCTCTCTTCTCTTTTCTTTGGCTTTGGAATTTAGTAATCAAGTTGCTGCCAGAGGTAACGTAAGCCCGGGTCATCATACGAAGGCCAGTCCAGTTTTTTTGTCTTCGCATGCAGCGAAAATTCCCTCAAATATGCATTTCTCGGTTTTAAAAGCGATAGTAAAGTACCGCGTGATATCGATATTTTTATTTTATTTTGTTGACAAAGATATGACATAACAACTTAAATATCTATCATTCACGGTATAAAATGTTTTTTTTAATAATTTTTTATTTAAAAAAATATTAAATTTTAAAAAATTATTTTATATCAAAACATTAAAATCATTGAAAAATATTCAAAAATGATAAGGATAGATTATTTCAAGTCAAATATTTTACATAAAAATACTTTTCAAGTTTTTCTATATTTGTTTTCTTTTGGAAATGTTTTTCTATATTTGTTTCCCATAAAATATTTTACAGAAAAGTTGATCAATATAAAATATTTTACAGTCAATCATCAAACTTAGTTTATTAACTGAAAAATATTTTTAACTTGTAAAATTTTATAAAATATTTTATAAATAATTATTCACTTTCAATATCTTCCAGCTATTTCAATCACCACATCTATCTCATCACCACCTCCTTTACAACCATTGTCATCTCACCACCACCACCAACTCCTTCACCATCACCACCATGTAAACACCACCTCATCCTCCACAATCACCTTTACCACCTCCCTCTACCATCACCGTCATGCCACCACCACCTTCTCCATCACGATCACCGCTGAAAAATATTTATACTTTACATATAAATATTTTTCAAGCTAAATATTGAAAAATAATTGACATGTACAGTATTTTACGGAAAACATTTTACATGTCAAATATCCTATGGAAAAACATTTTATGCAAAATAAATGAACCTTTAATTTAATGTTTTTTCAAGTGAAACACGCAAACAAACATTGTGGCTATAAAATCAATTTAATATTCATCAATGCAGTGTAATGATGTTTTTGCACTTTTAGGAAAATCAATAAACTTGCCTATAAAGGTAATGCAGTCTTTGCACTTGGTCTATTAGTCATTATGAAATTGACCAGGAATAACCAAATCTTTTCACTTTTTAGCACAGTGTAATTATTGAACCACCCTTAAAAAGAAAAAAAATATTAAGTCGTAATTTAGGGATATTTTTTTCCTTTTATTCTTATATGAGTAGTACAGTAACAATTATACCCTTTAAAAAAAAATGATAAACTATCATCCAAGGATATTTTATCTTTTTAATTTGGTTTATATATTTATACGCGCACGCGCTTTTTTAATATCAATTTTTTCTTTTAGTGGATAAATGTATAAAAAAAAGGTTGATTATGCATGCATAGCATGCACCAGCGCGTCATGGACTTAGTCATCTTCAAGTGACACGTCCACAACTTCTAGTGGTAAACGGTAAACTTTTTTGGTGTAGTTAGGTTCGTCTCAACAACCATCTCTCTTATGCCGGTAGTTGTAGCTTTCTGAGCTCTTGTTTAGCACCGATGGACTTTTCTTTTTTTATCTCTCTCCAAGTTGGTTTCCGCGCATGGCATTTCAAAGTTTCAAATCAGTCATTCAATTTGTTTTATATTCATGTTTGATCCATGTTATTTTAATTACTATTTTTTTTATTTGAAATGGTTAATAGAATTGAATTTTTTTTTCGATTCCATGTTCCTTTAGATTTTTATCTGTAAAATGTGGTCATTATTCTTTTGATTGTTATTTACTTATTTTATATAATTTTATGAATATAAGTTTTTTTTTATGATTTCATCTTTCTTCAATTTTTTTCTATGTGATTTGATCCTCACTCATCTTATTTTTTTACAGTTCTTTTTTTTCTTTAGCACATTTATTTTATTTTTATTTTATTATGATTTTCTTTTTTGAAGCTATTGTTTTTTCAGTTTCATCCTTCAATATTTATTTATTTGATTTATTTTTCAACTTCATCCTCTTTTAATTTTGTATCGATCATATCTTGTCATTTTTCTTTAAAATTCTATTAGTTTTGTTTAAAATGATTTTTAGAATTGAAATTTTTCTTACAATGTCATCATCTAATTGTTTTCCTATGTGCTCCAATCCTTTTTTGTGGTTATTTTTTCTTTGGTAATTTTTTTTAATTTTAGTTTTTTTTGCAATTCCATCCCCTAATGTAAAATTGGTTAGGAATTGAGTTTCTTTATTGAACCCAGGTCTAAGATTTCATGGGTTGCGGATTTAGATGATTAGCCGTGGTTTAAAAGATTCACTCATGTTTCTTCATTTTTTTTTTACCTTTTTCTAAACCATATCACTATTTGAACATGATAACTAGGTCACTCTTAGCCACTAAGTTGAATAAGATGCACCTGTTTTTTTTTCCATTTATTAACATGTATAATTGTCAATTAACTTTGTCTCGTATATTGGGCAAGTTTTTAATCTTTTTTCAAATATTTTATCGCAAGCAAACAAAAACAATGACGCTTATATTTTTGTAATCTAGTTGTTGAGTTTTGATCCAACCCATGGCAGAGTGTGAGCTGAACCTAGTTTATCTATATAGTTAATTGACACAACCAAAATCTATTTTATACGTAAAAAGAATTTGTTTAGGCATTGATGATGTCGTTTATATTTTTAAGTACATTTTTTATTAATGATTCAAAATTTGAAGCATATATGGTATTTTTTTTCAGGTACCGAGACAACGTCTTCGACTGACTTAGGCCAGCCCGTCAAACTTGCTGGCGTTGTCGCTTAGTTCATGGTCCCAGTTGATTAATAACATCGTTTTTATGAACATGATTTTTATCTAACTATATGATAATAAAAATATACATTATCAAAAAACCAACCAGCTAAAATTTAAATATAATAACAGGCTTTTAAAAAAATTGATGGTATTATAAAAAGACTGTTATAATCCTAAGCAAAAACAAACTAGAAAATTAATAATATTTAACAGAACAACATCCAAAATATATTCTTAACCAATTTAGAAATTTAAGAGGTTAGTATATTTTATAACATTTTAAATTAATTAATTATAGAAAAATAAATTTAGATTAAAAAACCTAAATAACAAAAATATGCCAGATGATTGGGTTAAGGTAACCCAACACGCTTAACCAATCACAGATGAGTCAGTGTGCTAGCTTGACTAGTTTTTTGTTTTTTTAGGAGTCGACGAAGCATCGTCCACTCCACATTCTTTTAATAACATGACTTTTCGTCTTATTGTCTCTTATTCAATCACCTTGCATGATCATGGTTCGAGTTCTTAGACTTTGAAAACTCAAAATGTGAACTTGTTTCATTTGAAAATACATCGAAAACACCATAAAAATCTCAACAAACTTATTCTCAATCCAAAACACCATGAAAAAACTATAAAAACCAATCAAATTTAAAAAAGTTCTCGAGTTTCAAATTGCCTTTTCAAGCAACGTGGAGGTCAAAGAATACCCTAATAAGACTTGTCTCATTAAAAGGAACTTGTTGACACCATTAATGATGTTTTTCATGGTCGAAATCTTGGTAAACTAATAGCTTTCTTTCTCTTTCACCGTTTTATAAAAATTCTATGTTTCCTCTCTCAAGTCAGGGACCAAACGAGAACAAATAAAGTTATGGACTAAAATGTTCGATCTCCAAACTAAAACGATCAAAAAGAAATCTTGACAAGACCCGAGGAAAATTTTAGCAAAAAAGTGTAGGATCATTTTTTTATTACAAAGATGCATGTTTTTTTACCTTTTTCAATTTTGATACTGTAATTTTTAATTTCATGCAAACAATAAGATCAAATAATTTTTTGCAAAATCAAGAGCCAATTTAATAGTGAGATATTTTTTTAAGACTATAATAGTCTCATAAAAAACAATAAATAAATAAATAATGAAGAACAAGTTCTAATAAACACGATCTTAAAAGAGATAAAAAAAATAACATAATTAAAGTACCGGAGGGAGTAAAAGGAGCATTACCCCCAATGAACAGTTGTTTTGCGAGAGGAGTTTTAAAAGGAAAGAAAATAAATATTTTAGTTTTTTTAAAAAAAGAAAATTGGTAAATAGTTTAATCCATTATATTAGAAAAGTCACCTGATAAATGACCGAACCAATTTTTTACTGGTTTATATCTTTTTTTTTATAAAAAAAACAGGGCATACACGTTATATTTTTTTATTGGTTTAGATTTTAGAAAAACAATTTGATTAAAAATTAAAAAAAAAAACTAAAACTAAAAAACTGATTAAACATTTTTTATTTATTTACCACCATTGTCGACGGACCAAAGTATAGGGACTTCTGCTACCTAATGAACCAAATTATAAAGACTTAATTGCTCAAATTGAAATGATAATGGTGTCTTTGATAAAAATCAATACCACAGGGGTTTATGGTGTGCTACACTCGCCTTGCCATGGTGGGCCGTATTTAAATTTGAAACTTTATTATTTTTTTTATAGTAAGGATTTTTATTATTAAATTCTTTTCCAAAACGATCTTAAATTAAATTCGAAAATGTATCCATTACTTTAAAATTAATGAAGAGAGAAATGGGATTGCAAAACCAAACAGCCAATTAAAATCCCAAATTTAAGCTAGTACATTTATCAAATTCACAAAAAGAAGAAAAAAGCAGAAAAAATAAATTCACAACCCACGTGTTTGGTATTGATATTATACCGCATGTTACTTTTTAAAAAAATTATTTAAAATTAAGAATACATTATTATTTTAAATTTTAATACAAACATGTCAAAATTATAAAAAAAAACCTAAAAAATATTAATTTAATAATATTTTTAAAGTAAGTGATCTTTTAATTCGTGATTCCCAACCTGGCCTGTTGTTTTACAACCGCGAATCAAACAGATCCACAGTTCTAAGGCCCGTTTGAGGAAATGAGTTTTGTGGGCTTCTGGGGTTTTCTAAGGCCCGTTTGAGGAAATGAGTTTTGTGGGCTTCTGGGGTTTTCCAAGGCCCGTTTGAGGAAATGAGTGTTGTGGGTTTCTGGGGTTTTCCAAGGCCCGTTTGAGGAAATGAGTGTTGTGGGCTTCTGGGGTTTTTGAGCCTGAGACACACCCAAAACCGTTTAGGTAACTCTTTGTAGACCCATGTGGTTTCCATGCTAAAAAAAGCCTTTGAGCTTCTTATCCACGGTGGAGCTTCTTATCAAACACATCTTTATAATGAAAATGTTAGCAAAAACTAAATAATCATTCCAATTGTGTATTAAATTCGCGGCAGCATCGAAGTCATGGCTCTGGAGCCTTATTTATTTTTGTGTATGAATTATATTTTTGAAAAAAATTATTTTTTTAAAATTAATTATTTTTTGTATTTTAAAATTATTTTGAGGTTACGGTATAAAAATAATTTTTTTAAAAATAAAATAATATTATTTTAATATATTTTCAAATACAATTACAGCTACGCTTCTCCACACACACCATAAATTAATATAAAACCACCAAGTTAGGTGTCCATTGACTCCTGTACAAGCACACGAGAAAACACAGAGCACATAATTAATACTCAACAAAGTCAATAATGTTCCTTGCACTGTTACTGACCAAGTTATTAGACACTTCCGGCCATGATCCAGTCCCGATCCTGGGTAAAAATATAAAATGATATTATTTTAAGGTTTGTTTTTTTTAAATAAAATAAAATAAAATAATTTTATTTTTTAAAATTAAATTAAATTTTAATTATTTTAATTAGTCACAAGTTAATTTACTTTTTTATTCAAATTTGATCGTATGAAGTTGTATTGGATCTTTAGTTAATTTAGATTTTATTTGGGTTTGTATCAAGTTGTATTGGATTTCAAATTAATTTAGATTTTATTTGGGTTTGTGGTTGGATTGATTTTTTATGAAATTTCAATTTTTTTTATGTTTTTGTATTATTTTGACATATTAATATACAAATAATAATATTTTTTTAATATATTTTTAAATAAAAAACATTTTGAAAAGTAAACTCCGAGAGTGTGACAATAGGTAATTTTTAAAGTATTTTTTATTTTAAAATAAATTAAAATAATATTTTTTATTTTTTTAAAAAATTATTTTTAATATTAATAAACAATGTTAATATATATAAAAAAATTAAATAAAAAAAATCAATATTTGTTCACCACATGAAACGCAATACAAAAGTAGCTTTAATAACATTGATTATTACGAGCTGACCCAAAAGTTTTGGGAATGCATTTAATATCTTGAAATTAGTTTAGCAGCTCAACAAACCCACCTGCATCTCTTCAATTTCAGTAGCCAGCCTCTGCTATATTTATTTCTTATCCCCTGATCTCGTTTTGGCCCTCTTCGTGGTACAGCTCCAAATCCCTGTATAGCCTTGTTTGTTATTAATGGCGAGGATTTTGTCACTCCTCAGGCGCCTGTACCTGACGGTCTATAACTGGGCAGTCTTCCTAGGCTGGTAAGTTTCATATTTTGCCACAACTCTTCCCTTAGATCTTATCAATGAAGTAGACAGTAAAAAGAACTATGATGTTCTTGTTTCAGGTCTCAGGTGTTGTTTCTTGCTGTGAAAACGTTAAAAGATTCGGGCCATGAACATGTCTACAATGCTGTCGAGAAGCCTCTTCAGCTCGCTCAAACTGCTGCTGTTTTGGAGGTATTTCATCACTGAAACTTCATGCAACTTCATTTCACTTCGTTTTTCCCCCCCTCCATTGAAGTGTCTAAATTTGCACCCTTTCTTTTCTGGGCTGCTTTCAATTTCTTTCTGGAGCGTAGATTCTTCATGGTCTAGTAGGTGGATACATTTTCTCCTTCTCAAATTTCTTTCCTTTTTGTTTGTTATTATTATTTTCTTGGTGTTTTCAAATTTGTTTGGTTTTGTGCAATGATGAAGGGTTGGTGAGGTCTCCAATAACAGCAACACTGCCCCAGATTGGTTCAAGACTGTATCTAACATGGATCATCTTATATAGTTTCCCTGAGGTTGGAATTATTCTTCCTTTTAAACTACCAATATTGATGTAATTGGGAAGAATTTTGAACTGAAAATGCTTATGTTTCGAGTAATTTGCAGATTCGGTCCCACTTTCTTGTTACTTCTTTGGTCATTAGCTGGTCAATCACAGAGGCAAGTATCATGTCCAAAGTGACTTGTGTCATCAGTTCTATGATTTTGATTGTTTGATTTAAAAAATTAAGCAATTAGAAATGTAGATCAGAACGAATCTGTGGCAGTTGGTCGTGAACAGGATGAGCACCATGTATATGAGAGAATTACAGTGATCTAGTGGAGAAACTGATCACTTGATATATATTCCTTTTCTTTTTGTTCTCACTGCTCATTTTGTTTGTTCCCACCATGTGTTAGTTCTCCCACTAGGTCTTAATTTTGCAACATCCGATCTCCCAAATCGATGTAGAATAAAGGTTTCAGTAATCTTACTTAATTAGGGGCTTCCTATTTAGCAGAAGCCAACCATTTATTTCATGTTTTATATGGTTTTTGTTATGAGTAGTATTCTTGAATTTAGGTTTCCCGATCCAGCAATAGCTTTGGTTCCTCTATGTAGCAGCCTCGTTAGATGTTCAAGATAGGGTATGGATACTGTTAGAAGTATTGGGTTTTCAGAGATTGGTTCTCTTTGTATATGTTTTCCTCCATCAAATGGTTCTACATAACATATTTGCTTGGAACTTGACTTGAATGCAGAAAAGGAAAACCCAAGATGCTAACAGAAGCCCTATTTAAAATACATAAATCATTGCTAAGAATATTTAGGCAGGAAAAACAAGATATTAAGATCTTTTGCTTCAACGCAAGTTTCTTGTACATGACCAATTCCAACCTTTTTCATGGCATATGCTATAATTGCAAGATACTTTTTGCCTGATGTTTTGTATTCTCTTAGTGACTGGTATGGAAAAGAAATTCAAATTTCCATAGGCCAATTTAAAAGTTTTTTTCATTCTTGACTGTGCAGATTATTCGGTATTCTTTCTTTGGCGTGAAGGAGGTACTTGGTTTTGCACCTTCATGGCTCATGTGGCTCAGGTATAATAACTTGGATCTGTACTCATCAGTTGGAAGTGGTTGAGTTATACATGGCTATTTCATTGATATCCAACTCTGCTGTTCAGGTACAGCACCTTTTTGCTGTTGTATCCAACTGGTATCAGCAGCGAGGTTGGTCTAGTATATTTCGCCTTGCCATACATTAAGGTACCCTTTGTTATTCAATGATCTTATGCAAGTTGTTATAGATCCGTATATTGGTATATGTGTTGGGAATATTCACCAGTCATGTTTACAAAAATGTCTTGTTTAGGTTTGTAGAAGATGTATTAAGTTTAGGATTGTCTTGTTGCTTAGAAGTATATTGAAAGTTTGATGGAAGGTAATTGACGTGGTGGGAGGCATGGCAAACCACTTAATCAAAGATAGATCATATTTTATAATGTTTGGCAGCAACCATATGATTATTTATTACTAATCTTACCACAATCTCTTTTCAACAGATGTTGTAGTTTCTGAGGGTGCAGAATTGCACACCTTTATCTAATTTTTTCATGGATATGAGAGGAAACAAAAGAAAGAAACAAGGCGTGGCACATGAAAATTTACAAGTGTTTGTTGTTATATTGTGAATTTACCATGTTAAGTTTTGTGTGTTTCGTATCTTACATATGAACCCCCTGTCATTAATAGTTTTTCATTAACAGTAGAGATTGTTAACAGAAGTATTTATCTGAAATATGACTCACTCCGCGTGCGATGTTTTTGCAGGGATCTGAAAAATATTGTTTAAGGATGCCCAACAAATGGAACTTTTCTTTTGACAACTTCTATGCTGCAATTCTTGTGCTTGGAATTTACATCCCAGGCAAGAACCTAACATAGCAGATTTTCCCCCAAGTATTGGCTTTGGCTTGTCATTTTACCGTTGTTGACAATTAACTTACTGGACGCCATGGTTTGTTGCAGGCAGCCCTCACATGTACAGCTATATGCTTGGGCAGAGAAAGAAAGCTCTCTCTAAATCAAAAAGGGAGTAGAAATTGTAGCATGGCTGCAAAATGGTCCAACATTATGCATGTGATTTACCACTACTATGTCAGTTCAGTTTGGAATTCTATTGGGAACTTTGTTTTGTTGTCCTTTTTTTCCCCTTGTTTCTCTAGAATGTTTCTCTCTGGCAAAAATTACATGGAAGGTTGTTTGGAATTATAAGAAAACTGCTCTCTACTTTCCCAAAACTCTTGCTGCAAATTTCCCTCGCCAGTGTTTCAGGATGGTCAGCTGTGAACAGGGTTAAAGAGATGGTGGGAGGATGGAGGGGGTGGGGTGGCAATTCATTTTATTCCGATCCTTCCACACTTGCATCTTCGGATTCCTCCCTTCCATCATCACCTTTTTTGGTGATCTCATTGCTCTTAATTGGATGGATTGACTCATTATTCTCCTTTCTTATCGTCCAAACTGATTAGATAAACAGTAACTTTTATGTCCTCATGCTTTGCAGCTCAAATGGAGGTCCGTTGAAATTTATTTTTTATATTTTTATGATTTTAGATTGTTTTAATGGATTAATTTTAAAAAATAAAAATATTATTTTAATATATTTATGACCAAAAATCACTTTAAAAAACAATTATAATCACATTTCTACACCTCCATTTTATCTCCTCCATCCATTCCTCGTGACAATCATAGCCTAAATGAATCATGGGGACAAGGGTCTGGCGATGAATCAATTATTGAAGAATTAAAACACGAAAGCCAGTAAGGTTTATAATTATTAGATGTTGACATGGCTGTTCGCCCTTGCATTGCCGTAGCTATTTTGCCATGGCATGCTCGTTGATACTGAAAATTTGATGATGAGGTGTGAAGAAGTCAGGCCACCATGGCCATGGACGAGGAAAGGACCTTTAAATGTAGAAAATAATAAGTGATATGAAAATCTTAATTAATTGATATAAATTATAAGCATGTAAATTAAATTACAAAATTATTAAGAGGGATTGATTTTGGAATTATTTTAATATTTGGGTTAAGGATTTTATTTAAATATCATATTTGATATTGTTTATGGCAATTAGTAAAATGCACCGACTAAATAATGGTATGTAGCATCGGAATAGTAAATAGGTTAATTTGTTGTGGAAAAATCTATATAATATAGTTTGTCGGTGATATATATATATATATAAAGTGGCTACTATATTAATAATGAAAAAAAATTGGAAAATCTTAAAAAGAAGACCACATTATCTTGGTGGTAGATCCTCCCATAACAAAAAGAATTAAATAATATTTTTTTATTTTAAAAATTAATTAACTAGTGTTACTTAATTTATTAAACAGCTTCTTTTTCTCATCAATCTTTTCAGTTTTCACAACGTCTATTTCTTACCTTTTCCTTTTCTCAAACAATTTTTTTTTTGAAAAGGATATGAAATAGACAAGGAATTAATTAATTATTTTTAAAATTTTTTTAAAAAATTAATCCATTTTGAAAAACTAGACGGGCCAATTCATGATCTACCCTCCATTCTTCTTCTTCGTTTTTTTTTTGTTTTTCGAGAAAAGATCCTATTTTATTTTTGGTCCGAGATCACCAACTTGACCCGTCTAGATCTGGGTGGGTCTTTAAATCACAGATATCATGATGCAGCCAGCTGCGAGGTGCTAACTGCTAAGGTATCCTAAATATATGGGGCCCAGATCAATGAATGACCTCACCAGTTGCCTTCACTACAATCCACCACGCAACCATATAAGGGTGTCGGTGCTCCCTTTCACAAGAAAGCAAATTGAATATGAAATATTTTTTTTAAGTATAGTAATTATGAATATACTAATCGATGGAAAAGGTTGAATAATCCCAACGGTCCAATCTGATCACTTTCCAACACCAGTAAGTAACCTCAAAAGCCAGTCTTTAGAGTAAAAGAATTGGAAAAAAAATTAATAATTAAGCGGAAAAAATGAGAAACATAATTTGATTTCCGCATGTAATATAAAACTTTGGTTATTTCAAAAGCATGTATACATGTAATGTATAACTCGTTTTTTAGATAAAAAAAATAAATCAGGTTAACTTCATGAAAATTAAAATAAAATCTTTTTATTTATTGTATTTAATGCTTGTTTGTTTATGCTATTTATCACATCTTAAATTATTATCTATAATATAAAAACTTAAAAAATAATGCTTTTTATTATAAGTATAATTTAAAATGCGGTTGATCAATAAATTAAAATAATGATTAAAATACGGTTAATCAGTAGATTAATAACTACTTATTTGAAAGTGTGATAAATATTATATTTCAAAGTGATTTTTTCTTGAAAATATACTAAAATAATATATATTTTTTATTTTTTTAAATTTAGTTTTGGCATGATAAAAAAACAAAAAAATTAATTTAAAACTAAAAAATATTAAAAACCTTTTAAAAAATATGGTCCAACTGTAATTCCAAACATCTTCTAAGAGAATGTTTGAGATTGTAACAAATTTTGTTTTTACTTGAAAATATATAAAAATAATATTTATTTTTTTTTAAAAAAATTATTTATGATATTAGGATATTAAAACAAGAAAAAATACATAAAAAATTGATTTAAAACTAAAAAAAATAAATATCTGAAAAAACACGGTCAATACACATCATAACACCAACTTAAATTAAATTAAATTAGAATGTTAACTACAAAGTTAGAACTCAAATCATAAAATCTTATTGACCATTAAAGTGTTTGTAAGAAACAGTGAATGAACACAAGTGATTTATCCTTTCATATGCGTGGAGCCCACGAGAAGGACATTTGTCTGTAATCAAGCCAAAGCTAGCTTTGTAGTTGTATAGGTGTCTAATATCCATGTGAGAGAGAGAGAGAGAGAGAGAGAGAGAGAGAGAGAGAGAGAGATGCCTTAACTCTCATTGTTTCGCCTTTTCCTTTCTTTATTCCTTGCACAGACCTCAAAGTAGCACTCCTTACTTCTACTTGTGATAATGGGCGCTGCCTCTGCTCTCCACCATTAAGTGTTTTGATCATTCAAGATCAACGAGGGATAGGACCAAGATAAGCAAAAAGCAAAGACAACTCAGTTTTGAGATCTGAGAGTTGAAGCTTGAGGTGGGAGATAGGGACGATGAAGCCTCTGCTGCAACCAAAGGGAGTTCTTGCTGCCCTCTTGCTGTTGATTTTTCCTGCCTTTTATTCTCCCTTCGCTCATGCCTCTCCTTCTGTCCTGTCGGTGGGTATCTTTTCTTGTTTTATTGACCGTGATTAACACCTATTCGTATTCAAGTTTGGTTATTACCTTTGATTCTCTTTACTGCAGGAATGGAATGCTCCTAAACCTAGACACCTACCTCTGCTGAAGAGTGCCTTGCAGCTTCCAACTGTAAGTAACAAACAGTTAACTGTCATTTTTTTTTCCTTGGTTATAAGTTATATATAGGGGTCTTTAACTTTACTAAATATATGCACATACATGTCCTTTATGTAGTCAAATGAAAAGCAGTCTGATCTCTGGACTCCTTTGGATGATCAAGGATGGAGACCTTGTGTTGAGTCCACAAACTCCCCCCCTTGTGAGTATCGATGACCCATAGAGCCCTTTGAGTTTTATTTGTGTAATTCTATTAATTCCTCCCATGGGATTTGTGTTTCGTGTTTGTATTTTGATTGGCTGACTTGTCCATTATTTTGAGCAGCGTTACCTGAGAAATCTGAGGGATATCTTCAAGTGTTTCTTGATGGAGGGTTGAACCAGCAAAGAATGGGGGTAGGTGCTCCTTTCTTCTCCATTTAGTTTTGCTTTCTTGCTTCTGCTTGTACAGTTAGTCATAATATGATCTACTATCAATAGATATGTGATGCGGTTGCTGTTGCTAAAATACTCAATGCGACACTTGTCATCCCACATTTTGAAGTCAATCCTGTTTGGCAAGATTCAAGGTATTGTTTTACACTCTTGCTTGTATGAGTTTCTTTATACCACGGATCAACAAGGCATTTTTCTGAAGTTGCATACTTTTCTATGCAGCTCTTTCATGGATATATTTGATGTGGATCACTTTATTAATGTCTTAAAGGATGACATTTCTATAGTTAAAGAACTACCTGATGAATTCTCCTGGAGCACGAGGGAGTATTATGCCATAGCTATTCGAGCTACCCGAATTAAGATGGCACCTGTCCATGCTTCAGCTAACTGGTATCTAGAGAATGTCTCGCCTGTGCTGCAGAGGTTGGTATACCTGTACCTTTTTCTTTAAGTGTACATTTATGTTGTTCTTTACATTTTTCATCCAGGATTTCTGGTCTCAACATGCTACTATCTGTCTAATATCTCTCACACTTTTTAAGAAGCAAGCCAGCTTCCTATATACATGTTCTTACTGACCTGAGAACATGAGGAGATGGTAACAGTTACTTCAGCATTTTTGCATGGAAGTGCTGCTCCCTAGACTTAACCACACTTCATTGCAGTTGCAAACCATAACTGTTACCATCTGCACCAAGCAATGGCTTCTTCAAATGAAAATGGAGTTTAGAGTATAAAACATTCATTTTTAGTGGTGAAACATGTGCATATACATGTATACTGGTAGCCGAAACTTCCTCTATCCAGTCCACGTACATGTGTTCCCAATAATTTTATAGGGTGAATTTTTGCAACAGTGACTCGAACTATGCCTTTTCTTGAGTAGCACAATTCTACAAATTCTTCTTTCTTTGACTTCACAAAACTATAATCAGTGATCTGCCATGTGTGTTCCAGTTATGGGATTGCTGCGGTTTCCCCATTCTCTCACCGCCTGTCCTTTGATAACTTGCCTATGGACATCCAACGTCTACGTTGTAAAGTCAATTTTCAAGCATTAGTTTTTGTTCCACATATTCGAGCACTTGGAGATGCTCTTGTCAGTCGCCTCAGACATCCTTACAAGAATGGAGCACCTGGTGCCAGCTACCTACAGGAATCCACTGATGTGATTAATAAAGATAGTGCAGGGAAGTTTGTTGTGCTACATCTTCGTTTTGACAAGGTATGACCGAATTCTGATATAAACCAGCTGAAGTCAAGTTTGTGCTTTTGTAACTCTCTAAATGTTATCAATTTAGAATGTTTTTGTTTGGGCGCATGCATCCCTTTGTTTATGTACCCTTGGCTAACCTTATTACTTGGCAGGATATGGCTGCACATTCAGCCTGTGATTTTGGTGGGGGAAAAGCTGAAAAGTTGGCTCTGGCCAAGTACCGACAAGTGATTTGGCAGGGAAGAGTCCTTAACTCCCAATTCACTGATGAAGAGTTGAGGAGTCAGGGGCGCTGTCCATTGACTCCAGAAGAGATTGGGTTGCTGCTAGCAGCTTTGGGCTTTGACAATAGCACTCGTCTATATCTAGCTTCCCATAAGGTCTTTTAGATTTACTAGTTTGGATTTGATAGCACTCCTATATAGACATTGAAAAGGATATTTATGATTCTGTGAATGGCCCTGTTTTCTCAGGTTTATGGTGGAGAAGCTAGGATTTCAACTTTACGAAAATTGTTTCCACTAATGGAAGACAAAAAAAGTCTTGCCTCTTCAGAGGAACGTTCACAGATCAAAGGAAAGGCTTCTCTGTTAGCTGCAGTTGACTACTATGTTGGCTTGCACAGTGACATCTTCGTCTCTGCTTCTCCAGGAAATATGCACAATGCTCTGGTGAGTCTTCCTAGCTGGTTTGTGCACGTTAATTTTACAGCGCATCCTACATTGAGTTGAGCTAATGTTTTGTGCTCTGCACCTCACTGCTCTAGTTTAATCTTGAACCAAAATGAGGAGTAATACTATGGACGTGGCATCTGTAATCCAAGATTTTTTTTTCTTAATGTTTAATGTGATGCTTGCCATTATTGAAATAAATGAATTAATCTAGCATTTATCACAAACTGGCACGTCAGTTAGTGGAAGTATTAATAAAGGTGTTAGTGTGTCTGGTGGCTAGCATTATTCAATGAGTAATGTTGCCAAACCAAATCCTATTTGGTTGAACTCTTTTTGATACTCCAGGTTAGGACTAGTATTTTTGCTCTGTACCCACTGCTAAGAACTAAAACAAGAGAAATTCGGGTTTCACATTCATTTAGATATGAGAATAACTCAAAACACTTTGAACACCTTTGAGGTAACAGTTAAGCTATCAAAAGATATTGGTAGTTAGGAGGAGTTTAGTTTTGTTTCGATGTCTGTCTTTCATCTTCCTTGTTTACAATATGATAACAGACATGAGTTGAACTAATAAATAGATATCGGAGAATAGATTTATTTCTCCAATGTAAATCCTACCTATCCTAGCCCGCTACTGACTGATTATATTTTTATGAAAAAAAGATAAAAGTTGAAAGGGGTTCTTTATTGTATTAATCAATTGCAGCTTGATCGCATGCCAGTAAAATTCTTCTGGGAAAGTTTACATAATGAAAAATTTTGTGATGCTAACAGGTTGGACATCGGACTTATAAAAACTTGAAGACCATAAGGCCAAATATGGCTTTGTTAGGCCAACTGTTCCTTAACAAAACCATTAGTTGGACAGACTTCCAGCAAGCGGTCGTTGAAGGGCATGAAAACAGACAAGGGCAGATCAGGCTAAGAAAACCAAAGCAATCTATTTATACTTATCCTGCTCCTGATTGCATGTGCTATGCTTGATGTGATTATGTGAAGGATATCAAATCATGTGTGTTCTATTGATTTATCACCGCAACTATTGTTTGTGGTTTGTGCCCTGTAGTATTGACACCATAAATAAACATGAATTTCTTTTTCTCCAATGAATTTTTAGTACCCTTGTAGCATATTCGTGAATGGAAATGGATTGTATTAAAATGGAAGTGGATTCAGAGAACTATGTTTTTGTCAGATTATCGGCTGGTTCTGGTTTCTGGATAGGGATATCTGGACCAGAAGTGTTTCTATCCATCATTCAATTGTTAACAGCTGTATTCACTCCGCATCCATTCGAAAAAAACTCGTCTTTTAGTGAAATATTATTACATTTGCAGAGACCATGTCCTGGTTCGGATTGATTTCTTTATGGCTGGATTCAGATTTCACGCCGGAGACCATTCTTGCTGGTCCCTAAAAAGCTGATCTTGTCTGCACATCGTGGTACAGCAGCTAGCACTTATTAACTAAAACAATAATGTTAGTCCCAATTGAATACAGCGGGCGTGGTACTGTATTTCAGTCAAACTTAGTGAATTTAATGGAAACAAGACAGGCACACGAGAACGAGTACCGACTTTGAGTACCAATTGATTGATATAGCAACAAATGTAACAGGACAGCCTCAAATGATTTGGAGTCAAATTGGATCAATTTTGACAACTAGTCAAAGCTATGAAAATATACAAATCTACATCGCCTAATTTTATTGTGAAGCGAACCAGACAGTATAATCGGACCGCACTTACTATGAAGAATGTTAAAGCACATGTACGATGCCCCAAGAACTTTCATCGATGCCACGACTTGATATGGGGTTTCCTGGCCAAATTGTGCAGTTCGAAGGAGCAAAAGTTAGGACATCTGCAGAGATCAACAAAGATGATCTTACTGATCCCCGGATGTTGGAGTTGGGGGTGGACAATCTCTCCTATCCTTCACAGTGGTTGGAGATCCGGTTCCATTTTGGGATGCAGCAGCCATCTCCTTTTCCTCTGGTGGAGTTGGATGAGAAGCTATGTCTTCATCGATAGGAAGTGTTCTCTTTGAACCCTCCAAAGCAACACCAAGAACTATATTTTCCTCCAATGCAGATCTAGATGATGATGGCTGAGAAACTGACCTTTTCTCCTGTTTTGACTGGGAAGATTCCTTCAATCCACCTGCTTTTTCAGTACTAGCTTCCTGTGAGTTAACTGCAGTTACTTTGCTATTATGGCTTACATTTGCAGGACTTGTAGTCTTAGATTTGGCATCTGATGTTTTATTTTTATTCAAATTGTCAGAAACTGATCCTGCTGGTTTGGATCCCAAACCTGATGCTTCTGTAGCATTTGAATTTGTCTTAAGGACAGAAGTTGGTGGGGATTTCACTGTCATTTTGTCATCGACCCTGGAATGAGATGCGGATACTGTTGTAGACTTTGTGTGCACCTTGGCATCTGAATTTGGTGTTTCACCACTATTAGCATCTCCCTTTGAGTCAGATTTTGGTGTTTCTTTTGCCCTCGAGTCAGACTTTGTGTTTGTTCCTGCTTTGGTGTCACTTGTAAGCCTTGATGTGGTCTTACTGTCTTTCTCTCCAGTTGCGCGGCCAGAACGAGCTTGTGATTTTGCTTTATCTTCTCCATTGATTCTATAAGAAGGTTCAATCAATAGTAAAGGACGTTTCGATGCCACTCCTCCATGGTTATAGATGGAATCTGTGAAAGGAACATTTTCCATATCGGTGTCACTGGTGTCACCGTATATTTTCTGTATTGTACGGATTGGCGTAGCGAGTCGGGCCCTATGATGGCTGATAACCCTTAGTAAATCCAAAAGCACAGCTTCCTGTTTCAGTGAACATTGCATTTAAGATAAGTCTTGTCTTCCATATGCAAAATTCAGATAAGACATGCATTATCTACCCAAAAAAAACCAGAGGTGCAGATCTACATTTGATTAAAAATGACGGAGCTCCTTCCAGGCCATGAAAATGAATAAAATGAAGCTTTTATTGATTATGGGGAGACTTGAACCCAAACTTTGTAGAGGACAGTGAGCTTCATTTTCTTTGTTTTTTTTTTTCCTGCCTTGTTTTCTTTTCTTTAAAAAAGTTGAGGAAAGTCAATCAAAAAGCAACAAAAGGAGTCAAAAGATGCCGATTGAGCTACAGTTCATCGGCATCTTATAGCCCATGCTTTTAATATGGGAAATTCAGTAGAATGATGACTAGATAATTTTTTAATAGAAGTGTCCTTATTTAGGGAGCTTCCGCATATATCTTTGAAGTTCCAAATACAAGCTTTCTCAAATACAATTACAAAATCTATGTTCTATTGTTGGACATGATGAATTCTAAATATCTGGATAATTCACATATTTATGCTAACACCTGCATGCACATCAGCCTGTACAAGGTTATCACATCAAGCATAATTTACAAGTCCATGTAACTATCTTTCTATGGAAGATTAAAAATTGAAATAACACAAGGAATTATGACAAATTTCGTGAGAAGAAGTTAGCATGCATTTTTCTCGTTTGCTGTTGTTAAAAGGGTGGAGAGAATGGATGATTGTGTGGCAACATGAGTCTCTCATCTTGCTGTTGGGTTCATGTTGCGCCAAGCACACAAACAAGACACCAACAGGCTCAGGTTGGATGACTGAAAATTCCCAACCAACAGTGCACCAACAGAAAGCAAGCATGATATGAATGGTTTTCCACAGTATCATAGGCCAAAAAGGTCTTCAAAGGCTTTATCCAGAAAGTCTGGAAAAGGATTTATTACAGAAAGCATAAAGAAGTCTGGGAGAGCTTCTTTTTTTATTTTATTTGTGGAAGGTGTTTTTCTACCTTTTCATATACAAAAACATACAAAATGCACAACATCAGTACCATTATTATTTCATAACGTATCTACATAGCAAAGTTTACTGTGGGCCTATATTAATCAAGATAGGGTAGTGCTAGGGGGGAAAGTATAAAATCTTTACCTTCACACAAAGGTATTCTTCATGATGTGAGGTCTTCACAAAACAGGACACTAAGATCTGTAAAATACAACACAAAGATCAGACATAGATAAGCATATACGAAACCTGCATTAATCATTCAGTTGTTCAATTAAAGCATTCATAATACTGACAACTATTGAGTGCATTTCAACCCCCCCAGAGCCTAAGCTCTGGGATGCACATGCATTTTCCTAGCACAGATATATTGCAGGGAGGAAAAATGACACTAGGCATTTCATAGTCATTAAATGCCTCAAATCTCTGCATGTTTTGATAACTTAACAGATCAACAGCATTCGTAATTTTTTTGGAAATGAAAAACTCAAAAAACTGATTAACTGGACACTTTTACTGCTCTCAACGCAAAATTCCTTAAACTAGCAAAAATACATGACCGCCACTACATGCCCCTTTAAGATAGTTCCTTTGACAAATGCATCTTTTATGAAAGTGGAATAACTTTGTCCTTAATTGGTTGGCCTTTTTTAAAAGTTAAATTCTTTTTCACATGTAAATAGGATTTGGGATATAGGATATTCAAATTAAACATGCAAAATTAACATTTTGATTCACGACATGGTCAATAACTTGGGGCCATACCTAAATTTGAAAAATGGACCGTAATTAAAGCGAGACAGGAGTTGGATTTTTATAAGCATCCCTTTGTAAGATAAAGCACTAACCAAGAGAGCCTGATTTTCAGGATTGATATTGTCCAAAAATATTCTTCTATGCAACCTCTGCTGCTCAACTTGAGGATTCTTGGCCAGGACTTTGCGCATATCAGCAACAATATTCTGCACAGAGAGAAGCACTGAACAAAGTTGCTACAGAGGAAATGTCAAATAGAATTTAAATGGTTGAAAGGGAAAAAGTCATTATGGATGAAAAGATAATGTTCTCCTCACATTAATCTTATGAGCATCCAAATGACTAATGGCCAGGTGGGTTTTAATACGCCAATGAGTCTTTTGACTGAGATTTCTTACAACGTTCACTGTGAACTTGTGATTTGGAATATGAACTGCTTCACGATCTTCACCTCTGACAATTGTTGGTGACCACCAACCCACATGCTGCAGAGAATGAGAAAGGGGAAGAAGCACATAAGGCATTGCCATCATTAGCAATGTCAAAGCAAAACTAGATTCTCAGTTGTCTGGCAAAAAAAGAAAAAGACCTTTACTAATATTTTTATATCTTTGGAAATAATGCGCACCCAGGGGTCCATTTACAGATTTGAAGCACAATATCCCAAATTTACATGTTATTTTTTCATTTTACTTTCTTGCAGCTTCTTCAAACTTCAAAGAGATGTGTTCTCATGTACAAACCTCAACAGTACCAGAAACTTCATAACCTTCAATTTTTGTTTGAATCCACTCATTCACAACAAAAGGCCGAGTTGCATGAATCATTGCACTGGAGAGGAAATTTGTGAATATCTGGAACAATGAAAAATATAAAAGTCAGACCTTGAAGAAAATGAACCTGCATGCTATTTAGCTACAGCATGAATAAAAATAAAATTTGTTAAAATAAGGGGAGAAAAAGCAAGGTTGCTGCCAGAGGCTATACACAGAAATGAATTAACTTGAAGTCCAGAAACATTAAAAGACAGGATGAATAAAAAGGACGAACTCTTTATCGCACCTCACGACCAGCAAGAGTCAGCAATACTGTCCCAAGACCTCCAGCAGTGAGCCACTTCTGGGTAGAGAAACCCAGCAACTCCATGAATAGTGAAACAGCAGCTACCCACACTGCAGAGTATACAGCTCTCCCAGCAAATTGGAAACCCATCTGTCCAAAATGCAAACATATCTTTACTTGTAAACAAGAACTCGCTGAGAAATATGTGTGTAACAATTAAGTTGTCTGGCCAGAAAGAAAATAAAGATATGTTGAAAAAGAAAACTGAGGATGAATACATCTTCAATAATGCTTATTAACTAGGTGGGGAAATTGTAGATATGGATGCCTGATCTAATTGACATCCAATTGAAAAGAAGATCAGAAGGTTATATGATCAGTGTGAATAAACAAGTTGAAAATTTTTGCATGGCTCTACTTTGTGCAATCAACAATGCTAAGCACTTTTGAAGAATGTCAATTTGCCAGTAAGAAGGATATTATGTACCTATGAACACTTAGGTGGTGCAGACACAGGAAGCAAAATTTGTCATTTTGCAGAAAAGTATCTGTAATTTCAATATTTGCGGGAGAATCCAGAATAATTGTCTGAGTCTAGGTTTTATTTTCTAATTAGTATTTAGTAGTCATAAAGAGTTATTAGCTTTATTGAGTTTTTCATGTTCTAAATAGACTATTAGTATTTTTGTTATATATATAAGAAAATAAGTCCTTGTCGAACTTGGGATACTAGCAACTCCATATAAAGGTTATGCAATGTTCAATAGAGAATTAGTTTGTTAATAAAATCCAACAATTTGCTTTTGATTGTGTGACTCGATCTCCCTTATGTATGGTGTCCACACTTTTAATCCCCATCAATCCTATGGCTATTAACCATCTAAAGATCAACTCAAACCCTAAAATTACTGTTCACGTTCCTAAACAGTCTCAGAAAATCAGATCCATAGCAGCCCCCAAAGTAGTGCTACATCAGTTGGTATCAAAGCAAAACCTCAAACCCCACTGCACACCTCAATTGATATTTCGATTCGATTCAATTCTCTGCCTGCAATTTTAGAATTGAGTGGAAAGGAGTTTTCCTGCATCCTAATCCCTTGATCGCTATGTAGACATTGTTCAATTTGCTGAAGTTCTACATCTGTTTTTTTCATCATTGTTGCCAGGTTTATATTGCTGAAACTGGCTGTTTACTTGTTGAAGTTAACCTGTAGTTTGGTTTGGTTATATTCAAAAGAAGCTATTTTGTTTCCCAACAGAAGTTTTGGAGGAGAGAATATGTATCCTATACTTATTGGACATACAGAAATCCGTATGACTCGATTAAGAGAGAAGTACTAGAGGCAAATAATGAGTTGAGCTTGTTTTTGCTGATTAGACAATCTCACATGTTGCATCATATTATAGAGAGGAGCTAAGTCAAGTATTCAATCAGTATGGCTGTGTGGACTTTATAATCATATTTGAAGCGTTAGCATTCACTAATTTTAGGTATTATAAAAATGCTATGATAGCTAGAGCTTCGCTCCAAGGACGCTGTGGCTACAGTAATGGTTGAAGGTTGGAAGTTGGATATTACATTTATTCGACTCTTAGTGTTTTGACTTTTGAGAATGTACAGTAATACTAAGAACAAACCATGGATGTTATAAATCCTACACAAAAATCAAATCTGAGAGTTGAAAGGCTAAACCAACAAGTGGAGCAGCCAGTATAACCAACAATAAAGATGGAACTGCATGCTGAGAAAGAAAGCCCTAGCATAAAAAGTCAGCAACTTTTGGAAGCAAAACCTGTGAAGCCAACTATTCAGCCTGAACAACAACATGAAAAACAATTCCAGCAACCTAAGGGCCATGAAAAGAAGGTAGAAACAGTATAAAGGAATGCAGGAAGGTCTGATGAGAGGGTTCGGCAAATAGAAAGTGAAAATCACCATGTAGGAAAGAAATTCAGGGGACACCATTAGGAAGGTGTCACAGATTGACATGCCAAATACAGTAGACACCATGAAGGAACAAGAGCACAGAATCAAGAATGCTCAAGACAGAGATGAGAGAATTGTACATGTCAATCACATTGACTTCCTTCTTCCACAAGTTTGGTGATTTGATTATAGAGAAAAGCACCATGCTTTCCTCGCTGTAAAACTTATGGCATAGAGTAGTGGTATCAAGTCAAGGGAGTGGCTTCAAGCTATGAGATGAGGTGTGGAAGGTGTGGTTTTTACAATGACACTTCAAAACTTCGAGGTCTGAGTTTTCTCCTTGCAGGTTTTTTTATTCTAAATAGACTATTAGTATTTTCTTATATAGAAAAATTAGTCCTCGTTCGACTTAAAGAGTACTATAAACTCTATATAAAGGTTATGCAATGTTCAATAGAGAATCAGTTTATTAATAAAATTCCAGCATTTTGCTTTTGATTGTAAGACTCAATCTCCCTTATGTGGGACTCCTAATAACCCTAGGTGTGAAACATTGAGTTTTCTATCACTAGGTGTGACTCCTAAAAGCCCTATTAGTGTGACTCTAATAGTTCAACAAAAATTCTATATTTCAACCATCAAAAAGCCTCCATTGAATTCCCAAAAGTCCACACATCCTAGCCCCATCAATTCTATAGTTATTAACCATCTAAAGATCAGCTTGAACCCTAAAATTACAGTCCATGCCACTGTTCACAGCCCTGAACAGCCTCTGAAAGTCAGATCCAGAACAGCCCTTAAAGCTGCCCTGCATCTTGAGGGTAATGCAATCAATATCATATCACAAATAATGTAACCAGACTATAATATTGCTTAACCTACTCCATAAGGTATGCAGTAAAATGAAAGCCAATAACAATCCAAAATTGAGGACAAGATCTACAGAAATATAAATCGAGAGGCATAAAGATCGGGAAAAAAATGATATCTGCTCATAGAAAGCCATGAACCAGTGATGACCATTCAAAAGAGCAATAATGATAAAATTTCAGAGATGAAAGAGAAAAGAAAAAAGAAAAAACTATATTTTAGCATGCAAAACATACAGTTCTTGCATCACTAGGCTGTGGGGACACCATGAAGAACTTTTGAGCTTGTTGAATCATGCTGCAAAGAAATTTTTGCTGATGTTTAGTTTTCGTGCTACTGTCAATAAGCAATCTAGCTAGGAAACACTAGCCCCAAATAAGAGCCAAAACATTTTCACTTTCAAAATCACAAAGCTCTGAAGAAGAAGATGAATTAGTCATATAAAGCAGATTAGATTACAATAATGGAAGAATTATTGTGACTGTGGAAAGTAAAAGGTCACCCTGGTAAAAGAAAAATGAGAAAAAATCCATTAAGTGAAGACCTCCATGGTTTCAGTTTACTGAGTCAACGTTGAGAGATGATCTTGTCCCACAATATAAAAAAGAATAGCAAGGAAAAGAGAATGATAGTCACCTTGATAAACAATAAGCAAATGCGAGCACTGTCGACAATGATCTTACAAAATTCAAAAGCCTTTGCTTGACAACCTCACTAGCTTCTGTGGGCAAAACAACAGGATCCAGTGCCCTGCAAGAAACCAAATTGTAATCAATTACAACATTCAATAATTGGAAAATAGGTTGTGCATTTAAGACTGAACATCCACAACTTTTCTTGCAACTTTAACAAGGTGACGGTAGTTAGTTAAACCTGCAAACAAGTATCGCACCAGTCCACAGCATCAAAGGCTGAATATATGAGGCCATCACATAATAAGTTCCACTCTTTTTCCAGCTATTGTCACTTTTCTGCAAGATAAGTACGCAAACACCAAAAATAAAATCGCAGAACAACAATAACCTCAAAACAATGCCATAAACTTAAACAGGGTAAACATACGTGAAATAGCAAGTTTCTGCTCTGACGCATTAGCGGCCCCAGACCCCATACAGCAAATATAATAATACCAACTGCTGGAGCTAACTTAAAAACGAGAGGACTAGTTTGTAAAGCATTAAAGGACCTGCATAATAACACACAGAGTATCAACAAAGATATCAGCTCAACGCATAAGCCACTGAAAGAAAGAAGACTACCTCGTCAACGTCACGGAAGCAGCCTTCACAGCAGGAAGTTCAAGGGCTTGGCGTGGCACCAAGAAAGAACGGCATCTAAAAGTTTTCTTATTATTACTTCTATTTAATGATACAGTATAGATTGGCCTTTGCAACAGTCGGCGACAATCGTGGAGCCGAAACTACAGCAGCAAAAAAAAAGTCATCCAATATCCAAAAAAAACCCTAAAATTAGCAACAGCATCAATAAAAAGAATAGATTAAGAAATAATTACCTTGAGGGAGGTGTTGCTTAATAAAGGAACCTTGCCCTTCCCTAGTAATATACTCTGAAAGAAGAAAGAAGAAAGAAGAAGATGAAACTACAACAACAACAACAACAACAAAAGGTAAGAAGAAAGGAAAGGAAAGGAAAAGAAAGAGCACCTTAAAAAATTGATTATGATTGTTGTTTGAGGGCTGGTTCCTGCAAAACCCCAAATCATGGGAAAATTGCAAGGAACCAGAAATAGCCATTTTGTTGCCTCAAAAATTCCGAAGTTAAGATTGATTTTTTTTTGGGAAAAAAAAAAAAAAGAGGGGAGGAGGAGGAGGAGGAGGACTACGGAATTTCAAGCATATTCCCCAAATGAAAAATACCACTTCAGAAAAATAGAGTTTCGTGCATTTTTTAAAAAAAATAAAAGAAAAGCAAAAAACAGAGAGTGGAAGAATAATATATTATATATATACGAATATGAGGAGAATCTCAGGCCTTGAAGACCTTTTTTTTTTCCGCGCAACAAATACGTGCGTTTAATTTGGGCTGTAAGCCCTGATTTTTTTTATAAAAAAAAAAAACAACAAATACGTGCGTTCTCCTTCGCCAAAAAATATTAAAATATGGGATTTACTATAAAAACAATCATGGGTTTTTTATTTTTTTTATAATTATTTTTTCATGCTCTATTCATTTAAATTAAGCTATATGTATTGATTAATGAAATATATACTTAAAATTCACGGGTTAGAAAAATAATATATAACACGAATGCAAAAAAACAAAAGCAATGAAGTTATGAAAGCGTTGCACCATGTTTTCTAAAAGTTAAAAAATTTATTAAAAGATAATTTTTTTATATTTTAAATCGTTTTAATATATTAATCTTAAAAATAATTTTTTAAAAATAAAAAATATATATTTTTGATGCATTTCAACATAAACAATACTTTAAAAAATAACCATAACTACACTCAAAAAAACAGATAAAATTATCAAAGCTAAAAGTTTTACATCATCCGAAAAGATATTATTCAAATATGATATGAGAGAATAATATCTTAAAAATGTAACTTTTTGTTTTCTAATTGTTTTCTATTCATCTAATAACTGTTCTTCCAAATAACAAGTATTCTTTCTTTTATAATATCAAATTACTCAATGAAAAGAAAAATATTTTATTGCTTAAATTATCTTAACTTTCATTTTAATGGATGATATAAAAAATAATTTTGATGGTAGCTCGTCATGATTAATCATGAATCTCTTAATTGATATGTTTTTTTTCTAGCAAAAACAAAATTACAATTAAAAACTTAATTACAAGCGGATATATAGATAGTAATCTCGTTAATCAAAGCATGATGTGGGTCCTGAACTTGTTTTTAATAAATTGAGAGTGAAAGAAAGGGATAGTATCAAAAATACAAATCGGAAAAGAACACACACAAATAAATAAATAAATAAACAACAGGGAAAGAAGTGAAAAGAAAGCTATAAACCACAATAAAAAAAACCAAAAGGATAGCAAAAAACCTATGAATAAATTATTGAAATAAATTATATATATATATATATATGATTCATCATAGTTTTTTTGAATTTTGAATAAGTTATCTGCTGAAGATTTATATTCTACATGGAACTTGATTGAATTTTGAATTTAAAATCATTAGAGCATCTCCAATGAAAAATACTATATTTAAAAGCTAAATGGATAAAATGACTTTTTAATAGTGTAAATATAGCTTTTTTGATTATATGCATTCTAATGGTAAAAAGCTATTTAGAAAAGTTAATTATATTTTAATATATTTCATTTTAAATCATGATGTTATTAATATAATTATATAACCAATTTAGATATTTTGTATATAATATAATTATGAGTAATTTATAAAATTAATATAAAATTAATGAAGTAATATGAAAGTTAAAAGATACGAGTTAAAATTTATTTATATGAATATTTTTAATTTTTATTTTTACATGTTACTGTTAAAAATTTAATCATAAATATCAAATCAACAACAAAATATCTAAAAAATCAAGAAATGTAAAAGAAAAAATAGAAAAAGTTTTTAAATAAGCATACCTTTTAATTTCAGCTAATTAACACAATCAATGTTATTAATTAACCGAAAAAAAATTGATTTTTATTTTTCTAAATTTGAAAGAAGGGTGTGACACAAAACAAAATTTTAAAATTTACAAGTTTTTCCTCCTGCTTTTAAAGGAAAAAAATAAACTATTGGCCAATAGTCATTTGTTTTTGCTATTTCTACATGAAAATATAGAAATAGCTCTTCACATAATAAATAGTTAAAATAACTATTTGTTTGTCTGAGGCGTTGGAATGAAAAAATAAATAAGCGAAAGCTAAAAGTATAATTTTTTACATTTGACTTTTTATTTAGTTTTTTCACTAAAAATGCTCTTAAGCTTGACTATTTTTAATAATTGATCCCGAGAAGTGATGATTAAATTTTTTTTTTGATTTATAAAATGAATAACTATTAATTATCCATGATGATCATCCAACAAGTGAATGATTTATTTTTAGTATAAATAATAATGCCCCCCGTATTCTTTTGAGACAAGTAAAGGATTATTGTTTCATCATTTACACTAAAATCGATTAAAAAATATATCATAAATGACAGCTATTCAGACATTATTCCCCTGAGATGTCCATCATGTTTCACTGTCTGAAACGTCAGCAATTTTAAAGCAAAGCACGCTCTTGCCTTTTGGCACGTGGACCATTTTACTATGTTCCTGTTTTCGTTCTATATTGGGCTTGTTTACGTGACCAGTCATTTCCTTTACCTTTCTAGCTCGTGGTTGGTCATTTCATATAGTTTTTTTTTTTTTTTTTCATTTTTGCGATGGTCATTTTCACTTCCTTGGAAATCTGCCTCTTAAATTAAAAAAAAATGACATTTTAAGTGGATAAACATCACAGGCTATATTAGTATTTTACATGACTATCAAGACTCTAAATAGACTCGAAACTAGCCAATAAAAAACACAAAGTAGTAAAATAAAAAAATAATTAAATAGCATCAGAATTGTCAAATCATTAAATTGAACCTTAATTAATTTGTTTTAGGTTATCCTTGGTTATTGTCTTTTTCTATCTGGAACAAACAAAAACAATACCAAAGAAGGCGATATTAATTAAAAAATATTTATAAAACATTTATTCATATATGTATCAATAGCTAGGATATATATATTAATTAATTATGAAAGATCGAAAGATAATTCAATTTATGCTCTTAATGTTTTACATATGTTTCTAATCGTTAAAATATATATTAAATTTGTTTGAAAATAAAAAAATATTTATTCTATAAACATTCAGATTTATTCACTTATAAATAATTATAAACAATCTATGGAAAATTAAAAACCAGAATCTTACAGACTAGTTGAATAGTACACGTTCCAAGAAACTAGCTGGAAAAAAACGGAAATAGGCATCTCCAAATGCTGATTAGCACTATTTAGAATTTCAATTAGTTTTAAAAAGTATTTTTTATTTTGAAATATATTAAAATAATATTTTTAAAACACAAAATTAAATGGATATAAAAAAAAACGCATGGATTGATATAAACCCACCACGAATCGGGCAACAGGAGAATTCCCGATGCTCAGTCTGCAAGCAATTTTTTTCCGAACTTGTAAAATGGGCTCAGCCTGGGATACGTCACTCAGTGACCCAGAGGGCCTAAGATCCGATGCCAACAATCAGTCGAAGACACGCGAAGGGTCATTTCGCCGAGCTCCTTCAACATGGCTCTCTCAAGCACCCCAGCATGGTCTTCTTGTGTTCACCTATGTCGCCTTGGGGCACGGTCAGTTCATCGAGAGGATCGTCCACTCCAAAGAATAAGGTTTATATCTTTCAATCTCATGTGAATTATGTTTGATCCATAAGATACCACATCTTTTTAGTGTTACGCTAGATCGGTGCCAGCTAAGTTAATTTTTTTTAATGTAAAAAGAAAAAAGTTTCTGCTGATACTAATATTTAAAAAAAAACAAAAAAAAAATAATACACGGGTTATTTACTTGATCGAGTCCAATAAAATCAGTTGGTTTAATACTATAATTTTAAAAGGATTTTTATAATAATAAAATAAAAAATAATAATAATTAACTATGAAAAATAAGTTGACAACATACTTAAAAAAATACTCATAACTACTTTATCTTGGACACCGCCCCATCGCTAAGAAAAACTCATCGAGACGGTTATAAATTTATAGCGACACCAAAAAAAACCATGCGCATTTTTAGAGCAATGACTCAAAAAGTAAACCAATTAAAAAGATTAATTATTTCACTATTTACATAAACAGTAGAATCATACTTATTTATTTTTTATTATTTTGCTAATAAGCTTTTGGGGTGTTTGATTTTGATCATGAATGTTATTGATAGCAGGCAACACATCGTTTACTGTTGCTCAAAATCCAGCCACTACTCTGATGATCAAAAATTTAGAAGCTGAGTTTTTTTTAGATATAAACTCACTTCTTAATCTATTTATATACCAAAACACTATATAAATCACCTTAAACCATTTAACAACCTCAAAATGCTCTAAAATCACCTAAAATATTGAAAATCAACGAATTTATTCACTGATAAATGATTAAACTAATCACCTTTTCTTTTCATTATTTTCTGGTCTCTCATTTCTCTAACCTAGAGACTGGAAAATTAAAAACATAAATTAAAACAAAAGTTATTGTCAATACAGGGTTAACCATATATTTCTCCTTGTTTTACAATTTTCTTCTTTATTTTTCAATTTTTATTTTTACATAATTTCGGGCCTAATTCTTTATAATTAGACCATGTAAAGGTTTGATTAAGGCCTTATTTTTTTTTATGAGAAATTTTTTCTTTGTGAAGTATTTTTTTCTCGTATTTATCTATATTATGAAAAACTGGTCAATAAAATTTATTTTTTAATTAAAAAACACAAATTTTAGATGAAAAAAATATTTTTTCAATATATAAGAACGTAAAACACATTCCATGAAGGGCCTGGAAACTAAAGTGGCACAATATATATAATAGTAATAACAATAAAATACTTTAAAATATAATATTGATATAAAAAATTACTAATATATTTATATAGGAAATAGTATATTAGGATATACTAATATACAATATAAAATATATTAATTTAATATATTATGCATGTAATACTTTTATTTAGATAATACTAATAAAAAATATATTCAAATACAAAACATGTTTATATACAAAAAAAATATTTTACAACTTATTTTTTGGACTAAACATATAAATAGATTCTACTTAAAAAATATTTAACAAGATTTTTAAATTGAAAAAAATATATTAATAGATTCAACTCAAAAATATTTAACAAGATTTTTAAATTGAAAAAAATATATTAATAGATTCAACTCAAAAATATTTAACAAGATTATACATCTATGATATTATATTTATAATTATATTTTATAAAATACACTATATATAAATATATGATATAGTAAATTTTTTTCCCACCATTACATTTTTTATATTTTTTTTTATAGTAAGTGATCGGATAATTATTATATCTAATATTTTATATATGTTCCATAAATCAAAAAAAAATTTATAACATTGATTAATGATTTTCTAGCTTTTTTTTTCAAGATATAGAAAAAAATATTTTTCTAACTTATTTTCTATAAAATTATCAAACATAAAAAAATAAACTTTCTATAAAAATTATTTTTTAAAATAAAACTACTGTAAAACAAACAAAAAAGGCATGAGAGAAAAAAAATTCAAAAAAAATAATTATTTCACTATTTATATAAACAATAAAATCACACTCGTGAATGTTGAGCTATTTTAGTAAGTTTTCCGACAGCGTATTTTTCAATGTCCTCTGTGCTTGGAACTCCCTGATAACCGTCATCCTTTTGCGTTTATTTTCCCAAGAAATCAAAGCGTGCCCAGGACCACCCCCCCCTGAACCAGACAAATCTGTGGCCATACCATATCCCACCTATCCTCCCCGAGATGTAAAGGCATTGGTTGAGCCTCTACCAGATATACCTCCCTGCTGCCTGCTTCAATTACACACCTCTCCAATTTACCAATTACCGAGCACATTCTGGAAAGGTGTTCCTTTTTTTCATAAAAAAAAAAACGGCGAAGCTTCCTTTCACGTGGTTTCTGCAGTCAATAGTCCTTTTCCATCCATGGTGCTCTGGTCTAAGATTTGAAAATCCATGACGATGAATGAAGCTCGTTTTTTTTTTAATATGTATGTTTGGGTTATTTTATATATATCTCAATTAATTATATAGATTTTAAAATTAATAATTATTTAAATTTTCAGTGATTATTATATTAATAACCACATTAATTAAATCTAAAATTACAAAAAAAACAAATTTGTTATAACCGGATCACTTACTCTAAAGTTAGTTAACCTCTTTTTTATATCATAAGCTTCACAGTCATCCAGCGACACAACCTACCACTTAAAATTATAATTATTAAACTTGATTTAATTTAAGTTTAATTGATCTGAACTATTTTTTTAGTCTAAACATATCAATTTTTTTTAAAAATAATCCAATACAACAACTTTTCACTATAAAAAATCAATAAACTCAGATCTTTATTCACCTGACCCATGACTTAAGACCTTGCACGAGTTCATTGACTGGGTGACTTGTATCCATGGTTGAATAGGTAATCATCCCAGAAGTCAAGCGTAGTAAATCTCTGACGTTCAGACAAGAGAAGTTCCAACTTTACAGCTAGGCTAACCTACCTTTTACTAAAATTAAACATTAAAAAATTGACCGTGACCTCTATGTGACCTCTACCTCTACATACACACACATATAATCGGAAATGTCCGATCTATTTGTGTGTATTTTAATTAAAAAATCCATACAAATTAATAATATCTGAGAAATAAATTTTAAATTTGACCAATTGAGATAAATTACCACACCTCATAGTTAAAGATAATATATGAGATTGTGGGTGGATTTTTTTTAATTGTTTTTTTGTTAATTGAATTTTTTTATTTTAATATATTGATATAAAAAATAAATTAAATAAATTTTAATTTTTTTAATATATCTCAAAATAAAAAAGACTTTAGAAAAGTGTTATACCAACCACACTCTAACGTGGCAACAGATTCGGTTGCCGCAATTAAAGTCCTGTTGGACGATTAGCGGTTGATACGAATGCGATGATGTAGAAGCTGTCAAACAGTGACACAAGTAGCCCGAGTTTGATTCCTGTAAGAACTTGTTTGTTTTAATATTAAACTAGTCAAAAGTTTGCTTTGCATTAGGTTGCTCCATTAATTATTAATTATGGCTAAAGAAGCGAAAAAGGATAAATACTTGAGAATCAATTTGCGTTTTAATTTAAAAAAGATAATACTAAACTATATTTTAGTTTTAAAAATCTTCAACCTAGTTAATTATTTTTAATATTTTATAAAATTAATTTGAAAATTAAATAAATAACTTCAAAATTTAGCATCATAATTTTAATTCTCCAACATGGTTAAATAAGTAAGCTTGTAAAATATTAAAAATAATATTTCAATGTTATAACTATCTGATCAATTTTAATTTGTTTATAAAGAGTTAATTTTTAATTTTGAGCATAAAATTTAATATCAGGATTTTAATTATTTTTTAAAAAGCTGGTTTTAAATTAAAAAAACAGTAGCCTAAATACCCATTCTTATCTGTCTAGAAAAAACACTAGTAGCCTTAAAATCTCTTTGATATTCTTTTTTTTTAATTTAAGAAAACAATATGATGGAGAATTGAAATTTATGATGTTATTTTTTAGATTGATTGAGAAGAATGATTAATGATGAGTAACGCTGATTTTTTATAATACTCATTTTTTTAAAAAAAATCTCATGCAATTAATAAGTGAATTTTACTACACATGGATCTAGCTAGTAGATGGTATTTTTATACAAGTTAATTCGGTGAAAATAATATAACTCTTGATTGATTATTTTTTTTCTTTACCATCAACGTATCACGAATATATTTAAAAGTGAGAATATATCTAATAGAATTGTTTAAGATCCTAGGTAAATCATCATGTTGCTTACTTGATAGTATATAGTAATAAAAATATTAAACAAAGTTTTTAAAGATAATTTTTTAAAAAGAAATATTGACTTGATCTCTATGGTGACATGTTTAATTTTTTCTTTTTTTTTGTAATTGATGGTTTTCAGGCCAGCATACATGTATCTCGACTAATTTCATAAAGTCTTGAAGTTAACAACCACATAAACCTTTAACGACTTTGAGGTTTGTAACATTTAAGCTAATGACCTTTTAAGAGCAAATTTAGAATCTGATCAATTAAATTACACTTCCTATGGTTTTATATGTTCAATTTTACTTTTTTTCATGATTACGTGGTCATCAAGGATAGTATTTGAGATTATGGGTGGACTGCTTTTTTTATAATTATTATTTATATATTTTTTAATAATCTAATATCAAAAATAAATTTTAAAAAATTAAAAAAATATTTTAATATATTAAAAAATACTTTAAAAAATATTACTTTTATAATACCACAACACCATAACGTGGCGCACTAGATTCGGTTGCCGCAATTAAATTCCTGGTTTGGACGATTAGCGGTTGATACGAATGCGATGATGTAGAAGCTGCAAACAGTGACACAAGTAGCTCCTGTTTGATTCCTGTAAGAACGTGTTACGTTACTAGTCAAAAGTTTGTTTTGCTTTAGGTTGCTCCATTAACTATTAATCACGACAATTAAATTATGGCTAAACATGCGAAAAAAGATAAATAATTGAGAATCAGTTTGCGTTTTAATTTAAAAAAGATAATATTAAACTATATTTTAGTTTTAAAAATCTTCAACCTAATTAATTATTTTTAATATTTTATAAAATTAATTTGAAAATTTGAAAATTAAAGAAATAATTAACTTCAAAATTTAGCATCATAATTTTAATTCTCCAACATAGTTAAATAAATAATATTATAAAATATTAAAAATAATATTTCAATTTTATAACTATCTGATCGATTTTAAATTTTGGACAAGAAATTTAATATCATTATTTTAATTCTCTTTTAAAAAAACTGATTTTAAATTAAAAAAACAGTAGCCTAAATACCCACTCTTCTCTGTCTAGAAAAAACACTAGTTGCCTTAAAATCTCTTTGATATTCTTTTTTTTTTAATTTAAGATAACAATACGATGGAGAATTAAAATTTATGATGCTATTTTCCAGATTGATTGATAACGATGATTTACAATGAGTAACGCTAATTTTCGATAATACTCATTTTTTCAAAAATCTCATGCAATGAATAAGTGAATTTTACTACACATCGATCTAGTAGATGGTATTTTTATACAAGTTAATTCGGTAATCATACCCATCCCATCATGTACTGTTTGAAAAAACCGTGTTATTCAAAAATTTATTTATTTATTTGTTAGAAATTAATTTTTTTTACGTATTTTGGATTGTTTTGACACACTAATTTTAAAAATAATTTTTAAAAAATAAAAAAATATCATTTTGATGTATTTCGATATAAAAAACTTTTTAAAAAACAACCATAATTACACTTTCAAATAAATATCTGACTGTTATAATCTAGATGGGTGATTTTAGCATTTTCACGCAATGATGATAATAACACTAATTTAATTTTTCATTTAAAAAGATCAAATTAATGTATTTTAAGTGTTTTTTTTAATGATTTTAATATATTAATATTAAAAATATTTTTTTTAAAAAATATTATTTTAATATATTTATAATTAATACTGAAATTTATGATCACGAAGGTGAATGGGACATGCACCCCTGCGTTCCACATCCATGACAAATCTTCCTTCGTCTATAAGAGGTAAATTGACTCAATACTTTCGTTGGAGGCAGGGTCCACAGATTATTTTCCGGAAAATACATTTACGTTCACATTTTTGAAAGACAAGTTACTAATAAGTTCTACGCTAATAGTAATTAAATAGAAAAAAAATTATAAAATGATAATTTTTTAACAAAAGATTATAAAAAGTATTATAGGAAAAAAATCCAAACAAAATGAATCAAGAAAGTACATAATAAAAATTGCTGCAAAGTAATTTTTAAGAAAAAAAATATAAATATGATAGCTTTCTAACAAAAAATTATAAAATTCAGGAAAAAAATATAAAAAAAGAATTAAGAAAAAAAATACAAATAACAAATCTTCAAATGCATTTTAAGAATCTTGTAAGAAAATATATGTAGACATAAACTCATTTGAAAAGAAAAACTTGAAAACCAAGCTTAATGGTCTAACATAAATACCATAAAATTTATTAATCATTTATCTTTCAAAAAGAACCTGTCGTGTTTTTTCCTTAATATTATTCATTATTCGTTAATTTACATTAAGCAAAATACTATTTTTTAAAAAATAAAAAAGTTCACACGTAATTAACGCGGATGACACTAAAAAATAATTACATCTATATATAATAAATATTCATCTACAAATTCTTTTTACGAAGACCATCAATCCAGGGGTATTCTATTCTGTTTCCATTAAATTTACAAAATATTCTTCCTGAAGCCAGTTTTTTTTTTTTTTTTAGGCTGGCAAGAAAACCCAAGGAGCCAGTAGTATTGGTGTGGGCTCCACAAGATTACGTTCGTTCGAGTGTTTTTCTTGACTCACGGTTTATTTGTTTTTTAAATTTAAAGGATCTGCTCTCCATTTCTGGAGTCTGACTCATTTCTCGGGATAAAATCTAACCATGGTTATCGATATATCCGGTTGAACTCCGGTTAACAAGGTGGCCATGAACACTATAAAAGGACCCTCGGTTCCTCCATTATATCATCACTTCTGTCATCTTTTCTTTCTCCGTATAAATCCTCTAGTTGATGGTCTTCTATAATTAACTTCATTTTCAGCTCCTCTAGGCTTTTTTATCTGGTAAGTTCTTTGATTTCCTCGCTAGAAATCTTTAGAATATTTTCCTTTGTATCGTGCTCGCTAGCTGCAAGGGTTTCCATGCCCTAGCTTCATCGTTTTAACGGTGTTCTAATTGTCTTGATAATTAATGATAGAGAGATGGCAGCAAACGGGAACGGAGAGGTTGCGATGAATGGGAACGGAGCTGCAACGGCAAGAAAACCGAAGGGACTCCTGCCAAGTATCACCACAAGTGACAAGCATCATGATGTCTGCCATGATATGAGCGCACCAACCGTGAAGGCCCAGACAATTGACGAGCTCCACTCTCTTCAAAAGAAGAAATCAGCACCCACTACTCCCATTAAAGGGATTCAGGGTACCTTTGCTGCTCTCCCCGAAGAAGAACGCCAGAAACAGCAGCTCCAGTCCATCAGGTTATTTATTTTTTTGGTTCATAGCCTCTACGCACACGCTATATCATTATAAAAATAATTATCTCCTTTTCATCATTCTTGAGCTAAAAAAATATAAATTTAATTTTATAGGCCAGGAGGACCTCAAATTCTTTATTTTTATAAAGAATCTCTTTTTTTAAAACAGGAAATGTAAATTTTAATCTTTTTACGTATCAATAAACTCCTGGAATGATATAAAAATATAAGTGTTTTTTATATTAATAAAAAAGTAAAACAATTTCAACGGAAGAATAGTAAATAAATAGATGAACACGGTAAGTGGGGCCCAGAAGGGGATTGCCTTCTGATATCATAAAATCTGATGGTGGTGATGGTGAAAGAAAGGAAATTGCTTCGATTTTGCAACCCTTGAAAACGTTCCAAGGAACGGGAATCGGACGCAGCTGTAAACAGACAGTTAATTACTTAAATGCCCCTGTACGAAATGTGAGCGTTTCTAAAGTTTCGTTTTTGTAGTTTTATATAAAAAAAAATTCAACAGTCTTTTAGTTTCAAAGCCTAATTAGCATGTCCTTAATCAGGGTTTAACACATATAATTTCATGTTATTCTGACCCAAATTTGTTTCTCATTAATCTTTGAATAATTTTTATTATTTTCTTTTTTCTATTAAAAAACCAAAAATAAATCTAAAATTCGTTTCTTAAAACTAGATGGACTGATTTATAATTTACTTAAAATGAAAAAATCAAACGACGAGACCGACATAGTGGAGAGTATGGTTTTTCCAGGAAATTTCGTGGACAAAAAGAGAGGCTAAGGTCGTTGATTGTGACTGTAAATGCTTATATTCTTACTACAATTTTTAAAGTTATTTGGCTATAAAAAATTATAGTTTGAGAAAAATATAAATTTTTATTTTTTATTTTATTTTTAAAATGCAACCCCAAGACAATACCAAACAAATATAAAGGCATGTAAAATTAATCTGTAGCACCATGTGTTTGTCAATATTGTGTAAATATTTTTATAAAATTGTATTTAAACTGAAAAAAAAATATTAATATGTATTGGAAAACTGATGTCTGTTTTGTGTTTATGTATCAATGGAACGACAGTGCATCTTTGGCATCGTTGACGAGAGAAACAGGACCGAAAGTGGTGAGAGGAGACCCTGCTAGCAAGAGCCAGACCAGCCCAAGGGTTCACCAGCAACATGTAGCTGAACCCGCCATCAGCGCCAGCGACAGCTCCTTGAAGTTCACTCACGTCCTCTACAACCTCTCCCCTGCCGGTAATGATATCTTCGAATTAATAATAAAACTATTAATTTAATTTAATTTACAACATACCAACTTAGGAGTATAGAGTTCTTAAGATATATCTAGTATTATTTATTCTTATTAATTGAGAAGGTTAATTTAGTCTCGAGTTTATTATTATTATTAATATTTTTTTTATCAATAAATGGAAACACACACGAGCGTAGCCAATGAGATGCGTACCTTGATGGGAAATTAGGATCACTTTTCTTATTCTAAAAACCAATGACGTGTAGCCACAATGAACGGTTTATTATGACCTCTGAAGTCAAAATTTCTCATAATTGTCGGTTTTACCTTATCGTGCCAACAGCTCTAGAGACGAACACGATGGTTAAAGAGATTCGCTTTATTTTTTTAATTTTTTAAATTGTTTGCGTGTGAGTGGTGTTATAGTTAAAATATTTTTTTATTTAAAAATAAATTAAAATAATTTTTTTATATTTGACACCATCACATCAAAACTATTAAAAATACTAAAAAAAATATTGATTTGATTTTTTTAAATGAATTGCATTTTTAAAATGCAAAAAGAACATCAAATTATCATACTTAACACGTGAATAAAATAAATATAAAATTATGGGCATGCCATCAACTCTCTTAGAGACTAATACGACGGAGAAGATTAGCTTTATATTTTTATTATTTTAAATTGTTTGTGTGTGAGTGGTGTTATAGTAAAAATATTTTTTATTTAAAAATAAATTAAAATAATTTTTTCTTATATTTAACACCATCACATCAAATCAAACTTATTAAAAACACTAAAAATAAATTTAACTTGATTTTTTTAAGTGAATTGCACTTGATTAATTAATGAAGAACATAATCTTATCCTTCCCGAGCAACTACAGAATTTTTGCTGACAAATGACGACTTAAACTTTATCTCTTTGCCTGACCAGCCAGCATATTGGTTGATTTATTTCTTTTGCAAATGAATTAATTAGTGGATTGTCACTGTGATAAATTAATTCATCCAAATATATATCGTGCAGAGCTTTATGAGCAGGCCATACACTATGAGAAAGGGTCCTTCATAACATCAACTGGTGCATTGGCTACCCTTTCCGGTGCCAAAACTGGTCGGGCTCCGAGAGATAAACGTGTTGTCAAGGATGATGTTACCGGAGAAGAGCTTTGGTGGGGAAAGTAAGTACCTGGCAGCAGGCCACCTCCTTGTTTATAATAAATTAGTCCTCTCTGCTAGTTTTATAAAATAAATTAAATATTATTTTTAGTTTTAAAATGTAATTAATAAGTCGTTTCCATCATTTCCATATATTTTTAATTTTTTTAGTTAAAAATAAAAAAAATATTATAAAAAGATTGATAACAAAAGAATACGTTGTTTTAGAATAAATCAAGAAACAAGTTAATTAATTTTTAAAACAAGAGGGGGAATAATTTTTTTTTTAATCTCTGCCTCGTTTCTACTTGCCCGTCAAGTAATTTACTTCGTTAACCCCAGGGGTTCACCCAACATTGAAATGGACGAGCATACCTTCATGGTTAACAGAGAAAGAGCTGTTGATTACTTGAATTCTCTGGACAAGGTACGTGATTTTTTTATTATTTTTCTTTAATTTCGTGTCCTTTTTTTCTTTTCTTTTGGCTATGTCTTGGCGTGTCTTGTACATGAATGTTTCTGTTTAAGCTTTACTTTACTCTATACCTTCGTTTCTCTGAATTCTCGATGTGCGCAATTCTTACGTTTTTTCGGATGATAGCGATATTTGTCTTAGTATCTTTATTGTCCTTTTCTCCATGTAGCTTTCTAATCCCTTGGGAGTAGCAATTTTGTCGTTATACGAGTCATTAATGATATATAGAAAGTTAAAATAATATTATTTTATTTTTTTTAAAAAATAAATTAATTTTGATTGAATTATGAGTTAATTCATTAAGATTTTGGGTTTGGTCGAATCAATTTTTATATTTTTTTTAAACTTTGTCTGAAATTAAATTATAAGTCAAATATCAAGTTATTTTCAAGTCGTGCTTCACAAGTATACGGTACCTACCTTATTGGTGGGTTTGTACATTATTGACTACCGTGCTGTACGAATACTTCAATACATGGACTCTTGTTTTGAATGCATGTACGGCGGACCATTGGCTGCCACGGGCATGCCCTCGTGCAGTTCATTGCATTTTCCCTGTTGATTAATTTGGGTTTGAATGGTGAATTCTGATGGTTTGGACTTCAAAATTTTCAGGTCTTTGTGAACGATCAATTCTTGAACTGGGACCCTGAGAACAGAATCAAAGTCCGGATTGTTTCTGCCAGAGCCTACCATTCACTCTTCATGCACAACATGTAAGTAAAAGTAGATGATTTCTTAACGTTTTTAGCAGGAATATATTTGTCTGTTTCTGTGTCTCTCCCCCAACAAAGCCCTAAGCCTGCCAGATAAGTCTCTTTTATCGTTGACAAAATGTTAAATATGATATACTGTGCTGAGTATTATTACTCCCATACAATGGAGGAAAGTGGTAAGAAAAAATGCGCATGATGTAATTAGCTAAGTGTGTTCAATTGGATAACTGGGTGGGTGGCAGGTGTATCCGGCCCACTCCTGAAGAGCTGGAGGATTTCGGTACTCCGGACTTCACTATATACAATGCAGGCCAGTTCCCATGTAATCGTTATACACACTACATGACATCCTCCACTAGTATAGATCTGAACCTTGCTAGAAGGGAAATGGTCATCCTCGGCACACAGTACGCCGGGGAAATGAAGAAGGGTCTGTTCAGTGTAATGCATTATCTCATGCCTAAGCGTCGAATCCTCTCCTTACATTCTGGCTGCAATATGGGAAAAGATGGAGATGTTGCCCTCTTCTTTGGACTGTCAGGTATAGTATCACCATGTCACCTGGTCGCGACATGGTGCCATGCCTGCAAAATGATACGTGCCTAAAACTTACTTTTTGCATGCTTAACCCCTTTATATCTTTGTTTTAATAAGCATATATCTGGCCTATATTTATGCCCATTTCTTTTTCTTATCATTTGCTATGTTATTGATGAGTCCTATGAATTTTGATGATTCTTGTATTAGGTACCGGGAAGACAACTCTGTCTACTGATCCAAACAGATATCTAATTGGAGATGACGAGCATTGCTGGACTGAGACCGGAGTGTCAAATATTGAAGGCGGATGCTATGCCAAATGCATTGATCTCTCAAGGGAGAAGGAGCCTGAAATCTGGAATGCCATCAAGTTTGGAACTGGTAGCATTCTAAATCTTCTTTAAATTCCATTAACTTAAGTAGGAGGAAATGCAAAATGATCTATATCAATTGGTTTGAACCTGAAGATCTTATTTTTTGGCATGTTTTAAACGTCTGAACTGATGCAACTGATTGTGCATGGCAGTGCTGGAAAACGTGGTGTTCGAGGAGCACACTCGAGAGGTGGATTATGCTGATAAATCCGTTACAGGTGAATGAAAGATCATGGATTTGAACATTTCTTCTGATCACACTCAAGTGAAAAAAATCTGATGTTTATATTGTTTTCCCTTGCAACTCTTGCAGAGAACACTCGAGCATCCTACCCTATCGAGTACATTCCTAATGCGAAGATACCATGTGTTGGTCCGCACCCAAAGAATGTTATCCTTTTGGCATGTGATGCATTTGGTGTACTCCCACCAGTGAGCAAGCTGAACTTGGCACAGACCATGTATCATTTCATCAGTGGCTATACCGCTTTGGTAATAATTAGTCACTAAATGCTCTGCTCTTCCTGTTGATAATTTTGATTTCCACATGCTAGCTCAGTGCTTGTAGCATTTTGGTAATTGAATTTCTTGATAATCAATGTAGGTGGCTGGCACAGAAGAGGGTGTGAAGGAGCCAAGAGCAACATTCTCAGCTTGCTTTGGTGCAGCATTTATAATGATGCACCCTACCAAATATGCAGCTATGCTGGCTGAGAAGATGCAGAAGCATGGTGCAACAGGATGGCTTGTCAACACTGGCTGGTCAGGTGGAAGGTATGTTTGGCATTGTTATATGATACGAACAATCCGAGAATTGTAAATCAGAATTTTGTCACCCATTCTCGGGGAAGAAAGTCTTTGAATGTATTTGGTGTTTTGCAGCTATGGTTCAGGAAGCCGTATCAAGTTAGCATACACAAGGAAAATCATTGATGCCATACATTCTGGCAGTCTCTTGAAGGCAGAATACAAGAAAACTAAGGTGTTTGGGCTAGAGATCCCCACCGAGGTTGAGGGAGTGCCCTCTGAAATCCTGGATCCAGTGAACACTGTTAGTATTCTACTCGTTAACCTGCTGCCTTGAATATTTACACCCTTTTTTTGTATAATCTGTTTCTCGTATGTAATTCTAATGCTGTTGTTCTCAAATGCAGTGGTCAAACAAGCTAGGCTACGAGGATACCCTGATGAAGCTGGCGGGTTTGTTCAAGAATAACTTTGAGACATTCACTGATCACAAGATTGGAAAGGACAACGAGCTCACAGAAGAGATCCTCGCAGCCGGTCCAAATTTCTAGTTTCTAGTCAATCGAGAAGAAGATTATATCTGTATTACGAATAATACTTGGTTGAGAAAAGTGTGATGTTGTTTGTTATGATGATGATGATGATGATGATGATGATAATATGTAGTTGTTTCAATAGTTAAATCATAATCAAATATTTACATGCAGCAGCTTCTGTTTTGTTCTAGTTCATGCTTGCTGATTATCATAACCCGGTATCAGATTAAATAAAAAAAGAAAGAACACAATGGCCCTTCATAAACATAAACCATCAAACGAAATCGGTTGGTTGATTCTCATTTGATCAAATATATTCTGTACTTGAGCTTTTTATCGGGTTGATAATGGTGTAAGCACGCCAACAAGATGGAACCTACAGGGAAAACAAGGACTAATACAATGGTGTCTCCAAAGAAAATCATGAAAGGAAGGTGGATTCTCATTACCGGCATCCGCTGGCAGGGCAGCATAATCGATCATCTCAAGCACTCGAGCATTATGTTTGATTCATAAATAAATAAAATTGATGATGTTTCAATTCCTTCTACTGAAAGCAAGTAATAGCACTTTGGGATCCAAATTTAACCGAAGATATATATATATATATATATATATATTTTATGTTATAAATATTATCTAACTGATAAATATGATAATGAATATCTAAATTTTTATTAGTTGAGTAATAAATAAAATAAAAATATAATAAAAATCTGACTTGTAAATATCTATCACCATCCCTACTTTTTTTTTTTCATTAAACATGTACTTCACTGGCTCCGACATCAAGAGGATATAAAATTCACGGGTCCTTAAAACTATAAAATCCTGCATATAAAATTATTCTAGGTTCTGTCCAAATTAATTTAAGGTTCTTGTCCAACTCATTTTTTGTAAGAAGAAAAAGGTAATCCAAAATGTTTTATCTTTATATATATATACTTCTTTTTTTTTTTCTTGTTCAGAGAAATGTGTGGCCTGTTATTTGCCTAATTTAATTCGTCTTACCTTCCATAGCCAACAATGCTTTTAATCTGTCATAATCTTATTCCACTGATTTTTAGCACTCTAATTCTATCCAAAGAAAATCTTCCAATTATAATTAGTGACATCATATAAATTACAAGTATGCCACATTAATTTTTGATTTTGATGTGAAAAAAAAGTTTGATATGGGTGGTCAAATCTTTTTTTTTAAGATTAATATGAGTGTTCGGATCAGCTTACGCGTATTTTAACTAATCTCACGAGTCCTGAAGTTAACGACCATGTAAATCTCTAGCGGCCATCATATTAGCAACCACAAGACTCGAACCTTAGACCATAGGGGGAGCAAACCTCTTGGTCCCAAGCTCTTACCACTGGGGCCAAAGGGTGGTCAAATCTTTTTTTTTTTATTAACGTAAGTGTCCAGGTCAGCTTGCGTGCATCTTGACTAATCCCACATGCCCTAAAGTTAACAACTATGCAAGCCTCCAATGGTCATCATATTAGCAACTACAGGGAGAGCAAACTTTTTAGTCCCAAGTTTTTAAAATTGGACCACCTACTAGATGAGTGGTCGAATCTTATTCTATTCTTGACATGGATGATTAAAAAAACACTTAATATGATAGCCAAAATTTTAATTTAGAAGAGGATATAAATAATCAAAGAAGAAGAAAAATCAAGAAAATCATGAAATAGGAATTTATTATACTTTCTAAATAATATAATAAACCAATACCATTCATTAGAAAAAATCCCAGTTTTCATTTTTTGTATCTTTCACTTTAAAGGAATCCATTTAGTAAATATATATGGGTATTTATGCACTGAATATTTTAAAATTTCTCACCTATCAACATCTTAAAAAAACATAAAGTACAAATATTATAATTGGTAAAAAACTATATATGATCCCATAATATATACAAGGGATAAATAATGAAAATCAATATTTATCATACCATATTTAGTAGATCTTATTTTTTTTTAATGATAATGTGTCACTCTAGCAATTTATAATGGCATTTAATTAATAGTAAAGTAATTAAATGCACTTGGATATTTATCTAGAGTGGAGTGTCCTTATAAATTAATGGAGTATCAATGTCTTGATCACAGTCCTTGAGAGAAACATTGCTTTTTTAAGAGTTAGCCAATCATCTTCCAATAGTTACGTAATTTCCACAAAAATAATAATTCAATATATGGAAAAATATATTTTGGCACTACATGTATATGGAATTTATGTTCTTCATAGATATGCTAGATGAAGTTTCCCTACAATGATAGTGTTAGTGAAGTAGCTTAAAAAAATAATATAAATTGAGTAATAAATGGGAAATATATAAACCAAGCACATAGAAAAAAAAATCGAAAATCCCTTCAATTATTAGAACGAAAATGAAAGATAGAACATAAGAATTTTGAATCCGAACCATGGCTCTTATCTTGGTTTGAGGGTTTGTTTTTGTATTTTAAATTGTTTTTTTAATTAATTTTTACTTAAAAAATAGTTTTTAAATGATCTTGAAACGTTGATATCAAAAATAAAAAATAAATTTAAAAAAATATTATTTTAATATATTTCTAATTAAAACATATTTTTACTATGCATTTTCTTATTTTTGAAAATAGAAATATAAAAAATTTTCAATAGGGAATATCATGTTAAAATTATACTATTTTATTATTAGAAAAGACCTTTAAAGTTAAAATCTTTTTAAAAATAGCTATGAATCATATATAGAAATATAGATATACCATCAACTATGATAAGTGAGATCAACACATCTCTCTCAAAAAAGCAAAATGGAACCACATCATTTTAATAATTTTCTTTAAAAAATATATATCTCTACAACGAAAAAAATTATCCCAGCATGTTTACATAGACAATAATAGCACCTTTGGAGAATAAACTTTAGGATCGAATAGACAATCTTCTATTTGGAGTTAGAAAAGGCCTAAAATGGCTCTGGGTCTTGTACACCCTGGAAAAGCAAAAGGCAAGCCATCCATGCACGCACGACTTCTCTATCACAAATGGGCAGCTTAGTGTTCGGTCTTTTCTCTTCTTTTTAATTCAATTCAACAGCTAATCCAGCCGGAAATTGCTCCCCTCCATCATCTCATTATTAGTATATTTTCATGGTGTTTTCTCTTCTCTTCTCTTTTCTTCTCCTCTTTCCTTTTTTTTAAAGAAAGAACAATAACACCACGTACATACACATCATTGCTGTGTGTGTTAGCACTTTGCTGCACGTTCCTTCCTTGAAACCTCAACCGCCCTCTTTCTGTGTCTTTCCTAGATAAAAGGGTACCCGGGTACGAAGTATTGGGTTCCATGTCTTGTAATTACTTGCTACATTGTATGTAGTTTGGTCGATAAATTGTTAAAGAACGAGACAGGGGAAAAGGAGTTGCATGATATAATACATATTCTTGATTTGGAGAAACGAAGAAGAAAGAAACAATAATAATATGTTGCAGAGAGCTGCAAGCAATGCTTACTCATGGTGGTGGGCAAGCCACATTCGAACAAAGCAATCCAAATGGCTCGAGCAGAACCTTCATGGTAATTATCATTATTGTTAGTGTTTAGTTGCATTTGCGTAGTCATTTTCTTACTTGAATCGATGAACATTTCTGTAAATCTTATTCTGTAGCAGTCACACAGTCATTTTTGTTTTTGGTATATGGGATTTGACAAAACGTTGTTGGGGGAATTTACAATGGAAGGGGGAATTAAATATGAATTGATCCATCTTTTTATCATCAGAATTCATTATGTTTATGATTTCTTCCATCTGATTTCTGCAGAGCTCATTCTGATTGACGAAATTTAGTTTTTTTTTTTTTTGATGATAAAGGCAAAGGCCAAATCCAAATGCAGCATTAAACCTTCATCCATGAATCAACTGATTTTAACATGCATAAATTCAATGTGTATAACATGCCTTATCAATACAAATTATCAACTGCAGACATGGAAGATAAGGTTCAAAGCGTAATCAAACTCATTGAAGAAGATGGAGACTCTTTTGCCAAGAGGGCAGAAATGTACTACAAAAAGAGACCAGAGCTGATACACTTCGTCGAAGACTCTTACCGGGCTTATAGGGCATTAGCTGAACGGTATAACCACATATCAACAGAGCTACAAAATGCCAACAATACCATTGCTTATGTTTTCCCAGAAAAAGTCCAGTTTGCAATGGAAGAAGACGAAGATGAAGCCCCATCATCTAAATTTGAAAATAAGCTCCCGGAAGTCTCGAGAGCAAATATTCCAAAGGTTCCGAAGATTCCGAAAGATGTAAAGGGTCTCTTCACGTCTGCTTCGAAGAAGTTGCAATCAAAGAAGTCAATGAAAGGAGCAAGTAATGCTACAGTTTCTAAGTCTGGTTTGAGCAAATCAGAAGGCCTCCTGGAGATTGACAAGATTCAGAGACAAATCCTGGCTCTACAAACTGAGAAAGAGTTTGCGAAGAGTTCTTATGAGGGCGGACTTGCGAAGTATTGGGAAATTGAACTGCAAATCAAGGAAATGCAAGAGAAGGTTTGTAATTTGCAAGATGAATTTGGTGCAGGCATTGTCATTGAAGACGAGGAAGCTCGGAAGCTGATGGCGTCGGCAGCCCTGAAATCATGCCAAGAGACGTTGGCTCAATTGCAGGAGAAACAAGAGAGATCTGCAGAAGAAGCAGTAGAAGAGAGCAAGAGAATTACCAATGCCCGGGAGAAGTTGAAGTCTCTCAAGGATGAGTTTTTGCATGGCGAGATCAATCCAGAAAATCCTCGAGCCAAAGATGAACCTATAAAAGCAGTGGAAGGATTGGAAAGCATACACCAACAAGTGAGCGGTACAACAGAAGAGAAACAGGATATAGAGTTGTTGCGTGAGAAGATTAAGGAAAACCTCGATGTTGGGTCTAATGCAAGTGTCACTGCAGCAGAACTTGTTGAGAAGATCGATGAACTTGTAAACAAGATCATTAACTTAGAAGCTTCAGTTTCATCACAGACAGCTCTTATACAGAGGTTAAGGACGGAGACAGATGAGCTACAAGCAGAAATTCAAACTTTAGAAGAAGACAAGGCAACATTAATCAATGGCAAAAATGATTTGAGGGAACAGCTGAGGGAAATGGAGGAGAAGTTGCATGGAATCCAGAATCTAAACCAGAGTGTCGAGGATCAGAATAACAGCCTCCATGCACATTTTACTGAAGCACATTCTAGTATCGATCACCTCTCTGCGAAATTACTTTGTGTAAAATCAGATGATGAATTCGATGTCAAACCAGAAACAGTGGACAGATCTCTGGTAGAAGTTGAATCTCAAGAAGCTGCACTCAATGCCGATGATAGCATTGAGAAACCGCAGAATGTGAAGACAAAAGAGCATCTCAAGGTTTCAGGTCAGTCCCACGAAGACTTCAAGGGATCAGAAGGTGCACTGAATCCTGATGATGGTCTTGGGGAACAACAAAATCAGAAGCCACACCATGAGCTCAAGGTTTCATATTCTTCACAGAAAGGGAAGGAAACTCCTGCGGAAGTCAGTTGGTTAGCAGATTTCAAGGAACAAGAAGAAAAAATGAATGATGCTGATGGTTCTATGAACTTCACAGAGAATCAAGGAGAAAAGGAAGAGATAAAAGAACATGGGCAAAATTCAAGTCAACCCCAGAAAACTACAGACCTCAACAATTCCATGGAGGAACTTCCTGGCCTGGAAATTGAAGAAAAAGTTTTTAAGAAAGATTCACCTTCTTTGATGGATGATCTCAATGTTGAAATACAGGAACAGGAAACAACGCTAGTTGACGAGCCGGACTGGAAGCAGTTGTTCATGAATGGTATGGAGAATAGAGAAAGAGCTCTACTTACAGAGTATACTTCAATCCTTCGGAATTATAAGGAAGTAAAGAAGAAGCTTAGTGAAGCAGAAAAAAAGAATGGGGATAGCCTCTTTGATGCAGCGGTGCAGGTAAGAGAACTGAAGAGTGCTAATGCAAAGAAGGATGAACAGATTCAATTTTTACGTCAGAAGCTGATCCTTCTTCAAGCAGGTTTGGGTGAAGATAGTGAATTAATAAAATCGATGGTGACAGAATGCCCAACGACAGAGAAAGAAGTAACAGAAGACTTCAGGGTGATTCTAATGGACCAACCAGAAACTATTTCCGAAATCGAAAAACGATTCCGGATGAGCATTGATGAAGTTCTAGAGGAGAACTTGGATTTCTGGTTAAGGTTCAGTACTACATTCCAACAAATACAGAAATTTGAAACTCAAGTCCAAGATTTACAGTCTGAGCTGCTCAAATTAGAGGAAAAGAAAAGGATGGAAGATGGAAGTAGTAATGCAGAATATTCTCTGAAATCGGATGCGAAGCCGCTATACAAGTACCTCAGAGAGATACACACCGAACTGACGGTCTGGCTAGAGAAAAGCATGCAGCTGAAAGATGAAGTGAAGGGCAGATTTACATCCTTGTGTGACATTCAAGATGAAATAACGTCTGCTTTGAAGGAGAGTGCTGAAGATGATGAGTTCAAGTTTACAAGCTATCAAGCTGCAAAGTTCCAAGGTGAGATTTTGAACATGAAACAAGAGAATAACAAGGTTGCAGATGAATTGCAGGCAGGCTTAGATCACATAACGACACTCCATCTTGAAGTTGAAAGAACATTGGCAAAATTGAACGAGGAATTCAAGCTTTCCGGATCAAAGAACCGTCAAAATATCCAGCTGTCACACTCAGTAAGTCGATCTCGAGTTCCTTTGCGGTCATTCATCTTTGGCACCAAACCCAAAAAGCATAGGACTTCCATCTTCTCTTGCATGCACCCTGCACTGTATAGGAGACATTTTAGATCAGGACCTAATGCATAGATTAGTTCTATTTGAATTTCTGTCTGCTTTTATATTTTCGGATGAGTTCAGTTCTTTCTTATCCATTTTTTTCCATGTATTATTGTATTCTTTCAGAAGCCAAAGCTTCCTTTCCTGTTTTATCTTTATCAGGGTATGTTATCTCTGTGCCATGGATGCTTACCATTAATCAATCAAAACAAGAATAATTTTTAAGCTGTTTCGAGCAGTATGATTTGAATTCATTTGATCTTGTCCCTGTGATGCCATGTTTCCATTTTAACCTTGTAAAATCAAACAACTAGACAAGAAATTTTCTTGCGTTTCTATCAAACTATCTTTTCCCTATTATGCTGACTCCTGTATCATCCATCTATTGCATATCTATACCATTCTGTGCATCTTGTGTCGTTCATGGTCCAGAAAGAACACAGATTTTTTATTCTTTCAACCCCAGAAAAACAAAGACAACACATAGTTTGGCAGTAAATGACTCGAATTCTCAAGCAGTTGGAATGAGGGACATCCCTTTGAACAATTTTGAGGTGGAAAGAAGATGCAGGTGATGGGTAGTGTATTGACGCTGTCCTGCTTCACGGTCCTTCCAGAGGAAATTAACTGCCTTGCTGAAATCCTTGGTAAATTCATTCCAAAAATTGCAAAATTTATAAACTACAAAAGCATAAGAAAGTGATACGGGTAGCTATGATCACTTTTTGTGGATCTCTACTATGTGAATTGCCTAGCAAAGTTAATTATGAACCGATGTTGTGCAAAATATCAGCCGGACAAAAAAGCTCATAATTTTTTATCCGATTATTAAGATCACATTCAAATTCAAATTTGACCAAGAAGTTCCAAAGGCTTGGAATGCCTCCAAATCAAACCCATAAAGTATTGTTCAAGCTAATTTTTTTTTTTTTTTATGATTTATAACAAACCCCATTATTCTTTATTCTCTGCTGCGTCGAAAAGTTAAAGGTCATCATGGCCTGCAACCATCTGATATTGAATGTAAGTATTCGGAGGCTCACTGATCGCTGCACCCCAGGCTCATATAAATCAAATTCGGTTTGCTGATCTCCTAAAACAGGATGCGTCACTGATGATCACATGAATTAATTGTTATAACCCTTCCATTATAATATGAATCATGGGCAGAGGACACTTCTTTCATCGATAAACAATTGAAATAGAATCAACTATGGAAATCATTGGCCAACAACGTGCCTGCTGAGACATTGTCTTTAAGAACTGCACTCTGCGCAGCATAATCAAGAAAAACATGGGCATGTAACAACATTTGTTTTCAATTCAACTAATTTCAGTATCTTTGCCGCAAACGTACCACTCTTCCGCTACCCCTGTTCGACAAATATGTATAGACAACTTTATGCATGAGAAAGCGTTAATGGCAGCACTCATGGATGGGCTAGGATCGTGGCTGTTGCAGTGCACCAAAAGAAACCTCTGATACTACCTCAGCTCCCCTCCCCAGGCCATATAGAGGCCTTTGTGATTCCTCAGCTCCTGCCACGGGAAAAAAAAACAAATGCTGACCCTTGATTGGGTAATCTTTCTTTCCACCGAATCTATCGTGCTTGTAACTCCGTGCCAAGAAAACCGAATCTAGTAGAGTTTTTACAAAAGATGGTTCGCATAAAGAAAGATGTATAGCCTTCATGATCCTCAAGCTACTGTTCAAGATAGAAAAGACATGTTTCCATGATTTTTTTTACTTTAAAAATATAAAAACTCCCATTAAAACTATTTTAAATATAAATTTATTTTATATTTATGCCTTTTAAACTAAATAAATTTCTGTCTTTTTTTTTCGGCATGAAAGAAGCTGGAAGTAGTCAAGGACACTGTATTTGCATGCTATGATTCAATTAAACTTGGAGAATACAAAATTTGCAGTTTTTCGAGTTTTTAATCAATGTTAACAACACTATTTCTTATATTTTCTAGTCAATTTTAATAAACACATTTATCATCTTTCTAAAATCTTATAATATCATAAAATGTTTTCATAATGATATTATATTTTTTATATTAAAAATTAACTTGAAATCCAATTCTAATAATTAGTTAATTAGATTTTAATAACACATAGCTTTAGCTTTAGGATATTAATAGTTTTATTTGATTTACTATCAATCAACTTGTCATAATGATAAGACCTTGACGCATTCATAATATTTCACAAGACATTGATTACGTTTAAATCATCTGTGTGAAGATATATTTGTAATTGGTTGTATGTGGTTATTTTTTAAAATAATTTTTTTAAAAAAATATTAAAATGATATTTTTATTTTTATAAATTATTTTTGATATTAACATATCAAAATAATCTAAAAATACCAAAAAAAAATATTAATTTAAAATAAAAAAATAAAAATTTTAAATTTTTTTAAAAATACTAAAAAAAACAAACAGATATTCACAAATCACTTCTGATTGATTGGTTATTTCAACTTTTTGTTATGAAAAAGTAAACAAATTATTAAAATAAATTAAACTTAATTGCTTTCAACCAATATTTGATAGATAGTGCACGAAAAGTTGAAATGAAAGTGACATAATAATGCTAATCGGAGAGTTAGAAAGTTTTCTTAGATACCAATCAATGTAGCTAATCACAAAGGACAAATTAACTTGAATTTTTCCATCCTTACATCATTACATCCCCAATGCTCCTCAAAATCCCAAATTCACACTATATGTCACTCTTGTTTTTTCGTTTAGATACGTTAGGACTGCTTTTTAAAAATATATTTAATTTGAAAAAAAATAAATCAATATTTTTTAATAATTTTCCATGCTGATATAAAAAAAATAAAAAATATATTTTAATATACTTTCAAGTAAAAAATATTTTTAAAAAATATCATGCATCACAACATCAAAACACATTTTCTTCCATGCTTTTTTTGGGTGTGTTTTAAAAAAATTTTTAGATTAAAAACAAATTAAATTAATAATTTTAATATACTAATATAGAAAAAATTACTTTAATATCTTTTTAAAAATAATTACTATGCACGCAAAAATAATAAAAAGGTTGGGTTTGAAAAAAATAGGTACAAAAATTGTCTAGATTTATATTATATAAGAAGATAAATATATTATTTTGTATAATTTGATAAAAAAAAATCACGAGGCAATCGTAATTTTTCAAATCTTATATAGAAAACAGATTGAGATTTTCTATTTATTTTTAATTTACTGTACCAATGAAAATTATCTCTTGAAAAAAATCCAAGCTCACTTTAGATGACATGACCAGCAACATTTTCCCCGGTCACCATGACCACTCATGGAATCTTCAACCTGAAGAAATCCTTGTCACCATTCACTAAAAGTTAGAGAAAAAAGAGAGAGATTAGTTTCATATATTTAGATAAGTTCGGTAAGTGTATTAACATGCGTTTTTAAAAATTTTGATTTTTTTTTTAAATTTAATATATTTTATATGTTTTAAATTGTTTTGATGTGTTAATATTAAAAATAATTTTTAAAAAATAAAAAAATTATTAATATATATTTTAATACAAAAACTTATTTAAAAAATACCTGAAAGCACACTATCAAACATGTTCTACAGCTTTCCTGACCCAGTAAAGTGTATAAAGAGGAATAAATTTATAATAATATTTTTTTTTCCCAGTCGAGTGGCTTTCCTGACCCTGACCACAAACGTCAAAGCGACACCACCCTCTTCCGTTTGCCGTCAATCCATTCTGTCATCACCAATCCAAACGTAGATTATTTTTGAATAATTAATTCGATGGTTAAATAGATTTGTTTTGCTCTTTTAACTCAATAAAATTATTAATCCTTTGTAAATATATATTTTTAAAATGATTTAAAAATTTAATCCCAGTTACTTGACTAGCAGAGGTCAATAGGAGGATTTTATAATGTTTAAATTGTGTTTGTTTTTGTGTCTAAATACATTTTTAAAAATTTTAATTTTTATAAATTAATTTTTGTATTGTTTTGATGTTCTAAATCAAAAATAAATTTTTAAAAATATAAAAATTATTATTTTAAAGCACTCAAACATAGAATAAAAATTGAAAAATAATATGTACCTAGTCTCAAACACAATCTTAATCTATAACTATTATATATTTATATCATATTAAAAAATAAATATAAAAAAGAAAAAAATTATATTTATATAAAAAATTAATCTTTTGTAAATTTATGTTCTTAAAATTATTTAAAAAAACTAACCTCGGTTGGTTAAGGGGAAAAAAAATTATGATTTTTAATTTGTTTTTTTTCTTATTCGAGTCAAGTGACGCGACGGCGTTACCTGAATTTAGATTTGGATCAATCTCCCAATCCGTCTTGTAATAAGAATGGAACAGCTCGCTCGCTCACTCTACTTCGGAGTTTAGACTGACAGTCCTCTGTCAACTCACTCTTTTCTCTCCATAAATTAATCATGAAGTAACATTAACGTTAACTGTAACTAACGCCACCAGTCCAGCCGACATTAACCTCAATAACAATCTCTCTCTCTATCTATTCCGTTCTGTTCTGTCTGCTTTGCTTTGCTTTGCTTTTACTTTAAAGTTTGCTGCTTTCTTTGCTTACTGCCACTTTGTCTTTCTATCCAACTAATCCTAAAATTGAAGTTCAATGGCAATAGGCTCGTCGAGCTCTGACTCACGACCCAATCCCGCCGGGCCCGACCCGCAGTCACAAAGAGAAGTAAAAAGAGCTAATGCTAACAACAAGATTGATCCATTTGTGCCCAGAACTGATCACAATCCCAGGGAGCTGAGATCTTGGGCTAAGAGAACTGGCTTCGTCTCTACTTTCTCTTCTGAAACCACCACAAGCAATGACACGGCCACGCGAACTCCTGCCTCTGACTTGTATAATAAAGCTGTTGATAACAACAACCATCACAGAAATGGTGGGTCGTCTCCCAAAATCGAGATCGACCCGATTCTGGGACGGACCAGGCAGCTCAACAGTCGCATCGAAATTGAACCGGAATCTAGGCCTGGAAATGACGATAGGGGTTTGGGGTTAAGAGATGAGAATAACAGAAGGATAGTTGGGAATGATGTTTTGGGAGCTATTCCTAATAAAGATGAAGTTGGGCTAAATGGAACTGGAAATGAGCCAAAGAAAGGAGATGTAAATGATTTTGATCATGTTGGCATTGAAGTTTATCCATTTGGGGAGGAACTGATTGCCAATGAAGTTTGGAATAATAGACAAAGTGGAATGAGATATGGATTAAGAGACAATCCGGGTTTTGGTATTTACTAATTTCATCTTTCTTTTTTACTCTTCACTCTTGATTTTATTATTTTCCGCATGATGAAATGATATTGTTTGTTTAATCAGTAATGTTTTAGCGCTGAAGATAGATAGCAAAAATACTAGTAAACAGTGTAAATTCCCAGGATTATATGAATCTTGAACCCTGTAGTCAAAGCCAATGTCTTTCATTCTCGTTATCTTTCTGGAAATCATTTCTTTTCTCTCTAACCGTTACCTTTTTTTTTCTCTTAACTGCAGCCCTGCTTATGTATTATGGCCTGCAGCATTATTTATCAATGGCAGGCTCCCTGATTTTCATCCCCTTAATCATCGTGCCAGCCATGGGTGGAACAGATGTAAGCATTGTTTCTCATGGATACCATGCTGTTTTCTACAATACAGGACAGGAGTTGGCATAGCTTTATTGTTGACATATCTTCTTTTACGTAATTGATGACAGAGGGATACCGCCGAAGTGATTTCTACTATGTTGCTGATCTCTGGCATTACAACTATACTGCACTCCTACTTTGGCACCCGACTTCCATTAGTTCAAGGGAGTTCATTTGTATATTTAGCACCAGCATTAGTTATAATTAATGCTCGGGAATATCGGAATCTAACGGAACATGTAAGTTTATAACGAGGAAGGCTTGTCTAGCTTTGTCATGAATTTTGAAATTCCAAAATCCTGGTAAACGTTTCGCGTTCTCAGAATAGGATATTTTTTCCACAAACTTTTGGGAATTGAAACCTCCCCATAATCTATGAACTTCTGATTGAATGAGATATGTGACGGAAGTATGGATAATTCTTTCTGTATCTTTTCATATTTAAAGGATTGGGGATATTTGCAATCCATGACTGGTTTGTTATTGTGTTTTACTCTTATTGAATTGCTGTAAGTACTGTTTTGATACATTTTTTGCTAAACTGCAGAAATTTAGACACATTATGAGGGAACTGCAAGGGGCTATAATTGTTGGTTCTCTATTCCAAACCATCTTGGGATTCACTGGTTTCATGTCTCTTCTTCTAAGGTAAATGACCAGTTTCTTGCCATGTCTTTCTAGTCCTTGTTCAAAGAATATGACCATTATCCTATTATGAATGCATGTGTTTGATGCATCACACCTATGCTTTGCTGGGTTTTTTTTTTTTTTTTTGTATAGAGTGGGTTTTGCTCAGTTTTAGCACAGAATTGGGAAAGTTTACTGCCTGATTTTGTTCTTTTATCCTAAATGGACAACTTTGACAAGAAAGAAGATCAACATATTCATCATTAACAGTCTGCTATATTTGATTTATTGCTAATTTTTTCAATATTTCTAGTGAAGCATTGCCAAAGCTAAAAATGTAGGGTTTGTCCACAATAAATTGAATTTTAATAATCTGCTGCTAATGCCATCTTACTTGTCAAATATTGTGTTGCAGATTGATTAATCCAGTTGTCGTAGCACCAACTGTTGCTGCAGTAGGTTTGGCATTTTTTAGCTATGGTTTTCCACAAGCTGGAAGCTGTGTAGAAATCAGCATTCCTTTGATACTACTGGTTCTTATATTTACCCTAGTGAGTGGTATCCCTTTCAGATTAAGCAGTCCTTTGTATAACAGGCATTCGTGTGCATTCATTCATTCTATTTCTAGTTTTTAAAAACATTGCTCTAATTCCTATGATCTTTTGTCATCGTATTTACTTAATCATTTGTATGTCTCATAACTTTCTTTCAGTACCTCCGAGGAATATCTATCTTTGGTCATCGCATATTCCAAATATATGCGGTAAGTTTTTTAACTCTCTATATTGCCTTTTTTCTTAGAATAATAGGAAATTTTACCTCTATATTTTACAATGATTTTCCCTTTTCTCCCTAAAGAAAATTGATGCGCTTTTACTCTTCTCAGCTGTAGCAATTAGATCCTTACTGTACAATTTGGTAACTCAGTGCTTATTTCTACCATCTTATCACATGGAAAAAAATCAAACAAGAAGATCTTATAGTTTTTGCACAATATATATAATGTTCATTACCTTTCTCAATTATGTGATGAATTAGAATGTTATTTTTCCAACTCAATATCGTTTTCATACTTTAAAATAGAGATAATGAGTGGGAGAAAATCAATTCATTTAAATTCAAGTTAAAAGAAAGGATATCCTGAACGCTGACAAAAATTTATCTATATGCCTTTAGCCTAGTGATAGTGAGCTCGTTGTACTTGCAAAGAGGTTACGGGTTCAAACCCTCCCTCTGGAGCATTTGAGCTTAAAAAGTCCCATTACAAAAGGAGACCACTCCCATTACAAAAGGAGACCAGAGTAGCTTCTTATCTTTGTAGTATAGGCCAATTCAGTCTCTCGTGGTAACAAGACTCCCTGTCCAGCTAACTCCTAAATGTGGCTGTATATTTAAGAGAAAGAGTTAAGAGTTAAGAGTTGAATAGATAACATTGAGATTCTTACCATATCTATTGCATCCAAATCAAATCAATGGCTAAAATTTTTTGTATATCTTTTTTGTGAGAGAAAAAAAGGTAATTCATCTAAATTGTAAAAATATCAATTCTTTTGCCAACATCTTTTTACCAATTTCAAGTTGATGGAACACACATTACTAACAATTTGGGGTTTTCTTGCTTACATGGCATTTTGGTCTCTCACTCCAATTAAATTTTGATGTTTTAAGAGTATTTCCTTAGACAATTGCTATGTTGGCAATATTTGTACAAATATTCATAGTTTTAAAGCTGGCCGGGCAGGCTGGAACCGGGCCGGGTTTAAAAGGTTAAGGGAAGGCAAAAACCCGGGTGACCTAGTCAAAAACCCGGGTTGATCCGGTAACCTGGCAAGACCCAGTCAAAAACCTAGTTGCAACCCCTTGACTATTTATTTATTTTTAACAAAAACGACATCGTTTTGTTTTTTAAAAAATTGACCCTGGATGTCCTGGTCAAAACCCGTGACCTAGGCCTCAGGTCGGGTTTTAAAACTATGCAAATATTGTGCTACCAAGTTATGAAGCTATTTATGTAACAATTCCCTCTTTTAGTAAGTTAATGCACGGGATGGATGGCAATTACAAGAACAATATTGGTCTTGGGGCCTAAATCAATGATGAGATTTGAAACGAAGGGCCCCCTTTTTCACTAAAGCTAAACCCATGGGTACGGCCATGGTAAATCTGTTTACTTCTATTTCTTGATTAAAATTGCTTACATTTATTTTTCAGTGCAGGTCCCTTTGAGCGTCCTTATGATATGGACATATGCATTCTTCTTGACAGCTGGTGGAGCATACAACTACAAAGGTTGTAGCCCTGATATACCTAGTTCTAACATCTTAGTGGATGCGTGTAGAAAGCATGCATATACAATGCAGCACTGCAGGACTGATGCTTCCAATGCATGGAGAACTGCTGCTTGGGTCAGAATACCGTACCCATTGCAGTGGGGTGTGCCCATCTTCCATTTTAGGACTTCCCTGATCATGATAATAGTATCACTAGTTGCATCCGTGGATTCGGTTAGTAAATACAAATGCACAAATATTAGCGTTTTTTATAATTGTAAAGATCTGAATTCTTGTACAACAAGCTTCATATTCTACAAATTTTTGGGTTTACCAGTAAGTAATCAGACACAGAACACCAGATCATAGTATAGCAGGGTGCTTCTGTCTTTCCATCTAAATGGAATGAAATAAATAATAAAAGGCATGTGACTGCAGCTACCATGGAAAGGTTAAAAGGCTAATATAGAGGGAAATTGATTTTTTGGTTTTAAGGATATTTTGACTTAATTAAAAAAGAGAACTGACCAAAGAACTGTGACTATGACACTGGTTTACCAGGTTGGAACTTATCACTCCACATCTTTGCTTGTTAATTCAAAGCCTCCAACTCCACGAATTGTCAGCAGAGGAATTGCGTTGGAGGGCTTCTGCAGTGTATTGGCTGGAATTTGGGGTTGTGGCACTGGTTCAACAACATTAACAGAAAATGTTCATACTGTCAATATAACAAAGGTGGCCAGTCGAAGGGTTGTGGAGGTTGGAGCAGCTTTCTTGATCCTGTTCTCATTTATAGGTAAACATCCTTGTGAAGACAAAACTTCATGTTTGAGAGTGATTAATGCATGGTCTTTTGTTAATTAGTTGATGCATGCTCGAAAGTGCAACCATAAGCAAGGTCTGGAAATCTATAGAGCAGTTCTGGCACCTACTTGTTTAAGTAGGATGTACACTGGACATATGGAATTAGGCTTTGAAGTAGAAAGCTTTTTCAGAAGGGGTTAGTGTCATAATGTGGGTGTTATCTTGCTGACATGTTTACTTCTGATTAATAGGTAAAGTGGGTGCCATACTTGCATCAATACCCCAGGCCTTGGCTGCTTCAATACTTTGCTTCATGTGGGGCCTTATTGTATCACTAGGTCTCTCAACTTTGCAGTACAGCCAAACAGCAAGTTTTAGGAACATCACAATAGTAGGTGTTTCACTGTTCCTTGGTTTAACAATTCCTGCGTACTTCCAGCAGTATCAACCTGAATCCAGCTTGATACTGCCAAGTTATTTTGTTCCATATGCGGCAGCATCAAATGGACCAGTCCAAACCAGCAGTAAACAAGTATGTCTCTTTTCCATTTCTATATGTAAGAGCATTTATCTGTCGTTGGCTCATGCATTTCTACTCATCTTTTTATTTCCAATGCTGAAGAGTTGATCTTCCATTTTCTATATTTCAGTTTGATTTTGCGATGAACGCTCTCATGTCCTTGAACATGGTTGTGACACTCTTGGTCGCATTTGTGCTTGACAACACCGTCCCAGGTAGCCGGCAAGAAAGAGGAGTGTACATATGGTCTCGTGCTGAAGACATGGCAACTGACACATCTTTGCATGCAGATTATTCCCTGCCAAGTAAAGTTTCCAGATTTTTCTGTTGTGCAAGGTGTTTGCATGCGTGATATTAGTTTGGTTGCATAATGTGCTTGGTGCATGATATAGTACAGGTTATGTGGGAGTAATTGTGAAGTTCCTAGGTTGAATTGCATTCCCATTAGTTGGGGGATTGGTGGGTGGTTATAATGCGTAGTTCACACCAATTAAAGCATAGTAGTGTATGATCTTTACAGAACAAAATTGAGAGAGTGAATGCACTACAGAATTAGTAATACTATTGTAATTGGAAGAAACTTGGTGTTCAGATTACAATATATGTCTATTTGGTAGAAGGTTTCTCCGGGCTTTTGCATGTAGCGTTTGCTGCATTATTAGCTCTCAGTGAGTGGCTTGCTAAGCTTTCACCATCTTCTCAGTCACGAACTTTCCGATCAAGCTCCAGTTGAGCTTTATTCAAGCGTGCAATCAGCAGATAGCATGAGTAATTACATAGTAATGAATACAGTGTATCATGTCAGGAAGCAGTGGATTTCCTTCTATTCCATTCTTGAATTAGGGAACGAAGGGTGTGATTCGGAGTAAGGAATTTGTGCTTAAGCCTTAAATTTGTCATCGGTGAAGTATCCCGCTGTGTGTTTAGCCATTCCTCGATGGCTTCCAACTCATACGAAAATCCATCCGCTGCAACATGCGGATTTTTCATTACCTCCTGCACTCATTATCGTCAAATATGTTAGTTGCTACAGCACGTTAAGTGGAACCTAGAAAAAATGAGATAGCTTTGTATGCCATTTTTCACAAAGGTGAGATGAAGCTAACCTGTAATATAGGGCAGAGGAAAATGCTTGGTGCTTCGCTTGAGTCTTCTCTATCATCAATACTTCCCTTAACTACCACCTCACATCCACTTTTGGCAACTAGATCATCAGCTTTTCTAGTAATCTTTTCAAGCTCTTCCCTCGTTTTTGCTAGACTGAAATCTACTTTGCACTCCAAACACCTCGTAGCTATCCCAACAAGTTCATAAGCTAAGTCCAATGGCCACTTTCCGGCCCTATCATCTAAAACCGTAAGCAGGGCTGTCTTGTCCATTGCCATCGCCTCCTCGACCAGCCCGGTCCGATTTCTCCCTGTCAAAAGTTGGAACAATAAAACTCCAAAAGCCTGAATGTTGGGCAGCGTTTCATTTGCATCTGGACTCTGAGTTAGTCTGAACCCACCGATCTTAGCAACTAGATTGCGATCGAGGAGGACATTCGATGCAGTCAAGTGAACTTGAGCAAAGGGTCGGGGTCGAGCCAAGTGGAGGAAGCTCAGGCCTGAACATATCTCATGAGCTACCCGGATCCTATGATTCCACCTGAAGGCCCGGTTTCTTTTTCCATGGTTTCTTTGAGAGGACGAAAACAAGATGTCCCTTAAGCTTCCATTGTGCATATATTCAAAAATGATGCACCTGGGCTCGGAGCAAGACCCAATAATGGCAACCAAATGCGGGTGTCTAATGCTGTTAAGTGCCTTCACCTGCATAACGAAAGTTACATTTGGGTTATAGGTAACAAGAGGAATTCAATACAAGCCTTTGTCGTGTATTAACCTCATGAAAAGAGGCATAATTAAGTTCTTGTGCTTATCTATAACATCACCTTAGCTAGAAAAGCTTCTTGAGACAACCCATTATCGAAACTGAGCATTTTGATTGCAACAGTCGTGTGATTGATACGCCCACGATATACATTTGTCCAATGCACGCCGGATTTCAATCTTAGACTCTCAGAAAAGTTGTCTGTTGCTGATCTGATATCCTTTGTAGTGTACTCTCTGTAACCACAACATAATTCATTCAACTTTGCCACCGTTCCCACGGCATCCTTTTCCTTACAGAACTCGATTCGACGCCGAAGAACATCTCTTTGTTTCCGTAACTCCTCGATCTCTCTAACCATTTGTGCTCTTGCAATGACTGCCTTCTCTAACTGAACCTCCACATGTGATCTTGCCATGGTTGATGTTTGGAGTTTGCTATAGACCTCTGATCGGAGCTCAACAAGGGAGCTTAGCCTCTTCTTGCTTTCTTGAATATCACGTCTGATTTCTTGAATTTGTTCATTCTCGGCATCTAAGCTTTTACTTAAATCTAAGCGATTCAAGACCTCTTCTTGAATCTTCGCTTCAAGTTCCTCAACCTGTAGAATGATTTCCTATTAATGGCAACCCAGAAGAAAGTCATACAAGAAATAGCTTATATATTAAGGAAGTCGAGAGCTTATATTACCCGGCTATTGCACAAACATTTAGCCCATTCAGCTTTTGCACATCTTTCTGAATTGACTTTACTCTCTTCCCTCTTCATTTGAATCATTTTCTGGGTTCCCTCCATTCTCCTTCTCATAGATGCCATTTTTGCTGCAACACTCTGAATTCATCGCAACATCTTGGCATCGGTTAGAAGAGCTTGGAATATCAATTTAGATGAAGAGTGTGTGTTGGGGGGGGGACACTAAAATTCCTTAAAAGTTAGCTTCTCAAGGATTCATTTTCTGCCCACAACCTGGGACAGGATTGGGATTACATTTGATAATGGCTTTGGTTCACTGGCATCCAAACTTCTCTATATTTGTTAATCCATCACTATCAGAAGACCTCTTAAAGTGTAATATAAAGTCAAAAGAAGGATTAGAAAGAAATTACGTTGGTATCATTTAGCCAATTACTTGCACTTGTTGGACATTAAACATGATTTCCAACTACTACACTATGCTAATTATAATCACCTTTTTCATTAGGACCTTGCATGATGACCACATATTTTAGAGAATTTTGTACAATTTACTAGCAAACAAAAGCAAAAAGGAAAATACGAGTAGTAGGGGACTAGTTGAACGTGAGATATCGTATAGCTGTTTACAGCAAACAAAGAACTATGGCCACATACTGCAGAAATATCTTGGATATTTGCTTACCATAGCCATAGTAGAAACAGCATCTTCTGCCACACCTGGTTCCGTTGAACCAGCCTGCAAAATATCATTCTCTTCCTTGCAGATTTCTTCATCTAAATTCAAAGACAGCAAATGTTCGAAATAATTTTCAATCTCTTGGGCATAATTTTCCCACTGATTTTCATTCTCTAGGGCCTTTGACGTGGCAGGTAACTGGTGAGAATCATGGGAGTTGTCGGTAAACATTTTTCCTAACCAGCTTCTAAAGTTGGCCTTTTTTGCAACCATCACTCCTTGATCATCCTCCATGAATCCTTCTTCCTTTTCTCCTTTAAGGAACACCAAATTTTGGTTTATGCTGATGGATGTGGAACGATCCACTAATTGCACTCTTCGATCTCCTACGGTGAACGGAAATTAATCGATAAAAGAAGGATTGTATAGATACTTGGAAACCCTTTAAAGTTATGCATATACCATGATGAAGACGACTCCATGAATGCTAGTCCCATGACTAATTTGGTTATCCTGTGTGCGGAGATCAAATCTATTATGACTTTATGAATGGTTTCATCAGATTTTTCAACTTTCAATAGATGCCAGCCTTTATCCGTTTACAAACATGGTGGGAAATCCTAACTAAGAACCATCAAATTAAATGAAGAACTGGAGACAAAAATTATTGCAAAATCATAGAAGCTAACAACTTTTAGAGACAAACCTTTCCACGGAAAGCTATATACTCGGAGAGCAGCTTGTGTCTATCTTTCCTTACTCAGACTTCCTAAGAACTTCCAGTTTCTCATAACTCACAGAGCTGGCAGGTGGCTTCCCAGCTGAAAATTCATTAAGCCAAGGTAGTTTCTAAAGCCAAAAACATATATATATATATGATCAAAAAATTAGTGGAGTCCACTTACACGGGGTGTAAACAAAATCCTTGGAAACGTCAGTACTGCAGGTCACATGGAGAAAGAAAGACTACGGAGATTGGATTGGATTTCCATTTCCCAAGTTTCCAATCCTAAGTCTTGAATCCATGTTGTAAATCATTCCCAAGAGCAACGTCACACACCTTCTCCACATGACTATCCATCAATCACTTGCTTGGCTTTTGAGAACATAAATAATCCAGCGAGCATGCATTTAACAGAAAGATTTGAAGTCCAGCGGCGCCACCATAGAAAGTGACACAAAATCTGTTCTAAAAAAAGCAAGTAAAGGGATCAAAACAAAGAAGGGTGGGTTGGATTATTTTCAAAAAGCTTGCTAACAAGTTTTCAAAATTAACGACCTTTAGGAGGGGACTGTATGCTTATTTAGTATTACTAGAACTGTCTTCTTTGGACTTTCTTGGATTGGTTACTAAAACGTGGCTTCTCGGACCACCACCTTCTTTTGTTTATTTTATTAGGGTTGAAATTTTCTCAATTGGATTCATTCCTTGGATCCTTCTTTGAGCTCCTCTGTACACGTGGCAATACCGAGTTTAAAACGGTGTTTAACTTTAAAAGGCATTATTTGTTTTTATTTTTTTTTCAAGTTAAATACAATTTAAATCACATAAATAAGCGTAAGCTTGTTGTGATTTCTGATTTCTTTTAAAATTATTTTATGTTTATATATATATATATATATAATATTTTTTAAATTTTTAAAAATTTATTTTTAATATCAACAACTTAAAACAATCTAAAAAAATAAAAATAATAATAATTTAAAATTTTAAAAAATACAATTCGTAATACCAAACTACACGGTAATTCTTTTTTTTTTAGTTTAACGTAGGTGTCCGGGTCAGCTTGCGCGCACCTCGACTAATTCCACGGGCCCTGGAGTTAATGACCATGTAAGTCTCCAATGGTCATCATATGAGCAATCACATGGCTTAAACCTGAGATTACAGAAAGAGCAAACCTTTTGATTCCAAATTCTTACCACTGGGACACCAACTAGATAATTACTGCACGGTAATTCTTAACCATCACAAGCCATGAAATTGGACCAGGTAATCCAGCAGCAGGGATCTACCTCTAATTAATTTGAAAGAGTAAATTATTTTAGAATGAAACATCAGGCAACATGATTTTCCTGATCAGTAACCGACAGATTAATCTTTTCTTTTAGATAATACAACCAACTTTATTCATTTGGACAAACACCCAAGTAAATTTAAATTCATTTGAATATACCAGGTAGATATGAAGGGCGAGTCTTTAAAATTAGTTAAAATTAGATTTAGGGGTATTTAAGAATATAATAACAATTATTTTTTAAAGTGTTTTTAACTCAGAAATGCATCAAAATAATTTTTTTTATTTTTTAAAATAATTTTTGATATTAACACATCAAAACAATATAAAAACATAAAAAGAATTACAATTTATTCAATTCCTATTTAAAATGCAATATCAAACAGGGCTTAACCTCGATTGATGTGTGACTCGATGTAAGAATACATGTAAAACATTAAGAATATCTAGTATGAGAATAAAATTTTGTCTAATGATGGGATCCATTAAATTTTAATTCTAAGTTTTATCAGGTGTAATAGAAAATAACAATATATATATATATATAGGACCAGTTATTATGTATAGAAAAAAGAAAAGGAAAGTAAATGGTGAGTTTCAAAGAAAAAAAATGCATGGACCCTCAATTAATACTTAACCCCTAATTAATCTATTAAGGTGGGCATTTGATATGGTGTTAAAAAACAGAGGTGAATGCTCCAACAATAATTTTTGAGAATATAAAAGTTGGGTTTCAAAGATGTTTGATGCGTTAATAAATTGAATGTTAAATAATAAAAAATATTTATTAAATTATCAGTAATGATTACTGATGAAAAAGTAAAAAGTATTAGAAGTGTACTGGGAGACTAAAGGGGAGAGAGAATGTTTGGAAATTAAGAGTAAAATATATTCTTTAAACATATTAATATTAATTTAGAAGGGTAATTACAGTTTTTTTAAAATATTTTTTATTAAAAAATATATTAAAATAATATTTTTTTATTTTTTAAAAATTATTTTTGAAATTAACACATTAAAATAACTTGAAAACATAAAAAAAAATCAATTTAAAAAAAAAATAAAAAAATATTTTTTTAAAAAATACTTGTAAAATATAAAAACAAACAAAATTTAATAATTTACCTTTCTAATAAATAAAAAGCGCTTTTTAAATATTAAAAACGCTTTTAATAATTCATCTTTCTAAAAAAAAAATCTTTCCTAATAATAATGAAAAAAAAAGGGGTTTAACTTTAATGATTAAAAAAGTTCATTTTTTCTCTATGAAATTTTAAGATCAGATATACTATATAGGTGGATAAAAATATATATATATATATATATAAAATCATTCAATGAAGAATATAGTCTCGGTTAGCATTTAAACATACTTATTGTTAAATAAAAAATTTATATAAAATAATAAACATAAATTCCACAAGGACAAATTTTAACTCCCATTAATCAATCACCAAACATAATCTAGATTTTTTACTCCATCTCGTGAAAGTTACAGAACAAAGTCAAGGGAAGCTAGATGTGAACGGGTTAATAATATTTAACCTATGCTTTAACACGAAACCAAACACAGTCTCGAAGATAATTTATCTACCGGTGATATATTGTAGCACGAAGGCATGCATAGGATGAAAACAACTTTAATTCAAATTCTCATGACCTATTTTATTTTTTTAAAAAAAATAAATAATAAATATGTTCTTTTCCACAAATTAATTTTTACAGGTTATGTCAGCTACAACGATAATATTTTTATAGTCAAATTAAATTTATAAATAAATAAATTTTTACAGGTTTAGATGTCTCTGTCGACGTGATACGATCTTTAGTGGTAATTATTTTTTTAGATGCGGGGAATGCCATTTGGATTGCCCAATGTTAATCTATCTAAATTTTGTTTTAATAGGCTTTTGACACTTCGGCCAAAACATTATTTACCTATAATTTAAGATTATTTTATTTAAAATTATTTTTTAATTATCTCAACATGTTAATATTAAAAATAAATTTTTAAACAAACAAGCTTTCATATTAATTACCAATGATACGTTGATCTATTATTAATTTATCTGTTAGCATGCTAATTTATTTTGTTTCTTCATTTTAACAAGGAGAAGCTACGATTAAAAATTTAATTTTTAGTGGAAGCATGTAGCAAAGTTCGCTAATTTTGTAATATTTGTCAATTATCTTGTTATTTATTATTTTTTTTATATAGGATTTGGTTAATTACTGAATTTTGATCTTCTAGATCATGATCTATGGTTAACATCTATAGTTAACCTCAGCTATCTTTCTTTGTTAATGATAATTTTTATTAATTAATGACCAATTTTATTTTTCTTTACTGGTTTATATAATGGATAACTATTATTCCATCATATTTACTAAAAAATAATTTTTTTATGTTTTGAATCGTTTTAATGCGCTAATTTTAAAAATAATTTTTTAAAAATAAAAAACATCATTTTAATATATTTTAATACGAAAAGCACTTTAAAAAACAACTATAATTACACTTTCAAACATGCCCTAAATGACATGAAATTGTTTATTTCTATTAGAGTCAACATCTCTCTTATTCTTTTATTCAAAAGGTAACTATATGAATACTAGCCTATCTTTATGCACTCAAAACTCTTGACAAATCAACAATCATGATGTTGCAAATCGAGGATAATTTTAGTAACGCTGGAGTGTATTTAAAACTGTGGTAGATATTATTTTTTAATTAAAAAATATTTAAGATAATATATTTTATTTTTAAAAATTATTTATAACACTAACATATCAAAATGATCAAATATATATATATAATTTTTAAAAGAAAACACAGCACAGCCACAAAAATAGACAATGCCATTGTCTAAAATATCAAACATATTTCATTACCTCACATTTTAGTCAACTAAACAAATTGTAAGGAATACCCTTCACTCGTAATCAAATTCACCGTTTTTAAAAAAAAAGCATCTGAAAAGGGTAATTTATTTTTTAAGAATTAATAGTCAGCTTAGGTCATGGAGCTAATTTACAAAATCATCACAAAATAGGAACTAAATTATAATTTATTGTTTTCCAAACTAAATGTGCTAATTTAAAAAATCATAAAAAATATAGGGACTAAATTATAATTCACTCAATTAGGATTTGATCTCCAAATTGGATTTGGATAATATCATGTCCATTTAAAATCCATCCCCCCCACTGAGCCCCTGTTTAACACAAACGGCGGCACCACCATTTTGCCAATCTTTAATTTTTTTAATTTTAAATTATTTTTTTATTCTTTTAATCGGCTAATATTAAAAAAATAAAAAATAAATTTTAAAAACCAACTTTACAACTTTCTTTTAACACCTTGTAATAATGAAAAGTGCATGGAAGACAAGTGTAAGAAAATCAGCAAATAAGACAAAATAAATAAAAAAAAAACGAAAAGAGATACACCACTCCCCAAGGTCAAATTGGTAAAATGAAAAGAAAACACAAAGAGAGGGAAATTCTCAAAATTGCTTCCGCCAGTCCGGATCTTTCGCGACACTGTTTCCAGACAAAATTTCTACACCGCAGAGCCGGAAATTCTCCGCTCTCACTCTCTTCTCAACTACTTGCTCAAAAGTGGTATTATTATTATTTTTTCAACGTAAGATCTGAGGATTTTTTTTTTATATAATAAAGGTATTCTTAAATTAGTTTCTATGTTAATCAAGATTAAATATTTTAAATAATTTTAAAAATACATTTTTTACATTAACTTGATTTAAACGATTTTAATAAATTATCATAAATCCTAACTTCAAAATTATTTATCTAATTTGAGCAAAGTGGGGGTTTTGAAGAGCATTTGACTAGTTCAATTAGTGATAGGCTGTTCAGTGTTTAGTATTACAGTCGAATATATTTTTAAAAGATATTTTTTGTTTTGAAATATATTAAAATAAATTTTTAATTTTTTTATATCAACGTGTTAAAATCATTAAAAAATATTATTTTTATTTTTATTTTTATTTTTTAAAACTTTAATACATTTTAAAAAATATATAAACACAATTGAAAATACAAAACAAACAATTCATATTAAATATCTATTTAGTTTTGAGGTTCTACTCTTGGTATAACTGTATTTTTAAACGCGGATAATGTTATCAATATCTTTTTATATAGTAAAAGTCAATATTTTTAGTATAAACTCATTTCAGTATTTCACTTTATAATTTAACTAAGTAAGTATTTATCACATGTAATGATGATAAATTACAACATTTTTTTAATATATATATAAATATAATACATAATATAAATATGTTTGTGAATTGCTTTACTGGTGTTTATGGTTTAAAGATATCAAGAAATGAGATCTAATAAAATTTATAGATAACTAAGTTAGATTATATGTAATCAATGTTACATATAATCTAATAAAATATGCTAGATAAGTAAGTTATTTCTTCATTTCTCCAAAGAAATCGATATTTAATAATGTGTTTTCTACTATAACATGATAATAATTATTTTTTAAAATGTTTTTTACTTAAAAATATATTAAAATAATAAAATTTTTAAATTTTTTACCATCAATTCGTCAAAAATCTAAAAATACTAAAAAGAAAATTACAAGTGAATATCTACTGGTATGGTCAATCACTTAACCACAATACCAAATTATTGTCACAAGGGGTATAAATGAAAATACAACGATGATCCTTCCTCCAGCTAAATATTTTGATGGTATCTTATCCATTTCTTTTAATATTTAAATTAAAATTATATTTGATAAATATATTTTAGGACATAACGTATAAATATAGAAATAACATAAATATATTTAATTAGAGAGATGAAGATAGTTTTAAAGTTAATTTTTATTTTTTAAAAAACAAAAATAAAAAAATATATATATTTTTCTCTTATATCTCTTATTTTATGTCTGAAACACCAAGAAATGTTATAGAAGAGAACAACAACAAAAAGTTTTAATGTTTCTAAATTTAGGCTCACATTTTTCTCAAAAAGTACTAAATCTTAGTAGCTGAAATCTCCGGACCACTATTAAATGTTAGTTTATTACACACATAAGTTAAAAATATAAAAAGAAAAGCAGTAGCTCTGTCTGCCTGTCTCTAGCTAGCACCTCTCTGGTTTGACGCCGGTTGGCAGCTTAAAGCCTTAAACCGCTCACCACTTCCTTTATTTATGCCCACCTGCGATTGCTATCGACACCTCCTTCTCTTCCCTTCTCTTTCTGTGTTTTCTCCATATAGAGACACCACCAAATCACAAAGACTGGGTTGTTGCATGCATTGTATTTCTAGCCCCAGCTAGCTGGAGCTCATCAAACTTTAGTTTAAACGATCTCTTGATGAAAACCAGAAAATAAAGATAAAACGATAGAGTTTAAAGCACTTTCTTTTTAGTAGGTATTTTGCTTAGCTAGTAGCTTCGTGACTATCGTCCTTTAGACATGGGATGTGGGTGTTTTTGAGCAAGTAACAGTTAAGAGGTAAATTTTCGGTTTTGGTTTTTCTTAGGGTAAAGTTGTTTTCTTTTTGTTTGTTTCCTGAGAAAAAAAATTGTTTTTTATGTGCAGTTTGTTTGAGTTTTAAAGGGATTACTATTTGTTTCGCTTTTCAAACCAGAAAGAAGAGAGAGAGAGAGAGAGAGAGAGAGAGAAGGAAATTAATAATGGCACCAGCTACTAACTGGCTTTCTTTTTCACTCTCTCCAATGGAAATGTTGAGGTCATCTGAATCTCAGTTCATGTCTTATGAGAGCTCCTCTTCTGCCTCTCCTCACTACTTGTTCGATAACTTCTATGCTGATGGTACGTATGACCCTTTTCCTTTTTCTTCCTTTTACATATTTGTTTATCTTTTAAAGTTCATCCATATATAGATATCATAACAAGGAAATGTTCAACTTGTGTTTGGTTGCTGGGAAAGTGCAGAGGGATAAGAGAGATTTACTCCATAACTGATTATCTCTTGTTTCTTCGTATATGCTGTGTAGTAGTCTGCTAGTTACGTTTAAGCTCACTTCTGCACTCAACAAGAATGTGCGTGAATTGATACTGTTCCTTCTTTAATTATGTAGCTTTTTTCTGCTTGGTTAAAAGCATACGATTAGAAATACGGGGAGGAAGAAGTTTTCATTTTTGTTTATTTATGAGTTAGCTCCTACTTTAGTTGTAGTTGCACCTGTAATTTTTTTTGGCAAGTCCCAGGAGGCCGTCCTTGTGTATGGTTAGAGCTTGATGAAGATTACTATTATTTACTGCGTAGGCTGGGCAAACCCCAAAGAATCACAAGTTACGACCACAACAATGGCAGAGAACTCTAATATTCTGACAAGCTTTATAGGCCCAGAAACTCAACACCAACAAGTCCCAAAACTGGAGGATTTTCTTGGAGATTCTTCATCATCTATTAATGTTCGATATTCGGATAATAGCCAGACAGAGACCCAAGACTCGTCCTTGACCCACATCTATGATCATCAGGGCTCTGCAGCGGCTTACTTCAACGAGCAACAAGATCTTAAAGCTATTGCTGGGTTCCAAGCCTTTTCGACTAACTCAGGCTCAGAGGTTGATGACTCGGCTTCAATAGCTCCCACACAGCTTGGTGGTATTGAGTCGACTGGGAACGAGTTGGGGTTCTCTAATAATGCGGCCTTGTCTCTTGGGGTGAATAATGATACTAGCAATAATCAGGGTGGCTCAACAGAGAAGCTTGCCATTGTTTCTGCTGACAACGATTGCTCTAAAAAGATAGCTGACACCTTTGGTCAGCGAACTTCTATTTACAGAGGAGTTACCAGGTAATTAACAATTGAAATTTCTGCATTAATTAATCTCCTTTCGTTCATTAATTATTTCCTTTTCCTTTTCTTTTTCTTTTTCTTTGAAGCATTAAGAGGCTTTTCTTTGAATCGTTAATTATTATGAAACTAGTTTTGTGAGAAATATTTTTTTGGTTTTCCTGCTGCTGCAGACATCGATGGACAGGCAGATATGAAGCGCATCTATGGGATAACAGCTGTAGGAGAGAGGGTCAGGCTAGAAAAGGGCGTCAAGGTCATCTCCCCCCCTCTATATATGTATATATGTATATGTATATATCAGTTCCAGTAAAGGGCCTGGGTTTTATACCATGAATCAGGAGTAGAAGTGAAGTGAAAAGAAACTTGGATTGCATCCATTCAGATTTCAAGGGGAGCCACACCCGTTTTCCTTAGTTTACTGGGTGTGGACCACAATCTGATAGATAGACTGAGGATTGTGTGTGTGTGTGTGTGTGTGTGTGTGTGTAATGGAAGGAAAATGTTCAAACTGTTACTTTTGTTTCTTTTTTTCAATTAAGTGATTGATTTGATCAGATGTGCCGCCATTTTGTTAATTTTTGGACTTTCTCTTTCTTCTCTCATCTGGGTCCCCTAGCCGCTGCAAGGTTAGGTTTGTTTGACACGACCCACGTCCACATAGTCACCATGCCTCAGGCGTTATACACATCAATGGATATGCCTTGCAGCTGCCTTTTTTCTTACTTTTGCTTTCTTTTCTTTTCTTTTTCTCAGCTACCTGCAGCAAGTAGCAGCTTAGTGTCTAGGTTTGACGAGACCACCAGCATTTCTCAACTTGAAATATATCTTTTCTTTTCAATGAAAATTTTGGCCACTTCTACTTTTTAGTAAAGCTGGTGTCTGGCATCACGGCCTATCCATTCATTCACAATCACACAGTGGCAGTGCCTTGGGAAAAATGTTGGATCAGGAATTTTTATTTTGGATTTCAAGTAATTAGAAATTGTAGTTCAAAGTTACCCTTTTGGGGTTTGATTCTTGGAGCGTGTTCAAATTCAGACTTGGACTTATTCTACATGAAGAAAGTATAACATACACTTGATAAACAGCTAACTACTAGTAGCTAGCTAGACCATTAATAAATTCTTAATGTAGAACAGTAACGATCCTTTTCTGCAGAGACAGTCACATGCAGAGACATGCTTCTTGCTTTATTTAATTTTTTCTTGCGTGGAGGAAGAAGCTCACGCTGAAACTTTTGACTATGCTTGGTTTCCCACGTTAAAATTCTTTCCTTGAACTTTTCTCTCTCTCCTCTTGCATGAACGGTGGAATCCTGCTATGTGGCTGCCACTATACTCGAACCTTTCGATATGTTCTCTACAGTATACTTAGGTAAGCTAATTAACTCCTCTCAAATTTATTTTCATCTTCAAGCTGCTATTTTCTAGTACTCATTTATACGGTTTCAGAAATAACAGACATAGTGATTGCTGTACGTTGTTCTTTTAATTTATCAGGTGGGTATGATAAGGAAGAAAAGGCAGCTAGAGCTTATGACTTGGCAGCTCTAAAATACTGGGGTCCAACTGCAACCACCAATTGCCCTGTAATGCTTATGCTTTCTATTTATTGATTCATTCTTCTCGGCAGGAGAATATATGTAGACTGTAGGGTAAACTTGTTTAGTTATTGAAGCAAGTTGGCATATCTGTCGCTGGCAGGTTTCGAATTATACTAAAGAACTGGAGGATATGAAGTATGTGTCCAAGCAAGAATTCATTGCCTCATTGAGGAGGTATGCCAACATCTAACTCTGGTTTCTTCCTTGCTCTTTTTGATGTACCTGCAGATTGTCAAGAAAAATCATCCTTGTTTTTGCAGGAAGAGTAGTGGTTTTTCACGGGGAGCCTCTATTTACAGGGGTGTCACAAGGTTTCAGTCTCTAATAGCAAATTCTTTTTCTTGATCTCATAATGCTAGCTTGCATCATATACAAGCCAGCGGCAGCATCTGCTTATATATCATATATGTTTTGCAGGCATCATCAACAGGGTCGTTGGCAAGCGAGGATAGGCCGTGTAGCTGGAAACAAGGATCTCTACCTTGGAACATTTGGTAAGGGTTAATTCTTCTCCTAAGTAAATTGATGGTCATCATACTCTTGTTTCAAAATTTTCAGCATGAGTTTATTGTAATTGATCATAAGCATGTGCAAGATTCTTGCTACCTACTGCTCGCACAGACAATTGATTGCATACACAATTATTGTATTATATTTATTGTAGTCTACAAAGTATCTTTGCATTTCCTCAAGGGCAGAAACATGAACTTATCTGATTTCTAAACCTAGTATGATTTTTCATTCGACTTGTCAGTTCTATGCATTCAATATGCTTTGTTAACTATGAGATTGTATGGTAGTAAAGTTTTTCCTGAATTAATATGAGTCACCTGATCTTTGAAATGGCAACAGCCACAGAAGAGGAAGCAGCTGAGGCGTATGATATAGCTGCCATAAAGTTTAGGGGTCTGAATGCAGTGACCAATTTTGAGATGAACCGATATAATGTTGAAGCCATCATGAAGAGTGCTCTTCCAGTTGGTGGAGCAGCAAAGCGCGTAAAGACCTCACTAGATGCCGAGCATAAACCAAATGTTAGCGACAACCACCAGCCCCAGCCACGGTGCTGCAGCTATAGCACCAACAACAACATCAATTTTGCTGCTGTTGAGCCAGCTTCTACTGAAATCTCATGTGGTATTACATTTGATGCTTCCACGGCGCTTTATCATCACAACCTCGTCCGCCACCTCCAAACCACCAACAATTTCGCAGCAACTGACTCCTCCGGTTCCACCTCATCCATGGCAACTGCAATGACTACTTTGCCACAAACAGCTGAGTATTTTACATGGCCTCACCAAACTTATTGACCAAATTGCAGTTTTGACATCAGAAATTCAGTTAACATGCAGTAGCAACAAACTTTCACTTTTTGGTGGAGCTTCTAGCTAGCTTGCTAGCTGAAAACTTTAGCTGACCCACCTTACCCTAATGTTTACCTTAACTTTTGGTGCTGGACTGGTAAAGGTATAGGAGGTTTTTTTTGGTTTAATATAGTAGTAGTTATGGCAGGATGCTGGATTTTGTATGCGACTCTTTTAAGTGGGTGTTAGATATGACCTGTTTCATTAATGATGAAGGAGATCCATCTGGTTGTGGGAAGGTTTTGAATATTCTCCAACTTTACGAGCTCGCGCCGCCGCCGCAGCCGCTCATTTATATTGTTTTGTTGTCGTTCTAAATGCCCGTATCATCACTTCAGGAGGTTGTCTCTTTTAACACTTGGATCTCTTTTGCAGCCCTTATAGTATATAGCCTTGTTTGTGGCCTCAGCTTGGTCATTAACTTATGGGCGGAAAACTACTGTTAGTCTAAAGTCAAATCTTCAACCTTCCATAGAATCCTTCGAGCTCTGTTATATCTAACTGACGACCGTCATTAGCTATCACTGTCAAATTGTCAATGGGACGCCAAACTTTGCAATTTATGTGTTTTTTTCACAAGGAATTTCTTTCATTCTATGTATGCTAGGGGTGAGGATGTTGCGTGATATTATTTTTTGGAAAAATATAAATATTTATTTTAAATTAAAATCAGATTTTAAAAGTTTGAATTGCATTGAATTAATAAAATTTTATTTTATTAAATTGAGTATTAATTTAATATTGGAATCTATTATTAACACTGAAAACTCCGTATAAACCCAATTAAAATAAAATATCAATAAAGTTAGGTGAATAATAATTTAAAAAAAATACAACGGGTAATTATTGTAAACCATAACAAAATGTATTTTTTTTTCGTGTTGTATTACCGCAAGTTTTAATTATTTTAAATATCATTTTGTTATTTATCAAGAGTCAATTTTACAAATAAAAATATATTTGTTAACAAAAAAAAAATCAAAAGGATCCAATAAAAAAGAGTTGGAGGGAAAAAAAAGATGTGAGATAATGAAAAAAGGATAAAAGAAAAACCTTGAGTTGAAAATACTTTTCATATATATCCTTGAATGTATATTGTGGGGAATGTTTTTAGGAAATTAATTGAAAAACTATATATAATTTCTTGAAGATGGTTCCACAAATTCCTTCGTAAGCCTGTTGAGTAATTTCTCATTCGCTAGATTCATAGGAGAGAGTACAGAATTATTTTTATAGTTTTATAGTTTTAGATCATTTTAATATAAAAGTAATTTTTAAAAATAATAACAAAATATTATTTTAATATATTTTCAAGTAAAAAATATTTTAACCGTGCTCGTGAATGCCTTGTTTCTAATCAAAGATAGTGTTTAATTATTATTATTGAAATGAAAAAAAATAAAAAAAATAAAAACTTTGATGTTATATCTTCATGTATTTTATATTTTAAAGGTATAGAAATAGGTACGGGAAGTGGTTATTATTTCTAGGCCTCAATAAACTTGTGCCAAACACGAAGCATCCATTTGGGATTTAATTAGAACCCTGTACAGAGAGACAGTACGATGTGAAAATATTGATTTTTTCACCCACACATGGAAGGGCATTTAGACATTTGCCTTCGCATAGAACAGCCGAAAATCGGCGGCAGCACAAGTAACAATGGCTTAAAAGTTACTAGACCAGCATCACTCCATCACAAGTTGCATATGACGATTGAGATCTTTGAGGTAAGTAGTACAAGTATAATCTTGCAAGTCACAGCCATCCAGAAGGACTGCCCTCCCTGCATTCGTCTTCTGCTTGAACTCCACAGGTGCTCCCTCGCCCCTCAAGAGCTGCACCACCTAAACTTTCCGATGTTTGTTTCAGAAACATGTATAAATCTTGGAGGGGTCTAGTGCAGGAACTTCTCTTCTCACATGGATGTAAGTAAAGGAAGTGTAGAATAATATTTCTAGCTAATTCCTAAATTTTGTATGATTATATACATATATATAAGACTGGATATAAAGCAGATTTCATACTCTGATCATTTGTGGACGTGTATTGGGTAAGTGGTGAATGCACATCAAAGCCGTAAACATGGCATGCTTCATTTCAATGGGATCATAATCATCTCCCAGCCTGGGATCAGCTAGTTCTTTAGCATTATTTGCCTCCAACAATGGTTTTGCCTGTGCATAAAATACACATTTATACATGTTGTCAAAGCTTTCTTGAAAATATTTAACAGTACTGTGATAGAAAATATATGCAGTCAAGGCAAAATGATTAGAAATGGTTATAAAAATCTGCCAGTGCAAGGATAATTTGACATGGGGATATATATATATATTGAAAACAAGGGACTCTGCATGAGTGGATCTTACCCACATCACAAGGCTCTGTCTACTTGAATCAACAGCACGGCGACCTGTTATGATCTCAAGTAACAGAACCCCATAAGCAAATACATCGGTCTTCTCATCAACAATCCCATGCATAAAGTATTCAGGAGCCAAGTATCTGAAATTTCGTTTTCTAGTTTAAAAAGACAGAATATATGTATGTATATTAAACTTAATTTGTGAAATGGATCAGAATGCTGGCAATAAATTACTGGAGTGGCTGCAAACGCCTCACCCGAATGTGCCTTCGATAGGGAAGACAATATGGTGAATCCAGTTTTCTGGAAGCCACTTTGCCAATCCAAAATCAGAAATCTGAGGAACAAACCAAATCATTCCCTACAAGAAAAGATGGAGATGGAATTAAAATACATGCTGAATTGAAAATGCACCTGAGCTTCAAAATTTGCGTTGAGCAATATGTTCGAGGCCTTGATGTCTCTATGGATAATGCGCCTTGGGCAATCATGATGGAGATACTGAAGTCCTTCTGCTATTCCTAAAGCCACCTTAAACCTTTTCTTCCATTCTAGACAATCTGATCCACCTGAAATGCTGAATCTCTCCTTATAAGAATGCGATAATTAAAATTAGATGCTAGTAAATCCTGCAACTTGATGGTCACAAATGCACAACATTTTGTTAAGAATAGAGTTAGAGACGGCACCGTGGAGCACTGACGCGAGGCTGCCATGTGGTAAAAATTCAAGGACAAGATGCAGACCACTATCAATGCTGAAACCAAGCAATCTAGCTGCATTTGGGTGATTTATATGTGCAATAATCCCAAGCTCTGATAAGAAATCACCAACTCTGTCCTCTTCCTGCTTCTCAGTTTTCATGAGCTTCTTTACAGCGACAACCTGGCCGTCAGATAAGCATCCCTTGTACACTTTTGCATGACCTCCTTCCCCGATCAAATTCTCTGTGAATATTTGATGGATAATTAGAATCGTAAGAATTATTCAGTGATGTTGATTTCGATATCAATAAATCCCCTGCATACAGACTCCGATCCTATATGCATCAAGATTTTTACTAACATTTTTAAGTTGCTGTTAAGCTATAAATGATTCACAATCCTTGCCAGGATCTGATGAATTTTAAACCTGAAATTTAGATTTATGATCCATCAACTAGTCATTTACGCAACGTCAATGTTCATCAACGTGGATTTGGACACGTAAAAATCAGCTTAATTTGTCAATCACTACTGGATTTATTTCTTAAGTTCCCAAACTGGGATAGTCTGCAACTAATAAGAAAAGCTGTAGAAAACATCTGCGAGCTATATTCATATGTCCGTGTCCATCCAAAACTCCCTCCCTGCCTGCGTAAAAGTTTTAGGCTAAAACGCTGACTCTTATTGCCATAGTCATCGAGGATATTGTAAAGTAAGTACATGGCTGCCTTGATTTTAATGCTAGGTGAGAGGTCAAGAAGTTCGGTCCCACCATCATTTTCCTCAGTCACAGGCGGCATTGACTATTCGAGGTTCGAGGCTATCTCGTTCAAAAATTCAAACGTGTAAATCATCCTTTTGTTTTCTTTTCTTGAAAATGTATCAGCAAGTACTTATATTTTCCATCACTTTCAATTATACCATTCAATAAAGAAAATCAATGGATTGTAAGTTTTTAGGCTAAATTGTAAAATATCCCCTAAATTTGAGCGAAAAAACAAATACCCCTCCAAACTACAAAAATATCTGATTTCCCCCCAAACACTATGACTTCTTGAATAAATCCCTTCCGTTAGATTTCCGATGAGAAATCGACGGAGAAATCTGAAAAAAAAACTTTCCCAATTCCTATCCTTTCCTCAACCAACTAAGGAAAACATGTTTACTAACAGAGAAAAGAGAGGAATTGAGGTGATGTTTAAGGGCATTTCTATCAATTTCTCAATGAAATCCTGATAGAAGGGACAAGTTCAAGAAATCACATTATTTAGGGGGCAAAATCCCATTCCTGTCAAATATGATCTTAAGTCTGACTCTTAAACCTTGGCCCATGAGATAAATTCTGAGATTTATGTCTCTAAAATAAGAAAGCAACCTCCAAAAACAAGACAAAGTTCTTTAAAGCGGCTACTGTTATGTTTCAACTAGCGGAAATTGGAAGCACAATTAAGCCTGGTATCAAAGTGGTGCACTGTAGCGACAAAGAAAGCAAACAAAGAAAAGAAAAGAAAATTATGTAGGCAGGCAGATATGTATGCGTATGAGAAAAATTGAAAATACCAAAAAAGGGCTCACCAGAGCTGAAATTTTCGGTAGCAGCCTCAAGCTCTAGATAATCAAAATTCCTCCATGAAGGTTTAGGCGCCATAATGCCCTCACAATCAATAAAGACATCAGCAGAATGTTGGATTCTTGCCAATTTCCTTCTCAAATTCTTCCTGGCAATAGTTTCGTATGTTGAAATCAATGGAATCACTGAAAACCTCCTCGCTGATTTCTTCTTAAATGAATCAAGTATTTGTTTCCATTGAATACCATTGCTCTCTCGTAAGATCCCCGTTCTTTCAGGGACTAATTTCTCCGTTGAACCTGAGCTGCAACTGCTGCTGCTGCTGTGATCAGAGTCCGTACCTGAAATAGGAATCTCCAATACACATCTTGGTGAAGGGTCTTCAAGGATGGGGGGCTCTGTCTTCTTGGTTATGTCATCATTTGTTTCCATTTCTGGGCTTTCTTCGGTTTCACTCCCTGGCTCATTATATGCAACAACATGAAACGACAACTTTCAGAAGAGGAACCCTGTCTTTGTAACTAATAAGAAACAGAAGGAAATGGAAAAGCCAACATACAAGAACATTAAATTTAAAAAAGAAAACAAAAACCTTTGACCCCTTTTGTTTGGTTCCTGTGAAAACAGACGGGGAAGAAGAAAAGAAAGGCAGGGAGGGAGAGATAGAGAATAAAAGCTTGCTTTTGGGTAAGGAAAGGCAAAAGCCCGAACCGAATAAAGCTATCATCATTCGTTTCTCACCTTCATTGTCTCCACAACCAAAGAAACAGAATTACAAAAAGAGAAATTCCCAGGAAAATGAGAAGAGCTCACCTTCCAAAGCCATGAAGCACTATGATTTCTGATTTCTAGCCTCAACTGAAAAGAACCAAAAGAAAAGGGTCCTTCAATCAATTCCTAGCTGTAAATTACCCAGAAATGAGAAACTTCAGAATCCAAGAAACTTGGCTACATGTTTCGGTTACTGAAAGAAAGACAGGCAAGATGCAGAGAGACAAATGGCTTTGAAAGAATAATGGTATATCTTTAAGAGTTGGTTATTCCTGGGGAGGAGAGAAGGTAGACAGCCCCGAGCTTCAAGGTGATTGGAATATATGTAATCCTATATTTATACCACTTACTGTCGGGTTAATCTCTTTCTATTTCAATTTTCATTTTTGGGATCAAACTTCATTTCTATCCCTATAGATTCATAAATGCCTCACTTCAGTCCTATATGACCCTTCTAGTTCAAAATGAGACTCGATAAGGGGCTCAGTCATCGGTTCAACCAATGGTTCTATATCTATTTTGTTGGGAACTTGTGATTTAATATATAATTGCTAATGATAACTATTAACTCACTCTACCACGGAGACTTGTTGATTAAGATTCTGTATAATACTATGGTGTTTTTTTATTTAAAAATACATCAAAATAATTTATTTTTTTAATATCAATGCAGTAAAATGATTTGAAAAAAATAAAAATAACTTAAATTCAAAAAAAATTCAAAAGTTCTTTTCAAACGTAAAAACAAATGAGTTAGAAGAAGGTTTACTTTTTTTTTTTTTTTACCTTTTGAGTTTAAATCTTTGAACTAGCATTAAATATATAATCGACTAGATGGAACAAATCGAATGAAGATTAAATTATTTGAAGAGATTTTTTATATGTGATTTTTTTTGGATGATTTTTTTTTAAAGAAAATATATATTGATATTACTATAATCATTAAATAACCTACCTATTTATTTGATTTTTTTAGATTTTAACGATTTTTATAAGATATTATAACATTTATGAGTGCTAGAGAGGAAAGAAACTTATACGGGCAAGATTTATAAGAGAGGAAAGAAATCTATGTGCATAGAGTTGGAAAAAGCTTAACAATGGGGATAGAAATGGAACATTGAGCAGTCTGCAAGGAGCAAAATATAGTTAACCTTTTAATTTCATTAATACTGCGTTGATGAAATCTCGGCCTTCTGGGTTTTAGGGCTCGCGATTTTTGCCGTGACAGACGCTTTAAAAAGTGAAAGGGAAGAGGAGAGATGGAGTGGGGGAGGAAGGGACAACAACGAATCCACTAACTCGTACATGTAATAAAAGGTTAGCTGTATTTTCCTGTTTTTTTCACGGGATATTTAAGTATAATAAAAATTATTTTAAGTTGTATTTTTAAATTAGTTCACTCACTCATTAACTGAAACCAAATTATTTTTCGAGTGATTTTATATTTTCTTGTTTTTCATATAATATTTAAATATAATAAAATATTATAATGAAAAAAATTAAATATAAATTTTTTTGCTAGCTCCATAACTTGAAATTAAAAATTCAATAAAGGAAACAAATCGACTCAACTATTAATCATTTTAGAATAATATTACGATGAAACTTTTTTGGAATTGAGATTAAAAAAAAATAAAACCAAGGATCATACTTTGTAAAAAAAAAAAAAGTTTTTCTATCATCCTTTTATTTTCCTACATGTCGGGAACATAAAGTTTTTTTTACTGATTCAGCTAACAACCCATCCGAGTCCATGTAATAACATGAGGACTGCTGAGGCTATGTTTTAAAAATTTTGAATTTTTTTTTATTAAAATTGAATATAGTTTGTATGTTTTGGATCGTTTTGATGTGCTGATGTCAAAAATAATTTTAAAAAAATAAAAAAAAATCATTGGCATACATTTTGACACGAAAAGTTATTTCAAAAATACCCGCAACCACACTGCCAAACATAATCAAAATCTCCTGGTTTTTGGACATCTGGGAACCTCAGTAATGGGGACTGCCATTGAAGTATCATTAATCTGGTCCACAAAGCTATCAAATTATGCAAGCTTCAAACACATGGTATGTTTGTTTTCACCTTTTCCTTCTCACTCTCAGTGTCGAGCACTCAATTCCCGACACACATTAACAGTTCGATTCATGATTACTTCGGACGATGAAAATCCACAGTGTCTTCACATGTGAAAATGCAGTCTTCCACCTACAGTGAAAAATGAAAATAGAACGGACAGCTTCAAAACAAGCTCAGAGACATAATTCTTAAAAGTCGTTATTAAATTGCATTTTGAGAGGTTCTGGTGGGCTTAAAGGCAGGCTAACAAAATCATCATCCCCACCGCATCTTCGTATTGTTGTCCCACTTCCTCTTCGAGAAGAAGTTTTGAGTTCGATTATTCAAAAGAGAGTCAATTCTAATTCCTAAGCACGAGCATATTTACAAAATTAATGGATTGGTGGTCCAGTTGAAACTGGGTTAGGCTCGAATTAACAAGTCAGACGAGTTCTCAAACAATGCCTCGCAAGTCCTTCGAGTGTGATTTCAAAAAGGTAATTTGAATTTCAAGTCATAACTATTAGACTCGGATGAGCTCAGAAGCTAAAAGGTTGAGATGAGTACAAGTCTGATAACTATGCTTCAAGTAAAATGTGTATTTTAAATATATTTTATTTATTTATTAGTATTTGGTTTACCCAAAACAATCAGAAGAATTTCTTATGATTAAAAGAAAAATAAAGAAAAATAACTTATGATTTTTAAGATAAAAAAATATTTTACAAGACTATCTTTGTCATAAAATCACATGACTCGTAACTCATTAATTCTAGTTATTTTTTCAAGAAAAACGTTTTTCATGAAAAATCTTTTCCGGGAACAAATTCTTTTATAAGAAACAGACAGAAACCTATTATTTCCCTTGGTGGAAAAATATTCTAAGGAGGGTGGTGTTAGATAAACTTTATGACTCGAAACCCCCCACAAAGGCAGACCATTTTTCTTAGCATTATTGACTCTTGAAAACCTTGACAAACATATATATATATATATGATTTTTTAAAAATGTATAAAAATGTATATGATTTTTTAAAAATGTATATATATAAAATCACTTATCACCGCTTCAATTTCACACACACACATATACATTTTTAAAAAATCATATATATATATAAAGTTAAAAAAATACTTTTCTAAAAAATACTTTTAAAATGTAAGGAAAAAAAAAAAGGGATGGAAAGCGGTAAAGAAGAAGATGCTTGTCATATCGAGAAAGTCACTGTCGGAAGCGTGACAAAAGTACAAAAAAAAATTGCTAAGTAGTGGGGGAGGTCATGACTAGTGGGTGAACTAATCCTTGTCAATGGACTTTTAATCTTGAAAATCTTGTTTAGATGACGTAATTTTCATAAACCCAAACCCACCTACCTCACCAATGTCATTTCAGCTAGACAAGTGCGTTTAACTGAATTCTCTGACGCACATAAACTATTGGAGCGAAGAAGAAGAAGAAGAGAAGATTCCCCCCCCCCTACACACAGTACCAGAATCAAGGTCTCTCTCTTTTTTTTGGCGTGCGTTTGTATTTTCTTACATAGTATCTTTTATATTGAAATTATTTTTTATATTACAATATTAAAACCAAAAAAATACTAAAAAGATATTAATTTAATTTATTTTTAAATTAAATATCTTTACTTAACAATATACTAAAATTATTTATTTATTAATTTTTATATTACCGTATTAAAACTATAAAAATACTAAAAAGATATTAATTTAATTTATTTTTAAATTAAATATATTTTAAAAATATATCCAAAAAAAGTTGTAAATACAAAATCAAACCTAATATTTTATTAACGAGGTTTAAATTGAATTAGGGCTCTTCTCGTAGACTTTTCAAAGATAGTCTAGAAAGTAATTGAAGGCCCTGTTTATTTTTGTATTTTAAAAAATTAATTTTTTTATTTTTTTGCTTTAAATTGATATTTTTTTGTATTTTTTAATAATTTTTAAAAAATTAAAAATATTTTTTAATATATTTTTAAATAAAAAAACACCGTAATAATTATACTGTCCTGTGCACTCAAAGGAGGGATTCGGACATAACAAGATTGTGTAAGTACTTGTGCAACGATCTCGTTAACTGGAGTTGGTGTTCGAGGTGGGACACCAACCATATATATGCCCAGGAGAGTTGATGGTTTTCAGGGGATCCCAATGACTTTGTGGGTTAGTTATTCTGGATAGATAGATGGATGGTTGCAACTGATAAATTTCAGACCATTACATTACTAGATTACTAGCACGTACCAAGTTGTGTACCATATCTATTATTTTTTTTTAGCATAAAAAAATATCCGAATGTTTCTCACCTGTTTTATAATAAAAAATAATAATTATGAAGTCAAAAGATAACAAACATTGGATGCTATATTCTTTAAATATTTATATTGTGATATATTGGAATTAGGATGGCATTTTTTTTAAGTACTAAGATGATGAAATATTTAATCAGTCTGAGTTAATTTATGAGATCATTAATTTAGATTATAATAATTTTATAAAAAATAAATCAAAATAAATTATAAAAATCAATTCCTAATCAACACAATATTTAAGGAGAAAATTAAAAAATAAATATTTTATTAAAAAATAACTCAAAAAATAATCGGGTCCATCAGAGTTAACCTGTCAAAATTGTGACTTGAATGATGAGACCGGGATAATCCCATGAAAAACAAATAAAAAAAACTACAAAACTCAATTTCAAACCAACTCAATACTAAATGATAAAATAAAAAAAATTAATAAGAAAAAACAATCCAAAAAAACAACCCAAGCAACCTTAGGTTACCTTATTAAACTCATAACCTGAGTAATGAGATTGAGATAAATTTATAAAAAATAAATTAAAATAAATTATAAAGTCTCACCCTAAACAGATTTAATATTTAAGATTGAAATCAAGAAAAATAAATAAATTAACAAGATCGGTATATAACTTAATAAAAAAAATTACAAAAAATTACGAAGCACGATTCTTAAATAAATTTAATATTAAAAAAAGTACATAAAAAATATTAAAATTTTTGAATTGTTGGAAGGGAGAAATTTTTAAAAAATAACAAATACTAATTATAGTACATAGTTTTATGTGATGTGGTTATAATAATTTAGCCGCACCCATTCATTTCTTGTTAATAGCATCTATTTCTGACTTAGCACTACAAAACAAAGCAATTGACCATGCACGCAATCACAGGTTTCATTCATGGTTGTTAAACCTGTTACGGCATGGTAGATTGACTCCACATCTAGTTGACTCACCTTCTGATCCAGGCTAAGCCTTAAAAAATATTAATTTTAAATTAATCTAGTTGATCTAACTAGTTAATTCATTATCCAGTCCGTGATTAAAATTTATTGATACTCTTTTTAAATTTGAAAACAATGTTGTTTTTTCATTAAAAAAATATTCTATTTAAAATTATAATTCAAATTTTATATCAGATCAATCCCGAGTCGAGTTTAATACCTATTATTTCATTAAGGTAAACATAAAAAAAATAAAATGATTCAAGACATTTACATATTTTTATTAAGCTGTCTGAAAATGAATTTCCCTATCAACTGTGCCTATTATTTTGGCATAGTAGAACCTTTTAATTTTTGCATGTAAAAAAAACAGTAAATTAAGGGGTATTTATTGTTGTTTAATAATATGATGCAAGATAGTGTTTTTTAATTAAAAATATAATGATACAATAAAATAATTGAAAAAAAATAAAAATAAAAATATTAATTTTATAATTTAAAAAATACTTCAAAAAAAAAAAAACTTAAATTGGAGAATGACACAAGATACAAAGGCGTAATAGGTGAGAAACTTGGGTTTGAAGTTTAAGGATTTACGTGGGCTTTGTTTAATTAATTTCATCTTTAGCCCACTTATTTTAACACGTGTCCATTTTTCTTATAGTTTTGAGCCACGAGGTGGTCCATGGTGGAAAAGGCCGACAGTCACATAGCTAATTAAAAGCCCATGCCTCTAAGAGTTTTTGTTCGTGCTATTTCCTCGCCATTATTTGGTAAAACCTCACTTCAAGTGATAAAATTAGCCCCTCTTCATGTTTTTTATAACAATTTTATTATTTCTCTTAAAATATCTCTACGAGAAAAAATCTAAACTTAATATTAGATATTATTTTTTAAAATTATTTTTTATATCAACACGCTAAAATGATAAAAAAATACATAAAAAACTAATTTAAAGCTATATTTTTTTTAAATACAGTTAAATCATAATACCAAAAGTAAATAGTTAATGAGATTGATAAAATATAAAATGGGTTTTTAAAAGGTTTGTTTTTTTTTGGTATTTTACATTTTTTTTTGTATTTTTGGTTGTGGCCGTATATGCTTTATGTTATGAACACGTGTTATTATATGGCAGAAATAACAAAAAAAAATATAACACAAATTAAAAAGTACAAGGCTCAAATTAGTAAAGTAAAAAGAAGGGGATAAAATGGTATGAAATCAAGAATAGAGGGACCGATATGATCTTATGATCAACCTTCTCCCCTCGTCGCACCTCAAAAATCCAAAACCAACAACTTCCTGTTCTCCTTTTCAATTCTCGAAGTCGAAGCTGGGAAAAAAAAAAAAAAAACAGAGACAAAACATGTCAGTGCTGGGCGACGACGGTCTGGGCTATGATCTAGCCCGGAAGCTTGAAACCCTAGGTATGTGGCGCGCTTGGCTCGGCGACTCTCTGTACTCTAATTTCCTTCATTCCCTCTCTTCTCCTACCTCATGGCAGTCCTTCATGCGAACCGACGACTCCAAATCAAAGTCCCATTTCCAGCTTCAGCTCCGAGCTCGCGCTCTCTTATTCGATAAAGCCAGCGTCTCTCTCTTTCTCAGATCCAACACTGTTGCTGCAGTTTCCAATCTCAATCCAAATTGTCAGTCCAGAATTTTAACTCCCTTTTCTTTTCTTTTAAAGATTTTCGGAGAGTGAGCCGCACTGGTTTGATTGATTTTTGTTTTGTTTTTCTTAGATTTGCAATTGCACGGTGATGATGTGTACTTCACTCTAGAGGATGAAGATCAACGACGAGAAGGGGGTGGAGTCGGGGCAACCACTAAGGTTTGTTTTGTTTCGTAATTGAATAATGTCGTCAAATCGAGCTAGTAATAATTTGTTTTAACGAAGAGGAACTCAGGCTCACGCCTTTCGTTTCGTGTTAGTAATTTCGTGTTGTATATTTGCTGTCAGAGGTATAAGAACGAAGAATTACCAGAAACATGGTATACTCAGTTTATGGAAAAGCGTAAACTTAAAAGGCCATATAGGCTATCATTCGGGGACAGAGAGTCGGACAAACGCTCACCAGAGCAAATGTCTACTTATTTTAGACTTGTTGCTAAGCACAAAAGAAGATGTCAGTATATGGGCTCTGGAAATTCTAATCTAGAAAGCACTTCAAATATGCGTTCTGGTTCTGTTTTAGATGGGTCTCACTCGGTGGATGATGACTTTGTCTTTTTCCCCGAGACAATGTTTATGTTCAACTGTGTACCCGATAGTGCAATCCCACCAATAATTAGAGCTCGAGACAATCAGAAAATAGAGTTCCGTGGAGCTTTTGATTCATTGCCTCAGACCAGAAATCCTGTAATGATAGAGAGGCTTGGTATTAGTGTGGAACAAGGTGGGAGTTTAAATCGTGGGAAAAATGGGTCTGAAGGTCATAAAAAACTCAGTGAAGAGCAAGCTTTGCAGATGTCTCAAAAGGTAGTAGCCTGCTTGCTAACAAGATTTGGTTTTGATGGCGCATCAGAAATTCCCATGGAAGTCTTCTCTCAATTGCTCAGGTGTCATATTTCTAAACTAGGCCGTATCTTGAGAGTACTTGCTGATAGCTACAGAAAGCAGTGTTCAGCAGTTGAGCTACTTAAGATGTTTCTCCAAACAGCAGGGTTTAGGTGAGTTTGAAAACCTTGAACCATTTTTCATGGTGTTTTTTTTTTTCTTTTTTCCTCTCTTCTTCTTTCATTTCATGCCATTTCTCTAAACTCCCAAGAGATATTTTGAACACAAAGCTAAATAATCAAGTATAGTTTCTAGGATGTTAATGTTATCAGATGCAACTTTGTTTAACTTGAGTCTTTCTGCAAAGGATTTAAAATGCTCATTTTGCTGCATTCGTTCCGTTAGTTACTCATGCAATTGTGCATTTATTTCATCTAATACTCATGGTATATTGGTATAAACATTTATGAAGCAAGTTTGCTATTTTTAAGAAGGTGATGACACAAGAAGGCCACATCATGTACCTCCTTTAAAGTTCTAACTAGCAGCATGCTGCTGCTTTTTAAAGGCACGTGTCATGCTGTAGCCCAGTTTGCCTGCCATCTTGCTGTTTTTTTTTTTTTTTCCTTTGGAAGTCTTCCAAAATTACCAACTTCTTGAATGTGTCTTTTGTTTCCAGCTAACTGAAACAATTGTAAGCCACAACAAAAAGCAACTGCACAAACACATAACAAAGTTGTATCCTGGCTAGAAATTATAAAAACGAAATTAGTGGATTTCTCTCATCTATGCCCATGGCCGGTGCTTTGTGCCAAAGGTGTGCCTAGTTGACAGTGCCTTTCTTATGACTTGTCCGGTGTTTAAGCTCTATAGCCTTATGCCCGATTCTTTTTTTCTTAATCAAAATGCCTAATGCTTAAGGCAAGCTTTTAACAACATTTCCCAAACTTTTTTTAATATTCAAGAAGTTACTTTTATGTAAGATTAACTCCCATACCTTAAAGAAAACTTCATCTGTGAAAACTTAAAAATGTCATGATATAATGGATTTTTTGAGCTCTGATTATTCACAAATCCCCAATCACTTGTGTATAATAATATGTATAATAGTAAATGGAGAGAAATAAAATTTGTGAAGCCCAAAGGTGTTTCTTGTGAAAATTTCAGTCATTTTAGTATGTTTCCATTTTTGTATTTTTGCCTTCGGAAATGCTGTTCTTCCTGCATTTGTTCCTTACTTTGAATGGTTACTTAGTGAGTATGCAACTGCTATCGACCTCCACAGGTTGGTCATATAGTAATTGCAGAGCAACAAATTGAAAGACCTATTGGGCCCATATCAGGTCAATGTGAGGGTCAAATGCTTAAATATTTTGATCATGCATTATGAAAAATGAATATATTTGATAGGGAACTTCAATGGCTTTGAAAGTTCAAATGACAGATAGAGTTGGTTTGATGACCAACAGCTAATGTTTTGGTCAGACACTTGGCCTTTTACCATGATACATTTGTTGGCCAATATCCAACATGATCCACCTTTAGCTTGTGTTTGTAGACCAAATTCAAGTTGAAGCAAGCTTTATAGAATGCTCAAATCATGGTTGAACCATGAATGCTGCACATGGGATTTGAAAGGTTGTTAACTTGCGCACTAAGGAAAATAAAATCAACAGATTGAAGGATGCTGCCCCTACCAGTGAAAGAGTTCTTCCATGAAGGTGATGAGGGAAACCAGCAAGGTCATTCAGAAGCATCCTCAACAAAAAGATGGAAGTTAAGAATTCCATGCAATGGTCAATAAAATGAAGGAGTTTCTTTACACTAGGTGGAAGTTTGAGAGATACTCTGATGTTTAGTTCTTTATTATGGTTTAGGTTTGGGTTTTTCTGATTTTTCTTTTGTCGGGTGGTCGAGGGCGGGGGAGGGTGTTTGGATTATGTTGGGAATTCTTTTCAGAGGAGCCTTTAAGAGGGTGATAGTGGCAATTAAATTTTGATTCACTGTTGAGCCTATGGCATGGACAATCTTTGTCTTGATTTGATTGAAGTGGAGCTGATCCTCAAACTTTTGTTTTCATTAGAGGGTGGTTGGCTCACAAAATCAGAAGGGGTGAGTCTGGAATATTATAATCAGGTTATTATTATGCACGACTCATTTCAGGAATGCTGGTTTTCAAAATTTAACTTTCCTTTACCCACAGCTTAATGGGGAGATCTTATTTTTTGAGCTATTGGGAGTTGAAATTTAACATTATGACAGATATTTTCTCTCTATTTAGGCAAGGGGCCTTCATTGTAATAGTTATATATCTTAAATACCTACAGGGCTTCCAAGAGAGAACAAGTTTGAGTATGATATTCTTCTATGTCAGCCAGACACAAAAGTCTGACATATTTTGGGTTCTCTTAGGTGTCTCATTTCCCGTAGTTATCCCGTGGAAAGCAGCATTCCATGAACCAAATGCACCTTCGTTTCATTTTGTTTTGTTGTTTTAGGGAAGAGGGTGGTGGTGGAAGGGGATAAATGAAGCTTTTCTACATGTCTGATTTGATCTAAAAGCTTTGGAAAACAGACATCATGCTTGACTTCCATGCTATTAATTATCAAATGTATGCAATGGAAATCTCTAACCTATCTTGGATCTTTGGAAGCTTCTTTTCTAGTTCCAGTATTTTTATAAAGCTTAGCAATCACATCGCTTACCTTTGCATATCCTTCAAAATTCCTCCTCAATGTTTTGTATCAAGGTCTTCTATATAGTGTAGCTTTTTATTAGTTTTGTTTCGTCTTTTCCTCAGCCAGAAAACCCAAAACCCTGTTCATCTAATCATCTCTATGAAGTCTTGAATTACTGCTATTAGTCTTGGTGATTTTATGTGGATGAGGTATCATTATCATTTAACCCCCTGAATCAATGAGCCTTTCCTCACATTCTTTTAATGTTAGACTGTTCAGCTATTGTCTGGCATATACTGCAATGTGTGGTGTGTTATTGTTTTGATATTTTTCATTATCGTGGCATAGTAGTGTTTGTATTAACCCTAGGATTTAGGCTTGTTTGCATTTAATTGCATGAAGACTCAGTGGTGATTAATTGTTCTGTTGCCTTATCTAGTAACCCCACCTTGCATTTTCATGGTACTATTGATTTTCTATCAGCCCATTATATGTAATAACTACCCCCTTTCCAACCCAATGATTCTGTCTGTTTTAAGTACTTCTGATTTTCCTTCTTTATAAACTTGGTTTTTTGTACTATTCATTTTCTATTATATCCATTGTCTAACATTTTCCCTTTTGCTGCAAGTAATTTGGTCCACTTGATGGAGATTGTTAAGGAAGGTGCTAGAAATACTGCAGAACCAACCCGCCAACAAGCACACGGAATCCAGTCACAATTTCATTCTCAGCACCAGAATCTTCTTCGACTACCTCAGCAAGTATGCAATATACATCAATATCTTTGTATTGTGATGCATTTTCCCAGTTTTGACCTTTCTGCTAAATTATTCCTTTTGGTCTCGGGGTTCTTGGGTTGGAGAAACTGATTCAAATTGTAGCTGGAACTTTTCCTTCTGGCATAAATTTGATCACGTGAAGCTTAGCACATTAAAGGAAACGGCTCTTTTCAATTTCTTTTGGTTTGAACAAATATCCTTACACCAAGTTTGTCCTCAAAAGAGAAGGGTCCTTGTGAGCTTTTATGCAGACATGTTCGGTTATTTCCTAGTACTTCATGATTGAACTCCAGTTTTTGACTAGCTGGGCTTCCAATTTTTCATATAAGCTCCCTTGGTTCTTAAAGTTCCAACACTTGAATAGCGTTCACCTCCTAGCCTCAACTGTATTTTGAGATGGTTATTGGAGAAAGTTGCCATATAACCCTGCCCATGGGGATTGTGTGGAGAGTATTAGGATGGATACCCTTTACTATCTACAGTACCTGTGGGCTCTAAAAGCTATTTTGTGTTGACCGTCACATTTCATCATATTTCTGTAACAATGTTATGATAAGTTGATGACTGGGTTTTGATCTATGATGAAGCTACAGATCCCAAGACAAATGCATCCACAGATGCAGCCAATGGTTCATTCCCAAAATTTAACATTTCAGCAGCAGCAGCATTTGGAGAGATGGCGTAGGCGCCAACCATCCACTCCTCGCCCTGGTATGGATGTGGACAAGGACAAGCCTTTGGTACAAGTAAAGGTTGAAAACCCACCGGAATTGCCGTTGGATAATAATGCCTTCAATGCTTTCAATTCCAGACAGCCACAGATGCAGATGCGGCATCAACAAATTGCTGCAATGTCAAATCTCCACGCTCAGCCTAACAATCAGCTCAGGCAGTTGGCATCCCTCCAAGTTCCCCAAATGCAAACATCGTAAGGAGAACAAATTTTGCTAGACTTGTTATGCTTGCTGGACTTCTAAGACACTATGATTTGCATGCAGGAACATGGGTATGGTGAGGGCTCCACCAGTGAAGGTTGAAGGTTTTCAGGAATTGATGGGTGGGGATGCGGCATTAAAACATGACACCGAGGAAAATAAGCTAACCTCTCCATCAAGTAAATAACTAAAGTAAGTAGTCTACAATGTATCCGTGTAGTTCAATTTGTAGGAAATATCAATACATATTCTAATTGAAGCTCTTCGCCAACATTGGGAGAGACATTCATGCCTATACCACTCTTGTACAAGAATGAGTTGGATTCAATTGTCCAATGGACAATGACGCACTGTCCAAGTTACACACGGGATTCATTAATTAAATAAAAAACGTTGTGCAGGTCACATGATAATCTTTGGCTTCTGTGGACTCCCCATATTCCCCTGGCAAGGCAAGGCAAGGCTACCCTGGCAAAGCAAGACGATTTCTCCAAGCAAATTCTGGAAGAAAGGAAGTACACGGAAGACAAGTGAAGGAAGATGGTGTCCCCATGTTGGCATTAGGATAAATATTTGACAAGTGTCTTGGGAGGTTGTTTCTCATTATTAATCCAAGTGCTAGGTATTTATTTGTCTACCACTAAATATGTAACAAGCATTTGTAATAAAAACGGATAAACCAATCTCTACATATTAGTTCTTACCCTTTCTATTATAAAAATAGGATAACACAGACAAAAAAAAATATTGTTTTTAAATATTTTTTTCTAGATCATTATTTTATGGTCCAACCAAACATTTAAAATAGTTATTTTTTCATGAAATTTGACTTTTAAGAGAATTTGTTTTCCCTAACAAGGCTTGGGTAAAATTTTCTCTCTCTCAAGGAGCGTATTTTTTGTCAAATCCGAAACTTCTTGGTCGGCAAACCTGAACCAGCTAGTCCGAATATTTATCCGAATATTTATGTTAATAATTTTTTTTTTTAACCAACTGTTTGATTTGGCTTGTTTGATTTTTTATTTATTTGGTTAAAAACTAATTCTTTATTTTTTTAACTTTTATTTTTACAAAATAAAAAAACAAAAATAAATATATTATAAAATCTCATAAAAATATTAAAAATTAAATTTATAAAACCAAACTGAAATATTTTTACAAGATTCAATTTGGATCCAGAGGCTTAACATAAAATTTTTTAAAATTTTTCATATGGAGAAACCACTTGAGTTTTAGAGATTATTTAATATTGTGATAGTTTTTATGATTTAGAAAAAAATAATTAAAAAAAATTATTTTTATTTGTAGGTGGTTGGATTAAATTATGTATCTGTTAAGATTGTAGCTAAAATTGTTATTGAATAAAAAAATAGTTCAATTTTTTTAATTAAAACTATAGTTGAAAGTGATATTGCTAGTAAAATATTTTAAAAAAACTTGTACTAATTTATTAGTTTGCAATTATATTAATATGTATTTAATACATCATAGCTACAACAATTAGACATTGCTGTTATATTTTTATTATTTTATTAAACTAGCTGCAATCTTATCACAAATATAATCAATTTGAGAAGACCTTTAGCATTCATGGCTTTGCGAACATGAAATGACATCGGTTATGTAGTCGTTAACACCATTATGATTCGAGCTTGTATTTTATAAGGATACAAAAGCATGTTTTACAAAGTTTTCCACCTATTTTTCCACACTCCAAATATACTTTCTATTATATATACATTCTATTATATAATATATCGACAAGTGTGTATGATTGAATATTTCATCTTGATTTTTTGGTTGTTCTCACCGATAAAATTCGAGCAAGTTATATCCCTCGTATTTATATAGAACTAAATATTTATATTTATTTAGATATTTATAAATTTTTTTTTATATTACCGGTTTATTTTCTTCGAGTAATTTTTTAATATATGAGAGATTGATTATCTAGACTTAGACAATCTATGCATTTATATCATTTCATCCATTTATATATATTTTTTGAACTCAAAACAATCAAAGCTACATTTTAAACCTCTATCCATTTAATTTATGAAATCAAAATCAGTAAAGTTACCAATCTCCTAAGTAATGCAACCGAGAAAGAAAAAGATTATAACCACGAGTGTTTATAAGAATCATCAATAGCAGATCAACGATTCCTGCAGCAATAAATAGGGATACAGTTTCAAAAGTGAACAAGATCTGATTATATGCTATATATTTTTAAGAATAAGCACGGTTGAAATTAAAGAAATATTAAAAAAGGAATTTACCTAGATTTTTTTGCTGAAAACACTCGGCTGTACACGAAAAAAGGAATTACAAGACTTGAAAAAAACATATTTGGCGGTGATTTCTGTAAATCTTGGTTGTTGATGGTGGTTTGTGTAATTCCGGTGATGGTTTGTGGGTTTCGCAATGTTTGTGGCTTAAAAAAAAGAAATAAATAGAGGTTGTTCAAAAAGAGAAGGAGATCAATGAAGAGGTTAAGAAAAGTGGACGATGAGAATAATTGTTTTAATGGATTCCCACGAGAGCAGGGAAGAGAGGATAGAGAGATATTGTGATCAACAAAAAGAAGAAGAAAAAAAAAAACGTCTTCTATCTTCAAGTACTTTTTACACAGGAGTTTTAAAAGCAGATCTAGAAGCATGCTTTTTGATTAAAAACTCGTGGCTGGCTTCAATTACTTTTTGCACAAGAATTTTAAAAGTAGGTGAAGCATGCTTTTGATTAACTTGTGGTTGGACCGCGTTTTGACATGAATCCCACTTTCTTAAACCTGTGTTTTGATATTTTACCAAATTATTGTGGTGATACTGCACTCACTTTCTACTGCAAAAACAATCACCCTCGTAGTCACGCCACTTTTGCCACGGAAAGAGGTTCTATTAATTAGTTCCGTGCAACTAATACTCTGAAAAAGATTCCGCTCCTTTTCCTCTTCTCCACTCAATGCAGCAGCAGCAGCAGAAGCACCACCGTCACAAGGGTCCTCCACGACAGCCGTTGATCGAGCTCCAACCGGGTCAGGTTGCATTCCGAGTAGTCTGTCATGTTTCGAAAATCGGTGGTCTCATCAGCCACTCCAGCTCCGTAATATCCCCAATCTGGCTTGAAGCCGGTTGCCTTGCTCACTGCGAGGAGGCGGTGAAGGGATCGGAGCACCGGGTGATAGTGGTGGTGGGGTCCGCGTCCCCAGAGAAGAAAATCGCGGTGGGTGAAGGTGAGACGGTGGAAGTGTCTGGAGCGCAGGAGGCGGTGGTTAGGGTTTTGGAGAGGATGTGGAGGGTGGATGGGAAGAAGGATGGTGGTGAGTACGAGGGTTATTGTGGACTTTTGGCCAATACATCGCAGATTGGTGCCGTTGTGGGTAGAGAAGGCAGGAATATCAAGAGAATGAAGAGAACTAGTGGGGCCCATATCTGGATTCTCCCGGCTCCACTATGCGCTTTGAAGGAAGATCAATTAATTCAGGTTTAATTCTTCTTTTTTCTTGTCCTACAGATTTGTCCTATAATAGTTCATGATAAATTTTGTGTTTTTGTAGGAGAGAAATATAATTTTTTATATCATAGTTTAAGAAAAATAAAATCTTTTATATTATCTGAAATGAAATTTGAAAAATTGGTGTATGAAAAAAAAAAGATTACAGGCAGTAGCACTGTGGCTGTAAAGAAAGCAGTGATTGCTGTAACTAGCTGCCTTCAAGATTATCCTCCATGCGAGAAGGATGAAATGGGTTTAGGACTTGGAGCTGTTAGGAGAAGGAGAAGTGGTTCCTCTGGTGATCCAAATGCTGAATTCTCTCCTCATTCGTGTTCCCTGCTACCCACATATTCTGAAAATATTGAAACTGATGGAGACCATAAGAAACCTAATGAACAATCACAAGTTCAATTTAGGATGATCTGCTCCCATGGTGCAGCTGGGATCATCATAGGCAAGGGAGGGTCTGTAGTCAGAGCTCTGCAAAATCAAACTGGTGCTTCTATCATCTTTGCTCCTCCTATAACCAACTCCGATGACCGTCTAGTTACTGTTTCTGCATTGGAGAACCTTGAATCATCCCACTCTCCTGCACAGAATGCACTTCTTCTTGTCTTTGATAGATCTATTGAGCATGACATTGAAAGAGCTCGTTCCTTGGGCTTGATTGAGGAAATTACCGTGACAGCGACCCTCCTGCTGCCATCAAATAGGGTCTCTTGTTTGATTGGAAGAGGAGGTAGGGTAGATTCAGAAATGATAGAAACAACTGGTGCTGATATACAGATAATGCAAGGGGACCAATTCTTTGATTTCGCTTCAAAGAATGATGCAGTAGTGCAGGTGCAATTTTTATCGTCTAACTTTTTTTTTTTTGTTGTCAAGTTATTGCGACGTTAAAAGGATTTTAGCATACAACATAAACTGGGTTGAAGTATGTCATTGAGTCTAATAATCATTGCTTAATGTGATTTTTGGTGCTGCCGTGATTTGTGCTTGCAATCAGTTATCTGCTCCTCTCCCTCCAAGAACAATCAACACTTCTTCATCACCTGTCGTTGTCATCATCTAGTTTGGTTAGCAAATTTCACCTCTTCTTGTAACATTTTCAAAGCTCTACTTGTTCTCTGCGATCAGTTGTATTTATATGTTTTTTTTTTCATTTATCTTATTATATAAAATTTTGATGTCTTTGCTGTTTGTTGTGTAGATGTGCAATATTTTAAATGTACCAAGAGTTCTGTCACTTATCGTTTGCCTTTTGTTCTTTGATATTGCCTGATGCTTTCTAAGTAGAGGATTTTTCTTGATCATCCAGGATGAAAACTGGTATTGAACTATAGATAGATACTGGAATGTTTATACCTTGTAATGGAGTGTGATCAGCCAACATGGTAAAGTATTTGGAGCTTCTATTGAAGATTTATGTCTACTTCTTTTTTTTTTTGAATTCCCAGTCCCGTATCTACCTGGTTAAAATCTTTGGTACCACCTACCTAGCGATTTATTCCCAAACTGTTATATGTTTTGCAGATTACAGGTGAGGAGAAAAATGTACAGAATGCTCTGTTTCAAGTTACCTGTAAACTGAGGGAGAATCTTTTGCCTACCGAGATGCTCAATGGATTGAGGGCAGGGAGCCCCTATAGAGGAGCGGGGGAGATCACTATGTTGCATCAATCAGCTGGCGAATCTCTCGATTCCAATCAGGAAACAAGCTTTGGAAAAAGAGTGGATCAAGTACGCGATACTCCTTCCTCATTGCTGCAGTTGCCACAGGTGAAGATTTTCTCTCCACTTGTTTGCAGTTTTAAATTATCTGAATTGAAATTTGAAAAAATTGGTGTTTGAAAAAAAAAAAAAAAGATTACAGGGAGTAGCTCTGTGGCCATAAAGAAAGCAGTGATTGATGTAACTAGCTGCCTTCAAGATTGTCCTCCATACGAGAAGGATGAGGTGGATTTAAGCCTTGGAGCTGGTAGGAGAAGAAGAAGTGGTTCCTCTGGTGAACCAATGTGTTCCCTGCTACCCACATATTCTGAAAATATTGCAACTGATGGAGACCATAAGAAACCTAATGAACAATCACAAGTTCAATTTAGGATGATCTGCTCCCATGGTGCAGCTGGGAGCATCATAGGCACGGGAGGATCCATAGTCAGAGCTCTGCAAAATCAAACTGGTGCTTCTATCAGCTTTGCTCCTCCTATAACCAACTCCGATGACCGTCTAGTTACTGTTTCTGCATTGGAGAACCTTGAATCATCGCACTCTCCTGCACAGAATGCACTTCTTCTTGTCTTTGCTAGATCTATTGAGCATGACATTGAAAGAGCTCGTTCCTTGGGCTTGATTGAGGAAATTACCGTGACAGCAACCCTCCTGCTGCCATCAAATAAGGTCTCTTGTTTGATTGGAAGAGGAGGTAGGGTAGATTCAGAAATGATAGAAACAACTGGTGCTGACATACAGATATTGCAAGGGGACCAAATCTTTGATTTCGCTTCAAAGAATGATGTAGTAGTGCAGGTGCGATTCTGATTGTCTTAATTTTTTTTTTCTGTTTTCAAGTTATTGTGAAATAAAGAGGATTTTAGTATACGACATAAACCGGGTTGAAGTATGTCATTGAGTCTAATATTTGTTGCTTAATATGATTTTTGGTGCTGCTGTGATTTGTGCTTATAAACAGTTATGTGCTCCTCTCCCTCCAAGAACAATCAACAGTTCTTCATTACCTGTCGTTGTCATCATCTAGTTTGGTTAGCAAATTTCACCTATTCTTGTAACATTTTCAAAGCACTACCAGTTCTCTGCGCATCAGTTGTATTTGTTTTTTTTTTCCATTTAACATATTATATAAAATTTTGATGTCTTTGCTGTTTGTTGTGTAGATATGCAATATTTTAAATGTACCAAGAGTTCTGTCACTTATCAGTTGCCTTTTGTTCTTTGATATTGCCTGATGCTTTCAAAGTAGATTTTTCTTGATCATCCAGGATAAAAACTGGTATAGAACTATAGATAGATACTGGAATGTTTATAACTTGTAATGGAGTGTGATCAGCCAACATGGTAAAGCATTTGGAGCTTCTATTGAAGATTTATGTCTTTTTTTTTTTTGAATTCCCAGTCCCGTAACTAGCTGGTTAAAATCTTTGGTGCCACCTACCTAGCGATTTATTCCTAAACTTTTATATGTTTTGCAGATTACAGGTGAGGAGAAAAATGTACAGAATGCTCTGTTTCAAGTTACCTGTAAACTGAGGGAGAGTCTTTTGCCTACCGAGATGCTCAATGGATTGAGTGCAGGGAGCCCCTATAGAAGAGCGAGGGAGATCACTATGTTGCATCAATCAGCTGGCGAATCTCTCGATTCCAATCAGGAAACAAGCTTTGAAAAAAGATTGGATCAATTACGCGATACTCCTTCCTCATTGCTGCAGTTGCCACAGGTGAAGATTTTCTCTTCACTTGTTTGCAGTTTTAAATTATCTGAATTGAAATTTGAAAAAATTGGTGTTTGAAAAAAAAAAAAAAGATTACAGGGAGTAGCTCTGTGGCCATAAAGAAAGCAGTGATTGATGTAACTAGCTGCCTTCAAGATTGTCCTCCATACGAGAAGGATGAGGTGGATTTAAGCCTTGGAGCTGGTAGGAGAAGAAGAAGTGGTTCCTCTGGTGAACCAATGTGTTCCCTGCTACCCACATATTCTGAAAATATTGCAACTGATGGAGACCATAAGAAACCTAATGAACAATCACAAGTTCAATTTAGGATGATCTGCTCCCATGGTGCAGCTGGGAGAATCATAGGCACAGGAGGGTCTGTAGTCAGAGCTCTGCAAAATCAAACTGGTGCTTCTATCATCTTTGCTCGTCCTATAACCAACTCCGATGACCGGCTAGTTACTGTTTCTGCATTGGAGAACCTTGAATCATCGCACTCTCCTGCACAGAATGCACTTCTTCTTGTCTTTGCTAGATCTATTGAGCATGACATTGAAAGAGCTCGTTCCTTGGGCTTGATTGAGGAAATTACCGTGACAGCAACCCTTCTGCTGCCATCAAATAGGGTCTCTTGTTTGATTGGAAGAGGAGGTAGGGTAGATTCAGAGATGATAGAAACAACTGGTGCTGATATACAGATAATGCAAGGGGATCAATTCTTTGATTTGGCTTCTAAGAATGATGCAGTAGTGCAGGTGCAATTTTTATCTGTCTTACTTTTTTTTATTAGTTTTCAAGTTATTGCGACATTAAAAGGATTTTAGCATACAACATAAACTGGGTTGAAGTATGTCATTGAGTCTAATAATCATTGCTTAATGTGATTTTTGGTGCTGCCGCTATTTGTGCTTGTAATCAGTTATCTGCTCCTCTCCCTCCAAGAACAATCAACACTTCTTCATCACCTGTCGTTGTCATCTAGTTTGGTTAGCAAATTTCACCTCTTCTTGTAACATTTTCAGAGTTTTACCAGTTCTCTGCGCATCAGTTGTATTTGGATGTTTTTTTTTCCCATTTATCTTGTTATATAAAATTTTGATGTCTTTGCTGTTTGTTGTGTAGATATGCAATATTTTAAATATACCAAGAGTTCTGTCACTTATCGGTTGCCTTTTGTTCTTTAAAATTGCCTGATGCTTTCAAAGTCGAGAATTTTTCTTGATTATCCAGGATAAAAAACTGGTATAGAACTATAAATACATACTGGTAAAGCATTTGGAGCTTCTATAGAAGATTTATGTCCTTTTGTTTTTGAATTCCCATTCCCCTACCTTCTTTTTAAAAACCTTTGGTGCCACCTGACTAGCGATTTATTCCCAAACTGTTACATGTTTTGCAGATTACTGGTGAGCACAAAAATGTACAGAATGCTCTCTTTCAAGTTACCTGTAAACTGAGGGATAATCTTTTGCCCACCAAGATGCTCAATGGATTGAGGGCGGGGAGCCCCTAGAGAAGAGCAGGGGAGAGCACTATGTTGCATCAATCAGCTGGATCAGTCAGCCGGCGAATGTCTCGATTCCAATCAGGAAACAGGTTTGGAAGAAAGAGTAGATCAAGTACGTGATCCTCCTTTACCAAACTTGCAGCAAGGGGAAGATTTTCTCTTCCCTTGTTTGCAGTTTTATATGCAGTTCAGCCCAAAAGGTTTGTAGTCATGTGGTCGCAGAAATTGCATAGTGGGCGGACAACATACAGCACAGACAATGAAAGCAGCTCAACCTCCTCTGGCAAGGTTTCAGAACTTGAAAGGGTACCGAGGGAGGTGCTTAATCAGGCACGAGGGAGTTCTGGTGGGGGAGTGTTGGATGGAGACCACTTGTCCTGAATCTCCTGATTATGTTCCAGAAGAAAATTTTAACACACTAGGAAATGAGATTTTAGCTGATTAACATAGATATGGTTTGTGTCACACTCCTGCGTGCTTGTCAATTTGAAATAGTACGCTGTAATATTTACCTGTTAATATGGAAGCATTCTTCTTATAGTCAAGGTGCTTTAGGTTGTGAAGATGATGATTTGGATAAAAAATAAAGTAGGAAAATATGACTTGGGATATTTGATTCATCGGGTGAGATGGAGAAGGAATCGATCTGTTGTGTGCTCAAGTGAGAGACAAATGAAACCTTTTCCATATTTTGCCATATTTGTTTACCTGTGGAAATAAACTAGGGCAAAGGCCAAGAGCAAGAACTCCATCAAAATTATTTAAATGAAATAAAATTATTGCTTTAATTTCTAATGTCAATGAAAGACATGGTTCAAGGCAGGGAGATTTTGGGATGTCATGACTGGTAAAATTCTTCCTTAATTTGGGGAGAGACAGATTCTTGAGATATAAAACCCTTAACATAAATAATTATTTATATAGAAAAACCTTTACTGGATTCACTTTCATTCCATCACTTCTAGTTTCAAAACAAATTATTATAAAGATTTTTATGATTATTAACTAACATATTATTATAAAGATTTTTATGATTATTAATTTATATATAAAAATTTAGTTCGGTTATTTTTTAAAATATTTTTTACATGAAAATATATCAAAATAATATTTTTTTATTTTTAAAAAATTATTTCCAACATCAACAAATCAAAATAATCTAAAAACACTAAATAATATTAATTTAAAATAAAAAAAATTTAATTTTTTTAAAATCATTTTTAAAACGTAAAACTAAACAAAAAATAAAAAAAATTAAGATTTTTTAAAATATATGAAAAATAAATTATAAAAAATAAAAAATATTATTTTAATATATTTTTAAATAAAAAAATATTTTAAAACAGCACTGTTATTTCCGTATTGATAACTGGTTTCAATCTATGATGAAGCTACAGATCCCAAGAGTCCAAGACAAGTGCATCCACAGATGCAGCCAATGGTTAATTCCCAAAATTTCAAATTTCAGCAGCATTTTAATTTATTATATATTGTTACATTAATAAAATATATTTAACCCTGCCATCTTGCTTTACAGGACTTCAAACTGATAATATAATTACCGTTAAAAAAAATGATCTCTTGAATATGAGTTGGATACTATATATATATATATATATATATATATATATATATATATATATTTAGGACCAATGACCCGATAATAAACCTGATTACCCGGGTCGTCTCCTAGGCCCGGTTCACTCACTCGTCGCGTTGGGTTTGGGGTGCCCATAAATCTTTTATTCACTCCAACACAGTTCACACCCTCACCCTCACCCTCACTCCATTTTTTTTTCCCACTCTCTTCTTTCGTTTTAGTGTCTTCGTCCTCTTTTCGAGTGGAAGGAAAGGTAAAAATAGCTGGTACACTCTAAAACAATTCCCTCCTTTTCCATCTTTCCACTCAATGCAGCACCACCAGAAGCACCACCGTCACAAGCGCCCTCCACGACAGGTGTTGATCGAGCTCCAACCGGGTCAGGTTGCATTCCGAGTAGTCTGCCATGTTTCGAAAATCGGTGCTCTTATCGGCCACTCCGGATCCGTAATATCCCAAATCCGGCTTGAAACCGGTTGCCTTGTTCACTGCGAGGAGGCCGTGAAGGGGTCGGAGCACCGGGCGATCGTGGTGGCGGGGTCCGCATCCCCAGAGAGGAAAATCGCGGTGGGCGAAGACGAGACGGTGGAAGTGTCTGCAGCGCAGGAAGCGGTGGTTAGGGTTTTGGAGAGGATGTGGGAGGTGGATGCGGTGAAAGATGGCGGTGATTGCGAGGGGTATTGTGGGCTTTTGGCCAATACTTCGCAGATTGGTGCCGTTGTGGGTAGAGAAGGCAGGAATATCAAGAGAATGAAGAGAGCTAGTGGGGCCCATATCTGGATTCTCCCGGCCCCACTTTGCGCGTTAAAGGAAGATCAATTAATTCAGGTTTTTTTCTTCTTTTTTTTGGCTACATATTTCTCGTATGATAATTCATGATAGATTTTATGTTTTTGTAGGAGAAAGTAATACAAATTTTGATATATTTAATAATTTCTTAAATCATAGTTTAAGAAAAATAAAATCTTTTATATCATCTGAAATGAAATTTGAAAAAATTGGTGTCTGAAAAAAAAAAAAAAGATTACAGGGAGTAGCACTGTGGCTGTAAAGAAAGCTGTGATTGCTATAACTAGCTGCCTTCAAGATTGTCCTCCATATGAGAAGGATGAAGTGGATTTAAGCCTTGAAGCTGTTAGGAGAAGAAGAAGTGGTTCCTCTGGTGATCCACATGCAGAATTCTTCCCTCATTTGTGTTCCCTGCTACCCACATATTCTGAAAATATTGCAACTGATAGAGACCATAAGAAACCTAACGAACAATTACAAGTTCAATTTAGGATGATCTGCTCCCATGGTGCAGCTGGGAGCATCATAGGCAAGGGAGGGTCTGTAGTCAGAGCTCTGCAAAATCAAACTGGTGCTTCTATCATCCTTGCTCCTCCTATAACCAACTCCGACGGCCGTCTAGTTACTGTTTCTGCATTGGAGAATCTTGAATCATCCCACTCTCCTGCACAGAATGCACTTCTTCTTGTCTTTGCTAGATCTATTGAGCATGACATTGAAAGAGCTCGTTCCTTGGGCTTGATTGAGGAAATTACCGTGACGGCAACCCTCCTGCTGCCATCAAATAGGGTCTCTTGTTTGATTGAAAGGGGAGGTAGGATAGATTCAGAAATGATAGAAACAACCGGTGCTGATATACAGATATTGCAAGGAGACCAATTCTTCTATTGCGCGTCAAAGAATGATGTAGTATTGCAGGTGCAATTCTGATTGTCTTAATTTTTGTTATCTGTTTTCAAGTTATTGTGAAATAAAGAGGATTATAGTAGACAACATAAACTGGGTTGAAGTATGTCATTTAGTTTAATATTTGTTGGTTAATGTGATTTTGGTGCTGCTGTGATTTGTGCTTACAAACAGTTATGTGCTCCTCTCCCTCCAAGAACAATCAACACTTCATCATCACCTGTCGTTGTCATCATCTAGTTTGGTTAGCAAATTTCACCTCTTCTTGTAACATTTTCAAAGCTCTACCAGTTCTCTGCGCATCAGTTGTATTTGTATGTTTTTTTTTTCCATTTATCTTACTATATAAATTTTTGTTGTCTTTGCTGTTTGTTGTGTTGATGTGCAATATTTTAAATGTACCAAGAGTTCTGTCACTTATCGATTGCCTTTTGTTCTTTGATATTGCCTGATGCTTTCAAAGTAAAGGATTTTTCTTGATCATCCAGGATGATAACTGGTATAGAACTATAGATAGATACTGGAATGTTTATACATTGTAATGGAGTGTTATCAGCCAACATGGTGAAGCATTTGGTGCTTCTATAGAAGATTTATTGCTTTTTTATTTTTTAATTCCCATTCCTCTACCTACTTGGCAAAACACTTTTGGTGCCATCTGCCTAGCGATTTATTTCCAAACTGTTATGTTTTTTGCAGATTACAGGTGAGTCCAAAAATGTACAGAATGCTCTGTTTCAAGTTACCAGTAAACTGAGGGATAATATTTTGCCTACCGAGATGCTCAATGGATTGAGGACTGGGAGCCCCTATAGAAGAGCGGGGGAGATCTCTAGATTGCATCAATCAGCTGACGAGTCTCTCGATTCCAATCTAGAAACAAGTTTGAAAAAAAGTGTGGATCAAGTACGAGATCCTCCTTCCTCTTGGCTGCTGTTGCCGCAGGTGAAGATTTTCTCTTCCCTTGTTTGCGGTTTTATATTAAGTTCATCCGAAAAGCTTTTTTGTCATGTGGTCACAGAAATTGCATAGAGAGCGGACAACATACAGCACAGACAATGGTAGCAGCTCAACCACCTCTGGCAAGGTTTCAGAACTAGGAAGGGCCCTGCATTTTCTTTTACCGAGAGAGGGAGGTGCTTAATCAGGCAGGAGGGAGTTCTGGTGGGGGAGTTATGGACGGAGACTACTTGCCCCGAATGTCCTGATTATGTTCCAATTTGAAATAGCACGCAGTAAGAGTTCTGGTGAGATTGAGAGGGAGTTTGGGGTGTGCTCAAGTGAGAGACAATGAAACCTTTGGCATGTATTGCATGCATAGATTTCCATTACTTCTGTGCTTTTCTGTGGGAAAAAACTAGGCCAAAAGCTAAGACCATGAGCATCCAAGGATTACTCAGAATAGAAAGCGAACTTCGATGAACTCCATCAAAATCATTTAGCTAAAAATCAAATGATTGCTTTAATTTCTAATATCAGGGAAAGACATAGTTTAAGGCAGGGAAATTTTGGGAAGTGCTCATGCCTTGACTGGTAAAATTCGTCCTTGTTTCGGGGAGAGATTATTGACATGTAAAACCCTTGAATAATTATTTATATAGAAAAACCTCCCAGTGGATTTTCGAGTTCAAAAGGGTGTGAAGGGTCATCCTCGTTTCATTATCCAAAGGCTATGATGCTAAGATAATATTTGTGAGGAACACTTGTTGGATAATAAGCAAATAATTATCAGAAATGAAAAAGATGATAATTAAAATGTGTTTTGTTTATATAGTCGTACTGATTAAAAAATTAATAATCATCACAAACTCCATCATAAAAAATAAAAAATGTAAACCAAAACCATGTTATAGCTGCATATCAATACATGTTAATGATGGAATTTAAGATTTTTATCGTTAAATTTACCAAGTATTTAGCAAAACAAACCCGCAATTAATTAGTCATGATCAGCCAGTCCTACCATATAATTTAGTACCACCAATGCAGAAAAGAAGTAAATATGCCATGATTTTTTTCTTCTAAAGATGGTGATTATATTTTATTTAATAATTAAAGATTTATCTAACGCTGACCATGGATTTGTTTGTTTACGTGATTACATTGTATTTTTTTTAATTTTAATTTATTTTATTTTAGTTTTATTTTATTTTTTCAAATCATTATAATATAGTGATGTTAAAAATAAATTTTATATAAAAATTATTATTTTAATATATTTCAAAGAAAAATATACTCTACCCATGAACTCCAATTTCAATACCACGCAAAATCTCGTGAATAGTTAACATTACACAAGAAGAAAAAGGAAACCTAATTTCTAAACACTCACAAAAAATTTCCTCATACGCATAATTAGACAGAATCAATGAATACTCGATTGAGCAATGACTCACAATTTGGCTGAGTTATTACAAGATGAAACACTTGACAGATTTATCATTAAGCACTTAGTTCACCAACGATTGAAGCAAGAATTTGTGGTCTCTGTAATGGAATCTCTTTTTTCCAGGCTCCAGTGATTTTAGTGATTCTCTCTGCGGGGATCCAGCAACCAGAGAGTTGAAGATTCTACTCGATGATTATTGTAATAACTAAGGATTTGAAATGGATTTAGCAACTGATGATTTTAAGGACATTGGAATGGAGGAAAAAGACACAGACCATTATTCTCTTCCAGACCAGTCCAGTCCAGTCCAGTCCAGTCATGTGTAAACATTAGGCACGCTGATTGTCGGAGATGCTTGGTGGATAGATCTGCTGGGAGATTCATACAACACGTACTTGAAGGAGTTTTTTTTTTTTTTTATTGGTGGGTGTCGTGTGGACCTGATATGGAAAATAAGGTGATTCTCTCCTTTGAGGTCTTATGGATATAATTTTTTTTTATTTCTTACCTTTCACAAATTATTATTATTATTATTTAGATTTTTCTATTTTCCTTTTTTATTGTTTATGCTTTGTGGGTTTGTAGGCCTTTTTTTTTATAAATAAAGTTAAATTGTTGTTGTTTTAGGACATTTTTGTTTAAAAATAATTAAAAAAACATATAAAAAACATAATTATATAAATTATGATGTTTTGAAATCCTAATGCTTAGGAATTATGTCTGAGCACTTAGTCTTGTAAAAAACATTATGTCGGATTAGATAATATGTAATTAATAAAACCCTTAATCTCATTACAATAATCCATTATATGCAACCCTTCAAGTGAATCTTGATACATACATGAACAATCATCTATTATTTATATCAAACTTATATAAAATATTGATGACAACATGTATTAATTAATTATATAAACTAAATAAATTAGCTAGCATTGGTTTAACTCAAACTTATTTAATCTATTTTAATAGTACTCTTAAATCATTATCAATTATCTATATAAATTCAAAATCCTATACATTTACTGAAATTTTCAACTCAACAATAAAATTGATAAAATATAAAACGGACCCATTAAATAAGTTATTATTTATTTCATTACAAAATACCAAAGTCATAAAATCGAAATTAATATCATCAAATTATAAAAACATATATAATTTTTCAAAATCTCAAATAAACCCTAATATTTACAAATCGTACAATAAATTTCATTGACAAAACTATAAAACAAGTAAACACACAAATAAACTACATATATACTGCAAAAATATATAATAAAAATTAACATTTTAAAATTGAGTTCAAATAAAAAATAGGTAGTTTTGCATACTTGATGTGGAAAATCCTAAAAAAAAATTGAATCAGAACATGAATACTGACAGATTGAGTGTTTGGGTGATTGAATTTATGGTCGAGAATTGATTTTGTGATAAAATTAATTTGGGGGGATCACTTGCCAAGCAATAACTTAAATATTATTGATGGATTTACAGACAAAAACTTTTATTGACAAGTTCATTTTATCATAGATCTTATTTGTATAAATGACACAACAAGGAACTAATTTGGCTTCTTCTTTTTTTAACTCCTTCTTTTGTTATTATATTTTTATTGGTATATACGGAGAGAATATTTTCATTGATGTTTACCAATAGACACAACAAACAACTAATTTGTTAGTAAAGTTCACCGCAATCTATCGATAAAAATATTTTGTTGATAATTCTGTTTATATTTGTTAATTTTATAGCAGTAATTACCATAACAAAAATATTATTGGACAAATCAATAAAGTAACATGATCACCTACTAATTAAGCATGGCTCGACTCCGTATAAAGATCAAGATGGGTCACAAGTTAAACAAATTAATTCATTTAAAAAAAAATTTATGAAAACCACATGTTAAAAAAAAAAGTCAAATTGGTCAATCTAAATTTTTAATTTGGTTATACCAGATCAAATTTCTCTATATTTTTGGGTGAACCTAAACCGATCAAGACTTTAGGTTATCCTGCCGATCGAGTTTAATAAAAGTGTACTTAAATCCTTTGTGTGGCAGGTGTTAAGTTCACAACTACTTGGAATTTTCAATGAACAAGTGTCTAGCAAGAAGACACCTTAAGAAGCACATAAAATAGCACTACTTAATTAGTAGTGGTACTCGTACCTAAGAGGAATATCACAAGAAGACTAGAATTACGACTCAAGGTAGCAAACTAATTAAGAGGGATAATATTCACAAACATTAATAATCTTGTGGTTGGCCATTGTAGGAGTAGAGACTAAGGTCCAGGGAAGTACGGGAAGTAGTGTCATTGCCATAATCACCATAGCCACAGCCGCTACTGTAATAAAAGTCTGGGTTAATATTGTTGATGTTGAAAGAGCTACTGATGTCCTCACCAAGCATGGGAAATAGAGGAAGAGTCTCAATCTTTGCAGCTGCTTCTTGTTCTTGACCAAATACAGCATAGGATGAACTGTGAGGGTTAATGTCAACCCCTGATCCATAGTTAATATTGCTCATGGATCCACTACCAGCACCATTGCTACCACCAGCTGGTGCTGAACAGTACTCCTGATGAAGCAAACAAAAGAGTTTTTTTAGACCTTTTCTGCCCCGTATCCTGTTTACAGGAAAGGAAAATGGCAGGCTTAATTCAAAGAAAAAGAAGCTGTTTTGTTCAAATTTATTATTCCAAGGAAACCAGAAAAGTTTCTGCCTTGACTGTAGATATTGTCAAGAAACTTTTTAAGGCTGTAAATCTCCATTCTACCTCTGCCTTTGTGATGGGAGTATTAAGGCAAGATCTGAGTGGATGTTGGTAAAAATTAAGGTAAATGAAAATTCACACAGCATTAGTATTCCACATGGGTGTAACTTTTATGTTGATTTCTTTCTACTTCAATGCCTAACAGCAAAAGCATATTAGATTACACCAACTTCAGCATCATCAAGAAGATCTTATCAAAGGCATAAATCACTGACATTTTCTGGGTCATCATTTCTTACCCAAGAATTCTTCTCCTGCATGGTTACCGATCCATATCCATGGCTATCTGTCTGCCCAACAGTAACCACACCGGTATTTGCAGATGAAGAAGCCGAAGAAAACCCTGCAAAATTGTCAACACAAGACACATAAAATAAACAAAAACTCAAGTCTAGCTAGCCATGATAGCACTGGAAAAGAAGGAAGCAAGTTAGAGAGGGAAATAACAACCAGGATTATTATTACTGTTGGAGTACTTGTAAGAGTAATAATCTTCAGGTTTCCAGGCAGTTCTTTGTTGCATGGGGACTTCATTGGTGAGTCTTTTCTTTTGCCGCTCACGAGCTTTATGGTTCTGAAACCAATAAAATACATTCTTGCCTTCAATCTTGCCGTACTTTCTAAGCCTAGCAGAGATCTGCTGAATCTCAGCTCCATTTGGGGACCTAACACCTTTGATGTAGTACAGTTCCTTCAATATTCTTATCTGGTCAGTAGTGGGATTCCACCTTGTACTGGTTTGCCTGCAAAGAAAGTTCCCTTTGGCGCCACCGTTATTATCCTCATTTGGTTGTTGTTGGTGAGGTTCCATGATGGATTGAGAAGCCAGAACAAAACAAAGGGAAGAGAACAAAATATCTAGAAGAGAGGATTAATTAGTTGTGAGAAATGTAAGAGGTGGGGTAGCTAGGTGTGTGGGAGAGATCATGGCTTGTGCATGAAATAGCTAGTTAGAGTCTAGGGGTTATATATATGGCCTTATGGTCTATAAAAAAGGACCAGTCTAAGAGAGGTCTATATAAGAGGCACATGAGATGGAAGGGGAGGATATATATCAGAGAAATATCTGATAGAGAAGGAGTGAAGTTGACAGTGAAGTCTTCATAAGAAGAGAAGGGACAAATGAGAGCTTAGACAGGGAGGGTATCAGTGGAATAACTTGGATCAAAAGGCTATGATATAATTAAAACTAGTCATTCAGTTTCCTTGAGAGAGACTTTAAAATGTAGAAAATTGAGGCACATATGGAGCTAGCTAGTGATATATTGGAAAGAAAGAAATTAGAAAGTAAGGAAGGAGTGAATGATCGATGCTTCTGAATGAATGAATGAATGTCACAAAACGATGTGGTGTGTTCATGTCCAGTGACACTATCATGGGCAAAACCAATTTAAAGCCTCCTTGGGGGAGAAGCAAAGCAAAAGGAAATAAAAAAATGCATGGCCATATATATGTAAAAGAAGATCAGAGGTAGTGTTCATCATGTCTTGGCCTAGCTACGAGGATCTATCTTTATATATGCCACCCATCCTTGCATTAATTAGTGCTTCTACATGTTTTTGCTTTATTACCTATATATTTATATCTTAAGATTACAATATCCTCTGCAAGAATCCCAGGAATGTAAGTAAGCATCTTAACTGGTTAATTTACGCCTTGGGGATCGACTAGCAAGGGGACCGCTGTGTTATATACTAATATTGTTCAAGTAAAAGCAAGCTCCGATTTAGCAAAGTACAGCCTGATCATAGTGATAGTGAGTGTCTAGACATGCAATTAATAAAGAGAAGCAGCTTGGAAACTGCAAATAGTACTGAAACCTGACTTCTTCACTGTCCTCGATCGGCAAGATGTTCTAATTAAGGCAATAGTTGGAACATAACCATGACCTTTGTTCGTATAATTTCTCTTTTAGTTGGAAACATGAGGAGTACTAGAATTTATCAAAAATAAATAAATAAATCAAAACCATGTTGCAGATATATCCCCGATCCTTTCATCTCTTGCTCCCTGATCATATTTTCTTCAAACCCCTCTTCCTAAGTATTTTTGTTAAGCATTATACGGAGTAGGATTTATCAAAAATATATAAATTAAGTTACTTCTTAATGTTCCCATTGTTGTTTTTTAGAAAGGAAGATTTATCAGATTAAAAGTGTTAAATTGTTAAGTAGTCTAATATATAATTGAGAAGGGTTCAATTCTTTAATACATGTATCAATTCTAATATATATAACTAATTTTATTTTCATAAAGTATCAAAATAAAACCTTGGAAATATATATTTTCTTTGCCTCAAATTAATTTATATATATTTTAAATCGTTTTGATTCTGGCATAGAACCACGTTACCAATTTGTTTAGTGAAGCAGCTGTTTTGTTCCCATCCCATTAAGAACTAGCAAATTGAGCCACTTTCATTTATAGCAGCTAAACAATTTTCTGAATCGTTGTCAACGTCTTTACTCTTGCGTGGCCTAGAAATTGAACGTGGACTAGCTAGGTCAGGCAAAATAACATCAAATTTATTAATATATAGTAACAAGAAGAGTTAGGAAGATATATAAAGGTAAGCAGTAATGTCGGCAATTGGGTTCAAAAACAATCTCACTATCACCATATCTTCATTCCTTTACACCACGAATCACCACGCCTCCCAGAAATAAATGCAGCCAGATCATTAATGCTTTGGTTACTGTCTCAGGGGTGTTTTTGAGCTAGGGCAAGGATTGTTTTTTAAAGTTTGTTTTACATGTAAATATATTAAAATAATATTTGCATGGAAAAAGGATCGTCATCATCAAGAGCTATATCATTCTTTCTTGTGTTTCCTTTTCCAAAAATAACTGAAACCCAGCATCGATATTCATAGTGCATGATCAGGCAGTGTGTGTCGACATCTCTTTTACTCCTGTGAGAAAGAGGCACATTTTCACCAGGGAAATTATGTTCCAGCCCACGCATACATTACGAAAGGGCGTATTGAAATGATTATTATTCTGCCCACAGCAAGTACCAAGCAGTCCTGTCGCCTGAGCACATATTTTTGTTTTTACTTCCCAATATCAGATTCATACTGGATCCTCCTTGGGAAAAAGAAAATCACTGCTCATGTTAGTTTTGCATATGCAAGTTCTTTGTGCCCGGCCATGGAGATCGACTTAGAGGCATGGACTCCTTCTGTCTTCAGTGCATGATTTACTACCAGGTTATCAGAACTATGGAGAAATATATGTGCTACAAGAGATTCTAAATCGAACTTCTTCTTTTTTCTTCCTACCCTTTACCTTTCTCTGAAATCCTCATTGTCTCATATGATACAATCCTGAAAAAGGCATGAGAAGCAGTAAAAGGAAATTAGTGGAAACTATTGTTTCTTGTTCCTGCCCAGAATTCCTAAATTTGGATAAAGTCTCATCATTACACAGCACATCAAGAACCATTTCAATCACTTCTGCTGTATCTTTAAGTTTTTAGGTATAATATTGTACAGTAGTATTTAATCTCTTTAAATCATGTTAAATTATAATTATTAAACCCATTATGTAAAACTCGGGTTAAGGGTTGAGCATGGGTTAGCAAAGGAAATTTAAAAGGATAAAATTTGTCATTTAAGAAAAAAAATGAGTTAATACATGGTTTTTATCAGGCTACAAGTTAACTCCTCAGGTTTACTATGTCAACTTTGAATTATTATTTTTTTAAAATTTATTTTGGTATTGTAATAGTATTTATTTCTTAAAATATTTTTTATTTCAAAATATATTATAATAAACATTTTTACACCGTAAAAACAAGAAAAAAAAAAACAAAACAAAGGTGTCTTAAACAGTTATACTCATCGGACATGGAGGTGGATCGTCCTGTGTCATCTGGGTTTAATAATAAAGCCTTGAATTTGTTTGAGTTTGACACTTCATCATAAGATGAAGCTATTTGTTTGATTTTGACACTTCATCATGAGATTTTGCTCTCCTTATCATGCATTTATTTTGGATTCTGCAATCTCTGAAATGGGATGTGGGCATTGGTGTTTGTTTCTTGGAGCCAAATAATAGCCATTGTCGTTCTCTCTTCTTGATGATCAACCTTTTTAGGCTTTGATTTGGCAGGGAAGGCTAAAAAACACATCTCTCTCTCTCTCTCTCTCTCTCATCTAACATCCTGAACTGCTGATGAACTGCTGACCTCATAAGGAATGCATTAGTGATATTGCCCAGCCGCAGGGGTACCCTTCCTTTTCTTCGGGGTAATCATCTCTTTGGCCCCTATTTTCTCCTCCCATATCTCTAAAAGATAACATCACAATATCAGTTCATATCTCTTAACCTCTCTTTCTAGCTGCCTGCTAGCAGTCTCTCGTTTCTCTTTCTTTTGCTTTCTGTCCTGTTAATTTCTAAGAAAGGGATTGGCTGCCTGCACATATATAGAACAAACCCTAGCCACAACTTTTATTAATTCTTTCACGTTTTTTAAGTTGTATATATTCATTAATTAAAAGATAAATGCTAAGAACAAAAGCAAAAGCATTTCACATTCAAACAAAAACCTTGGATGCGAAAACTTCAGTGAATATTGTTTATGCTTGCGCTGTGTAGTTTTGCAGAGCATCATAGGATGGTTTATAAACATACAAGTTGATAGCATTAGGAAGTTTTCATGGTTCCAAAGAGATTGGATCTTTTGTAGGACCACAAAGCACTGGTCTTTTTGTTAGGAGCTTGAAGCAGGGATATTTGAATAGATTATTTTGGAACCACTTTCAAGTTTTTGGCCAACTAGCTAGTTTTAACCATGCATGTTATAATTAAACCTGCTTGACTTTACATGCTAATTTAGTTCCTTGTTGGTTTGGGATTCGGCATACATTTTATTTTAAATTAAATTGAATAGCAATTATTCTTGTTAAAATTAATTGATCGGGTCGTAATCCTATCAACTTGATTAAAACTCTATTTGAATTGAATCGGATTAATCCGATTATGTCTAGAATTAATAGACTAGGTCTAATAACTTTAGTTTCAGTGACCGGATAGATTTCACACTTGTGAGCCACAAATAATGAAGTGCTCATTTAACAAAGAAAATATTATTTTTATTTCTAATTATTTTATTGAGGATAGATTTTAAAATTGATTTTTTTACAGTTACATTCTCCTTTATTATATTTACATATCAGATTTTATCATTGTTCTTTTTTATTGTTATTTTTTTTGCGTTGACAAGTCTTTTAAATTAATATTTTTTTATTTCATCATTCAATATTAAATTAAGTTTTTTAATTGACCTCGAGAGTACTGTTATTCAAGAGATTGTGAATTTGAGAGCCTAACCTACATATTTAAGAGACACCCAAGTTTTTTTTCTATTTTAAAACTCATGTTTTTTAGTTTTAACTTTTAGCATTTAATTTGATTGGATATTAGGATCCGTAATTTATTTATTTATTTTTCCTTGGATGGAATTTTTCACTTATTTTAAAAATCACTTATGTTATCATAATTCTTTATATTTGTTGTTCTTTGTTAGATTAGTCTTCCTTTTAAATAATATTTTTTAATTAAATTAAGTTAATTGCTTAATATTTGTTTGAAAAAATATTGTCTAGTATGTCACCATCTCCATTTTTTTAATTTTTTTTAAAGGTTAGATGAAAAAAAATTAGCCCACGACATAGCGTGAAACAAAAATCCATTTGTTTTATCTCTTCTTTTTCTTAAACTCATGTTTTTTTTAACTTCATCCTTCAACATTTAATTTATTTTAGAGATTGAGCTCCGTAATTTTTTTGACTTTCTATAGGATTTTTTAACTAATTTAAAAATTAAGGCCTTTTTATTTATTGTTCTTTGCTAATTTCTTTAATTATATTATTAAATTAACCTGACTTAATGGATTTAGTCAAGTCAATGACTCGAGTCTCAGATTTTTCCTTCCTTCTTTAAAAACATTGTCATCGCTTGAGCATTTTTTTTTTTGCGTTAAAACCAATTTGGTTCGGGACGCAGCATAGCATAGGCTGTCAATCTAGGTTTGCTCGAGTCTTTTTTGGGTTCTTTTCTTTTTAGTTATTTTTTTTTAATTTTAATTCCTCAATCAAGTTTTTTTAATTTATTTTGATTTGAATTCAATAAAATTATCACGAGCTCATATCCTAGATCGCGGTTAAACATGGTTGGCCTAAACTTATTTTGTCATCGTCTCACTGCTTTAAAAATAAATTTGTCGCTTAGTTTGTTACCACCTCTATATTTTAAAAGTACATCAACTTCTTGACTTCATAACATCACGGGTAAAACACTAGTTCGGAGCTGGTTTTGTAGGTTTTCATGGATATTGTAACATATCTGTGGGGGCTGTGGGAGCAAGAAAGTGAAAGAAAAGGATGGAGGATAATAATGGCATTTAATAAGATTTCATTATCAATACAATTAACATTAGGAGTTATAACGTCATAATAACTTCTTAGACGCTCCAAGGTTGAGATTAAGGTAACGTTTGGGAACGCGGCTGTAGCTGCGTTCCCAAAAAATTTTAATTTTTTTTTTGTTAAAATTTAATATAGTTTATACATTTTGGATCGTTTTAATGTACTGATGTCAAAAATAATTTTTAAAAAATAAAAAAACATTATTGACATGTATTTTAACATGAAAAGTTATTTGAAAAGCACCCGCAACCACACTGCCAAACACGCTCTAACTAAGACAATTGAAATAGCCAGGGTTGAAATAGAATGATTCTTCAGCCAAAGAAAATAATATTAAATCCGGTCCAGTCCAACACCGCAGGTTAACCTAGCATGTAACCGGACCAGGCATAAAAAAACATTCAACTCAGAATTCACCGAAGCTAATAGTAATAAACTTGCAAATCAATAATTTGTTGACACCAATCAGGTCAAGGAAATACAATTACAATACAATTCTCAAGACTTGCAGTGTAGAATATGAAAACAATATAATGCCATCTCGCGCTATTGATGTGGTGGGGTACTTCTGTCACCAATCAGCTTAACGGCACCTCAACAAAGCAGCAATCCGTCACAATTCACAAACAAGCAGCATCAAGCTAGTTGATCCAGTTCATCAAATACCGAGCCATGCTTCGAGATACGGATAATCCGATCAGGGATTTAACCAAAACCAGATCTTCAAAGGATTCCAGCTCCACAATTGTTATAGTGATGTCTAAAACCTTTGGATTCACTAATAGACAACAGACTCAATGTTGCTCTCTATTCCACCGTAAACACCCATGTAAATATTTGCTTTGATCAGAATCAAATGAAGAATGCATTAGGTATTGCTACGTATACATTAATATATTCAGCAGAACTCTCTGACACTGAAATAAACCTCAACCTCCATATCCGCTTTCCACAGAATACTCAAACATGCCAGCAATTAAATCTCGGATGTCCAAATCTGAAAGGTACAATTCAGGGCAACAGAAGGGTTGGACCTCATCCATCAGCTCTACCTATATTTTCCTTGATCCTCCGCTGATATGCAGCCGGTCGTCGACTCTGACTTGAGTAATCAGGTTCTGATTGGGAATCATTCTCTGCAAATCTCTTTCCTTCCATCTTACCCTCTTTATCAAATGGCCGCCTTTTCATGTAAGGCTCGGATTTAGGAGAATTTAACCTCCTTGTTTTATCCGGTTCGTGTGGCAATGGCTGAATTCCCTGCAAACCAGGATCTGGAATAAAACCTATAGGTCGTTTTGCTTCATCCATTTTTCTAAATGTGATTGATATCCTATAACAAATACAAGGTGGGAAAGGAGTCAAATTAAATAAACACCATTCAATAAGAACAGCTCAAGAAGATTCAAAAAGATTCAATCGCTACCTCCTTTTATGAACTGAAGGCACACAATGCTTAGCAACGTCTGCTACATTTCCATTTAAGACAAGAGCAGATCTGAAAACAAAAATGACTAAGATTTTGGTTCCATGACAACAAAGGTGGAGTATAAACAAATATCAGGACAATAATTACAAGATCATGCACAATATATTAGACAGGAAAAGAAGAAAGAAAAAAAATGATATAAAAGCAAGGAATTGATCATCAAGGATTGCACGTTAGACATACCCCACAGGAAGAGGGATTGCGATTGGACCATCAAAGTCACCCACACCCACAATCTTTAAGCGTGATCCAAATAGCATATTGCACTCGCTAAGAAAAGAGACAGTACAGAATGGTCGAACAAAATCATGGTTATCAATGTGAGGAGGTATACAGTCCCCTTCTTCATAAATGTTAACAATACAACTGTCCGGCACACAAGTCGGCGGGACAACATGCCATCTGACCAGCCTTCTGATTATCACTTTAAAAAGGTCAGGTATAGGATCTACCATTTCATCCTGGACAATGCCTGGCGGATTTCCATTTTTATCCTGCCACCATAGTGTTAATATTTCAAGTTTTAACGCTTGTGCAGTTTTGAAATTCAAATTTTTGAATTGCCATAATTCAGAACGTTGATGATATGTAGCAAAGGGATCAGAACTTACTGTTACGTGATTGTAACAACAACCAAACTGGAGAGTCACACGCCCTTTGCCCCTCATCCACTTTTGTGGAGCTGAATACGTTTGTTCTGCAAGAAAATTTCAGAAATTCCCTCCCAATTATGAACAATGATATATCAAATAATTGAACATTTTCCAGGAAGGCACATCAATTTCAGAAATGATGCAAAGAGAAAATCTTGGACATAAATTCATACCTCTACTGATGAAAGCACATCTAACAGATCAATATACTGCATGTGAAAAACAGCTAAGGCACTATTCAAAGCTAATGAGTCTACTGTGGATGTGCTCAGATCCATAGAATTAGAAGAGGAATATAAAATTCCAAAAAATTACCAATCAACACTCGAGGTGAGTTTTGACATCAGTCTGCAAATCACCATGAGTACTGAGTTGAAAGTGGAAAACCATGTCAACAACAATGTTCGACCAATTTATATCATGCACGGGAAGATACTATAGAATGGTCAAATAGATAATACCGAATAAGTTGACATCTACTTTCATAACTTCAATGTTTTATTCTTTAAGGAACAGGACAGTCAATTGTTATAGGGACCAACAAGTGTCAAATAAATGACGAAAGCTTAGATTTATTGGCATATGAAGCCACGAAGCACAAAAAGAAGATGCTTTAAACAGTCAAAATCTCTCAGTCAATTGTCACCATGGAAAATGTAGGATTTAATGAATGGTGCTAGTGTGCTATATAGTGTTCTTTGACAGTGATGAAAAACATGAACACCAATAGTTTCAACTGTGCTTTTACTAACACAAATTGACATGCATGGAATAAATATGAGTGTGCAGACATCCTAGGAACCGCAGCTATTTAGGAACATAAAACCAGTGGCCAGAGCAATTAAGCAAAAAATGTAACATAGCACATAGAAAAGAATTTCTGATTGGCTTAAGTGGAAAACTTATCAACAGATCAAATAGAATAGCCGGGGAAAGATAAAAGCTTTATGAAACCAACCTTTCAACTCTCCCTTTTTCCCTTTCTCTTTAAGAGCATACACATGATCAACAATCCTCTTCTGCTCGCAGGTACTGAAAATGTCCATGTGAAGTTGGAGACCCTGGAGAATATTAGTAAGCTTCCCATTAACCTTCTCATAACACATAAACTCCTTCTTCCTCTTCACATTCATAAACCGATTGTATTCGCTTTGCTCATACGCTAACGTAGTAGGCTTCCCAACAACCTTTGTTATCCTCAAATCACCCGCTGAATCATTCACATTAACTTCCCGTTTATTCAACTCCTGCTGTTCTAGTTCCTTCTCTTCTTTTGCAAGTTCATCATCCTGTGCCATATCCGCCCAAGACATCCCCAAGTGCCTCTCACCATGAAATCCACTAGTGGAAGCCTCCGACATGGGTGGTGTTTCAGACCACCCAGGTGTTCCATCTTTCCAACTAACTATCGAATTCGTGTCATCTTCCTCTTTCAAACTTCCCACGGAATTATTTTCACAATTACCATCAGAACAACTATTCCCGTTGGACAATTCCACTTTATCATTCAGTTTCGGAGAATCTCCACTCTTATCTTCGCCTTTGAGCTCTACAATAACTACCAAACATTCCACAACCAAAGACTCCAAATCAGTTAAAAATTCAAACAACAACAAACCTTAACTTCAACAAAAAAAATTAATAGCAATACCTACAGTTAACAGTAAACAAAAGAAACCCCTAGTTTTCAAAATATCAACACTGTAAATTAAAAAAAAAAAACTAATTTCTATAATTCAACTAATCAGTTAACATTATATTTATTATTTTAAAAAAACTGGTGTTAAGATAATAAACAAAAACAAAAAGGTTAATTCGGGAAGAAAAGGTTGTTATAACCTGATAGAGAGCGAATGCGATCGGAGAGAGTTTTGGCGCAGTCACGGCAGAGATCCCGAGAGAGGAAAGGGAGCCAGGTGGAAAGAAATTCCGAAGCGATTTTAAGTTCAGACGGTTGATATTGAACAAGGAAGGGGTCATCGTTATCGGGATTATTGAGTTCGGTCATGCCTGACTGAGTTGGTGACTCGGAGAGTAAAAAATATGGGGAGGGAGAGGGGAGAGGAGAGAGAGAGATGACTTGAAACACAAGGATTGTGGGGGAGGTGGTAGTAAAAGGTTGGTCGGTCGGGTGAGTGCTGGGTAGGAATGTTAAATTGGGAGTTTATAAGGGGTAGTTTTGGGATGAGATATATAGTTTCGATTCGTTTCTCCTTTTAATTTAAGAATATCCATATGCTCATGTATAAGAAAAATTAAATAAAATCATCAAGCGGTTTAATGATAAAAACTTCATTCTTTTAGTTATTTTAGATTTGAGCTTATTATTAAATATTATGTTCATTGAAGACTTTAATTTCAAAATTTATAGAAATTAATTAAAATATATGTAAATTAATTTAAACTAAATAAAAAAATATAAAAAATAAAAATTATCGTAACACATCATGAAGCAGTCATAGGATGAATGCTCTTTACGTGGATCGGATGGATCATATTTGTCACTTTTTTTTTCTAGATCCATTAAGTTTTTTTTAGTTTTATCTTATCAAAAAAGCTGGATTTTAAATATATTTTTTTAAATCTCAAATTACTATAATTTTCATTAAAAAAAACCCGGTTTTTCCACTATCTCTCCCAGTGTTTTAAGACCCGGCCTGGCCCGGCGGGTTGACCCGTGACCCGGTCGACCCGGGCCTGTAGCCGGGCCGGGTCTAAGCAAAAAACAGGCTGGGAATTGGCGACGGCACTGGTCAACTTCGGAGGGTCGACCGGCCTACCGGCCAAACCTAGCCGAGACTCGGGTTAATTTTTTTTGGGTTTTTTTGATGCCTCAATGTTCAGCTTTATATGCAAGAAAAATTCAGGAAAAATCTGGTAGTTCCTTCGCTAAAAGCTCCTACAAAAATAGAAGATTTTGATGCCTCAATTGTCAGCTTTATATGCATGAAAAATTCAACAGATAGAGAACTATATTGACTATTCACCAAATAAATCTGCCCGTAGTGTTCCTGAAAGCCCAGCTAGCTAGCACCCCAGCACACGATGATATCAATTTAAGTCACCACCAGTCACACAAATATGACAACCTCAAACTAGCATCTATGTATTTACAACGTAGCTCATATACCTTCCACTCAGGGATATCAACCACAGAAGTTTGACATCACTCAGTTGGACTTGACATAGCTTAGACAAAATTTTTTGCACAAATACATACAACCCAAGTGATTTGTAGTTTTTAAGGTATATCAAATAATATTGCAGATGTGCATAAAAGTAAGATGTTTTTAGTTGTCTTTCCGTTTTCTTCTTCAAATTATAAACTTATTGTTCTTTCATTTTCAAATAAAACTTGACTCGAATAAATTGGTTGAACATATTTTTATTTTTCCTTTTTCTTCCCCAGCTTTGCATACTATGAAATTGTACTGCTTTTGGACAGAGTTTGATTAAATCTTGAAAGAAGTGACAACAATCAACTTTTGTCACAATGATTAGGCTGTTTTTGATAAATCACAAAATGGATTCATGAAGAGGCCCCCTATCTTCCAGTACTCAGTTGAGAATAAGGGAAAGGAGAAAAATAGCAATATTTGCATCGCATTCCAACAATATATATTCCTTATATAATCTACTATTCTCTCCTGTGCTGTATTACATCAATTTAGAAGCACTAACCTTACAATCCATCTCATACAGCACATAATAGTTAAAACATGACAGAGTTACTCCACATTGTTTTTTATAGGTTTTTTTGGGTTGACCCGGGTTAACTCGGGTCAACCTATCTGACCCGTGACCCGGAGGGACCAGGTCAACCCATCTGACCCGTGACCCGGAGGGTCGACCGGGTCAATAACCGAGTCGGATTTTAAAACTATCATCTCTCCATTAATTTGTCTGCTTGCAAACACAGATAGGATCAATGCTTTCCCCCATCTAATCTGCCTGTTTTAAAAGGATAATATGTGGTCACTTATTCTTTTAACTATGTTATCCCACTAGTATTTTTAATTGACTGAGATAATTAAAAAAAAAATCAATCTTACTTTTAATTTTTTTTCTTAACAAGCCAAAAGGGCCATTTCGGGCGTCAGGGTACTTTCATGAAATGGCATCAAATGACAGGGTCTTCCCACAAAAAGAGACTCGGATGCCTTGCACCAAGCACACACCAACAGTAGATAAAAGGGATAAACTTTGAAGAACTTTGCTAGCTAGCTGTAAAGGCACAAGCATCTGCTCGAAAGAAGTGGGAAGATAAGAGCCTTTTAGAAAAGATTATTGACCTTACTTTGGAGAGAAGGTTATGCTGTTTTGGCTCAACAAGTTTGCTTATGCTTCCATTTTCATTATGATTGGAGGTTGGATACTTTTCCGGTTTGTAGGGCCTTCTCCTAATCTTTACCTGTAGGACACCACTCCTCTGTTCCTTCATGTCAAAGGGTTCGTAGCCAAGATAGCATTTCATGAATGAAAAGAGACTGCTTTTTTTGCTCGGGTTTATAGAGAATTTGTTGCTATGAATCGAATATGCAATCAGTTGTTACATTATCAAAGCATAAATCTACTCCGTCCAGTTTCAACGAGGTTGCTTATGCTTCGTCTCGAAGCTTTAAGCAATGTCTCCGTCATCTTGAATACGTCAAGGTGACACTCTGTTGCTGAGTTATATCCCTTCCCTCGATGAATCCCAAATGAGCAAGCATAAGGCAGGAGTAATCGCTAACAAGTTACTTCAAAATAATTGCAGTGGACAAGGAAAGAATCCATAAGAACCAATGCTCAAACCAACAAATGAAACTTTATTACTCCAGTTGAGAAAAGAAAACAAGCTTTGAATATGGAATGGAACTCTCTCTCTCCCTCTCTCTCTCTCTCTCAACACGCACGCATGTACTCACTGCTATCACATATGAAAACAAGCAAGCTTTGAATATATTCTATGTCCTTCAAATATCACCACCGCTAATTTCTAGTGCCTAATGTACGCCTATACTACTTGCATTTTTCTATAACCAGATGTTGCACAAAACTTAAACAGAACCTCAAATGAAGGGCATTGCAAGCTACTAAACTCTAGATCCTCTAGAAATTCACAGCTATAAGACATTGACTGGCTGAGGAACCATGTCTCTTTGCGTCTTACACCTGCAAAAAGCTTTCCGTATTCAGCCAAACATGACGATAGAGATATTAGGAATGATAAATTAAAACCAAAGTTTTAAGGTTTTGTTCAAAAACAGGATTGTTTCATGAAACTATGAAAGAAAACCCTTCACAACTGCTCTTTGTTATTGCCAAGAAGAGTCTGCTTAGCATTGCAAACAGTGACGAAACCAGAAAAAAGAAAGAGGACAACAAACATGCATTACACACAGAACTATGAATTGAGCAAGTTCTGCCCAAAAGACTAACACTGTAGAGCTAAGAAAATACTTTAGTTGCTCACCTGTTGCACCATGCTCGAGATGCGTAGTTATGATTGTTGCAATTTGTGGACATCCAATCTCCATTTCGCCATGGCTTGGCTCTGCTATGCAAAGCAGAAAGTATTACAATGTAATTGAGAAATTCGTTTATCAATCTCATGGTACAATATGGTGTATGCTATATGTGCATGTACAGATACTTGGAGTTATTATATTTATCCACACTCTGTTAGGTTAGAGAGAGCACTAGATTTAGTCTTCAAGCTCAACTTCCAATATTCCAAGTGATTCATCATTTTGCAGCACATTTCCTTCAAGCTCTTACTCAACAGAGTAATTTATTAGTTTTCATTTACAGATCCAGGGTGCATCTTACAGAATCAAGACCGTGAAGGTGATATATAGATCGGTTCTAGATTCAGTATTTCATGTAAGGTGTGGTCACACACACTCAAGAATAAACTTACACTTCAGCGCTTAGAATCAAAAGAGTTCTATCATTGCACCAAAGGCTGGCCCTTTCCCAGTTTATATATTTTCTCATTATTCTGTGTAGTCAGCTAACTGGGTATGTGTAGAAGGATCAGCCCAATCAACATTTACCCTTTTCCGAGGAGTGCAGGCATTGTTAATTGATGTGGAATTTGCACTGGTGCTTGCCAATTTGGAGCTAATTCTGTACTAAAACTGGGATAGGGAGCATAAACTCCCAAACATGTCTGCTTTACTTCCAATCATAATAGACAAACAACAAGCAGCACAGAGTTTCCTATTGCTATTTGCTACAAAATAATAATAATAATAATAATAATAATTGAAGCTCTGCGGGAAGAGTAATTATGGAAGCCACGATTGCATAGCCTGTCACCATTCTGCCATCCTTTTGGAATTGGAGCAAGAGGAGGTTGATTTGGAGGATTTGCATATGAAAGTCCAGAAATCTAGTTTCCACCTAAAGGCCAAGTAGAATTCTGCTGAACTCCATGATTGATTATCAACAACCCCAGCAGACCAGCTTGAATTCAAGCGTAGCGGTTGCTGAAGAGCACCATTGCCTGCTAATCCAATATTCAACCTTTGGTCAATGTATCAAAAATATGTAGTAAATAAGCAAGAAAAAGAATTTTAATCTCTATTTTTTTTAACTCGTGATTCAAGCAATTGAAAGCACTATATATAAAAAAAAATTACAAAATCCAATCCATAAAAATTAAATGTTAAAGGATGAGGTATAAAAAAAATTAATTACACAAAATGATCCAAACCAAAAAATAATAATTAAAGAATGAGGATAAAAATCAAAATAAAAGGTAAATATGAGGGTAACTTCAAATTTTTAATTGGAGAGTGAGATTGAAAAGAAAAATAACTCTAATAAAAAGACAAAAAAAATCAAAAGAATGAAGACTTTATTGGAAAAAATAAAACACAGTAAATTTAGATCGAATAGTGAAATTGAAAACAAATGAAATCTTTACAAAAGAACAGAAAAAAAAAAGAAATCAAAAGAATTAAAATTAAGTCAGTAAAAATAATACATGACAAATTAGAATTGAAAAATAAAATTAAAAACAAATAAGACTTTTATAAAAGAGGTAAGAACAAAAAAAATAAAAATCAAAAGAACAAAAACTGAAGTTGAATCACCAATAACAAAAAGGACCAAACTTTAATTATGGAAGAGGAGAGAGAGAGATAGAAAGACTTACTGGCAACAAACTGTCCACTACTATCGACATACACTGCATCAATATGAAGAAAATATGGATATAATTCCAACTACAAAATGAAAGGACATTTTTTTACCACAGGAGACGCCACACTTGTAAATTGGAGTTTGCGGACGTCTCCCCCGCATGCACCTACAACTTTTTCCATCAAAATAACATTTGATCTTTGTAAAAAGATTAAATTTCTTTAAATGAAAAGAGTAATAACAACAACAACAAAAACTTGTAGTGAAAAGATTAAAAGGCCCTTGAACGTATTATATATATATATATATTTCAAAGGTAAAGTTGTTATTTTACCGTGTTTGAAAATGAAAAAAAAATCATTTTATTCTAGTTTAAAAAAATTTGAATTTGAGGATAATTAAATAGTTTTACTGTGTATTAAAAATTATAAAAGGTACATTTACCCATGGTTAATCTTTTTAGTCATGTAAAAAAATTAAAATACCCCTAGCATTAATGCTATTGGTTTTTTTAAAGGATAAAATAATAATTATATTATTTAAATAAATGGTAAAATATGTATATATGCATCATAAATCTGCCTTCCTTTTTTTTTATCCGGTTTACTTGGTAAAATATGTGATACAAGATGGAATTTTTTTTTTTAAAAAAAAGGAATTTTTGGATCAACTTTTTTATACCGACAACAAATTATTCCTAGTCAAATCGTAAACGTGTCATACACGTACAAACTTATAGATTTATATTTTTCACGGCCTACCTACCTCTAGAAATTAACAATAACGTGAGGAGAAAAGTACTTTTATTTGAGCACAGCCAAAAAAATAATATAAATTCAAAGTGTTTTTCTTGTCGAGATACTCTTCAGGATTGTAATGTAATGGCAACAGAGTCGGGAATTTCATGCTAAGTGGCACATGAATAAGTCAAGATAAAAAACACTTCACATATATAAATATATAATTTGAAATTTCATAGTTAATAAATAATCTCTTAATTATTTTTGAAAAACCCATTTAATTTTTGGGATTTTCTGAAGCTTTGGGAGTGTAGTATTATAATATCTTGTGGGTAACTTAGTGATTTATTAATCTAAAATTTAGCTCGGACTAATTATTTTTTTTCCCACTAAAATGTTGTTGAAAAAAACTAAAATGATATTTTTAATTTTTTTAAATCATAATTGAGTTGACCGATGATTTACAAGTCAGTCCATACCTGAGCTTTGAACCTTCGAGTGTTATCTTATTACTAGGAGAGTACTCGGCGCCCCGTCAAATGCTTCCACACAATTTCTAGCACTTTGCCTCTACACTGACTCTGTTAGACTAATTCTTACAAGCAACCTCTTCTACAAGCTATCAGTTAGTAAGTGTTTACTAGTTATTATTTTGGATAAGCCTCCCCTAGATCGATTAATTTATGCACTCCTTTCCAGATTTTCAGTTTAATAAGGAAAGGAATGTAGGAATTAATCAATTTCTAGCAAATTGAAGCATCTTTCGAACGTAATTTGTACTATCAGAATATCAGTTGCTACTTGATCTACCTTGCAATTCCAAGTAACCTTCTTTGCACTAGCAGCAACCGTATTGTCCTTATCCACAGCGCAGAATTTCCCATGATTACACTGGAAGTTCATGGAAAAACTGGTTTCTTTTTCTAGACTTAGTCTTTGCATTTACATCGACGTACGTCTTTAGCACTTTCTTTCCTGTTATAAATAGGAATGCACCATCGAAGATCTTAACAACAGATACCAAAAAACACAGAAGAAGAAGAAGAAGGGCTGGCAAGCAGTAAAAAGAAGAAGATCAAGAAAAGAGCAAATGGGGTCAAGTCTATCCCTGATAGCTTCTGTTGCAATTCTACGTAGCTCCATCAATGATTTCGTTCCGCAAGAAATACGCAGTTGTTTGCAGGAATTAGCAAGTCGTTTTTCCTCAGAACTCACCATGGTTATTAGCGACTCGCATGAAGGATCAAAAAACCATCTCTTTCATGCCTTGATGATATATCTTGGCAGCAATGCTTTCTCTACATCATCTGTGCCACAACGAATCACGGTTGGCAAGAACGAAAACATCAAGGCACTGGCGTATGGCCTCGACAGGAATTGCAAGATTGCCGACACCTTCCATGGTGTGGACATGAAGTGGTCTTACTGCAGTGAATTCAATCCAGCACTCCAGTATGAGTTGAAATGGTATGAACTTCGTTTTCATAAGCGACACGCGAGTATGGTCAGGAACAAGTATCTGCCTTACATTATTGAAATGGCTAAGAAAATTAAGGATCAAAACAGGGTAGTTAAGTTCTACACTACTCGCGGGGGACGCGATGGATGGAGCTGTAAGGGGATCAATTTGGATCACCCTATGACTTTCAATACGCTAGCAATGGATGGAAACCTCAAACAGAAAGTTATAGAGGATCTTGATAGATTCATCAAAGGAAAGAACTATTACAGGAAGATTGGTAAGGTATGGAAACGGGGCTATTTATTGTATGGCCCTCCAGGAACTGGGAAATCAAGCTTGATAGCAGCCATGGCCAACCATCTTAATTTTGACATCTACAGCTTGAACTTGTCCGCTGTCAGTTCTGATTCTTCCCTGGAGTTTTTGTTGCTTCACATGTCCAATCGTTCAATTCTCGTGGTTGAAGATATCGACTGCTCGATTGAGCTACAGAATCGTCAAGCCGGGGAGCATCCATCGGATCCTGATAAAACTCCTAGAAAGCCTCAGGTAGGATTCTTTTATATTTCCTTTTCCGATTCCACATAAAAAGTATTTTCTCAACTACTCAAGTCTAAGATATTGTTATTTATTTAGTCAAATCACGTATCAAATCTCTGGAGATCAGTACTGTTAGACTTGTATATATTTAATTTCGCCTGGTTAAGGTTAGATACCCGACGACATGGTACTTCAGAACTGAAGCTATGTTTGTTCTTGTCAGGAAAAGGTTGTGACACTCTCTGGACTTCTCAACGCCATTGATGGCCTATTGTCCTGCTGTGGAGATGAAAGGGTTATAGTTTTCACTACTAACTACAAAGATCGAATCGATCCTGCCTTACTAAGAGCAGGCCGAATGGACATGCACATTAATCTTTCATATTGCACATTCTCCACCTTCAAGCAGCTTGCAGCCAATTACTTGGACATATGGAACCACGATCTTTTTCCTCGCATTGAAAAGCTTATTTCAGAAGTTCAAGTTAGCCCAGCTGAAGTTGCTGGTGAACTAATGAAGATTAGAAATCCTAAAACCTGTCTCGAGGGCCTCAGCAGGTTTTTGGAAAGCAAAGTAAGTCCCTGACCTCATCAGTTTATGTTTATTCCCGGCAAACAAGTTGCATGATGTAGCAATATAATTAAATTTCTGACAAAATCTAGCAGAGTCCTGCAAAGGGTACAGAGATTTTGCGCCTCTTATGCAACTTGGATCATTCACCATTATTTTTTGCTTCCTGTATTGTATTTATCAGAGAGAAGCAGCAAAATCCTCAGCTCCTCCTACTTCGGTACCTGAAGGTGTTGGGGATGAACCAGGTGGTGTGTAACCGGCCGTGGTCACCATCAATCACGGCCATGAAGGTGGAGCCCAGCTACGAAGTATACGGCGAATAAACTGGCTAAAAGATTGCAAGATATGTGATCAATAAAATTGGTCAATGGGATATAACCCAGGAGATACATTCTGTTGTGTTTAAGGAATAAATTTCAACAAGTCAAATATTAGGACAATTTGGTTGTCTTGAAGGTCATGTGAACATTTTCAATAATCTAGAATTCTTTCTGGTAGGAGTTCCGGACTACCTCGAATCTGTCTCAGAATCGTTCTTATTGTAATTTTCCAATTTATAATTATAATTATTGAGTAATTTATTCTTCCATTTTTACTTGAGACAGAATACCGACTCCCTGTATGCCAATAGATTTTCTCATGCTTGTGCAGAGCATTCATTTGTTTTTCCAAGTATTATGGAATGTGTTATTTTCATAGTATCGGCTATTAATTTTAATTTGGCATTCCAACATTTTCAATTGAATAGTTCTACCAGAGTGCATAAACATGAATGTTCTGGTGAAGCTTTCTTTTTTTAAGGATGATTAACCAAACCTTTGTAAAGCTGTGGTCGGGTCGAAACTCGGTTTCAACTACACTGCATGACGCCACCAAATAGATTTTAATAGCTTACCATAAAGTAATTTTATATGCAAATATAAACCTAGATTGTATTGTTTATAGCTTTATTTTTTCCATTCAACTTGCTTTTTAAAATATTTTTTGAACTTTTTTTAATTTGAAAAAACATCAAATTAATTTTTTATATAATTTTTTATAATCTTGAATTCACGATATTAAAAATAATATATATATATATAAAATATTATTGTAAAAATACTTTACATCCTCATCACCAAACATATAGTTATGCAATCGTTGATTGAAAGGTTGCTATTTCATACACATGAGTACATGATTAAGCAACTTAGGTGGCTTTTATGTAAGAGATGCCGTGAAGGTTGTAATCTCTTCCATGTCTCCAACAAATCATAGTTTTTTTTAGTTCGGATCGTGAACTCAGGATCTGAGTTAAAAAAAAAAAAAGTAAAAATTTGAGCTGGTCGGACAAATTCTAGTAAAAAATCTAGTTATAACTTGTTAATTATTTTTTTTTAATAAAAACAACGTAGTTTTGCTTTATAAAAAAATTAAAATTAAGCTGAAATAATTTAATAATTTAGTCAAATATTGTGACCTCAACCTTGTACAGATGATCAGATTGAATTTAAAAACTATGTAATAAATTGTACCAATTACTCAAATCTTGGAAATTAAACAGGTTTCAAGGAATACTCGATATTATAAATTCTAGACAGATATAGGCTAAAATTAACGTTCGGGCTTTAATTTTTTGAGTATATTTCTTTTATAAATAACCAATCACAACACTATAAATATTAAAAATAGCAAGCGTTAATTTGTATGGCAGCATATAAAAAGAGGGAAAATAATTTATAATAAATTAAATTAAATTAAATCTTTTTGTGTATAGTTATGGTAGGAATGTAGTTTTTATTAACCTGGATATAAATAAATTTTGATATCCATCACTCTAAAAATTTATCATTCGAGTTTCACCCATAGTTTTAAGATCCGGTCCGGTGGCCAGCCCGGGTTCCGGGTTTTGACTGGGTCGGCCGGGTCAATTCTTTTAAAAAAATCAAAACGACGTTGTTTTAGTAAAAAACAAAAATCAACGGATTTGTCACCGAGTCTTGCCGGTCACCGGGTCGACTCGGACTGGATTTTAAAACTATGATTTCACCTAAACCCAATCCATACAATAATTATTTGTTAAATATCAAATTTGATAATATCTGTTTGAACGGAAATCCATCAAGTTGGAGTAAAACTACTATCCTTTCGTGCAGCCTCTTGTAAATGTAAGGGTTAATTATCACTATCAATCTAGTAGATAGTCTAGTGATAAAAATTTGGGATCAAAAGATTTGTTTTCCCTGTAATCTTAGATTCGAGTCATGTGGTTACTAATGTAATGGTCATTGGAAGCTTATATGATCGTTAATTTCAGGGCATGTGAAATTAGTCAAGGTGCGCATAAGCTGGCCGGGACACCCACGTTAATAATAATAAAAAAAGAGTTCATTACCACTAATTTTTTAGGATAACTTAATTGGTTAGGTTTTGAGTTTATTTTTAAATAGTCACAAGTTCGAGTCTTTTTAATGTCATTAAAAATTTATATAGTTATTAACTTTAAGGCTTATAGGATAACTTTTTACAATAATTTTTTTTTTTTTTTTTAGTGAAGGAAGACTCAACTTTCAATGACTTATAGTTTTTTCAATTAAAATTATGTAATGGAGAATGATAGCTCGATGCACGTTGAACTTCTCTTACAAAAAAAAAAAAAACCCTATTTAAAATGCTATTTAGCTAGAATCACTAATTTTTTTAGTGTAAAATACTTTTTTTAAAAGCACAATACGCTAGCATATAGTAAAATAAAAGGCATCTCGAGGCTGAAAAAATGAAAATTAAAATGTAGTTTTTATTTTTATTCCTTTTCCTTTCATTGCATGATTTTAAAACCAGAATTGGTAAAACAAGTTAACCCAAAAACTAAACTGATATGGATTGAAAAAACAGAGAAAAAAATTGATATAATTTAACTCGGTTAAAAATTTAAATTCACTCACAACTTATTTAAATTTTTATTAAAAACATGTTATTTTTTTAATAAAAATAATAGTATTTTAATTTTTGTTTAAATTATATTTTAGATATCTAAATTAACTATCTTAATTCACAACTCAAACCTTAGCTTAAACGATCCTCGGTGAGTTTTAAAATTGTTCTTCGTTAAAGAGCAGAAACAGCATAATTACACTAGTAGATGCTAGAGTAAATAATCTAAGGAGGCAAAACTCCACGCTGGCAATCCTATATCCTGTTTATCTCCGTATCCGTTAGATCGATTTAACAAACGGTTATTACAAAAGCACCCGCTTGACGCGGATTAAACCATGGATAGAACATAATCCTACGGATATTACAGCTAGAAGGAAGCCATGCTGGCAATCTCAGGCATCCTTTAAACCTCGTTAAAACATCCGTCAGATGATAACCAACCAACGGTGGATATTAAACCACCAAAAACACAAATCTGCTCTACCGCCAAAACAACTGCCTTTTCTGAAGAGCTCTGCCTCGTATAAATACCCGGCCAAGCTTCTCTATGAAAATCACCATTCAAGCACAAAAAAGAAGAGAAGAAGCTCTCTCCCTGTTAGATTTTCCGAGAAAACAGGAAAGTTTGCGAAGATGTCGGGAAGAGGAAAGGGCGGAAAGGGGCTGGGAAAGGGAGGTGCAAAGAGGCACAGGAAGGTGTTGAGAGATAACATCCAAGGAATCACAAAGCCAGCAATTAGAAGGCTAGCAAGAAGAGGAGGTGTGAAGAGAATTAGTGGGCTGATTTACGAGGAAACTAGAGGGGTTTTGAAGATCTTCCTTGAGAATGTGATTCGTGATGCTGTTACTTATACAGAACATGCTAGGAGAAAGACTGTCACTGCCATGGATGTTGTCTATGCTCTTAAGAGGCAAGGTCGTACTTTGTATGGGTTTGGGGGTTAGGATTTATCGGGTCTTCTATTTTGCTTGTATTATTTTCCTTCCTTGGGAATTTAGATCTTCTATGGGCTGGAATTGAAAAACTGGATCTGTAATTGAAACAATTTGTTAATCATGATTCAGCTGTTGCCATTTTAGGCCAAAATTGCTTGCTTCGCTTTAATTCTTTTTGGACTTGATGCTACAAAATGCTCCGATAAGTGGTTTCTTGTGAGATTTGAGAAACTGGTCTCCGAGGGTTTATGAGAAAGAATCAACAATTTCTCGGTCTGACATAAAAGAGTAATTGGTGTGATGTAGTCAAGCTGTTTGATGTTTGGTCCGTGAAGGGTTTTGATTGAAGAAACTGTACTGTCTGTTTATTTTTTCCGTTACCTTGGTGAAGGAGCACTGTAATTATCTCATGTTATATTAGAGCAAAAGGGCACTAGTCTTGTCAATTAAGCCTTGTCTCTTATTTTTGCACCAATTTTTCATGAAGATTTGCAGAAGTGATGTGTAATTTTTTTTGCCAGTAGCTTGTTTTGTGGAAGGGCTAGAATCTGTGAAATGGAATGGCATGTAAGGAAAAATATAGCGATGGTGAAATGGAAAATATAGGTAATTGCTTTGATATTAATTAAGAAACAAGCTTGAGGGTAATGGCTCCAACGTGTATAATTAAGGGAAAATCACCACCATTAGTTTTGAAATCCATTGTTTGGATACCTTCATCAGCTAGTTATTTTTTTTAAAAAAAAAAATAATAAAACAAATGATTCATAACACATGAAAATTAAAATCCAACAATTGCTGGTTTAATTTCATAAACAGAACAACGGTCTCTTTATCAATATAATTATCCCAAATTTTTTTAGTTTTAATTTTTATAAATATTTCTAGTCAATTTTCACAAAAAATAATTTTCTCTTACTCGTTTGATTTAAATAGGAGATAATAGAATAATAAGAAAATCTATCTGCCTTCTAAACCAAGATACCAACTCCTGTGGACCTTTTTTTTTTTTGGGTTGTCTGGAAAGTAAATTTATTTTATTTTTATATTTGATAGTATTATAAAAAATAAATTAAAAATATTTTTTAGTATTTTATTATTTCATGAAAAAATAAATTGAAAAGTAATTTTTTTAATTTTATTCTAAATTTATATATAAAAAATAGGAACTAATAGATAAAAATATTGAAGAAAAATAAAATTAAAAAATATATAGTTTCATAAATTATTTCAAATAAAATAAATAACAATAAAATAATAGAATCAAATTTTATATTTAAAAAAAGTTGAAAGATAATGAAATTTAAAAATAATAATGAAATTTTATAAATTATTTCAAATAAAATAAATAATAAAAAAATATGGATCAAATATGAAAAATAAAAACTTTAATCAATAAAAAAATGATAAAATCAAAAGAAAAGGGATGAAAATTGATATAAAATTAAAATTAAATTAAATTCTAAAAAACATAATTAAAAAAGATATATAACACAATATATAATAATAAAAAAATTAATGATTAAATTTGATATAATTAACGAATAATAATATATATATTTTTTTATTTTTTTACAAGTTCTGAAAGTTGTATTATATTTAAAATAGGTAAACAAACTAAATTTTTTAAAACTAAAAAGTAATTTTTATTAACCAGATTTTTTAAAATAGTAAATAAATATAAAAAAGATTAAAAAATAATTCCTATTACTTTCCATCAAACAAATATAGTCTTGACTCTTGATCCGAATTGATATTCAATAAGATCTCACCCGAGACCGATTCCAAAGCCGAGATCCGGAATGGAATGGTTGATTTGACTTCGCAACCCCTACCACCTTCTAATTCTTTCAATACTCCGGTGCTGGTGGCTGACAAAAAGAAAGAGATAACACAATTAGTCAATTCTACACCCACTAATAACTATGAGAGAGAAATTACACAACTTTTTTCAACAAAATACTTTGAATATTTTTTTTAAGATGTAATATCCTATAAGCTTTAATTTAATTTAAGATGTATATTACATTTTTTATTATTTAACATTGAACATGAAAAATAATTATAACATCAGAACAATTCAGTTTAAGGTCTCTTAAATTATTTTAATCTATAAGTTGAGTTCCGTTTCATTTACATTTTTATTATTTTTTCAAATAAGACCTAAATAAAAATATAATTTATGTGGTATTTTTTGAAAAATGTGGAGTATAATCAAGAATTTAAAATAAATATGTAGCAAATATATAGAATATCACACACACACATTGTTTTTATGATTTTTCTTACATTATAATACTAGCATTCTTTTTTAATTAATTCTTGCAATGTGAATGCAGACGGCTAGGTCTCTAGTAATTATAATTTCTTCAATTATGAAGAGTGCTGTGTAGATTTTCCAATGTAATTTTTTTGAAATAGCTTATACATTTATCCAAAATTATTGTTCAAAGTTGCGTATAAGGATCTTTATAAAAGTAATTTAAAATGTATACAGGTTTATATAATATTTAAAGTATTGTTCTAAAATATTAATTGACCTCTATAGCATGAATCACGATGAACAATATAAAAATAAAACAATAATAATTTACAATAACTATGTAAGCATGTCTAGATCCCTTATGTCATCCGTTTGTATAAAAAAAAAATGAAACAAGAGAAAAAATTTAAATCAAAAAAATTAGATCATAATTTTCTATGATGTGTATACATATATATATCTTTTGTTTTTGTTTAAACCAATTAAAAGCTCTTATTATAAGCTTTAATGTAAGAGATACATTTAATATTTTTCATTAAAAAAGAGAAATTAAAAAAAAAAGTAGGGAAATTGTCTCAATGCTTGACCCATCATCTTCGAAGTTGTTTAAAAGTTTAGTGATAGTATAATAGTTGAATTATGTGTAGTTTATATCTTTATTTATTTTTTAAATCAAGCCTTTTAGCAACAAAATCATGAACTTGACTAGTACAACTTTGTAATATTACTTTAAAATTGAATGTTGATTAATAATGTGGAATATACAAATCCTAAATTGATTTTTTTTCGTCTTATTATAATATTTTTTTAATTGATTTTAATAAGTATAATGTAAAACGCGTTTTAAGCTAATAAGAAATAATTTAGATTTTTAATACTTTAATATACAAATCTTATATTTGAGTCGATAACCTTCTTTCATTGAGAAAGAATTCCTTATTGTTATTGTTCAAATACAATCCAAATAGTATTAATAAAAATAATTACATAATTACCATAATATTTCAACAGATGATTATATAAAATAAAATATTCGGATTATTAAAATCAGATTATGTTGAAAACAAGTAAGATTGAATATAAAATTAAGTGTGTATTTGTTATTATGATGCGTAATAATTTTTATTTGAAAAGTTTGTAAGTTTATTTGTAAGATTTTTAATATAATTACATCTAAATCATAAAAAATATAAAAATAATATTAATTTAATATATTTTTATATCAAATTCATAAAAAAACAGAAATCACCGTGCTTTTAATCATCCACCAATAGCAAAAGATAGATTTATGAAGTTTAGAAAAGTAGAATAATTGTGTAGAGTCTGTAGACTATATTTCACTCTCTAAAAAAAAAAAAATAGAACAATAAAAAGCAAATAACAATTTGTATTTAATTACTTACAAATACAAGCTGACTATACCACAAAATAAAATGTATTTCGCAATATAAAAATTATGTCTTTGAAACCATTTTAAACAAATTAATCTTAATTGATTCATAAATTGATCCAAGATATAAATTAAAAAAACAATTTCATAAAACATGTTAAATATTTTTAAAATATATGTAAACCCAATAGTGAGTTTTTCAAGTTTTATAAGTACCCGTTTAGCATTATAAATACGATTTTATGAAAAATAATTGTTTTTATGTTATTTTAATACAATTAAAAAATATTAATTTTATATATTTTCAAATAAAAATTACTTTAAAGAACAAACCCTTTTCCTATCTCAACAACTCTCGTATTTATCTTAATCCTTTTTTATTTATATTCATTGCTGAAAATATTATATTTATACCAATCTCTCTCTCTCTCTCTCTCTCTCTCTCTCTCTCTCTCTCTCTATATATATATATATATATATATATATATATATATATATTAAAAATTTAGGTTTTCTAAAGCTAACACTCTTTATTCTCTTCTCTGCCATCCCGCTCTGTCCTCTCCGGCGGCTTTCTCTTGTCGTTGCCATCCTGCTCTTTCCCCTCCGGCAGCTTGCTCTTGCCACCACCATTCAGGTAAACATCTGCGTTGTCTGTCAATTAACCCCATAGTGCATATTCTGGTGCCATAGATCTCTTCACCGTGCCTAGCTAACCCAAGACCAGATATTTTAGGATTTTAGATCCCCATTATTGTCCACGTATAACCTACCGAAATGTAGCTTGAACTCAAAATTCCATATGCATATGTCTGCATGAATTAAAATTCCAGAAATACAACAGCTACGCTGAAATTTTGAAATATCCCAATTTAGCTTTTTTTACATCTCTTGGCAAAGCTAATGTTTTGCTTGATAAAAATGATGAACTGATTGGGCAAAAGACTCTGCAAGGAATGGTTAAAACACCCCTGAAATAATAGTTCTTCCGTTTTATATATAGTTATTCTCATTCTATATATCTTTTAATGATCAATTTAAGTATTCTTTTTAATGTGTTTGTTTATGTAATTTTTTATAATTAGTGCTTATATTTCTTTTGAGTAAGAAACTAATTATACAATAATTTTGGTAATTTTAAAATGTTTGGGCCATCAAGTTATAAATTTCTATCTAGACATATAACATTGTGCCAAAAATTTTTATTTGCTTTATATAACTAGTCAAATAATTGCTTGTCAGCTGTTATGTGCCTAAAAAGATGGAAACTATAATGATTATTGAAAATATTATATTTTGTCATGCAAATTTTTTTAAAAATAATTATTAACAGACTTCTAAACCCATTTAAATCCTGTATTTATCTTTTATCATTTTTTATTCATATTCATAGTTGAAAATATTATATTTCTAAAACCTAACTCCTTCTACTTTCTCCGGCGGCTTGCTCCTGTCGCTGCCATCCTGCTCTTTCCCCTCCGGCGGCTTGCTCTTGCCTCCACCATTCAGGTAAGCATCTGCGTTGTCTGTCAATTAACCCCACAGTGCATATTCTAGTGCCATAGATCTCTTCACCGTGCCTAGCTAACCCAAGACCAGATATTCTAGGATTTTAGATCCCCATTACTGTCCACGTAAAAACAACTACCGTAATGTATAAGTTTGAACTCAAAACTCCATATGCATATGTTTGCATCCATTCAAATTTCAGATATAAAACAACGACGCTGAAATTTTGAAATATCCCAATTTATCTTTTTTTTACATCTCTTGGCGAAGCTAATGTTTTGTTTGAAAAAAATGGATGAACTGATTGGGTAAAAGATTCTGCGAAGAATGGTTAAAACTGGGTGGGCCGACATAATACAGTATGTCGAAGAGAGAGCAGAGCAAAAAAGATAGAAAAACTGAGACTTGAATGGGGACCGGAAGGAGTCCTAGTCATTTTTATGGTACTTTTATGGTTCTGTTGGGTTGGCGCTCCTAGTAACTATAATTGATATCCACTGTTGGCGGGGATTCTTGACTTGGGATAATTTATGGTCTTCTTTATTCTTATTTTTTTGTCGATCAATATGTTTATGCGATTCATTCTTTGTAAACCAGCTAATTTGTGAAGAATTTTACAAATTTAATATGATTTTAAATTAAACAAGCAGGAATCTTGATCCTCTACTCTGTTTCATCTTTTTTGACAATTTTTTCCTGCTTCTGTTGGCTGTTGCATGTCAAGGAAAAAACATAACCTGTGGGTTTATATGGTTTCTTTTCTTGTAAAAATCTGAAGTTTTATTGTAAATATGATTGCTAAGGTAGGTATTAAGGGGGTTTGTCACATTTGGAATTAAATTTGTATCGTTAATTTGGCATGCTCATTTGATGAAATTCAATTCTGTAAAATTAAATCTTTTATCTTAATTAAAATTAATCTCCATTGTAAAACCAGAATCCATTTATTTTCTTAAAGCTTAAAGAATTTAATTTGGCAATATGAATTATTTTCAACTAAACTAGTCTCCAATGATGTGGTATGAAGAGGTATCCTGCTTATATTATAAATATATAAATCATTTTATGACTTGTAGTGAAAGACTGCTTTACTTATTGATCATTAAATAATCCTATATATTCTTCTCATATTCACTCTTCGCCATTTCTTTTCAGTTACTCGCTTCACACACAACCAGCACAAATGGGTCGTGTAATTCGTGCCCAGCGCAAGGGAGCTGGCTCTGTTTTCAAATCCCACACCCACCATCGCAAGGGTCCGGCAAGGTTCAGGTCTCTGGACTTTGGTGAAAGAAATGGTTACTTGAAAGGTGTTGTCACCGAAATCATTCATGACCCAGGTCGTGGTGCCCCATTAGCCCGGGTTGCGTTCAGACATCCCTTTAGGTATAAGAAGCAGAAGGAGCTTTTTGTGGCTGCTGAGGGTATGTATACTGGACAGTTTGTATACTGTGGAAAGAAGGCTAACTTGATGGTTGGGAATGTCTTGCCTCTGAGATCTGTTCCTGAAGGGGCTGTTGTTTGTAACGTGGAACATCATGTTGGAGACCGTGGTGTTTTTGCTAGAGCTCCGGGGATTATGCTATTGTTATCAGTCACAATCCTGATAATGACACCACCAGGTATTACCCAACCCTTTACCTTAGTTGTTTTTTTAAATTATTTCGTGGGTTTGTTTCATTTTGTGATTTTGTTGCTGGGTTTGATGTTTGACAATGTCTTATAATAAATATGTTTTGGATCTGAAGTGGGTTTTTGTTTTTTTTTGTTGTAATGAATTGAGAAGCTGTTTGTGTGAAGGTACCTGGGAGTGTTTTATAATAAATATGTTTTGGATCTGAAGTGGGGTTTTGTTATTTTTGTTGTAATGAATTGAGAAGCTGTTTGTGTAAAGGTTATAACTTCGGTTGAGAAGTATGTTTAGAGTGGAATGGTTGTGTTTTGATTAATTGGCTCAGCTTTATTGCTTCTTGGTTGCGTATGTTTCATTTCTCAGCAGTGGTCTGAGTTAAATAATTCATGCTGGTAGATTTTTATGATTTTGATTATAATCTTGCAAAGCACATGTTTTTGTTTTCATGCTGGTAGATTTTTATGATTTTGATTATCTTGTTAATTTGACAAGATCAGTGACAGATATATGCCACCATGCCAGTAGTCGAATTGTTTTGCATATTTGCATCTCTGTATGTAAATAGTTTTGCTAATTATAAGTTGGGATTATTCCTTGCAGGATCAAGCTCCCATCTGGCTCGAAGAAGATCGTTCCAAGTGGCTGCCGTGGAATGATTGGACAGGTTGCCGGTGGAGGAAGGACCGAGAAGCCCATGCTGAAGGCTGGTAATGCTTACCACAAGTTCAGAGTGAAGAGGAACTGCTGGCCTAAGGTGCGTGGTGTGGCTATGAATCCAGTTGAGCATCCTCATGGTGGTGGTAACCATCAACATATCGGTCATGCTAGCACAGTCAGGCGTGATGCTCCTCCTGGTCAAAAGGTTGGTCTCATTGCTGCTAGGAGAACTGGTCGTCTTAGAGGACAGGCTGCTGCCTCTGCCGCCAAGGCTGACAAGGTTTAATGATCTTCATGTGCGTCATTGTTTTTGGTTATTGTCACTGCCTGTTAGATTATTTCAGCACTTCCTGGGATGTTTCTAACGAAAGTCTTGTTTGGATATTCAAGTATCCGACGTCTTTTGTTTTTGACTGTTTTAAGATAATAGATAATTTGAATTCGTGCTCTAGTTGGATTTTCATTTATCTCTGCCTTGCGTGAATGCATTCTAAATCTGTATTATCTCATCTATACGGCTAGAGTTTCACTCTGCAACTCAACCAGGTTGTTTACAATATTTTCTTGAGGTCTGTGCATGTTCAATCTCGATGGGGTAAATGTTCGATGGTGGCAATTGTCCTGTGACATTGTTTCCTTTGCGAGGGAAAACTGTATAGTAACGAAATCTGTTGGTGGCGGCGGAGGTGGCATGGTAACTGTAACCCTGTAATGATGGTCTTCAACCCCTAACACAGCCATACCTGATGTAGAGAAGTTCTTCGAACGAAGGCAAGAAAAAGAGAAGGCCTCTTCTTCCTTCTTTGGTTTTAAGCTTTCTATACCACAAAGTGAATCTATTTTTCTAAATGCATTCGGCAATATAAAAACTGTCTTTAAAATCATTTTTTTAAAAATTAATTTTTATTGATTCATAAATTGATCCAAGATATAGAGTAAAAAAATAATTTCATAAAACACGTGTTATATATTTTTAAAATATATGTAAACCCAATAGTAAGTTTTTCAAGTTTTATAAGGTGGATTTTCTGAAAATTATTTTTTTATATGTTTTTTTAATTTTTTAATGTGTTAATTTTTAAAAAATAAAAAATATTATTTGATATATTTTAAAATAAAAATAATATTTTTCAATGTGAGATTAAAAACTTTTTCTTTCAATACTTCAACTTAAAAGAATAACATAATATCTTTTTAGTGTGAGATTTGAAGACTTTTTGTATATATATTCTATAATTTTTTAAAAAATATCTTTTTTCAAACAATTACATTAAAATCACAAATACAAACACTTCTATTGCTATAAATTGGAGAGAACATATCGCATTACAAATTCCATTCATGAGAGATTTTAGTTTCCCAAAATTACCCATTGTTGCCAATCCCTTTCAAATGATCCTTTATTTAAAATATCTACTATCCCATTGATAGAAACATTTCAATTAAAAAGAGAAGGATGGAAAAAAATCTCATTTATAATAATAAAAACAATAAAAAATTAATAATAAATGAGTTGACGTTGATACTCCAAATTAATACTAATGAGAAGGTGTTTCAAAAAAAATATTTTAATATATTTATAAATAAAAATTGCTTTGAAAAAACCATTATTACACAGACATGAAACATCTTACTTTCCATTTTCCCTTTCTTTCTTGACCTCCTCTTCTCTTTTATACCTTAAACAAAAACCAAAACTCACTCCTTTATCAATCAAGCTGTACGCAGTCAATCTCTCCACGAAGCAGCACCCCGGAAAAGAGGTCTCATCTTTCTCTTAATTCTTTACTCTTACTTTTCACTCTCTGTCTTTTGTTTCTTACACATTTTGTATTGTACCCTTTAAAAATCTCTGCTTTGTCTTTTAAAATTGTCTCTTGTTTGTCTCATTTGATGCAAGAATACCCTTTTGTGATTTTGTCGTAATTTGAGGTTTGATCTGTGAATTTTTTTGTGGGTTTTTGTATCAGGGTCAGTGAGTGGTAACCCGTGTTCAATTGGGTTTTTGTTAATTAAGGTTCAAGGTACTGTTTTGGTTTTTTTTTTTTTTTGAGAATTAGGAGTGATTTTAATGTATGGTGATTTTTTAACAAGAAAAAGGCATGATCTTGCTGCTTAATATCCTTGTTATGAGCTTGAATTTGCGTTGTTGTTCACAAAGCTTGGTGCTTGATAATTATCTTCAACGTGGTTGGTGGTTGGTAGTTGGTACTAGAGTTTGTGGTTTATGATGTGTTGTTATGTACTAAAGCTGACGGGTTTGGTTTGTCGATTGGCATGAGGTTTATACAATCTAAAATTTGAATTTCTGTTTTTCTGGTTTTTTTTTTTTTTTTTGCAACTCAGGGAAGGTATGGCAGGAGAGGATGTCGACTTGTCAAGTTTGACGTTGCAAGTTGGAGAAACTCAGGAAACGTGGAAGCAGGAGATGGAAAGGCGACAGTCTCAAGTGGATGTGTTACAAGTGAAGCTTATGGAGGTGAAGGCTTGTGTACAAGGGTCGGAGGAACATGCAAAGGAGATGGAGGTTCTTTGGCGAAGGGTGAAAACAACCTCGACATTGTTGACTTATTTAAAAGCAAAAGCACGAGTCTTTGCTGTTCCTGAGTTAGCTCACACATCATGTGGAATAAAGGAATTAGAAGGAGTGGGGCTTGTTGACAGGAATGGAACTCCATTGTCCAGTTGGTCCCGGGATGTTGATCTTTCTTCATTTGGCCCGGATGAAGAATCATGTATTAGACTTAGAAAGCAACAAGGAAGCTATGATGAACAAGACGAAGCTTATATTGGTGAACTACTCAAGTCTGTGCAGATGGTATCCGATGTGATGGAAGGTCTTGTTAAAAGAGTTATAATGGCAGAATCTGAAACTGCACTGGAGAAAGATAAGGTAACTTTAGGTCAGGAAGAAATTAGAAGGAAAGCAATCCAAATTGAGAACATGTCTTTGAAATTAGAGGAGATGGAGCGGTTTGCTCTGGGTACAAATGGTATTTTGAATGATATGCGGAAGAGGGTTGAGGATTTGGTTGAAGAGACATCTAGGCAGAGGCAATGTGCTGCAGAAAATGAGCAAGAGCTTTGCCGAGTGAAAAGGGACTTCGAGTCTCTAAAATCCTATGTTAGCAGTCTCATTAGTGTCAGAGAGACACTTCTTTCATCAGAGAGGCAATTTCAAACTATTGAGAGGCTTTTTGAACGGTCAGTGTACTTGGATATTCCTGAAATAAGATGATAAGCTTCACTACACATTTTCTTTATCAACAAGTGTAGTTCTAGATTTTATGATAACTATAGTGTGAGATTTGAACCTATATTCTACTAATAGTATTAGGTATGGTGACATGGCCAACCTATACTGATATTTACCTGAACGGTTTGCTGATCACGCACATTCATTAATCACTTGCGATCAAATTTCAAAACCTTTTCTGATTATGGTTTTGTAAATTCTTTATTGGATAACACAAATTGTTGGCTATTGGTGATGATTCTGGTTGTTTAGAATTGTAATGATTTCTATGTCAGCTCTTGCTTCATCGATGATGTTATTAGGTTACTGATTTTACAATGTACTTTTCTGGGATATTCAAGTACATTCTGGATTATGATTAGTAGTCAATCTAGTGCTTAATCTATATGGATTTTTAATCACATTTCAAATAGCCAATGACTAGTATGTTTGGTGGTACTATCTGTGTTATCACTTTGCTTCACAGTCCAAGGGTTTCCAGTCTGTAAAAGTCCTCTACTTTAATTGTATGCTTACACTCTCATATTTGTTGTCTGCACTCGATTCATAGGAAGTTAGCAGGCTAGTTCTCTCCCTCCCTCCCTGCCTCTCTCAACATTAGTTTATCCCTTTTCTTGGTCTCCTTTATAGCTTTTCTGCTGGATTACCATATTTGTCTAGCATCTCATTTTGTTGTGAAGCAGGCTAGTTGCGAAGACAACACAATTGGAGGGTGAGAAAATGCAGAAAGAGACTGAAGTTCAGAAACTTATGGAAGAGAATGTGAGGTTGAGTGCCCTTCTTGATAAGAAAGAGGCTCAACTTCTGGCCATGAATGAACAATGCAAGTTAATGGCCCTGAATGCTTCAAATATTTGATTTGGTGGTGCTATCCTGCTACACGAGATGGCCGGGGGTGAATGGTTGCTTCATTCAAGCTCAATGGTCTCGGAGATTGAAGGGTTCTGTATTACGGAGATTCTCAGATTCCTTTTCCAAAATGTAACATTCTTAAGAGCTCAGTGAACTCTTTTTCTAGTACCATTCTTGTGCTTTGTAAAATCGAAGTGATAAAAATATTGATCATAGTTGTGATTTGTCCTGCTAATCAAAATGTTGACAAGCTTTTTATCTTTTCAGTAAACCATCTGGGATTTTGATTTTAGTTTACGCCATTCCTACAATCATTTATTGTTTGATTTCTTCTAGTTACCACTAAAATTTTTGTTCCTTAGGTTGTTACACTCTCAATAGAGTTGATAACTCACCAAAGTTTGTCAAGTGATAATGGTTTCAGGTTTCTATCCTATCCTGTTTCCTTTCATTTTCAGATAGCAGGAAGATGCGATGATGTTGCTTTCCACCCAGTAATTTCTCATGGCTCTTGTTGGTGGTGGTGCCCGTTGCGATGCATGTTTTTGAGTTACAATAGGAGAGTATCATAAGTCAATGGTGTGATCTAGATTACTGCGTGTTTTGATCTCTGATGACTCGGAGACTGCTGGCTGATCATTAGCCTATACTGCTGGCCATGATAATTATATTATCACAATCATTTCTAACCCTGTTATGATATCCTGAAAAATTATGATAAATCGCCATTGGATGCGGTGTTCTTTTTTCTATGATTATTGGTGGGTCCATTGATTATTTTTGGTTTACAAGTAATGGCCATTATTTTCTTAGTGCTAGCCCCATTAGTTTTTGGTATGGATGATGACAGATAGATCTAGTGATGCCAACGCTAGCGAACGACATGTCAGCAGACGTCTGAGGGAAGGGAAAAAAAGAGTGGAAAAACTATATTTTAGACCCTTCCTTGTAACAAACATTATTTTACTTTAGTATCTATAGTTTAAAAATTCAACTCTACAGTTTTCAAAAAAACTAATAAGGCTCCAATTGTTAATTGATCAACAAATTCATAGGAAATGGCCATTTTTAAGACTTTATTTAAAAAAAAAATTAAATATTTTTGTAGAATATTGATAAAATTAGAAAAAAGGGTCCCGTTAACTTCTATTGGCTAGAAGCCATATGAAAATTAAAATAGGGCCTCAAGTGTAGAGTTCTTCAATATCCAAGGACTAAAAGATAGTTACTAAAACAATCCACTTCCTTTTCTTTTCGAGAAAAACAAAAACTTCATCCAAAACCCAAAAATATGTTAGTGAGTAATCCTTAAAGCCTAACTCCTGCAAATTTCCATTTACAAAGCGGTAATAAAATGCCCCACACGACAACTCCATTACCCTCGAAAACAAGCATTCAACTAGAAGATGTTGAGTCTGCTGCGAAACCTCAACGCATCAAACCCACTGATTACACCGACAACAACTTAAACCAGGTAATAATAACTCACCCATAACATAAAAGCTTCTCACTTTCCATTTTTGAAATCCCATTTTTCCAAAGTCATTCCAGGTTTTATAGCTGATCATACCCATACAAAAATCCTTTTTTTTTTTTTTTATGAAATCCCATGTAAAGAAATGTACTACTTTTATAGTTAATCATATTTGCAAGTGTCGAATCAAAGCAGTGTGCGTGCATGCACAGTTACAGTCAGTAAGATTAACTTTTGATAACGGGCATCGTGATTTGTCAAAAATTGCTGCAGTTTGTGTAATAGATGTGTGGAGAGATTAATTTGTTGTTGATGGACTATGCATTGTTGTGAGGATTATAATATCTCTTTATTTATTTATTTTGAATTAATAAGCGTGTTAATTACTATTTTATTTTTAGTTAAACTAGGTGTATTAATTTTGATGTTGTGATTTAGGATGAAAACAAGAGGCTTAAAGATGTTGAAATCAGTGTTCCGGTGGTATATGGAACTATGGCATTTTACCTTGGTAAAAAGGCCAATGAGTAAGTTGCATTCTTCTGTTTGCTTAAATGGTTTTTGGATGTTTCTTTTGTTTTTATTTTGTTTTTATTTTTTTATGAATTAGGTTACAGTCTCATAAATGGACAGTGTATGTACGCGGACCGACGAATGAGGATCTTGGTGTAGTGATAAAGCAAGTCGTGTTTCAATTGCATCCTAGTTTTGATAACCCTATAAGAGTTGTTGAATCTCCACCATTTGAGTTATCTGAATGTGGTTGGGGTGAATTTGAAATTTGTATCTCCATACTTTTTCATGACGATGTCTGTGATAAGCATGTGGACTTGTGAGTAGTTTAAGTTTTTAATTTGGTGTTTTTACTTGACCAGGGAGGGAGATTATCTCGCTAATGGTGGATTAATTTTTATTAATTAGGTTCCACTTATTGAAGTTGTATCCTGATGCTGAAAGTGGTCCGCAGTCAACCAAGAAACCTGTTGTTGTGGAAACTTATAATGAGATTGTCTTTCCTGACCCCTCAGAGAACTTTTTGGCTCGCGTGCTGAATCATCCTGCTGTATATGTGCCGCGACTTCCTGCTGGATTTAACTTGCCTGCTCCTGGTAAAATTTCATGCTTTGTAAATTTTCTCAGCAGTGATTTCTACGTGGTTACATTTTAACATTTGGACTACTGCAGTTCCAAGCCCAAATATGAATGTGAAAGGGAAAGATGATACCAAAAACCATCCATTGAATCACTGGTTCATAAATTTTTCAGAGGCAGATGAGCTTTTGAAACTTGCATCTGCTCGTCAGCAGGTTAGTCTTAGCTAATTAACTTTATCAAATGATTCATAATTGCTTACAGTCATTGTGTGTGGTTTTACCTGTAGTTGTGAATGTGCATGCTGTATGATTGAATAATCTGAGATGTTTACTTAAGAATGTTAGCTCTGTATGTACATTTAGGTTGAGGGGGGGTTAGCCATGACTACCTGTCTCTTTGCTACTTTCTGTTATATGCTCGTTCTTGGTTGGACTTTAAAGGATATTGGAAAATGCTAGACCCCTCTCCATTCCAAAATGTGTCCTTGAGAAAAAAGGCAATATTGGATCTATATCATTTTCCAAATTTTGTTTATGTATTATTGGTTTTACTTTATAAGCTTTTCCTAATTGCATATGCTATTTAGTTGTTGGTGCTTTATCTTGTATGCTTGTTTCTTTTGTTTCATAGACAGACTGCTTCAGTGTTTAGAACTTGCTAGGATACCTTTTCTGATGGTATATGAAATATGATAGGTGCAAGATCATATTCTTAAGCTGAGAAGACAATTGAGCATGTTAGATGGACCACCTCAACCATCAAAACTAGCCTACGGTATGATATCTGAATGTACATGATTGCGACACACTAACTTTGGCGTTTCATCATCGAACTTGGATGGTTGAAGACAAATCGCTAGTGGTAATTAGATGTAAAAAACGTGGACTAACCCACATCTAGGGACTCTCTAGTTTTAGTTTTCTAGTTTTCTTTACTAATTTTGGTAAAGACCAAAGTATTATGGGTGAATGTTATTAACAATGCATGGCTTAGTATCTTGATGACCAGAAAAGAGAAATTACTTTGTAATTCTGTTCTGATCTCATGATTTGCAATAGCAAATGGTTAGAAAGTTGCTTGATGTATGCATGTCTTAGAAAAGGATGGTTAAGTAGAAGGTATGTCATACTAGGCTGATTTTACGAGTTGGCAAGGCAAATTCTCAAGCCTTCATAGTTCATAGTGCTCTAGTGTGCTGATGCCTTCACAGCAGTTTAATGCTAGATACCTATTATTTAGTTTCTCAAGCCTTCTCGGCTTTCATCTTCTCACAATGGTACTAAGATGGCCACAGTGGTCCTAATATGGCCTTTTCCATGACAATAGAAGCATTCTCAATTACTGTAATCCATTATAGGTCTAGAATTTGATAAAACAGACTACATAATAATTATAATCAATGTCCTTCAATTGTTCAAGCTAGTCTCTTTGAGTTGTTAGAACATCCTTCAAGGTGCTTTGCCAAAGAACAAAATTGTTTTTCCCATCAAACAATTCTGTCTCAAATTTCTTCGCCAGCTTGTGCCCTCGCCATCTTCAATTGTTTTGCACAAGACTTCCATCAACCTCCCCTGTTACCAATTGTTGTGCAAAACCCAAGCAAACCAAATAATTAAATAAAATAAAAGGGACACAAAATATAATGTGGTTCGGCAAAGCCTGCTCTACAAAACTCCACTATCAAATATGGGGTTTTCAAGAACAAATTAAACACACAACCACCTCACTGGCCAAAACCCAGTTACATCCTAGAAATCGTTCACAAGAAAAAATTACCACATCGCTAATTCTTTTTGGTTGCCACCACAAACCATCAATATGGGAGGCACACAAGCTAGTAACTGCCCATTCTATTTATACTAGCAACAAAGTCCTTCATTAGAAAAATAAGTTTTTTTTTTTTTTTTTTAATTTCAAGGAAAAATGCTTCAAGTCCAACTCCAAGGAGGAAAGTCTCTTTTCCTAAACAAAATATATCAACACATTCCATTCTTGTTTAGGACACTACATCATGCAATTACCAATCCAACCTAAACCAACTCATCAAGTTAAGCCCCAACTCAACAAGGCTAACTTGTCAAATGGTTCAATAGGAATTTGTTCTCGGATGATTGTCAGTGGAAAGTTGCAGATGGCTGAAGTTGTCGTAGGCAAATTGGGATGGTGTTGCATCACCTTAGTCCTTGCTCCTTACTGATTTGTCTGTATTAAGTGTTCTGAAGGCAGGAGTAGCACACTAACATTCGAGGTCAGAGATAAATAAATTCAAAAGACAAGAGTAACATGACCGTCACATGGTAATCATTGGACAAGGTTGCCATTCACATAAAGAAAAATGTCCTCTTTTGATCACAATGATGGTGTCTGCCTTTGAGTAACTAGGAGGGGCCATTCTCTGATTTGTATTTTTCGTATGCCAACTTATTTTCAGTCACAAAAGGTTGACAGTTTACTCTGTCTAATCCAACATTCTAATATCTTTCATTTTCCTTTTGTATAAAGAAGTTTTGGCAACAGTAGCATCCCTGGTTGATTTCAGAAGATTACTAAGTAGTGCCTCTTAAATTAGTTTTTCGGCATGTGATGTTGGTGATGCACTTAGCACAAGTTTCTGTTTTGGGTATTGCTTGCCGTTGTTGGAATGTAGAAGAAAACAAGACAGATGCAGTGAAAGCAGATAGAGGGAGGCTTCGCCCTTATGACGATCCTCAGAACGAACATGGGAGAGTAACTGGTGTCCGGTATGTTTAGCATTGTGGCTAAAACGTTATTTGTTTAAAATTTAAATGTTATTTATTTAAAATTTATTATTTTTTGTTTAAAATTATTTTTGGATTGTTTTGATGTGTTACATCAAAAACTATTTTTTTTTAATAAAAAAAACTCATTATTTTAATGTATTTGTAAATAAAAAAACACTTTAAAATATAATTTTAAATAAACATGAAATCTGTACCACACTTTTGAATAGACACGCAATCCCAACAAAGTAGTGGTGCTCAAAGTTTGGGAAGAATATAATGTCTGCATGCTCCATTTCATATATGTGGCTGTGTGCTTGTTATTGGGGTTATGAGTTTGGCAGGACACACATGGGCAGTCCTAAAATTGTGAGAAATTTGTGGTACCTGGCAAGAGAAAGAGCCCATCATGCTAAACATGTCTAAAATTTGGCAAATTTTGAAAAGCTGAGAATGACTTTAAATTCTCTTGGAAGGCTCGTCCATGCCATGGAAAGGCACTTCCAGAAAAGAAATAATTTTGCCTTAGCAAAAGGATATGATTAGCTTGCGGGCACTGATGAGACTCTTTTCTCACTGGGCTGGGCATGCATTCTGAGGTAATTTGGATGGAAATTTGTGGTTCAAGTAATTATCCAAACCATCCAACAAAAAAGCTTACCTCTTGTTCCTCGTATAGTTCAGTCACTTTCTCAAATGCTTTTGAGGAAATCAGTAAGGTTTCGAACTTCAAATATCCTTTTCAATATAAATTGAAAAACTCTTCGAAATGGTTTTGGAATTTTGTATATGCATGCATGCGAAAATCTATAGTGGATGACAAAATGTTCGAAACATCATGTTCCATAGATTCTAGTTATAAGACCTACACCTGGTAGGTTACCTACCGATCCAGGATTTATCTCGAGTTAGGTTTTGGATTTATCTCGAATCCATATTTTTTTATAAATATGAATGACAACTTAATCTTTAGACAAGATCGACTCTTGCTGTTTAAAACGTGAGGTTATTCGGTGTTTGAGAGTATAGTAATGATTATTTTTTAAAATAATTTTTAAAAAATATATTGAAATAATATTTTTTTACTTTTAAAAAATTATTTTTTATATCAATACATGAAAAAAATATAAAAACAAAAAATAAATTAATTTGAAGTAAATAAAAAAATAAAAATAAAATAATTTTTTCAAAAACATTTTTAAAATGCAAAAAATTAAAGGGTGGAAGCAAACATTGTCGGTTCATGCAAAAGAGAGACGGCCATTGATATATATATAGGCATTGTCGGCATTGTCTTTACTTTTAACAGAAGGCCATAAAAAAAGCCAGTGTGGTCTTACTGTTGAACTTGTAGCAACATTTGGGCACCAGATAAAAGAACATTAATAAACTGGGAAAAGTCCATCCCTTTAATTCAATGTGTGGGGCTTTACTTGATCTGCTTGAAGGGACTCATGATCCCTTTCAGGAGGGCTCACTGGGTCAGTCGGCGTAATTCAAGCCCAGCCAAGTTAAATACTTGACACCATGAAGTTCGAATTGGTGGACAAGAATGCATGCCATGCCTTGTAGGATTGCTCAAAAGACATTGTAGATTCGCAGGCTTTAAGGGTTAACTCTTCTGTACATGGCTCAACAAAGAAAATTATCCCCAAGAGGCTAGCATATGTCAAAAAGAAAGAAAGAAAAGGTTTTGCAATCTTCGAATAGCGTCCAAGGAGAGAAGACTTGAAAACCTTGAGGGGGAAGATGGTCCCTTAATGTCCTTAGAAGAGGCTACAAGGTAGGGTAAACCACAATGGTTTGGATACTGCATGGCCTTTTTATACAGTATTCTGAAACACCTTCGGTCTGTTCTTCGTCCCCACATCACATGACATTGTTACTAAAAAAACAGGAAACAGCCATCTCTGCTTGTAATCTCTCCATAAATACCTCTCCTTCCCTTCGGTCCTTCCCCACCACCCTCCACACTTCTCCTCTTTAGCCCCTTTGTCCATCCTCACCGCCTGAATTTCTTCTCATCAACCAAAAAGTTGTAAAGCACAAGCTATCTGAAATCACCAAATGGCTATAAGAAAATCAAACAAGTCTCCTCAAACATCAGCTCTCAAACAAATTGTCAAAAGATGCTCAAGTTTTGGAAAGAAAAATGGCTATGACCAAGATGGCCTGCCTGATGATGTACCGAAAGGCCATTTTGCAGTTTATGTAGGAGAGAACAGAAGCAGATACATTATCCCAATATCATGGTTGGATCGTCCTGAGTTTCAAAGCTTACTCCAAAGAGCTGAAGAGGAGTTTGGCTTTAAACACGGCATGGGCCTCACTATTCCTTGTGAAGAAGTAGTCTTTCGGTCTCTAACAGAGATGATAAGATAAAAGGAATCAAAATATTTGTGATTATCACAAGGCCTGTTGGAAACATACTCCATTTAAACATGTTGCCTTTTGGCTTCTGTCAGAGTTATAGTTAACCTCCAGCTGCTATAACCCTGACGAAGAGACATTATTTGACATAGTTAGGTGTCCATATTTGTTTTCATGTTTGGAGTTTTTCCTTTCAGAACAGTTTGTGTTATGTTATAACTCTGTACTATAATGAATGCCTTCTTGGTGGGGGGGCTAACCCTAGCTACCTTTCACATCTATCTCTCTCCCGTTCTGTTGATTTATCTTCTGCTAGCTCCAAGTTAATTTCAGCTTTATGAATTTTGTTGCTTGATCACATGGAACAATCAAGCTTGCAATTACAGCAGCTGATCGTGGTATGCCTCAAATCTGCCATAAAAGATAGTCATTGAGCAAAGGCACAGGATGAGGTTTGAGCTTACTATATAGCATGACATGAAAAAACATTTTCTAGAAATTATTATTGTAAAATCTTCTTTGTGTTAGCATCAATCATTGAAGCACTGAAGTTGACTATATATTATAGGGTGGCAAAGTACTGTACAGTATTCACTGGCGATAGCCAATAAGAGATGAAAAAACAAAAGGATTGATAGTTTCCTTTGTCATGATTGATTGAAAATGGTGTTGTTGATTGAAAAGCAGCCAGAAAGGCTGCCCTGTGTAGACAATTGGTTGGTTTTCTCCTCTCACCCCACATGGCACTTCTTTATTTGATGCAGCAGACCTCATTGTTGTAATTGCAACTTCATGTAATGAATCAAGATAATGTGATTAATTTTGTCAATATATATATATATATATATATATATGAATGGCCGTCTCTCTTTGATGAATGTGGAGCGAGGTTCTATTCATTAAATTGATACCATTTAAACTTTTTAAAAATAAAAAGTGATATTATTTTGATCAACTTAAATCAACTCAGATATTCCTATTTAATCTATAATTTAAATCTTGAGCTGGGTTTAATATCTTAATTCCGAGCATGGAATTTCTTGTGTTGTTGACATGCATGTGTTTTATCAACTTATGACAAGTAGCTATCAAAATTTTAGGGAAGAAAAAAGTGTACGAGTCAGTGAAAATTAATTTATCACCAGTGACTGCGTATATGATGCAATACTGTACATTATTTCTGCAAGCATATATTTACCATCTAATAATAATATATATATATATATATAAAAACCATATTAAAAGATATGGTTTTGCATGTCATAAACACTTGAATTTCCGTAATTCCACACAACTATATCTCCAAAATCAAATAGATTACAAAATGAAAAATAAAAGAAAAGAAAGAAGTTGCTTGTTCGAGCTGGTCAAAAAAACAGGAAAGCAAGCTAATAATTGAGGACACCAGCCAATGGAATGTTGTCGTTTTGATGACTTATAGGGGCTTGTTGTTCATATTTGACTTGAATCAGTTTCAATTTAATCAAAATAAAAACATTTTGGTATGAATTGGTTGTGATGTCTATCTTAATGCATAAAATTGATGCACATGCATGTGGGACTCAAGTGTCCTCCTCCTGCTGCTGCTGCTGCTGCTTGTTCCAAGCCATTCCTAATTTCTTGTCTTCTTAAATCACCAGTATTTGATTGCCTAACCCACCTAGAAACTAAAACTTTATCTTGTTTTTGATTGATGGGCACGATCTGAATCAGAGAATCTAGACATTTCTGCTCAAAGTAATTTTTCGTAATTAGATGGTCCAAACAATTTCTGTGGTCTAAATAGCTTGGCATGTAAATCACTCGAAAACAACAGCAAAAATGATTGATGTGTTTAAGAATAATTTTGGCTGTCTATGATCAACAGGACTCGGAGAAAAGGATTAATAACAAACTAGGGTCCATTTGTTTTGCCTAAAATAATTTATAGAAATATTTTTTAAATTTTCTTGTATTTGTTTTTCTTGTAATATTTTACAGAAAAACTGGCTAATAAGAAATATCTTATAATCAACTTAAAATTAATTTATTTATTGAAAAGTATTTCAAACTCGTAAAATTTCATAAAATATTTTACGAATAGTAATCCACTTACAATATCATCCAACTATTTCATTCACCATTTTCTCTTTCAAGCACTACTATCTTTTCCTCTAACACCATCATTTTCTTCTTCATCATCATCTCTTTTTTCACCACCATTACAACCACCTCATCACCGTCACCATCATCATCTCACCATCACCACCATCGTCATTTCATCTACCACTAAAAAATATTTTATGTAAAACTAATGGAACATAAAATTATGGATGGCATGGAGTGGCTAATGCAAGTGAAAACAAAGTGATTAACACTAGAAGAAGCCATAATATTTCACATTATCCTCTTTTGAAGGATGTGATTGGATTGATATTGATAAGAGATAAATTAAAACTATTCATGATAAGTCTCAAAATATTCAAGTAGTTTAGAAACAAGATTTATGTATTGGGTAATCGGTTGATCTTTTAATTCAAGTAATTTAATTCATTCTCCTTAATCAAGGTGCATTGTGGCTTGATATAAAAAGTCTAGGTAATTGGTAGTTAGTAGCTAGCAGCTAGTAGCTAGTGGTGCCTAGTAAGCCAAGATAACTTGTAGTTGTTACCTATAAAATATCTTCTTTTATAGATTTAAGAATTCTCAAATGCTAGTTTAAGTAAGTATTATTTTAGAGAGAGAAAATGCAATGATATTTTATAGAGATAGACTCTGAAAATATATAATCTAAAAATTTTGACAATGAAGAGATTGTCAACATGGAGTTTAAAGGATTCATTATGTATTTACAATCTATAAGTTTTGTCTTTTTATGAAGAAAAGGAGCTAGAGTGTAATTTTACCCTTGTAATAATTGAAGTTGTATTCTACCTAAAATAATATATATTGAATTAGTATAAAATACTAGGGTACAAGTGTAGATTCCTAGAAAAATTCTCAAATGAAAGTTGGGTTCTGGCAAGTTGCATAAGCTTATTAGAGAAGAAAAATAGGTTCAGACATGTTATTAAGAGCGAGCCCATAGAATCAGGCTCTTCCTCTAAAGTGAGATCATGGAGTGGGGCTCCTCATCACAGATAGAACCAATTACTCCTGTTTAAAAATTTGACGTATTTTGAAATAAGATTTTTCAGTGGTTGAATTGTGGATTGATCAAATATCAATTAAATACCTCTTTTCTATAAAGTAAAGGAAAACATCTCTTGATAAATGCTTCTAGAATCATTCAGTTTCATTTTATATTGCATAAACAAAGATCAAAAGTATATTTGATTGATTCTCATTTAATTTATTAATGTTCATTTACATTCTGAGCAAATGGCAAGTCGTATTCAATTGTTATGTCGTTATTAATACCATCAATTCAAAAGTTTCAATCATTTTCAATGTTATATCGTTATCAATACCATTGATTTAAAAGTTTATAGCATTTTCAATTAAAATTAATAATGTCATTTAATTTCGTCTTTGGATATCTTTCAATTACAAGTAGGAATCTTTTTTTGACTGAAGTGACTATATCCTCCACTCTATTACCTATCATAAAATAGCTTGTAGAAACCCTTTAGGTATTGGCTAGCTCTTTGTATTCTCAAGTTTGAGAGTGTTATTAAACTTCGATTAATTTAATATATAATTTAATAGGTCGATTTAAAATTGAATTTATTTAAAAATTAATTTAAATTGAGTTTTAAAAAATTAGATTAATCTATCTAACTCATGAATCTTGAATTAGATTATAAACTAAACTAGGTTTAATAATAATATAGCATGTTGTGTTGAGAGATTTTTATGTACGGAGGTAATAGGAGAGTAGATTTCTTATCTAAATATAACTTCATTTTGATTTACAAAAACTAGTTTGAGATAACCTAACATATAACCAAAGAAACAGCTTATGGAGATTTGTGGCTTAGGTCTTGCTTGCTTGAGTAAGACAATTAATTATACCTTCAAAAAGCAAAATATTAACAAATAAAATCCCAACATGATTGAGAACAGAACAGCTGTTATCTGCAGCAGATTCATTCTTTGATGTTGTAGTTATCTTTCAAGGTTGCTCTCTGCCATTAATTGGTTTGACTTGAGTTCATGTAGAGAATCACCATGTTGGAAAGTGGGCAGGCTGACTATAGTTGTAGGACAAGCATGTTTGGTTTATGTACTTAAAGAGTACTGTTCTCGACAATCCTTAGGGCTTCCCACATCACACAAGTATTCCAACCTAACTCGGCATCTCAACAAATTTCCAAGAAAACTATCATAAGTGTCTCCGAGAACTCGATCTATGATATGGTCTTAGCTTGGTTCTAGTTCTTCGCTTGTTTGGTAACATTTATGCCATGCTGGGTTCACATTTTGTTCATATTTTTTAAGCGTTTTTTGTCTCGCATTTTATTTCTTGCTGGGTTCCTTCCTTAGCCTCCATGTGAGGTGTATTGTAGCTGTACTCTTGACTTCGAGTCGGTTCTTTTATGGCATTTTTGAGCTTAACCTCCTAGACCAACGACCATCAATAAATTTATTAGATACATTTCTGACTTCCATTATCTGAAAGAATGAATTGTGCTTCTTGTTGTTCCGGGAAGAAAAATGCTGGCTGTTTCGTTGTGATTTCTTGCATCAGTGCAGTAAAGGACACGATGAGATTGGACTTCTGCCTGTCCAGAACCTAAATAGGATAGACTGTGACCAGGAAATAGCAACTGATTGAGTGGGTGGCAGCAGATTTAATGGTTCGTAATTAATAGTAACTGAAATTATCCAAGGGACTCGTTTTGCGGGTCAAATCTGGCTCACAAGAGAAAAGAGGAGCTTAGAGCTTTTGGCAGTGGGATTTCCTCCCACACCAGGCACCAGCAGTTTAGTTGCTTTTCAGTATGCAACATCAAAGTTGAGCAAAACAAAACTACTGAAAAAAAAGTAATGGAGAAACGAGTGTTCTTTAACGACTAGCTAGATGGGAGTCGGTTTCTTTATTACGGGGATAGGGGTTCAGAGACCAGAGGCCAAAGTTCAAGGGGCTAGTACGATATGAATCTGCATGCTAAAAACATTTCCTCCCAAAGAGAAATATGAGTTCTACAACATTTAGCTAATTCTACTATCAGAAAGAAATCTAATATGATGGCTCTCTCTATGAAATAAACAAACATGAACGCATCCATAGCTGGAAAAGAGGTAAACAGATCACAGCAAGATCTAAGACTCTGATGACATGATTTGACCAAATGCATATAGCAGTATTTCATATTCTGGCCAAATTCTCGACTTTTTTTTTTTGTTTTATTTCTGAACTATCCAAATGTGAAGAATAAATGTGAAACAGTATGACTTCAATCATAGGCAGCATATAAGATAATACCTATTGAACAACAGAATATGCCTAGAGCTATTTGGGAATGGAACATTGATATTGTTTTAGTGAATCAAGAACAGGCCATATGTAGAATTACCCTGTCTATTTGCTTGTGCCATCCACAGCTCTGGATTCTCTATGCCCTGGCATGAACCAACCCAGCAAAAAGAATGCAATAGTGCATTGAGTACAGGAGCTTGTCAGCTGAAGCATACTGACTTGAAATCTACTCCAAAAGCCAGCTATACATCTCTCAGAACAGGCCAACCTTTTCTAAGAATGTCATTGATCTTTGCATTGATCTGCTTTTGAATGCGTGGAGGGCAGAGCTCTGCTGCATAGCCATTTAATTTTGCTGCCAAACTTGAATTCTCAAGGTCCGCTTCAGGCAAGTTTCCCATCAGCTGACGAATAAATGGATTCTGCTTGAGCTCAAATTTCTGCACATATCCAAACCTTTAAAGTTAATGGATCAACACACTAACTTGGATGGAATGTTTTTCAAAACCACATAAGAATTACAAAACAGAAGTTACAACTAAGAATCAAATATGAGTGTCTTTTCTTTCTCAATATATACTCTTGAATCTTGATTTTACACTGTCAGTTGAGGCTATAGAACATTTTCTCAGTATAGACCAGAAATAGGAGTTTTCTCAAGCTTGCGTCGTATCTTCTGCCCCTGAAAACAGACATACTGAAGCCTTCTGCTTCTGCATCTAAAGTCCCCAAAAGCATTATAAGTTCTTATGTAAGAGTTATAGGTACCCTGTTGAACTGCATGCTTAAGCACACTATACAAAGGTTATACACTAACCATTAGCAAATGCAAATTTTAGAATGTTGATTAATTGCATCCTTCTATTATGCAGCAGGCAGATATCCCTGCAGTGAGCAACAAATTCATGGCCACAATTGTGGCTCTAGCACGACAACAACCATGACACAAACCAACACTATATTGTTTATTATGTGCTGCCACTGTCCAAAAATCTTATAGTAAGCTTCAAACTTTCTGCCACAAATCTTTCCAGCATTTTCTAGAACTTCAACTGCTACTGTGTATATCTAAACTAACAAATGCTTCAAAACTGTCAGGGAAACCCACACATTTCACCATTAAAATAATACAAAACCTGATGTTCTGGCTCTGCATGATAAAATGTTCCAAGCTGTTGAATTTGAGTAACCACAACACTGCTCCTCAACTTCAACTGCTCTCTTTCTTTGCTAACACCAGCCAATCTACGCTCTTCAGTTCCATTAGTGAAAATAACAGACCTGCACATTTATATTCACAACAATTAACCAGTAAAACAGTACTAATCACATTAAACAAGAAAATGCTAGTGATAGTCATGACCTTTTACCTATATTGATTACCCACATCAGGACCTTGCCCAAACACTTGCCTTGAATCATGACTAGCCCAAAATACCTCCAAGAGTTGACTGTAACTAATCACCTTCGGGTCATACTCTACCTATATAACACATTAACAAAAACCCACATCAAACAAATCGAGAAAACACAAAATTTCATACACAGACTTGTTCCATGCAAACCAAACTAATCACATTCGGACCTATTATGCTATCCAATCATAACAATGCGGTCCACAACACGAACCAACTAAATGCTTTATTTTACACATAATGACTCTATGTAACAATTTTTCACTTCACATAAAATTAATCAAATTATAACAAAAAAACATAGTTCCAAATGGCCCAATAAATAGATTCGCGAAAAAACATAGTCAAATTGCATTGTTCTACACAGACCGAGTCTAAAATCTATATAAGCATTTATCAAAAAATTGTACTACACAGAATTAAATCAAGTTCTAACAAAAACCCACGATTCTATTTGCCCAAATGAATACATTTCAACAAGAAATTCTCTCATTATCAATATATATATATCAACACATAACAAAACTGCATTAGTCTACACAGGCTGAGTTAATAAAGCATTGTTTTCAAAAGAAATTGACTGAAAAATAAATAAATACAATCAAAAGCAGATTTCCAACGTTTTTTTAAAGAGACCTGTACGGACTCTGCATGATCACCTAAGCTTCTGTATACGGGGTTCAATTTGGATCCGCCACAATAACCAACAGTGGTCCGTACAACACCATTCAAGCAACCAAACACGGCTTCAGATCTCCAAAAACAACCGAGGGCGAAAACTGCTGTTTTTAATGGGTAATCGGGTGGCGGGTTTCTAATGGCGGTGGAAACATGATCCGGTATTCGAATGGACAGTGATTTATAGGGCAGTGAAATTGTTAGTAATAGAAGGGTTAGGAGATGGAGAAGGGTGGCACCATTGCTCTCTGCGCAAGCCATTTTTGGCGGTTTGTCTCAGGTGGAAAGATGGTGTTTTTCGGGTCGGTCAAGACGGGTTATACCTCCGAGTTCTTGAACTTCTGGTTTTGGATGCGTGCACCCTTGTTTTTTGTTAGCTGACCATGTGGGCTCGATTTAATGTTTGGGCTTATTATGGAGCCCATTACATAATCAATTAAAAAAACTAAAAAGTTTGGGGATTGACAATGCATAATGTATCCTCTTATACGAGAGTGTAGATGTGTTGTTTACATTGTTTTTTTTTTTAATTCTTATTAGCTAAAATTATTTTTTAATTTTATTCTTATTGACTGCAAAAATTAACACACTTAAATAAAATAACATTAATCTTACATTGTAATCATATTTATTTATAATGAAGTAGAAAGTCAAGTTTATGTCAATAATTATCATTAATTCTATCTTATTTTTTTAAGTAATTTTATAGAACAATCATAAGCAAATCTTGACATGGTGTCTTGTGTTTAGATAAAAATTTATAACTTGCAAGCCCATGCTATCAATTTGAGAAGAAAAAATTAAAAATTACGTAGTTAATCAAAATACATAGCTCTTGTTGTAATTTTATTTGGAAGTGTAGATGTTGTTGTTTTTTACTTGAAAATATATCAAAATAATATTTTTTTATTTTTAAAAAATTATTTTTAAAATTAGTACATCAAAATGATTTGAAAACATCAAAAAATAATTAATTTGAAGTAAAAAAATAAAATAAAAATTTCAAATTTTTTTTTAAAAAGTAAAAACAAATATTAAACACTAATTAATGGTGTGGAAAATTATAAAAAGAAGCACATTAAAGCGCGGGAATAATGATAAAAGTGGAGGTAGCATCATTCTATAGTTTTAATCAGCAGAAAGATTTCGAAAGGATTCCTTTACTGCTAAGAGGGGGGAAATAGCTTAAGCATGACTTTTTTTTCTATGTTGCAGGAGCAACAAGAAGCTACGATCCCCTCCACAAACATATTTGGAGATTAATTACACGGTGACCCAGTTCTTATCGATTCAAGATTTTAGAAGGATTGTTGCCTGTTAAACGTCTAGGCGTTCCTTCCGTTACGGCCAAACTTTCTGCAGGATTTCAAGCCTTCAAGCAGAATATTGGTGCTAGAATTCATCACATGCCCATGTTTGCACAAGTCATTTAACAAAATCAAGCAAGTAAACAGATTTGGAAGAAAGGCTTGAGAAAGCATATGCTCGAAAGGACCTTAAAACCAAAGAAGGAAGAAGAGGCCTTCTCTTTTTCTTGCCTTCGTTCGAAGAACTTCTCTACATCAGGTATGGCTGTGTTAGGGGTTGAAGACCATCATTACAGTGTTACAGTTACCATGCCACCTCCACCACCACCAACAGATTTCGTTACTATGCAGTTTTCCCTCGCAAAGGAAACAATGTCACAGGACAATTGCCACCATCGAACATTTACCCCATCGAGATTGAACATGCACAGACCTCAAGAAAATATTGTAAACAACCTGGTTGAGTTGCAGAGTAAAACTCTATCCATATAGATGAGATAATACAGATTTGGAATGCATTCACGCAAGGCAGAGATAATTGAAAATCCAACTAGAGCACGAATTCAAATATCTATTATCTTAAAACAGTCGAAAACAAAAGAGTCAGATACTTGAATATCCAAACAAAACTTTCATTAGAAACATCCCAGTAAGTGCTGAAATAATCTAACAGGCAGTGACAATAACCAAAAACAATGACGCAGATGAAAATCATTAAACCTTGTCAGCCTTGGCGGCAGAGGCAGCAGCCTGTCCTCTAAGACGACCAGTTCTCCTAGCAGCAATGAGACCAACCTTTTGACCAGGAGGAGCATCACGCCTGACTGTGCTAGCATGACCGATATGTTGATGGTTACCACCACCATGAGGATGCTCAACAGGATTCATAGCCACACCACGCACCTTAGGCCAGCAGTTCCTCTTCACCCTGAACTTGTGGTAAGCATTACCAGCCTTCAGCATGGGCTTCTCGGTCCTTCCTCCACCGGCAACCTGTCCAATCATTCCACGGCAGCCACTTGGAACGATCTTCTTGGAGCCAGATGGGAGCTTGATCCTGAAAGGAATAATCCCAACATATAATTAGCAAAACTATCTTACATATAGAGATGCAAATATGCAAAACAATTCAACTACTGGCATGGTGGAATATATCTGTCACCGATCTTGTCAAATTAACAAGATAATCAAAATCATAAAAATCTACCAGCATGAAAACAAAAACATGTGCTTTGCAAGATTATAATCAAAATCATTAAAATCTACCAGCATGAATTATTTAACTCAGACCACTGCAGAGAAATGAAACTTAGGCTACCAAGAAGCAATAAAGCTGAGCCAATTAATCAAAACACAACCATTCCACTCGAACCATACTTCTCAACCCAAGTTATAACTTTTACACAAACAGCTTCTCAATTCATTACAACAAAAATAACAAAAGCCCACTTCAGATCCAAAACATATTTATTATAAAACACTCCCAAGTACCTTTACACAAACAGCTTCTCAATTCATTACAAAAAACAAAAAAAAAACAAAAACCCAATTCAGATCCAAAGCATATTTATTATAAAACATTGTCAAACATCAAACCCAGCAATAAAATCACAAAATGAAACAAACCAACGAAATAATTTAATAAAACAACTACTGTAAGAGGTTGGTTCATACCTGGTGGTATCATTATCAGGATTGTGACTGATAACAATAGCATAATCCCCAGAAGCTCTAGCAAAAACACCACGGTCTCCAACATGATGTTCCACGTTACAAACAACAGCCCCTTCAGGAACAGATCTCAGAGGCAAGACATTCCCAACCATCAAGTTAGCCTTCTTTCCACAGTGTACAAACTGTCCAGTATACATACCCTCAGCAGCCACAAAAAGCTCCTTCTGCTTCTTATACCTAAAGGGATGTCTGAACGTAACTCGGGCTAATGGGGCACCACGACCTGGGTCATGAATGATTTCGGTGACAACACCTTTCAAGTAACCATTTCTTTCACCAAAGTCCAGAGACCTGAACCTTGCCGGACCCTTGCGATGATGGGTGTGGGATTTGAAAACAGAGCCAGCTCCCTTACGCTGGGCACGAATTACACGACCCATTTGTGGTGGTTGTGTGTGAAGCGAGTAACTGAAAATAAGTGGCGAAGAGTGAATATGAGAAGAATATATAGGATTATTTAATGACCAATAAGTAAAGTAGTCTTTCACTACAAGTCATAAAATGATTTATATATTTATAATATAAGCTTGATACCTCTTCATACCCCATCATTGGAGACTAGTTTAGTTAAAAATAATTCATATTGCCAAATTAAACTCTTTAAGTTTAAGAAATAAGTTAATTCTGGTTTTACAATGGAGATTAATTTTAATTAAGATAAAAGATTTAATTTTACAGAATTCAAAACAAAAGTATGATTTCATCAAATGAGCATGCCTAATTAACGATGCTAATTTAATTCCAAATGTGACAAACCCCCTTCATACCTACCTTAGCAATCATATTTACAATAAAACTTCAGATTTTTACAAGAAAAGAAACCATATAAACCCACAGATTATGTTTTTTCCTTGACATGCAACAGCCAACAGAAGCAGGAAAAAATTGTCAAAAAAGAGGAAACAGAGTAGAGGATCAAGATTCCTGCTTGTTTAATTTAAAATCATATTAAATTTGTAAAATTCTTCACAAATTAGCTGGTTTACAAAGAATGAATCACATAAACATATTGATCAACAAAAAAAATAAGAACAAAGGAGACCATAAATTATCCCAAGTCAAGAATCCCCGCCAACAGTGGATATCAAATATAGTTACTAGGAGCGCCAACCCAACAGAACCATAAAAGTACAATAAAAATGACTAGGACTCCTTCTGGTCCCCATTCAAGTCTCAATTTTTCTATCTTTTTTGCTCTGCTCTCTCTTCGACATACTGTATTATGTCGACCCAACCAGTTTTAACCATTCTTCGCAGTTCAAACAAAACATTAGCTTCGCCAGGAGATGTAAAAAAAGCTAAATTGGGATATTTCAAAATTTCAGCGTAGTTGTTTTACATCTGAAATTTGAATGGATGCAAACACATGCAAATAGAGTTTTGAGTTCAAACTACATTACGGTAGTTTTTACGTGGACAGTAATGGGGATCTAAAATCCTAAAATATCTGGTCTTGGGTTAGCTAGGCATGGTGAAGAGATCTATGGCACTAGAATAAGCACTGTGGGGTTATTTGACAGACAGCGCAGATGCTTACCTGAATGGTGGAGGCAAGAGCAAGCCGCCGAAGGGGAAAGAGCGGGATGGCAGCGACCAGAGCTAAGAAACCCTAAAGTCTTAGTGTGTGTCTATATATATATATATATAGAGTGAGAGAGAGAGAGAGAGAGCTGGGTATAAATATAGTATTTTCAATGAATATGAATAAAAAGTGATAAAAGAATAAAAGATAAATACAGGAGGATTTAGATGCGTGTGTTATTGATTATTTTTTAAAAATATTTTTTATTTAAAAATATATTAAAATAATATTTATTTATTTTTTCAAATTAGTACATTAAAATAATATAAAATACCATTTAGAACCCAATTCAAAATTACAGCTTTTAAAACTTGAAAAAACTGATTTACATATATTTTAAAATGTTTAACATGTTTTTTTAAATAAAATTATTTTCTTAATCTATATTGTGGATCTATTATTAGTTTTTTTAAATAAAATGTAGTTATTTTTTCCCTTTTCTTTTCGTGAAACATCTTCTTTTAAAATCTAATTAGAATCATAAAAAATAACTTATTTTTATTTTTATTTTTATTTTTTTAGATGAGATTTTTTCATCTTTTTATTTATTTTATATTATCAAGGCCTAGTCATTTCAAGTATAATTCTCTTTTTAAATGAAATGTTTATATCAATGGGATATTGGGATATTAAATGTTTTGAATAAAGGTCTTGAGTTTATATCTTATCATTTCAAAGGGGTTGACAACAAAGGGTGGTGTTGGGAGACTAGAATCTTTTATAGATGTAAATGGTAGTGCTATCTATTCTCCAATTGATCTATGATAGCAAGAGATTTGTTTGCAGCATCTGGGATTCCTAACCGTTCTTCAATCAAGTGTGTTTTTTTAAAAAAAATATTTTAATATATTAATATTAAAAATAAATTATAAAAAATATTATTTTAATATATTTTAAATAAAAAAATATTTTTAAAATAATCGTTATGATAATTCTAAATATTATCTGATTTATGGTAGCAAAACATTTATCCAAATAAAAATCTTATTTTAGAAAACCTTGGTTTAAAAAGTTTAGAGGTTTCTTCTTCTTTTTTTTCATCACCAAAGCTATGAAGATTTTTGTTTTCATCTTTTTTTTCCTGTTAATTATATTATATTTTAAAAGGTGTGGAAAAAACATTGTGCATATACTATTAATATAGACTCATTGCATTGTAAATCACATTATAAATATAGAGTATATGCACTGTAAATGATACTACAGCGCCATGGGCACGTTATCTTTTTTGTGTCAAAAATTATTTGGTCCGGCTTTCCGTTGGACCCACCGATCTTGGGTGTTGCTGGACCGCCAGATATTTTCAATTTTATTTTTGTCTCTTTAGATTTTTTTAATGTTCTCTTATTGAATTTTTTTTCATATGGAAAAGAAAAAATAAATTGATTTTTTTATATTATAAAAAAATTAGGCGATGATAATTTTTTTTTTTAAGGTTGGGTTGAATTGTTTTTCTCTTAGCGTTGGGTCATGCTGCTCCAAGGACCCAATAGCATAGATCTTGCTACCCAGTAAAACCCAAGTGTCTAGCAGCTAGGAAGATCCAGTGGCGTTGGGTCGTGTTGCCCATCAGGATCCAGTAAAGTTGGATCAGCAGCACCCAATAACATAGAGTCATGCTATCACAATCTCAAACACTATCTTATTTAATAGAGAGAAATTTGTTTATGTAATTGATTTGAAATAAAAATCTTATTTTAGAAAACCTTGGTTTTAAAAGTTTAAAGGTTTCTTTTTCTTTTTTTTCATCATAAAAGCTATGAATTTATTCGTAATTTTTTTTTCTAATAATATATGTTAAAAGTGTGTTGATTTAATATTTATAAAAATATTTTATCTATAGAAAAAATATCCAGCACGTATTTGATTTATTTTTTAAAATACAAACACCACCCCCCCCCCCTAAAAAAAAAAAAAAGAAAAAGAAAAAAGAAGCAGATGCCCTTAAATGAAAAAAAAAGAATTTTCACGCACACCCAGTATGCATATTAGCAGTGTCAATTTAGTAGCCACGTCAGCATATTTGATAGAATCGTTAAATAAAAAGAGGACATTTAAATAGAAAAAATAAGAATTCACGCACTAAATATATAATAATGAGAACATGCAAAATTCGAAGTGAAAAATGCATGCATACTTGGATACACGTCAACATGCCACGTGTCAATTGGCCACGTTAGCATATTTGAAAGAATTTAATAAAAGTACTCGAATATGAAAGTTCTAAAAGTTCAATCACGCAGCAAAAATATAAAAGTAGGATGCTTAAATAGAAAAAATAAAAAATAACATACTAAATATTTAATAATTTAAAATAAATTGATATAAATTTGTTTAGTAAATATACTGAATAAATTTCAAAATAATTTTTTATAAAATACTGTTTAGAACGCAATAAAACCACAATTAAAGGATTTGAGTTTGTAAATATTGTTAAATTTTTTTTTTATCAATAATTTAGAAATACCCAAGTTCACATCTAAGAAACAATAACACTAATTTTATATTATAAATAACAAAATAAAAGGTCACAAGTAATTTTTAATTTTGGCATTATGTCTTATATTTAAATAAGAATTTATAACCTTCATAATCAAACCGCAAAAACAAACTCTCCCTTGTTTGAGATTGTGATAAAAATTATTTTTCAAAATGTTTTTTATATGTATATACATTAAAATAATATTTTTTATTTTTAAAAATTCATTTTAACACTAAACAATCCAAAAATACTGGACAAAAAAACAAAATAGATAAAATGAATTTTTTTTATTTATTAAAGTTATAGTTGGACTGTGAAAACAACCATTCTTAAATCCAAACTTGGCATTGTTGGCTCTTATTTTACATCTCCGTTTATTCAACAACACTTATAATTTTTACTTTTATTTTTTTAGATTCATTTTATTTTTTTGAATTGTTTTAATATATCAATGTTAAAAATACCTTTTTTAATAGAAAGAAATTTTTTAAATATATTTATAAGTAAATAAAACAATTTAAAAAACAACATTCCGAATTCCCAAATAGACCCTACATCAGGTATGGCTGTGCTGAGGGTTGATAAGAGCAAGTGATTATTGTTTTTTTCTCAGATTCATTTATGCCGGGGGAACTAAAAGAGAGAGAAAACCACCATCGCGGGGTTGGGGTTTTACAGTTACCGTGCTGCAACCACCACCAACGGATCACCGTACAGTGTTCCCCAGATGACCAGACTTCAAGAAAAAATTCTAATCAGCCTGGTTGAGTTGCAGAGTGAAACTCTAGCAATAATTATATACGATAAGATGCAAGGCAGACAATTTAAAATCCAACTTGAGCATAAATTCAGAATATCTATATCTTAAAAAGTCGGAAACAAATGCCGTCTGAAACTTGAATATCCAGACAAAACTTTCTTTAGAAACATCCCAGGAAGTGATGAAATAATCTAACAGGCAGTGACGGTAACCAAAAACAACGACGCAAATGAAAATCATTAAACCTTGTCAGCCTTGGCGGCAGAGGCAGCAGCCTGTCCTCTAAGACGACCAGTTCTCCTAGCAGCAATGAGACCAACCTTTTGACCAGGAGGAGCATCACGCCTGACTGTGCTAGCATGACCGATATGTTGATGGTTACCACCACCATGAGGATGCTCAACTGGATTCATAGCCACACCACGCACCTTAGGCCAGCAGTTCCTCTTCACTCTGAACTTGTGGTAAGCATTACCAGCCTTCAGCATGGGCTTCTCGGTCCTTCCTCCACCGGCAACCTGTCCAATCATTCCACGGCAGCCACTTGGAACGATCTTCTTGGAGCCAGATGGGAGCTTGATCCTGCAAGGAATAATCCCAACATATAAGTAGCAAAACTATCTTACATACAGAGATGCAAATATGCTAAAAAATTCGACTACTGGCATGGTGGCATATATCTTTGTCACATATCTTGTCAAATTAACAAGATAATCAAAATCATAAAAATCTACCAGCATGAAAACAAAAGCATTCCTTTCCAAACAAAGGATAACCATCATGGCAGAATTATTTAACTCAGACCACTGCTGAGAAATGAAACATACGCAACCAAGAAGCTACATAGCTGAGCCAATTAATCAAAACACAACCATTCCACTCTAAACATACTTCTCAACCGAAGTTATAAGCTTTACACAAACAGCTTCTCAATTCATTACAACAAAAATAACAAAACCCCACTTCAGATCCAAAACATATTTATTATAAAACACTCCCAGGTACCTTCACACAAACAGCTTCTCAATTCATTACAACAAAAAAAAACAAAAACCCACTTCAGATCCAAAACATATTTATTATAAGACATTGTCAAACATCAAACCCAGCAACAAAATCACAAAATGAAACAAACCCACGAAATAATTTAAAAAAACAACTAAAGTAAAGGGTTGGGTAATACCTGGTGGTGTCATTATCAGGATTGTGACTGATAACAATAGCATAATCCCCAGAAGCTCTAGCAAAAACACCACGGTCTCCAACATGATGTTCCACGTTACAAACAACAGCCCCTTCAGGAACAGATCTCAGAGGCAAGACATTCCCAACCATCAAGTTAGCCTTCTTTCCACAGTATACAAACTGTCCAGTATACATACCCTCAGCAGCCACAAAAAGCTCCTTCTGCTTCTTATACCTAAAGGGATGTCTGAACGCAACCCGGGCTAATGGGGCACCACGACCCGGGTCATGAATGATTTCGGTGACAACACCTTTCAAGTAACCATTTCTTTCACCAAAGTCCAGAGACCTGAACCTTGCCGGACCCTTGCGATGGTGGGTGTGGGATTTGAAAACAGAGCCAGCTCCCTTGCGCTGGGCACGAATTACACGACCCATTTGTGCTGGTTGTGTGTGAAGCGAGTAACTGAAAAGAAATGGCGAAGAGTGAATATGAGAAGAATATATAGGATTATTTAATGATCAATAAGTAAAGCAGTCTTTCACTACAAGTCATAAAATGATTTATATATTTATAATATAAGCTGGATACCTCTTCATACCACATCATTGGAGACTAGTTTAGTTGAAAATAATTCATATTGCCAAATTAAATTCTTTAAGCTTAAGAAAATAAATGGATTCTGGTTTTTCAATGGAGATTAATTTTAAGTAAGATAAAAGATTTAATTTTACAGAATTGAATTTCATCAAATGAGCATGCCAAATTAACGATACAAATTTAATTCCAAATGTGACAAACCCCCTTAATACCTACCTTAGCAATCATATTTACAATAAAACTTCAGATTTTTACAAGAAAAGAAACCATATAAACCCACAGGTTATGTTTTTTCCTTGACATGCAACAGCCAACAGAAGCAGGAAAAAATTGTCAAAAAAGATGAAACAGAGTAGAGGATCAAGATTCCTGCTTGTTTAATTTAAAATCATATTAAATTTGTAAAATTCTTCACAAATTAGCTGGTTTACAAAGAATGAATCACATAAACATATTGATCGACAAAAAAATAAGAATAAAGAAGACCATAAATTATCCCAAGTCAAGAATCCCCGCCAACAGTGGATATCAATTATAGTTACTAGGAGCGCCAACCCAACAGAACCATAAAAGTACCATAAAAATGACTAGGACTCCTTCCGGTCCCCATTCAAGTCTCAGTTTTTCTATCTTTTTTGCTCTGCTCTCTCTTCGACATACTGTATTATGTCGGCCCACCCAGTTTTAACCATTCTTCGCAGAATCTTTTACCCAATCAGTTCATCCATTTTTTTCAAACAAAACATTAGCTTCGCCAAGAGATGTAAAAAAAAGATAAATTGGGATATTTCAAAATTTCAGCGTCGTTGTTTTATATCTGAAATTTGAATGGATGCAAACATGTGCATATGGAGTTTTGAGTTCAAACTTATACATTACGGTAGTTGTTTTTACGTGGACAGTAATGGGGATCTAAAATCCTAAAATATCTGGTCTTGGGTTAGCTAGGCACGGTGAAGAGATCTGTGGCACTAGAATATGCACTGTGGGGTTAATTGACAGACAACGCAGATGCTTACCTGAATGGTGGAGGCAAAAGCAAGCCGCCGGAGGGGAAAGAGCAGGATGGCAGCGACAGGAGCAAGCCGCCGGAGAAAGTAGAAGGAGTTAGGTTTTAGAAATATAATATTTTCAACTATGAATATGAATAAAAAATGATAAAAGATAAATACAGGATTTAAATGGGTTTAGAAGTCTGTTAATAATTATTTTAAAAAAAAATTGTATGACAAAATATAATATTTTCAATAATCATTATAGTTTCCATCTTTTTAGGCACATAACAGCTGACAAGCAATTATTTGACTAGTTATATAAAGCAAATAAAAATTTTTGGCACAATGTTTTATGTCTAGATAGAAATTTATAACTTGATGGCCCAAACATTTTAAAATTACCAAAATTATTGTATAATTAGTTTCTTACTCAAAAGAAATATAAGCACTAATTATAAAAAATTACATAAACAAACACATTAAAAAGAATACTTAAATTGATCATTAAAAGATATATAGAATGAGAATAACTATATATAAAACGGAAGAACTATTATTTCAGGGGTGTTTTAACCATTCCTTGCAGAGTCTTTTGCCCAATCAGTTCATCATTTTTATCAAGCAAAACATTAGCTTTGCCAAGAGATGTAAAAAAAGCTAAATTGGGATATTTCAAAATTTCAGCGTAGCTGTTGTATTTCTGGAATTTTAATTCATGCAGACATATGCATATGGAATTTTGAGTTCAAGCTACATTTCGGTAGGTTATACGTGGACAATAATGGGGATCTAAAATCCTAAAATATCTGGTCTTGGGTTAGCTAGGCACGGTGAAGAGATCTATGGCACCAGAATATGCACTATGGGGTTAATTGACAGACAACGCAGATGTTTACCTGAATGGTGGTGGCAAGAGCAAGCTGCCGGAGGGGAAAGAGCAGGATGGCAACGACAAGAGAAAGCCGCCGGAGAGGACAGAGCGGGATGGCAGAGAAGAGAATAAAGAGTGTTAGGTTTAGAAAACCTAAATTTTTAATATATATATATATATATATATATAGAGAGAGAGAGAGAGAGAGAGAGAGAGATTGGTATAAATATAATATTTTCAGCAATGAATATAAATAAAAAAGGATTAAGATAAATACGAGAGTTGTTGAGATAGGAAAAGGGTTTGTTCTTTTAAAGTAATTTTTATTTAAAAATATATAAAATTAATATTTTTTAATTATATTAAAATAACATAAAAACAATTATTTTTCATAAAATCGTATTTATAATGCTAAACGGTTACTTATAAAACTTGAAAAACTCACTATTGGGTTTACATATATTTTAAAAATATTTAACATGTTTTATGAAATTATTTTTTTAATTTATATCTTGGATCAATTTATGAATCAATTAAGATTCATTTTTTTTAAATGGTTTTAAAGACATAATTTTTATATTGCGAAATACATTTTATTTTGTGGTATAGTCAGCTTGTATTTGTAAGTAATTAAATACAAATTGTTATTTGCTTTTTATTGTTCTATTTTTTTTTTAGAGGGTCAAATATAGTCTACAGACTCTACACAATTATTATTAGTTTTTAAAATAAAACGCATTTCTCCTCCTCTCCATGAAACACCTTCTCATCAGTATTAATTTGGAGTACCAACGTCAACTCATTTATTATTAATTTATTATTGTTTTTATTATTATAAATGAGATTTTTTTCCATCCTTCTCTTTTTAATTGAAATGTTTCTATCAATGGGATAGTAGATATTTTAAATAAAGGATCATTTGAAAGGGATTGGCAACAATGGGTCATTTTGGGAAACTAAAATCTCTCATGAATGGAATTTGTAATGCGATATGTTCTCTCCAATTTATAGCAAGTGAAGTGTCTGTATTTGTGATTTTAATGTAATTGTTTGAAAAAAGATATTTTTTAAAAAAATTATAGAATATATATACAAAAAGTCTTCAAATTCCACACTAAAAAGATACTATGTTATCCTTTTAAGTTGAAGTATTGAAAGAAAAAGTTTTTAATCTCACATTAAAAAAATATTATTTTTTTTGGAACATAGAGTATATATACGAAAGGGCTTCAAATCCCACATTTGAAAGAAAAAAAAATCGAGTTTGCCCAGGTTTTGCCGGGTTGTTGTCCTGTCCGGTCTTTTATTAATCTCGGACCGGTCCAGCCATCGAGCCAGCCGAGTCCCAGGTCGAACCGTCGGGCCGGGCCGGATTTAATAAACAGGATAAATATAATATTTTTAGCCACGAATATAATTAAAAAGGGATAAAGATAAATTGTGATTGTTTTTAAAATTAATTTTTATTTTAAAATATATCAAATAATATTTTTTATTTTTTTAAAATTAACACATTAAAAAATTAAAAAAACATATAAAAAAAATAATTTTCAGAAAATCCCCCTTATAAAACTTGAAAAACTTACTATTGGGTTTACATATATTTTAAAAATATATCATATATTTTAAAAATATATAACACGTGTTTTATGAAATTATTTTTTTACTCTATATCTTGGATCAATTTATGAATCATTAAAAATTAATTTTAAAAAAAATGGTTTCAAAGACAGTTTTTATATTGCCGAATGCATTAAGAAAAATAGATTCACTTTGTGGTATAGTAAGCTTATATTTGTATATAATTAAATACAAATTGTTATAAACCCATTTATTTTCTTTGACCCAATTGGAAGACCTTCTCTTGATCTCTAATCTGGACGTCAGCTCATTTATTATTGATTTTTTTATTGTTTTTCTTTTATTATAAATGAGACTGTTTTTCATCCTTTTATTTATTTTATATTATCAAGGCCCGGTCACTTCAAGTATAATTGTCTTTTTAAATGAAATGTTTATATAAATGGGATATTAAATATTTTAAATAATGGATCATTTGAAAGGTAATGACGACAAGTAGTAGTGTCGGAAACTAAAATCTCTCATAAATGGAATTTGTAATTGTTTTTAAACTGAGATTCGTTAAAAAATATTTTAATTTTTTTAAAAAAATTATTTTTGAATTATTTTAACCAACATTAATATGTTGAATATAAAAATAAAATTTTAAAAATAAATATTATCACAATATTAAATACTATATAATTCATTAATTAATAGTAGCAAGAAATTTGTTTGCATATTAATTTAATGGATTTGAAAGAAAAATCCTATTTTAGAAAACCTTGATTTTAAAAGTTTAGAGGCTTCTTTTTTTCATCCACGACCAAATGTTATTTGAAAAACAATGAGTCAACAAAGCTATGAAGATTTTTACTGGTATCTTTTTTTATGATAATATTGGATAAAAGACTATTTTGTTTTGTATTAATTTAATGTCTATAAAATTATTGTCTTTCTGTAGAAAAAACTCAGCACTTAATTGATATATTTTTTAAAATACAAATGCCCAGATAGAAAAAAAAAACAAATACCCTTAAATAGAAAAAAAAAAAAAAAGAAGTGAATTTTCACGCACAGAAAAATTATGAACTCCCACGCTAAATATATGACAATCTAAAAATAAATTGACATAAAACAGTTTAGTAAATTTACTGAATGATTAAAATGAAATCATGCAAAATTTGATGTAAAAATTCATAAAAATCACATGTTTTATGAATATATGATACATGTTAATAGCAAAAACTCCACAAAATAACGCATCCATGAAAAAATACATTCTACTAAAACACAAAGATATAGGATATTGGAGTAAATTAAAAAACATTGTCAAACATTGAACCCAACAATAAAATCACAAAATGAAACAAACCCACGAAATAATTTAATAAAACAACTAATGTAAGCAGTTGGGTAATACCTGGTGGTATTATTATCAGGATTCTGGCTGATAATAATAGCATAATCCCCAGAAGCTCTAGTAAAAATACCACGGTCTCCAACATGATGTTCCACCTTACAAACAACAGCTCCTTCAGGAACAGATTTCAAAGGTAGGAAATTCTCAACCATCAAGTTAGCCTTCTTTCCACAATATACAAACTATACAATATACATACTCTCAGCAGCCACAAAAAACTCCTTCTACTTCTTATACCTAAAGGGATGTCTGAACGTAACTCGGGCTAATGGGGCACCACGACCCGGGTCATAAATGATTTCGGTGACAACACCTTTCAAGTAATCATTTCTTTCATCGAAGTACAGAGACCTGAAGCTTGCCAGACCCTTGCGATGGTGGGTGTGGGATTTGAAGACAGCGCAGATGCTTACCTGAATGGTGGAGGCAAGAGCAAGCCGTCGAAGGGGAAAGAGCGGGATGGCAGCGACAAGAGCTAAGAAACCCTGAACTCTTAGTGGGTGTTATATATATATATAGAGAGAGAGAGAGAGAGATAAAGAGAGCTGGGTATAAATATAATATTTTCAATGAATATTAATAAAAAGTGATAAAAGAATAAAAGATAAATACAGGAGGATTTAGATGCGTTTAGAAGTGTGTTATTAATTATTTTTTAAAATATTTTTTATTTAAAAATATATTAAAATAATATTTTTTATTTTTTAAATTAGCACATTAAAATAATATAAAATACAATTTAGAACCCAATTCAAAATTACAGCTTTTAAAACTTGAAAAAACTGATATACATATATTTTAAAAATATTTAACATGTTTTTTAAAATAAAATTATTTTCTTAATCTATATTGTGGGTCTATTATTAGTTTTTTAAAATAAAATTTAATTGTTTTTTCTTTTTCTCTTTTTAACCGTGGAACACTTTCTCTTAAACCCTAATTAAAACTATGGAAGATAACTCGTTTTTATTATTTTTTTAGATGAGATTTTTTCATCCTTTTATTTATCTTATATTATCAAGGCCTACTCATTTCAAGTATAATTCTCTTTTTAAATGAAATGTTTATATCAATGGGATATTAAATATTTTAAATAAAGTTCTTGAGTTTATGTCTTATCATTTCAAAGGGGTTGATGGGTAGTGTTGGGAGACTATAATCTTTTATAGATGTAAATGGTAGTGCTATCTGTTCTCCAATTGATCTATAATAGCAAGAGATTTGTTTGGAGCATCTGTGATTCCTAACCGTTCTTCAATCAAGTGTGTTTTTTTTTTAAAAAATATTTTAACATATTAATATTAAAAATAAATTATAAAAAATATTATTTTAATATATTTTAAATAAAAAAATATTTTAAAAATAATCGTTATGATAATTCTAAATATTATCTGATTTATGGTAGCAAAAAATTTATCCGTGCATGTAATTTGAAATAAAAATCTTATTTTAGAAAACCTTGGTTTAAAAAGTTTAGAGGTTTCTTCTTCTTTTTTTTCATCACCAAAGCTATGAAGATTTTTGTTTTCATCTTTTTTTTCCTGTTAATTATATTATATTTTAAAAGGTGTGGAAAAAACATTGTGCATATACTATTAATATAGACTCATTGCATTGTAAATCACATTATAAATATAGAGTATATGCACTGTAAATGATACTACAGCGCCATGGGCACGTTATCTTTTTTGTGTCAAAAATTATTTGGTCCGGCTTTCCGTTGGACCCACCGATCTTGGGTGTTGCTGGACCGCCAGATATTTTCAATTTTATTTTTGTCTCTTTAGATTTTTTTAATGTTCTCTTATTGAATTTTTTTTCATATGGAAAAGAAAAAATAAATTGATTTTTTTATATTATAAAAAAATTAGGCGATGATAATTTTTTTTTTTAAGGTTGGGTTGAATTGTTTTTCTCTTAGCGTTGGGTCATGCTGCTCCAAGGACCCAATAGCATAGATCTTGCTACCCAGTAAAACCCAAGTGTCTAGCAGCTAGGAAGATCCAGTGGCGTTGGGTCGTGTTGCCCATCAGGATCCAGTAAAGTTGGATCAGCAGCACCCAATAACATAGAGTCATGCTATCACAATCTCAAACACTATCTTATTTAATAGAGAGAAATTTGTTTATGTAATTGATTTGAAATAAAAATCTTATTTTAGAAAACCTTGGTTTTAAAAGTTTAAAGGTTTCTTTTTCTTTTTTTTCATCATAAAAGCTATGAATTTATTCGTAATTTTTTTCTAATAATATATGTTAAAAGTGTGTTGATTTAATATTTATAAAAATATTTTATCTATAGAAAAAATATCCAGCACGTATTTGATTTATTTTTTAAAATACAAACACCACCCCCCCCCCCTAAAAAAAAAAGAAAAAAGAAAAAAAGAAGCAGATGCCCTTAAATGAAAAAAAAAAGAATTTTCACGCACACCCAGTATGCATATTAGCAGTGTCAATTTAGTAGCCACGTCAGCATATTTGATAGAATCGTTAAATAAAAAGAGGACATTTAAATAGAAAAAATAAGAATTCACGCACTAAATATATAATAATGAGAACATGCAAAATTCGAAGTGAAAAATGCATGCATACTTGGATACACGTCAACATGCCACGTGTCAATTGGCCACGTTAGCATATTTGAAAGAATTTAATAAAAGTACTCGAATATGAAAGTTCTAAAAGTTCAATCACGCAGCAAAAATATAAAAGTAGGATGCTTAAATAGAAAAAATAAAAAATAACATACTAAATATTTAATAATTTAAAATAAATTGATATAAATTTGTTTAGTAAATATACTGAATAAATTTCAAAATAATTTTTTATAAAATACTGTTTAGAACGCAATAAAACCACAATTAAAGGATTTGAGTTTGTAAATATTGTTAAATTTTTTTTTTTATCAATAATTTAGAAATACCCAAGTTCACATCTAAGAAACAATAACACTAATTTTATATTATAAATAACAAAATAAAAGGTCACAAGTAATTTTTAATTTTGGCATTATGTCTTATATTTAAATAAGAATTTATAACCTGATGGCACACACATTTTAAAAATACCAAAACTATTGTTTAATTAGTCTTTTACTCTAAAGAAATATAAACACTAATTATGAAAAAAAAAAATATATAAACAAACACATTAAAAACAGTTAAATTGATCCTTAAAAAATATATAGAATGAGAACAGTAAGTAAAATCGAGTTCGCCCAGGTGTTGCCGGACCAGTCCAGCTATCGGGCCAGCTGAGTCCCAGGTCGACCCATCGGGCCGGGCCGAATTTAATAACCAGGATAAATATAATATTTTCAGCCACGAATATAATTAAAAAGGGATAAAGATAAATAGCTGAGTCCCAGGTCGACCCGTTGGGTAATACCTTGTGGTATCATTATCAGGATTGTGACAGATAACAATAGCATAATCCCCATAAGCTCTAGCAAAAACACCACGGTCTCCAACATGATGTTCCACGTTACAAACAACAGCCCCTTCAGGAACAGGTCTCAAAGGCTTGTGCCTAAAGGGGTGTCTAAAAGTAACCCGGGCTAATGGAGCAGCTCGACCCGGGTCATGAATGATTTCGGTGACAACACCTTTCAGATATCCATTTCTTTCACCGAAGTCCAGAGACCTGAACCTTGCCGGGCCCTTTCGGTGGTGGGCGTGGGATTTGAAAACGAGCGCCCCTTACGCTGGGCACGGATTACACGACCCATTCGTGGTGGTTGTGTGTGAAGTGAGCGGCTGGAGGAGTGTTAGAGTTAAAGACTCCAGAAATATGGAATAGGGTTCCGGGGGTATATATAGGAGGATGGGTTAAAGGGTGGCTGTGTTAGGGTTTAGAAATTGTAGCCATGAATTTGGGTTTGTGGGTATGGAAGAAAAGCCCATTTGAGTGGATTGACCCATGATGAAAATAATTTCTTCTTTATTCATGTATTGAAAGGAGTGATAAAACAATTCAAAACCAGCAATCAAAATACATTATTTTCAAATCAATTAGATGCTGGATCTAAAAAACAAGTCATAAAATTGCAAGTGTTCATCTTCGTAAGTCTGCAAGTAAAATCAGTAAGTTAAATTCAGAAGAAAAAGGTTCACCAGCGTCATGAAAATCCCATTACACTACACATAACCACATTCAAATCCTTATACACTCTAATCACTACACAAAGAATCCACGGACCAATAACAATACAAACATAAAACTTTCAAGATGTAGAATGCACTAGCAGTATAGCAAAAACAAAATAAACAATGATACAGTTTCATTTCAAAACCAGACAGAAACTGCACGTTCATAGGAAAATAAATAAATTCTATTGTCAACAAAATACCTGAGCTAATTGATCAAAACACTAAACCATTCCCACTTTAACCATATTTCTCAACCCAAGTTATAACCTTTACACAAACAGCTTCTCAGTTCATTACAACAAAAAACACAAAAACCCACTTCAGATCCAAAACATATTTATTGTCAAACATCGCCAAACTCAAACCCAGCATTAAAATCACAAAATAAAACGAACCCACGAAATAATTTTAAAAAACAACAAATGTAAGAGGTTGGGTAATACCTTGTGGTATCATTATCAGGATTGTGACTGATAACAATAGCATAATCCCCATAAGCTCTAGCAAAAACACCACGGTCTCCAACATGATGTTCCACGTTACAAACAACAGCCCCTTCAGGAACAGGTCTCAAAGGCTTGTGCCTAAAGGGGTGTCTAAAAGTAACCCGGGCTAATGGAGCAGCTCGACCCGGGTCATGAATGATTTCGGTGACAACACCTTTCAGATATCCATTTCTTTCACCGAAGTCCAGAGACCTGAACCTTGCCGGGCCCTTTCGGTGGTGGGCGTGGGATTTGAAAACGGAGCCAGCTCCCTTACGCTGGGCACGGATTACACGACCCATTCGTGGTGGTTGTGTGTGAAGTGAGCGGCTGGAGGAGTGTTAGAGTTAAAGACTCCAGAAATATGGAATAGGGTTCCGGGGGTATATATAGGAGGATGGGTTAAAGGGTGGCTGTGTTAGGGTTTAGAAATTGTAGCCATGAATTTGGGCTTGTGGGTATGGAAGAAAAGCCCATTTGAGTGGATTGACCCATGATGAAAATAATTTCTTCTTTATTCATGTATTGAAAGGAGTGATAAAACAATTCAAAACCAGCAATCAAAATACATTATTTTCAAATCAATTAGATGCTGGATCTAAAAAACAAGTCATAAAATTGCAAGTGTTCATCTTCGTAAGTCTGCAAGTAAAATCAAGTAAGTTAAATTCAGAAGAAAAAGGTTCACCAGCGTCATGAAAATCCCATTACACTACACATAACCACATTCAAATCCTTATACACTCTAATCACTACACAGCAATCCACGGACCAATAACAATACAAACATAAAACTTTCAAGATGTAGAATGCACTAGCAAAGATAGCAAAAACAAAATAAACAATGATACGATTTCATTTCAAAACCCAGCGAAACCGCGTTCATAGGAAAATAAATAAATTCTATTGTCAACAAAATACCTGAGCTAATTGATCAAAACACTAAACCATTCCCACTTTAACCATATTTCTCAACCCAAGTTATAACCTTTACACAAAACGACTTCCCGGTTCATTACAACAAAAAAACACAAAAACCCACTTCGGATCCAAAACATATTTATTGTCAAACATCGCCAAACTCAAACCCAAACATTAAAATCACAAAATAAAACGAACCCACCGAAATAATTTTAAAAAACAACAAATGTAAGAGGTTGGGTAATACCTTGTGGTATCATTATCAGGATTGTGACTGATAACAATAGCATAATCCCCATAAGCTCTAGCAAAAACACCACGGTCTCCAACATGATGTTCCACGTTACAAACAACAGCCCCTTCAGGAACAGGTCTCAAAGGCTTGTGCCTAAAGGGGTGTCTAAAAGTAACCCGGGCTAATGGAGCAGCTCGACCCGGGTCATGAATGATTTGGTGACAACACCTTTCAGATATCCATTTCTTTCACCGAAGTCCAGAGACCTGAACCTTGCCGGGCCCTTTCGGTGGTGGGCGTGGGATTTGAAAACGGAGCCAGCTCCCTTACGCTGGGCACGGATTACACGACCCATTCGTGGTGGTTGTGTGTGAAGTGAGCGGCTGGAGGAGTGTTAGAGTTAAAGACTCCAGAAATATGGAATAGGGTTCCGGGGGTATATATAGGAGGATGGGTTAAAGGGTGGCTGTGTTAGGGTTTAGAAATTGTAGCCATGAATTTGGGTTTGTGGGTATGGAAGAAAAGCCCATTTGAGTGGATTGACCCATGATGAAAATAATTTCTTCTTTATTCATGTATTGAAAGGAGTGATAAAACAATTCAAAACCAAAGAATCAAAATACATTATTTTCAAATCAATTAGATCTTTGGATCTAAAAACAAGTCATAAAATTGCAAGTGTTCATCTTCGTAAGTCTGCAAGTAAAATCATGTAAGTTAAATTCGGAAGAAAAAAGGTTCACGCGTCATGAAAATCCCATTACACTACACATAACCACATTCAAATCCTTATACACTCTAATCACTACACAAAGAATCCACCGGACCAATAACAATACAAACATAAAACTTTCAAGATGTAGAATGCACTAGCAAAGATAGCAAAAACAAAATAAACAATGATACGGTTTCATTTCAAAACCGCATTTAAACCGCACGTTCATAGGAAAATAAATAAATTCTATTGTCAACAAAATACCTGAGCTAATTGATCAAAACACTAAACCATTCCCACTTTAACCATATTTCTCAACCCAAGTTATAACCTTTACACAAACAGCTTCTCAGTTCATTACAACAAAAAACACAAAAACCCACTTGGATCCAAAACATATTTATTGTCAAACATCGCCAAACTCAAACCCAAAGATTAAAATCACAAAATAAAAACGAACCCACGAAATAATTTTAAAAAACAACAAATGTAAGAGGTTGGGTAATACCTTGTGGTATCATTATCAGGATTGTGACTGATAACAATAGCATAATCCCCATAAGCTCTGAGCAAAAACACCACGGTCTCCAACATGATGTTCCACGTTACAAACAACAAACCCCTTCGAGAACAGGTCTCAAAGGCTTGTGCCTAAAGGGGGTGTCTAAAAGTAACCGGGCTAATGGAGCAGATCGACCCGGGTCATGAATGATTTCGGTGACAACACCTTTCAGATATCCATTTCTTTCACCGAAGTCCAGAGACCTGAACCTTGCCGGGCCCTTTCGGTGGTGGGCGTGGGATTTGAAAACGGAGCCACTCCCTACGGCTGGGCACGGATTACACGACCCATTCGTGGTGGTTGTGTGTGAAGTGAGCGGCTGGAGGAGTGTTAGAGTTAAAGACTCCAGAAATATGGAATAGGGTTCCGGGGGTATATATAGGAGGATGGGTTAAAGGGTGGCTGTGTTAGGGTTTAGAAATTGTAGCCATGAATTTGGGTTTGTGGGTATGGAAGAAAAGCCCATTTGAGTGGATTGACCCATGATGAAAATAATTTCTTCTTTATTCATGTATTGAAAGGAGTGATAAAACAATTCAAAACCAGCAATCAAAATACATTATTTTCAAATCAATTAGATGCTGGATCTAAAAAACAAGTCATAAAATTGCAAGTGTTCATCTTCGTAAGTCTGCAAGTAAAATCAGTAAGTTAAATTCGGAAGAAAAAGGTTCACCGGCGTCATGAAAATCCCATTACACTACACATAACCACATTCAAATCCTTATACACTCTAATCACTACACAGCAATCCACGGACCAATAACAATACAAACATAAAACTTTCAAGATGTAGAATGCACTAGCAGTATAGCAAAAACAAAATAAACAATGATACAGTTTCATTTCAAAACCAGACAGAAACTGCACGTTCATAGGAAAATAAATAAATTCTATTGTCAACAAAATACCTGAGCTAATTGATCAAAACACTAAACCATTCCCACTTTAACCATATTTCTCAACCCAAGTTATAACCTTTACACAAACAGCTTCTCAGTTCATTACAACAAAAAACACAAAAACCCACTTCAGATCCAAAACATATTTATTGTCAAACATCGCCAAACTCAAACCCAGCATTAAAATCACAAAATAAAACGAACCCACGAAATAATTTTAAAAAACAACAAATGTAAGAGGTTGGGTAATACCTTGTGGTATCATTATCAGGATTGTGACTGATAACAATAGCATAATCCCCATAAGCTCTAGCAAAAACACCACGGTCTCCAACATGATGTTCCACGTTACAAACAATGACCCCTTGAGAACAGGTCTCAAAGGCTTGTGCCTAAAGGGGTGTCTAAAAGTAACCCGGGCTAATGGAGCAGCTCGACCCGGGTCATGAATGATTTCGGTGACAACACCTTTCAGATATCCATTTCTTTCACCGAAGTCCAGAGACCTGAACCTTGCCGGGCCCTTTCGGTGGTGGGCGTGGGATTTGAAAACCGACCCGCTCCCCTACTGGCACGGATTACACGACCCATTCGTGGTGGTTGTGTGTGAAGTGAGCGGCTGGAGGAGTGTTAGAGTTAAAGACTCCAGAAATATGGAATAGGGTTCCGGGGGTATATATAGGAGGATGGGTTAAAGGGTGGCTGTGTTAGGGTTTAGAAATTGTAGCCATGAATTTGGGTTTGTGGGTATGGAAGAAAAGCCCATTTGAGTGGATTGACCAATGATGAAAATAATTTCTTCTTTATTCATGTATTGAAAGGAGTGATAAAACAATTCAAAACCAGCAATCAAAATACATTATTTTCAAATCAATTAGATGCTGGATCTAAAAAACAAGTCATAAAATTGCAAGTGTTCATCTTCGTAAGTCCGCAAGTAAAATCGGTAAGTTAAATTCAGAAGAAAAAAGGTTCACCAGCGTCATGAAAATCCCATTACACTACACATAACCACATTCAAATCCTTATACACTCTAATCACTACACAGCAATCCACGGACCAATAACAATACAAACATAAAACTTTCAAGATGTAGAATGCACTAGCAGTATAGCAAAAACAAAATAAACAATGATACGATTTCATTTCAAAACCGCATTGAACTGCACGTTCATAGGAAAATAAATAAATTCTATTGTCAACAAAATACCTGAGCTAATTGATCAAAACACTAAACCATTCCCACTTTAACCATATTTCTCAACCCAAGTTATAACCTTTACACAAACAGCTTCTCAGTTCATTACAACAAAAAACACAAAAACCCACTTCAGATCCAAAACATATTTATTGTCAAACATCGCCAAACTCAAACCCAGCATTAAAATCACAAAATAAAACGAACCCACGAAATAATTTTAAAAAACAACAAATGTAAGAGGTTGGGTAATACCTTGTGGTATCATTATCAGGATTGTGACTGATAACAATAGCATAATCCCCATAAGCTCTAGCAAAAACACCACGGTCTCCAACATGATGTTCCACGTTACAAACAACAGCCCCTTCAGGAACAGGTCTCAAAGGCTTGTGCCTAAAAGGGTGTCTAAAAGTAACCCGGGCTAATGGAGCAGCTCGACCCGGGTCATGAATGATTTCGGTGACAACACCTTTCAGATATCCATTTCTTTCACCGAAGTCCAGAGACCTGAACCTTGCCGGGCCCTTTCGGTGGTGGGCGTGGGATTTGAAAACGGAGCCAGCTCCCTTACGCTGGGCACGGATTACACGACCCATTCGTGGTGGTTGTGTGTGAAGTGAGCGGCTGGAGGAGTGTTAGAGTTAAAGACTCCAGAAATATGGAATAGGGTTCCGGGGGTATATATAGGAGGATGGGTTAAAGGGTGACTGTGTTAGGGTTTAGAAATTGTAGCCATGAATTTGGGTTTGTGGGTATGGAAGAAAAGCCCATTTGAGTGGATTGACCCATGATGAAAATAATTTCTTCTTTATTCATGTATTGAAAGGAGTGATAAAACAATTCAAAACCAGCAATCAAAATACATTATTTTCAAATCAATTAGATGCTGGATCTAAAAAACAAGTCATAAAATTGCAAGTGTTCATCTTCGTAAGTCTGCAAGTAAAATCAGTAAGTTAAATTCAGAAGAAAAAGGTTCACCAGCGTCATGAAAATCCCATTACACTACACATAACCACATTCAAATCCTTATACACTCTAATCACTACACAGCAATCCACGGACCAATAACAATACAAACATAAAACTTTCAAGATGTAGAATGCACTAGCAGTATAGGAAAAACAAAATAAACAATGATACAGTTTCATTTCAAAACCAGACAGAAACTGCACGTTCATAGGAAAATAAATAAATTCTATTGTCAACAAAATACTTGAGCTAATTGATCAAAACACTAAACCATTCCCACTTTAACCATATTTCTCAACCCAAGTTATAACCTTTACACAAACAGCTTCTCAGTTCATTACAACAAAAAACACAAAAACCCACTTCAGATCCAAAACATATTTATTGTCAAACATCGCCAAACTCAAACCCAGCATTAAAATCACAAAATAAAACGAACCCACGAAATAATTTTAAAAAACAACAAATGTAAGAGGTTGGGTAATACCTTGTGGTATCATTATCGAGATCGTGATCCGATAACAATAGCATAATCCCCATAAGCTCTAGCAAAAACACCACGGTCTCCAACATGATGTTCCACGTTACAAACAACAGCCCCTTCAGGAACAGGTCTCAAAGGCCAGACATTCCCAACCATCAAGTTAGCCTTCTTTCCACAGTAGACAAACTGTCGAGTATACATACCCTCAGCAGCAACAAAAAGCTCTTTATGCTTCTTCTACCTAAAGGGGTGTCTGAAAGTAACCCGGCCTAATAGAGCAGCTCGACCCTGGTCATGAATGATTTCAGTGACAACACCTTTCAGATATCCATTTCTTTCACTGAAGTCCAGAGACTTGAACCTTGTCGTGCCCTTTCAGTGCTGGGTGTGGGATTTGAAAACGGAGCCAGCTCCTTTAAGCTGGGCACGGATTACACGACCCATTCGTGGTGGTTGTGTGTGAAGTGAGCGGCTGGCGGAGTGTTAGAGTTAAACACTTCACAAATATTGAATAGGGTTCCGAGGGTATATATAGGAGGATTGGTTAAAGGGTGGTTGTGTTAGGGTTTAGAAATTGTAACCATGAATTTGGGTTTGTGGGTATGGAAGAAAAGCCCATTTGAGTGGATTGACCCATGATGAAAATAATTTCTTCTTTATTCATGTATTGAATGGAGTGATAAAATTAATTTCATTAATTTTTAACTAAAGAAAAATTATTTACTATAACTATATACTCCTCTCCCACGTATAAATAGAAAGGGATAGAGATAAATAAAGAATTTAAAAATCTTGAAAGATGTATCATTGGATTTACATGTATTTTAAAACTATTTTACGAAATTTTTATCTATACTTTTCAATGCTCAATGATATTTATTGAAATATATTCATCTAGATGTTAGTATGGGTGACTATTTTCGGTTCGATTTGATTTTTATAAAAAAAAATAACCAAACCGATTTAAAAAAAAACTGAAACCGAACTGAAATTGGTTCAAACCAACCGGTTTCGATTCGGTTTTTTAGAACAAAAGCCAGCTCAAACCAGTTTGGCTCGGTTTTTCTGGTTTGATCAGTTTTTGCTCGGTTTGGCTCGGTTTTTTTCCAGTTTGACTCATTTTTTTTCAGTTTCAGACTTATAAAACCGAAACCGAACCGGTCGGATTTTTTAAAATTCTAATCGATTTTTTTCACGGTTCGGTTTTTTTAGTTATTTTTTCTAGTTTTCTCGGTTTAATCGATTTTTTGATTTTTTTTTCACCCGTAGATGCTAGTGTCAAGAAGTTAAAGGAGGATCATGTCTTCTAGTGGAGCTATTTTTTTAAAATTACTTTTATTTTTTATTATATATAATTTTTTTAAAATTTTTATGAATTGAGTGCTTTTAATTTTAAAAGCTAACAAATATCTACCTTGCATTCTTGGATAGCTTATATTTCACAGAGAATATTAGAGATTTGACGTTCTATTTTATTTTTTTATATGTGAGTGTCTCTACAACGTGAAATTTAAAAATTTTATAATCAAATGCATCTATTATATTTCCTCATCAACTATATATTTTTCATTAAATTGGCATGTGAGATAGATCTAATATATACGATAAGTGTGCATGATTATTTTTTATTTTATTTATAATCGAGTTTTTGTATTTTTATTTTTTAATTTGAGAGTACGTGATTTTATTTTTTATTTAAGGATTTGTATTTTTAAAAATTTACCAATTGAATATTTATAATTATAAAAGTAAACATGTATATACTTTACTGTCTCTACATCCTCTTTAGGTTACACTTGATAAATTAAAAAAAAATAAAACTAAAATAACTAGTTAATTAATGATATTTTCATTAAATGTCCAATTGACATTATGGTGGGAGCATAATTGAATTGGTGAGAAAATCAGAGTAAAAAAAGAGGAAAAACAATATGGTCATGATGAAGATTGGTATGGAATTTTTTTTTAATAAACTGATTCAATCCTGTTTGTTTTTTATTTTAAAAGTGTTTTTTAAAAAAATATTTTTTTTTATTTTTTTGTTTTAAATTAATATTTTTTTGTATTTTCAGATCATTTTGATGTGCTGATGTCAAAAATAATTTTTTTAAAATAAAAAAACATTATTTTGATGCATTTTCAAGTAAAAAATATTTTAAAAAATAACCGCAACTACCTTTCAAACACGCAAATAATCTATATCCATGTGTGTAGATGTGGAAAAACAAGAAAAAAAGCACAGCTTTGTTGTGTAATAAATTCTTATTCTATAAAAATAATTAACTATGTTATTTTTTAAAAGGTTATAGATTTGTTGGGATTGTGAGAAAACGAGGAAATTAATTTAATTTGAGCCTTTTTCTAATTTAATTTAAAAATACAAGCTCTTATCTAGAAATAAAGGGAAAGTTCATGCGCATTGGACACACGTGTTAGAAATAATCTGCAAGCTCACACGCACTGACGATAGCAAAAATAGAAGTAAGAACATGTGAATATAAAAACAAAAAATAAAAAATAAAAAACTCCATACACTAAATATGAAATAATTAATCTTTATTTGAAAAGTCAAATTAAATCAATTACTTTATTATCAATCTTTTTATTAAGTGTTCCATTGACATTATTCTGTGGGCCACTGTAAACTAGGTAGGAAAATTAAAATTAATAATAAAAAAATAAAAACAAAAGAAAGGAAAAACAATGTGCTTTGAAATTGTATTTATAAGCAATTAAATCCAAATTGTTATTAATCCAATTTTTTTTCTCTGTCCCGATTGCCTTAAAGACAAAAATCAAGTTGTTGTTTGATTTATAAAAACAAAAAATATAAAAATAAAAATATATTTTGTTGAAGAAATAAATAAAAATTATATTTACAGAATAGATGGTCTAAGACTGACCAAAAACACCCAAGAATAAATAAAATATATTTATTAATTATACTTTAAAAAATAAAAATTACCCTCATTTAATAAAAGACCTCAAATATGAAGAACGCTCGCCACTTTATTTGTTAAATATACATAAAAAATATTTTTTAAATATTTTAAAATATCTATTTATAATTTTACCAATATTCCTATTCAGCTTAGATCGGCTGTGCATTTTACGTTTAGCCAAGAATTTTCACAATTCACTGAAATAAAATTAAAAAAGAAGAAGAAGAAGGAAGAACAAGAAGAAGACAGGAGTAGATGCCTCCTAACGATAGGAAACTGATAGCGGAGTTTTCATTTCATCAAGAACAAGGCAGTACAGCAAAGATACAAAATAACTGCAAATCCTCGAAAACAAAGGATGATTATTCAAGAACGTAACTACATTTGTATCTCTATCCACCTGCGAAGCCATGAAATGAGCTGCCTTATTCCCAGTTCTACAAACAAGGTGAAAAACAAGAGCAATAATCAGCTGCCTGCATGATATAAAAGACTATAGAGTCTCTATATCCCATGCAAATGGAGGATTTCCGAGCCAATAATATGGTAAACTGAAAAAAAAAGTACTTTGATATTTATAGATAGACGAGGCAGAAACCATCGAGTTTTTCCTTTCTACAAATAAAGGTTTTCCAGCCTCCTCGCGGCTTCCAGGATAGTCTCTCTGTGTCCAAAAGCACTAACTCTCATGAACTCTTCACCTGCTGGACCAAAACCAGAACCTGGAACAGTTATTATATGAGTCCTCTCCAGAATCTCAGTAAATATATCCCAAGATTTTGAACCAGGAAAATGTACCCAGAGGTAAGGAGCATTTTTACCACCATAAACTTTTAGACCAAGAGAAGCAAAAGTGTTGTGCAGTATTTTTGCGTTCTCCTTGTAGTAGTCAGTAATGGAACACACAGCTGCGAAACCCTCTGGGGAAAGACATGCCAGTCCACCAACCTGAGATATGCTTGATGCTCCATTGAAGCAGGTGCATACAATGCGATTGAAGTCATTTATTACGGGAAAACCATTTGAGAAGGACAGTTCTTCAGGAACAACTGTCCAGCCAAGACGAATGCCTGTGAACCCTGCGAATTTAGAGAAAGATGAAACTTCAATCGCAACCTCTCTTGCCCCAGGAATTTCAAAGATCGACCGAGGAGAATCATCAGTGATATAGGCTGCGTAGGCAGAGTCAAAAATTATGATCGATCCATTCTCCTTAGCAAACTTCACAAGTTGCTCCAACTGCTGTCGCGTTGCTGCATGTCCGGTGGGATTATTCGGAGAGCAAAAGAAAATTATATCAGATCGTGAAGTTTTAGCCAAGTCAGGAAAAAAGTTAGTCTGGGGTACAGATTTCATGTACTCAATGTTCCCATACATCCGAGATTTATCTTCAAAATCACCAGCTTGACCAATTATGACACTTGAATCTACATAGGCTGGAAAGGATGGATCCTGCACGGCTATTGACACATTGGAACCGAGGAGCAGCTGAAGGCGAGTAATATCACACTGTGCGCCATCTGACACGAAAACTTCTGTTTCCTTTATCCGAACATCTTTGTAAAATGTTTCTGCAATAGCTTTCCTCAAGGCTTTGTTGCCCTGTTCAGCTCCATACCCTCTATAACCTTCTGCCGTTGAAAGTGAAAGTGCATAATTTGCCATGCTTGAAGCTATGATCTCCGGTAGGGGCTCTGTGGTATCCCCAATTCCAAGGCTTATCAATTTTGCATCGGGATACTTCTCAATGTGTTGAACCTCACGCTTTGAGATCTCAGGAAACAGATAGCCACTACGTAACTTCTCCATGTTGACATTGCGGGGTACCTTTGTATTGCCAGCAATTCCCTCCTTTTGGGTTTTCAAACTGGCCTGGATAATCCTAGGCCGCATGAAATCTCTACATAACATAGAATTTCCAGTTGAAGAATTGTACATTTTGGATTTGGATTTTTTCCTCAGTACCAACTCTTTCAAAGTTTTCTCTCAGATACGAAAGCAGTAGCATGAATACCACCCCTGCACATCGAGAAATATATAGACGCAAGCTGCTGTCATGCAGCACTAAAAAAAATGCGTCATAATCATGTCACCCTAGACCTCAATTATTTTCAAGGTGGCCAATACAGAAATTTCCGCAACAGTTAGGAAGTTATTTGTTTTATTTGTTTTTTTTTTTTTTTTTGTTATGGTTTAAAAAAAATTCGGTTAGCTTTGGTAGTTGAATTTAAATATGTATTTGAAAAAAATTATGGTTGAAGTTTATGTGTATTAAAAAACATGTATAAAATATTTGGTGGAAGTGTGGTTTCAATTGTTCTTCAAAATGTTTTTTACTTGGAAATGCATCAAAATAATAATTTTTTATTTTTTAAAAATTATTTTTGATATCAGCGCATCAAAATAATCTAAAAACGCAAAAAATATATCAATTTGAAGCAAAGAAAAACATAAAAAAAAAATTAAAAAGCACTTTTAAAACGCAAAAACAAACAGGGTTTTACGAAACTCGGTTAAAAAAACATGTAAAAACTACTGCACAAAAACTCGTTTCAAACTCAATTTTTTAGTGGGCCTCGCAGTACAAAACGTAATTTGATTTGTTATCAAACACCTTGATGCATTTGTTTCACCGCAAACGCAAAAGCCGATAAAAAACAAACACAACCTTAGTCCTTCAAAGCAAAAACATATAAAACCATTCTATTAATTCTTTTAAAGAAAATTATAAGTCATAACTTAAGAATTTATCTAATAGCTCAAGCTTACAGGTTGAAATGATCCTTCAAAATAATGTGACCAAGCGATCATATCACGTCTATTATATTTGATAAGATTTAGTATAGGATAATCTGAATATATATAAGTTTCAAATCCAAATATTTTCATTTAATTTTTAAATTAAAATGTTTATTTGAAATGATATCTAAGTCTATCTTAAATATTTAAGTTAAATGATTCCATAACAAACAAATGTTGAACTAATCCATGCATTTAATCCATAATTGTATATTATCATCTTATGACTCGACTAGGTTCCACTTATCCACCCAATTTCCTCCCCGTTTCCTTTTCGCACCTTTCCTTTGTGTCATCATCTTGACTTGTGTAATGCACGGACAATTAACCAAGTTTCAGTGGTATTTCCTTTGATCATATAGTCTCTTCAATAAGGACAAGAACAACACCAGTCCAGACAAGTGTTTTTAATGATCGATATTCAAGTTTTCTACTTTGTGAATCAGGGTGCCCCTTGTGCTTGCTTCTCAATCAGACTCGGATCCTTTAGACTTGTAACAGAAGATTCAGCCCTTGATCTTCACAATCGTTCGTGGACACAACTTATTACCATTAGGCCAGCGGTATTGAGGTATCAAAGAGCCACTCAACCTAAAAGGTTAAGCTGGCAAGAGACCTCTAGGAAATGGTTTCATATTGTACTCTCTAGCAATACTGATGACCGAGCTCAAAATTTCACGTGCATGAAACCAACGAAATAAGCAGTACGACCCCACTTATCCCATAACCTCTTTGACAAGTGAAGAGAGTATTAATTTCCTCTCTCAGGCATTTCGTCAAACAAATTGAAAATCACGAAGCAGGATCAACGCAATCGAAACAGGCAAGTGAAATTACTTTCTCCAAAACATCTACCCCAAGATTCCAAAATCTTCAGAAGTTTCGCAGAATTTATGAGAGAAATTAACATTCAGAAATTGAAAACACATATTGACAAATCAATGTTCAAGTACCTTCCAAGCAATTAATCATAATATGCTTAAAATTGACTAAAAGCTTGTCAAAATGTTTTCAAATAGAGCTAAAACTTAGAAAGCACACTCACCCAAAAGAAAATGACAGGAAAGTTGAGCACCCAGAAGCTGCAAAACAAACTTCAGTGAAAATGACTTCTGCTGATATGAAAAATTGAAGAAACTGAGTAACCATTACATGTTCATGTTTATTGGGCAATAAACTAAGGAAACACCTAACACTAACAGATAAAGAACAAAACCTCAACGTCAACAAACAAAATTAGTACTTAAATTTTACAAAATCTAAAGTCTTTCAGTGAGAAGATACCTGGAGCTTAAAATATAAATATTATTAGAACTTGACAAAATCTATTATATAAAACGTGGAAAAATGTGAAGTCTATGCAGACCCATTACCAGAAGTTCCATGCAGCGAGGTGTTTCAGACTCCACTAGCTACTTTACTGTACTGTACTACGGGTAAAATATTTTTATTTTTTATAAAAAAATTATATATGTTTTTTTTTAATGTATTTTTATGGTTAAAAAAAATATAACAAGTCAAAAAGTTTATGCATACATAAATTAAATAAACTAAAAGTTATGTGTGTTAATAAATAAATAAAAAATCATTAATAATATTTAAAAACAAAACTTGAAAAATTAAGAGATAAATGTAGAACAATATATTTTATTTTGAAAAATAGAACATTAAATTGATTGAATAAAAAAAATAAAAAAATAAATAACATATAAGGCTACACATATTAAAAATATTATCTGAAAATAAATATTTTTTATTTTAAAAAACATAGTTTATCTATATAAAAGATAAAATTAGAACCATAGATGAACCAGAAAAACTTCTCCGAAAAGATCAATATTATTTAAAAGAGGCTCTCTGAATAAAATAAAAAAGATGAGGTTTTTTTATTTTTTTGATTTTTAGTTTTTTAACTGATCACATCACTTTATATCTTTTCAATTGCATTCTTTAAAGTTATATTTTTATGGTAACCATATCAGACCCAAGGCGCCTGGGTCTGGCAATCATGCTAGCAACAGACGACGCATCGTCTGTTTTACCCAGATTCAACCACTGCGGTGGTCGGAAAATCAGGGCCTATGCTCTTTTGATCCAAAAACCTGTTTTGCAACCCGTTTTTGATCTAAAACATCCTAGAAACCATGACAAATCCATTCATGATCTTAAAAAACCGTCCAAAAACCAAACTCAATCCGAAACAAAAAATCAACTCGGGCTCAGATTTGTTTTTTCATGAACTTTTAAGGTACAAAAGCACCTAATATGAACTCCCCGCATCAAATGGAACAATTTGACACAAAAATCTTTTATTTTGGTAGCCTAAATCGGTGCCACTGACAAGTTTTTTTTTCTACCGCTAGAATCCAGCAACCCCTCTCTCTCCTCTCTCATCTAGGAACCAAAAAATAACCAAAAAAATCTCTATCAAAATGTAATTGAAACAATTTTAAGGGTTCGTAATTGTATAATTTATGTTATTGTTTAAATTGAAGAATTAAAGTGAATATTTTTAAAACTTATTATACATTACTTATGTTTATTGTGTTTTTCATTTCAATTCTTTCTCTTTCAATCCCACCTTTTTATATAAGAATTTGAAATCATTGCTACTTAAATAGACTTGATTGTCTAGCACAAGTTTGATGATCAAACTTAAAAAACAAATCTGGGTACTGATAAATGTACAGTAAAAAATCGACTCGTAGTAGTACATAAGTAATCTTCTGTAAAGGTTGAAAATTCTAAAACTGAAGAGATATCCATTTCTTGAATCTTGAGCGGGGAGCAGAAACCAGGGAAGTCAAGACACGGAACTTTGAATATATATGTTCTTGTCTGGCAATAGCAATTACTAGTGTTATCGTCAAACTTGGAACTGAGAGCAGAAATCCAAAACAAAAACGTCATGGAGACTAGAAGGAAGCTAACCACCCGTGTTTACCATTTCCATGCTCGGGTTTTTTTTTTTTCCTCATGGCAGCTTGCTAGCTTGAGCTTGCAGATACTTCAGGGATAGCAAATTAACAGAACAAAGCTTTGAACTCAAAAATTTAATTTTATGATTTGCCAAATAAATTAATATATATATATATAAAAGAAATTAAAAGAAAGAAAGAAAGAATGCTGAGCTCTAAATAGAAGATGAGATGATTTGCCAAAGAAGAATGATCAAGGGAATAGAGTATATATGAGGTGGAAAAACGTCATCTTGGCAGGCATACCTAAAGGTATCGTTTATATATGCATTCTGAAGGATTTTATATTAACGTGCTTGAAGAGAATTGCAGAGATATTTAAAACCTCGTCCAGGTTTAGAGGCGTTGACCAGATTAATCTTGTTGATCCTTGTATTTTTTATATATAATAATAGTAATAATTAAAATAAGATTAAAAAGAAAAACAACCAAGTTGATGACCTGAATTTAACTGGGTGATGCTGAGACGATTAAGTAACTTGGTTGACCTGACAAAGCACGATTGAAAATTATATTTATACAATATAGTAATTAGAGGTGAGCAAAAAAATAACTGAAAAAACTGAATTATAAAAAAAATCGATTAGAATTTTTAAAAAACTAACCGGTTCGGTTCAGTTTTATAAGTCTGAAACCAAAAAAACCGAACCGAACCTAAATCGAAAAAAATGAGCCAAATCGAAAAAACCAAGCCAAACCGGTTTTTGTTATGAAATAACCGAACCGAAACTAGTCAGTTTGAACCGGTTCCGGTTTTTTTAAAATAAAAACCGATTTGGTTATTTTTTTTGATAAAAACCAAATCAAACCAAAAATAATTACCCCTAATAATAATCATCAAGACATCGTTAATTACTTAAAAAAAGAAGTAAAACATCGATACTAACCAATTCCAAGAAAGAGAGGAGTTAATGGACAATCCCAATAATGGACAAACCTACAAGGAGTAGTGTCAATCATTTATTGAAAAATAACTATTTTCTAATTAAAGCGGATAACCGTGAAAATCATTAATTGGTCTCCCATCCATCCATTAAAAATTATATTTCAAATGACTCGTTTTCCAGATCATACGCGGTTTTCACATTAAATTGTTCATAATATTTAGCAGAATGGCCCGATCAAGAAATAAAATCTTTTTAATGGTGTAATTGATATAAAAAGTACTTTTAAGTATGGAACTAAAATTATTCCAATAATTGGGGGATGAATTTAAAGTTTGCCCATAATCTCAGTGCGTGACCTAAGAAGTAAGAACCCTCTCATGGGCTCACTCCACGGTCCAATTACAAAACCCATAACATTGTCATGGTGTCGAGATTTAAGCGCCCGTCTTCATTTTTTGACTTGCCAAACGCGGCAAAGGCTTAAAAAAAATCCACTTTCACTCCCCAAGAAAACCACGATCCCGCTCTCATCGTTTCCACCAATAACATTCAGGCACTTAAATCCAACAGCCCAAAACCCAAACCCCACGCCTCACACGGATCGCTACTTGATCCAACGGCCGCCCTTCCACCTATCTCTCAATAAAACAGGCCACAAATCATTACTTCCCAGATAAAAAAAATCAAGAAATCTAGAGCGAAAAAAGAAGAGCAAAAAATGTCAGGGAGAGGAAAAGGAGGAAAGGGACTGGGAAAGGGAGGAGCCAAGAGGCATCGTAAGGTTCTTCGAGATAACATTCAGGGCATCACCAAGCCTGCGATTCGTCGACTGGCTAGACGTGGTGGAGTCAAGCGTATCAGTGGGCTTATCTACGAAGAAACCAGAGGTGTCCTCAAGATCTTCCTGGAGAATGTGATTCGTGATGCAGTCACCTACACAGAGCATGCTCGCCGCAAGACAGTGACTGCAATGGATGTTGTATATGCTTTGAAGAGACAGGGCCGTACTTTATATGGTTTTGGTGGTTGATTTAGTGATTCATGTACTGGGCTGATTGGGTTTTAGGTCTTTTAGAATTGGGTTGTGGATAGCTGTATCTCTTGCTACCCAAGTGTCTTGTATCTATGTGTTTCTGTTTTAATGCTTGAATGAATGGCTCTTAATTTGTGTTTCTGTTTCCCTTCTGCTTCTTATGATTCGCTTCAATTCTGTGAGCCCTCAATGCCTCGAAACAAGGTCGCGAGCCGATCTGTTTGGCTTCATGATACATATGGGGAAGGATGTCCTGCCAAGGGAGATTAAGCATATATTGGCCGAATAAATCAGTGTTATTGAGCCAAAAACTTGGCTGAGCTCAAAAGGACAGAGACTTGTCTGTCCAGTGTTTGCTGAGACCCTGTTTGAATTTGGTATTTTTCCCCTTTTTTTTATTTTGGATGTTAATATTAAAAATAAATAAATAAATCTTAAAAAATAAAAAAAATATTATTTAAATACATTTAAAAAATAATTTCTATTACACTTGCAAACACAATTTGATTTTTCTTATCGGAGCCGATACCGCATATTTTTCCAATCATGGACAAGAGAATTCTGTCGACGACAATCAAATACAATCCACGGTCCAACCTAGTCCCAACTCGACATCCAAGAAATAGTATCATCGTAGGCCCAGCCCATTTACCACTAGACGGCCCATTTCCTCATTCACTACACTAATTCTACATTAAAGGAAACTTTTTATTTTTATAATATATTAAGCTAGCTTATCAATTTATTAATTAACAGTATTTTATTAAAGTTAACCTAATTAACGTGTCTCAAAAGACATCCCTTACATCAGGCAAAAGCTAGAAGATAACCTATGACATCAAAGCCACAACGCACTATAAACCCAAGACGGATATAAAGAGAAAAAACCCTACAAGGAAGAAAAAGCACTGCTCTCGCACACACAAAATCAAACTCAAAAGAGCAGCAAAAATAGATTCAGATCGAAAGAGAAAGAAAGATTCGATCTCACAAGAAGATCGAAACCGAGCACAACCATCCAAGCCAAAGCACAAAGAAACCCACAAAGAGAGTGAAAAGCACAAAAAAGAGACCTAAAATGGCATCATCTGCATCAGGGACTCAAGTTCGAGCATCACACATCCTAATAAAACACGAGGGTTCAAGAAGGAAGGCATCATGGAAAGACCCAGAAGGTCGCGTGATAAAAAACACGACAAGGGATAGTGCTATTTCTGAACTCAAAGCAATTAGAGAGGATATTGTTTCTGGAAAAGCTAAGTTTGAGGATGTCGCTTCTAGAATCTCTGATTGTAGCTCTGCTAAACGTGGCGGCGATCTCGGTTAGTTCTTTTTCATGGTTTTTTTTAATTTTTTTTTTGCAAGATATTTTTTTGGGTTGCTTTACTTTTAGTTATTGAATGAATTGTAATTTGGAGATTTTAGCTCTCAGGGGTGTGGTGGTTAGATTAGGAAGATTAAGGTGAGGTTTAGTCATTGTGATTTGTTGCTGAAACCTGTGTGATGCTTGCAATTAGTGTTGGAACTGAGCGGGGATGTTTCTTTGGCTTTAAGTTTGGAATATCTGTGTGTTGTTTGATGGGACATAAGATTTTTTGTTTCTATTTGGTATATATGAAATGGCTAGTGGTTATTTTCTTGGTTAGTGCTGGTTGGTGAATTTGATTTTACTTGAAGATTAAGTACGGTGAGGTTATAGGAATTTAGTGTTCCGAGGAGAAAATTATTTGGTGGTGACATTAGTTACTGGGACCAATTTTTGTATTCTGCAGTGAAATTAGTTACTCGGGCCAATTTTGTGATATGCTGTTATTAAAGTGCTTAACTCCTTGCTTTTGACGGTAGAAATGTTTGATATAGAAAATCAAGTCTCTACACCACTGATGTAATATGTGGTTATTAATTTATTATGCATATGTTAAATGGCTGATAGTTGAATTTTGTGCTTGTATGTACCTTTGGTAAAGGCTGGATTAAGCAAGATGATCCAACACTTGTTCACTTGTGGAGTTACTATGATTCCTTTTGAGAAATTTGTTAATCGTTTTGCTTTATGACACACTCTTTATTAAAATGAACATAATTTGAAACAAATTGAGTCGATATTCATGCACTTTTGTTCAAAGCATCCATGGGATTGCTTTTGCATCAACATAGTTGAGATAGCTAATGATGAAGTGATCAATTTAATCGATGATATGTCTGGAAAGAGTACAATGCTTTCATTGTTGACCTTTATACCTCCAAGCTCATGCTTTGTGATTACTTTAAGGTGTCATCAAACCTAGATGCGCTCTGCAGAATAGCATGCGCTTTGTATTTGAATTCTTTCTTTGTGTGATAATGGCTTATGTTACTTAACATACTGGATAAATTCATGAACTGGTCTCCAGAGACCTATTTCACAACATTTGCAAGCATTCCATGTTTTCATTCTTCCTTTTTCTCAAGTATCTGAACCTGGAGTTCACCTCTTTGGTGTTTTAATTCAATTACATTATTGTTTTTATATGATGGTTTTGGAAAAATCAGGGAAAGGATTAAAAGAGAACCTTAAAGCAAAGAATATATACTAGGTTCTTAATATATTTCTTTCTGGACATTTGATCTACTTTCTAATAAACTAGAACTCCGCTCAATCCCAAAAGAAATCTAAGCCTTAATACCAAATTAGTTCTGCATTTGTTGTGAGATGAGTGACATTAAGCTTGTGCATATGTGACAGAACATAGTAAAATAAAATTTGTTTACACTGACACTTTATAGGAGGCTGCATAAACAATTTCAAAGAAATTGAGCCAAGAAGGCTGTTCTTCTGTTTGACTTACAGCATCTATGGAATTGCTGTTGCATTAACACATTTGAGATAACTAGATATGAACTTTTATATTCAATATATGAGAACAAGAATTGCTTGGTAATAGAAGTCTTCAAATACTATGATGCGTTTACAATGAGAGCATACCTCTAAGCTTGTTGTTTGTAGTTGCCTTTAAATTTTATTAAATGATGTATTTTTTGGGAACACATGTAGCTCACAGTTTTAGATTGATAGATTCCTGGTTTAGCCATGATTAGTTAGGTGTGACCATGTTTTTGTGAGCCACATTTTCTTTCTCTTTCCTGCCTTCTAGGAGCAGAACCAGAAGTTCATCTCTGCTGTGGTTAATTATGTGTTACCTTGCTCTGAGTACACCGTTGCTGTTGTCAGTATTAATTTGATTAGGTTAGGTTAATAAAATCTGTGTATTTGATAAACTATCTAGTGTAGAAGGGTAAATGCCTCCTTTTGCCACTATACTCTTGTTTTTTGTAAGATTTTTGCCTGTGCACAAGTTTATTTGTATGGATTCCGTCCTTTTAACTTGTGATTCTGTTAAGGACTGTCTTTTTGTCTAACTCTGTTTAGTTTGAGTGCCACATTTTGGTCAATCATTTACTGAACTACGAGAAAATGATGACGTGTGGAATTTTATAAAAGAGGCAAAAAAAAAAAAGCAAAAAGAAAGAAAAGAACAAAAGAAACATGTTTTCTTAAATTATTAGAACCTAATCCATAAAAAAACAATTCGGTTTCTTCTTTTTAAACCAAAGAACGACCTTTAATTAAGACAGACGAGGAATTCTACTAGATAATCAACCTATTTCTCCTCAATCATCTATTTTCTACCAAGCTCAAAGCTTTAACTCCACCCCGCCCAATTAAGCTTTTGTTCAGGTTTATGGTGGCTAGGTAACCACCAGTGTCCAAATGGATACTAGGTCATCATATCAAATTTTTTAAAACCAGCTTGATGTATTTGCGACCTTAGCAACATGTGTGCGCGTGCATGTCTGATGAGAACAAAGCTAAGAGAGTTTTATACTTTGTTGGGAAGCTGCATAATCTTCAAGATGTGATCTTTGCTATATTATTGCCTCCTGGCCCTTGTAAACATAATTGCTGATATTTTAGTTTCAACTTAGATTCTGCCTGTTTTGGTTATATATAGTTTCATCTGTATCATCTCATCATCAAATGTATTGGTCTAAATAAAACTCCATGTTGATATTTCTACAGGGCCCTTTGGTCGAGGCCAGATGCAGAAGCCTTTTGAAGAGACTACCTTCTCTCTAAAGGTTGGTGAGATAAGTGACATAGTGGATACTGACAGTGGAGTTCACATCATCTTGAGGACTGGCTAATCATGCAGGGAGATCATGGCGTGTATTGAACAAATATTCGATGTACTTTGCGAACATATTCAAGCATTTACAGGATTGGTTTTGCTTTCATTTAATTCCACAATGATCACATAGTGGTCCTACTTGTTTGGTCATTCTTATTGTGTTGAATTGGTTCTTGACTCATTAAGGCATCATCCCCTGACTCAGTTCAGGCTCGTGTGCTTGGGATTGTATTCCTTCTGAATGATTTCTGGGTGTGCTTTGGGTGAAATTTAACAGACTCTCTAATAATAGCTTCATTGGAATGAATGGATCCCACAAATAATTTTATATTTAACTAGCTGTTAGTTCATGCCCTGAGTAGAGGTTACCAACAAGAAAGACATGGATAAATAGCAGTCAAAGATTGCAGTGGTTACAATAAGTAAAAGATTGTAGAGCCTTTTTCTTATGTTTATAATGATATATTTTAATTTTATTTTAATTTTAATTTTTGCAACGAAACTAAAAAGTTGATAGTGTGCTAATAAATAATAATAATTTTTTATTGATTCAAATGAAAGGTTGAGACTGAAAGCTGCTAAATAAAGATGTATATTAGGGCCTTTGATATGGGAAGCTTTTGAATTTTTTAATTTAATTATATAATAATAATAATAAAATATTAAAAAAATAATTTAAACTCGTTTTAAAAAATTGTAGTGTAATTATACTACCACTATACCATGCACTATTTAAAAAAGCTACAAATAGAAGAAAAGAAACAAACGGGCTTAGTTCTGTATTGTTCGTTAACGTTTATTCTTTTTTCAACGACTTGCATGTTGAACCTCTTATTTTTTTTAAACAAACACCTATTTATTTAAAATGCTATTTAGCTATATATAATCACTAATGTTTTAAGTGTAAAAACAATATGCTAGCATATAGTAGAATAAAAGCATCATGAAGCTGAAAAAATGAAAATTTAAATAGACCTTTTGTTTTTATTTTTATTTTTTTCCTTTAATTACATGATTTTAAAACCCAAATGGTAAAACGAGTTGAAAATTAGTATAAATTAAAATAATAAACAAAAAAAATTTTGAATGGTATAACTCAACTAGTTAGGTTGTATGTTTGTTTTTTAGAGTTCATCAGTTTGAGTCTCATAAATCTCAAAACCACTGGAGACTTACATGATCGTTAACTTCAAGGGCCATAGAATTAATCAAGAGGTACGCGCAAGCTGAATTGATTTAACTTGGTACAATTAAAAATTTAAATTGACTTGTACCTCAATTAAAACCCTATAAAAAAGTTAATTTTTTTCATAAAAATTATTTTTCTAGATATTCAAATTAATAATCTTAATAAGCAATCCAAACCTTATCCTAAATCAAGTTTTAAAACTTCTCATTTAAGTGTCGTAACAGCACAATTGCACTAGTGGATGCTTGAATAAATAATCTAAGGAGCCAAAACTCCACGCTGGCAATCCTATATCCTGTTTATCTCCGTATCCGTTAGATCGATTCGAACAAACGGTTATTACTAAAGCACCCGCTTGACGCGGATTAAGCCATGGACAGAACATAATCCTACGGATATTACATAAAGAAGGCAGCCATGCTGGCAATCTCAGGCATCCTTTAAACCTCGTTAAAACATCCGTCAGATGATAACCAACCAACGGTGGATATTAAACCACCAAAAACTCAAATCTGCTCTCCGCCAAAACAACTGCCTTTTTCTGAAGAGCTCTGCCTCGTATAAATACCCGGCCAAACCTCTCTATGCAAATCACCATTCAAGCCCATAAAAAAAAGGAAAGGCTCTCCAGTCTCCCCTATTTGATTTTCCGAGAAAGTTTGCGAGGATGTCGGGAAGAGGAAAGGGCGGAAAGGGGCTGGGAAAGGGAGGTGCAAAGAGGCACAGGAAGGTGTTGAGAGATAACATCCAAGGAATCACAAAGCCAGCAATTAGAAGGCTAGCAAGAAGAGGAGGCGTGAAGAGAATTAGTGGGCTGATCTACGAGGAAACTAGAGGGGTTTTGAAGATCTTCCTTGAGAACGTGATTCGTGATGCTGTTACTTATACAGAGCATGCTAGGAGAAAGACTGTCACTGCCATGGATGTTGTCTATGCTCTTAAGAGGCAAGGTCGTACTTTGTATGGGTTTGGGGGTTAGGATTTATCGGGTCTTCTATTTTGTTTGTATTGATTTCATTTGCGTAGGAATTTAGATTTTCTATGGGCTGGAATTGAAAAATAGGATCTGTAATTGAAACAATTTGTCAATCCTGATTCAGCTGTTGCCATTTTAGGCCAAAATTGTTTGCTTCATTTTAGTTCCTTTTGGACTTGATGCTACATAAAGCTCCGATAAGTGGTTTCTTTTGAGATTTGAGAAATTGGGCTACAAGGATTTATGAGAAAGAATCAACAATTCGTTGGTCTGACATAAAAGAGTCATTGGTGTAGTGTAGTCAAGCTGCTCGATGTTTGGTCTGTGAATGGTTTTGATTGAAGAAGGTCCGGTGTGTTTGGGCATGGAGGGATAGGCCCGCACGCTTTTCATTTTTTTTTTTGAGAAAAGATAATAGAAATGGGGAAAAGGCAGAGAAGAGACCCGATGTTGACAAATTTGATGTCGATTGTATTTTTATTCATCTGATATCTCATTTTTTTTAGTTGTTTTGGAAAGGGAGAGTAGCCCGATAGATCAAAATCTTTCAGTTTGGAGAAGATTTAGGGGTGTGTTCATTTACACAACATTTTTCATTTTCAGTTTTTTTTTTTTCTAAAAAGAATCAGAAAACAAGTTTATTTTTAATTTTTTAAATATTTTTCCAACCTAAGAAACTGGAAAAGATGTTCATGTTACACTGTTTTTTATTTGAAAATAGAAATCATGGTGGTTTTTTTTTATATATATAATTTTCCCCCAATCTAATTTGATTTATGGGTTTTTGTTGTTTGGTGATTTTGCTAGTTAGGTTTTAATTTGTTTAGTTTTGATTTTGATTTTAATACTTAGATTTTGTAGTGTGTGTTCAGTATTATTTTAGTTGTTATGCGGTTTAAAAAAATATTTTTTTAGAAGTTATGAAGAATTAAATAATATTTTATTATTTATTCATCATATTAAATTTGATACTTAATGTTTTTTTTGTTATATATCTTATTTTAATTTTTTTTAATTTTATTTAAAATTTAATTTAACTTGATTGTTATATTAATTTTAATATTCATTTTTTTATTTTTTTTATTTAATTTTTTATCTATCGATAAAATCTTAGAACATATTTATCAACACTTCCTTATATAATGACTCATAAAGGAACTGTAAGATTTTTTTTTATTTTAACCCACAACCAATGTTATTTCAACATTAAAAAAAAAAAAAACTAGGCTTTGAGCCAAGTCGATCTCTCAATAGCTCTTATACCATGTACATGTCATAGATGCAGTGGTTGATGAGAAAATTAATTGCAAAACCCATCTGATTTGATAAATAAATAAAGGAAAATCCATTTGGCGATGCCAGGCCATTAGCTCATTTGCTTTTCTTGACAAAACCAATACCTCTTATACCCACCCTGTACAACATCAACAGCAAAATCGTGATCAGAATTGATTTACAGGTTTAAGTTCTCGTGTTCATAGCTCTGGTCCAAGTTAATGCAAAGGGCCAGGTCAAGTCCTCCCGGCAGTGATTTCCCCGCTAAATTTCATTCTCTTTGCGACTTGGAGCTTCGAATCACCACTACCAGTCTGAAACTGGAATGACGTATCATGCCGGAAATGGCAATCAGAGCCATTCCGGCATCCCTTGGGAGTTTTAAAATACATGCAAGGCTTCTGAAACTTGGGCTTCAATTCTCTGTTTTTCGAGTTTTGTATCGATTCTGGGTTCTGAGTATGATTATAATAATGACTTCCATTATGGAATAGATTTCGATCCTTCATTTCTTTCTTTGCCGTTCCATGTTCCTTTATGAGGTTCTTAATGTAGTTCACATCCTTCACAAGGTTAGTTTTCTTTCCTGCTTGAGGAACACTGATGGGCTGTTTAGGCTTCTTAACCAGAGTGGATTTCACCAAATCAAACATTGGGTTGGGATGGATGTCTTTGAAATAAGATATTTGGGGTGTTTTTGATTCTGTAGGCACAAGGCTTGGTGTAGTTTGCATTGAATTAGACGCGGAAAACAAGTTCCCAACTGGTGGCCTAGGTGCTGAGACTTTGCCAGGTTCTTGAATGGGCACAGGAACTCCTAATCCAGTCGCAGGAACAGCATCCTGATGCATAGAGGTTCTAGTTACTGTCGTTTGTACCTGACTAAGTTGATGGTGCAAGCTTCCATCATAAGGCATTGATGGAAAATGCACTGCGGGTTTTGGACAGGGTATGGGAATCTGACCCATTGGCTTTGACCAGGGCAACTCCTCACTAGGTAGGTGCTGCAAGTTTCCATTAGCAGGGGATGGTGCTGAAACCATGGCAGGTTTTGCATACAATGGGGACCTGGAACTGGAAACTGGCCTAGATGTAACAGGAGGTGTTTGATTGCCACTGATAAGTTTGTCAACCATTTTTGGGTCGCTAAAGATTTTAACAAGTAGATCAGTGTCAATCAAGCCTCCCTGCTCCTTGCTTTTCATGATAGCAGTAACAGCAGCAGAAGCTGCTGTGATTGGATGAGTACCTGGATCAGGTAATCTTCCAAGTTCTGGTTTTGACTTGCAGGTGGATTTAGAGCAGGGGTGTTGCACTTTGAAGAGTTCAGGATTCCAGATGACAATAAAACTGGAGGCAATGCTGGTGACAGGGAAGTTGTGGGGTTTTTTAGTGGTTCTGTCAAAGCAGCTGGCATTTCTGCAGCTTCCTCTTCTTCAACAGGAATGAGAGGGATAATTGGAGTGAGGCTATCATCATAATTTTCCTCTTCCACGTCTAAAGAAACAGCAGGGCTACACAGAAAAGAATGTGAGGCCTAGTCAGATGAAGATGCTTTACAGAATCTTGGTTTGCAAAAATAAGAAATTTTACCTGGGAGGAACAGAAGAAGGACGTGGATAAACTGCTTCAAGAACTCTCATTTCCCTCAGTTTTTGAGCCTCTGACTCCTGGCTTTCTTCTCCATCCGTGACACACCAGTTGTAATTCACAACAAACTGTTTTCAGACGAGAAAAGCCAGCAGTTGAGGTTTTAATAATTCAATCATTTGACACCACATTCTACATCCTAAAGGTCTCATGACATTAAGTTATCACATCACGATGTCACCACATGGTGCATAAGAAACAGCATATTTATGCAAGTAGAAGGGAAAATAACTGAGAAAATCTGCTTACGTTTGGTGGGCACTTCCATTGAACTCTAGGAATGCAGGATAATTCCTTTATACATGGATTCAAAAAGCGAGTGCCTTCAAATCCAGGGGGAAGGTCATTCGAATCCTTACTGCTTGAAATCGGCAAAAGCCGCGATGCATTTTTCTGAAGAAGATCTCGGACTTGTCCACCAACTTCTGAAGGACAGTCCTCGGATAGAAACAGCCTCACCTATTAAACATCAGAAACAAGTCCATAACAAGAAATAAATACCCAGTAACATTTAGAAACCCTTACATTAACATAAAAGGGAATCATCTAGGGGCACTCAAAAAACTGAGCAAGATAAACTGCTTAAAAATTAGTTAGAAGACTACAGACAGCTATCAACTCAATCAGCACAAGTAAAAACTAGGGCACCAGTAAATTCTCAAACGACTATGATATGACCTAGAAAAGAACACTGTCATGGTGAAAATCTAATTGTCAACAAAAGCATTATGGCAGTGTGAACAAGCAACGTTCATACAAATCCGAACTAAATGAACAACCTAATAAAATCACATTAGCAACATTAACTTGGTTCACAAGATCCTGAATACACACTACAAACCTGGCCGCCTTTTCACCCCAATCAACTCCTGCTATTTTGACAAATGAGCACACTCAATTATGAAAACATAAACATAAATGACTCAACGCACCAGACAATCAATTCCTGATTATATTGTTTGCAGTTCTTCTCTCATACTATAATTGAAAAATCACAGATCAGAAATCAAATCTCCAGCAACTAATCCACTTATATATTAAGAGCATTTTAAAAACGTTCCACACCTCCAAATATTTCCAATGGTCCTATGAAGCATCTCAATAGTGCTTGCTAATGATCTACAAGAAAATTCAATTCAGATTCAAATGGTGCAAATGAGCGAGCAATTTGTAGATCAAAGAAAGGACTTTGGTTAAGGACTTCAGACACAATGCCCAACTACATCAATAATAGATGAGAGGAACAACATTTACCCCTCCAGATGCAAAAGGTAGTCTTCATCTCCACTTGCAACCTAAAATTATTGGTTTTATGGTACACTCTTCCCATGCACTACAAACTATCAGGACAGAAAGAGATTCTGATGCAATCATGCAAAACCAATTTCTACAAGGAGAAGTTTAGGACACCTGATTCTTACAGCCTATACCACATTACAGACATGAATTTGTACATTGGAAAGGCCCTCCAAATGTGTTGATTATAATAAATTGACATTAATTTACAGGAAACACCAATCGAATCCATTTTGAACTCAAAACTAAAACCTTATCAAACATGCCGTGATGTATCACTAAGCAAAAGAGCTGAAACATATATTCAAACCAAAGTACAGAAAAGCAGAGCTCGAGTATTTCCACGCTCTCTTTTACCATTTCATCATGTTAAAGCTGACTGGATCATTTTCATCTGTTTGTGCCGAAGTGCAGAATAAGCATTTAATTTTAGGACGGATAAACAATCTGAGAGATCAAAAAAAATAAATTCTTGTCTCCTAGAACAATTATTTACCTATCATCTTTGTTTCTTCCTAATAAGTCAAGTGTGTTTTATGGCTAACAGGATTACTTAACTAACCATCCTCTCCTTTTCCAGTTCTTATGCATTTTTCTTCGTTTCTTTTCAACAAAGCTTGTATCTTTTATCACATGAAAGACTACAATTAAAGCCATTTTTTTCGATTCTGACACAAGATTGTGTACTTCAACTGAGTGCTTGAAGGGGATATAGCATCAAAGAACAGTTCTTCAAGCAACTCCCTTGCTCTAATGCTGCAATCAGATCCAATACCCTTAATTCCTTCATGGGCTGTATCATCAGATCCCCATTAAAGCAGATCATTATCTCATTAATTGATTAGGATAACAATATTACACACATCCAGATATTAATCGCTTGCTGTATCAGATTTAAATTTGGACTATTTGAGAAATGAAGGAAGAAAAAGATTAATAAAATAATTACAGGTATACCTGACAAAGATAAAGACCTGGTGCCCACGAAACCCTGTTTGATTTCCTCGATCGCTTCATATCACTAAATCTAAAATCCTTCTCTTCAAATCAAATCAAATTTTATCAACTATTTTTCGATTTCAGTAATAGTAACTGAAACAGTTTAATCAGATTTCTTTTTCAGATTTCAAAAACAAATAGTCCAACACGTCGATATTTTTTTGAACAAATTCTCTGATGATTTTCGCGAAAGAAGAAGATATATATATATAAGGAAGCGGGAGAGGAGGAGAGCAGATGGACATAAGGAGGAATCAACCCGCCAGAGAGGACGGTGCTTATCGGTCCGGGCTTGGGGCCTGGCCTGGACTAGCTTACTTTTTTTTAACCTAATTAGATGGTAGATCAAGGCAAGTCTAGGATAGCAGAGCAGCCAAGTTAACATAAATTAACTCTATTTTATTTTATTTTAAAAAATTAAAAATAATATTATTTTAAAAAATTAATAGGTTTTAATTGGTTTTTCTCGAACAGAACAAATTTTAAGACCATGTTACCCTAGCTCCCTTTTTTTTATTATTATTAAAACCCTATTTATAACTATTTTCTTTTTGAAAGATTAGACATCGCATATAAAGTTCGCAAGTGGTGATGAGTTGGTGGCTAATAATTGGTCCACCATGTCTGCTCTTATCTTTTCTTTTGTTTGATTTTGACTTTCCGAATTTATTAATAATCGCCACGTATCTTTATTCTAGGCTTACCCCACACGTCGGAATTTTATTCTTGCCTTGTTAATACTCAATTATGTGAAAGCTAATTACTCTTGTTAAACTATGTATTATGATAATAATCGTACGTGAACCCAAACTTGAAGTTATGCTCTTGAGTTGACAGTCATTAAAGTATATTTTGGAGAGTTAATTATAGTTTAATCTTTGTTGTTTATCAAAATTAATCGGTTGTTTCCATTGTAGCCTTGATTTAGTATTTTTCTTCTTCTTAAAGAACTGTATTTTCTTTCATGAATTTTTCAACCAAAAAAAAGTCTTTTCTAATTTTAGAAAATTAAAAAAATTCAATAAGGTAATAAATATAATTAGATTTAAAATATTGAAATTAAATATATAATTTTTTAAATCATGAGAACTAATCAATAAATCTTTCAAATAAAAAAAAATATCAAATTCAATCCAATTTTTTTTAATTATTAACGCACGTGTCGGGTTAACTTGCGTGTACCTCGACTAATCCAATGAGTCCTGAAGTTAACGACCATGTAAGTCTTCAATGAGCATGAGATTTATGAGATTCGAACAGGTTGACCTCTAGAAAACAAATTTAAAACCTAATTAATTGAGTTGTACCTCTTAAAACTAATTCAATTCAATTCGATTTGAATAAGCTGTTTTTTCTAATTATTTTTTAAAATATTTTCTCTTTTATCCTAGTATAAATCAAAATCAAAACCAATTCAAAATGGAAAAGGGTCAAGAGAATCACAATTACATTTTGATAATAATTTTTATTTATTTTCTTTCCAATAAAGCTCCTTGACCAGCCGGGTACGTGAGCATTGAGTGATGCATCACTTGGGGGAGAATTTTCCTTAAACAAGGTCGTAATTGGAGGCCTAATTGTGATTTCCAACTTGGACGGTTCACTTCCAAGAGCTTTCTTAGACTGAAAAAATCATGCTAGACCATCAGAAGCCCAATCCCCGAGCCTGGAAATTTAACTTCAGGCGCTGCTGTGGCTGAGTTCTTGATCGGATTTGATGCTAATTTCTTCTAAGATTGAGATAGCAACACTGAATCATGTGTTTTCCTCGCATATGGAAAAGCTTATGGATATTTGAAGACCATGATTTATCATTAATTATGTATTGGGCCAGCTAATGAGCCTGACACTATAAACAGACTCAATCATCATGAGCCTATCACTATATTAGGTAAACATTTTTTTTTTTTTTTTAAATGTGGTAGTGCTTTGAATATTCACAATATTACATTAAACATATGGTACGGATTGGAGCAATCGATATGTGAAAGAATCAAGGATCAAATGATTTTAGTTACCACGTACATTCAACTGGTTTTTGAAACGCTCAAGCTTACGGGACAATTTTTCTACTGTTGATCCTTCTTCACTGCGCCGTGAGCTTGAATCCACCTTAAAGTCTCTTGACACGTCTTTGTGAACATCAAACTTCTCTAAATTCAACTGGTTTTTGATTCTCTGAGGAAGTTTTTCATACAATTCCAAGATGGCTCCCCAGAGTTCCTCCCGTGTTTCTTTTTCTCCACCGGCCTCCATTGTGGTTGCAGGTGCATGTTGGTCTGCTGATCTCTCTTCAGGACCACAAGTTTGTCGTCCCATATTGTCTGAAATCACAGTACTGAAAGAGGTTTGATCAGGCTGTGATGAGTAGCTAGTACTGCTGGTAGTAGCTGCTAAAGGGTCTTGCTGGCTGAGGAAAGTCAATCGTCTTGTATGGTGTGATTGGAAGGTATTGGGATGGCCCTGCTAGCATATATACTGCATGGTAAGGGCTTCCGATCATTCCAAGTAGGACCTGGTCGGCATTTCACAGGTCGAACGTTTTTAACTCTGAAATAGAGTGAAATGATCAAACAAGAAGAAATGGCCATCCTGTTTTAAATTCTGATTGTTATAGCAAGTGCCATGAAATATCTGCGTTGACACCTTCTATGCAAAAACACACGACGAACAGCGACGAATTTCAAGGGCATTTTACTAAATTGTGTTCTAGCTAGTTAGGTTTACAAACATATTTATAATTCTTAAATGAATTATATTTCTATTTTTTATTTACTTGATGTCATCTAATCAATGCTATTAAACCTAACTCTATAGATCAACTTGGTAACTCGACGATTTAGAATTCAATTCAAAACTACTCGAATAAAAATTAATTTCATCAAACCCAATTATTTAATGGATCAATGATTGAACTAATTAAAATTTAATTTGACTTTTAATTTTTTGAAAACAATACTTGAAAGTTGAAACAATGAATTTTAGAGTGACTCGTAACTTAGACGGAGTCATAGACCGAATCTATTTTAATAACTCATGGTAAGATGAATATTTCGTACAAAAATGAGGATTGAAGTGGTGATTTTGCCCAAGTTTTATTCATGACGTTTCTTTAGAAAGTCTTTTTGACTTTTCTCCTGCAGTCAAGTGGCCCCGGCTTACAAACGAAATTGGTTGGGTGACAGCAGAACCTTGAAGAGTCAATGAACTTTTCTCCTGCATTTGATTGCTGCCACGTACAGTCGAAACCATTTATTAACAAAAGGAAGTTGTTTGTGCTGATATGAAAAGTAAGATGTCTCTGATTGATTTGTCACTTAAAAATACATTTTTGGATCATAGAACATTAGCCAGCAAAAGTAGATAAGTTAAAACTAGAGTTTTTAAATCCGGCTTCAATAATTACGACACAGGTTCTAACCGGAACAACCTTATATTTTATTTTAATATATCACAACAACATGGTTTTTGCTACATAAATGATTGAGCTGCAAATGAGTTTTTGAACGTATAATCTAGATTTTTATTTTTAATCCTGATTCAAAACATATATTAGTCAGATTTTAAAACTATGATAAAAATAAAAAATTATTAAAAGTGATGTAAAAAAAATAAAAGTGCACAACTCTTTTTTTTTTTATTAAGAGTTTGGGATTAAGGGATTTGCTTCCTCTATGATCTCAAGTTCAAGTCTTATGGTTGCTAATATGATGGTTACTGGAGACTTACATGGTCGTTAACTTTAGGGCTCGTGGAATTAGTCGAGGTGTGCGCAAGCTGACCCGGATACCAACATTAATAAAAAAAAATGCACAACTCTTTAACAATGTGGGTTAAGTTATGTCTTGTTTGATTTTATGTTAAGTTATTAAACTTAATTTTATCCTTGGCTCTGTTTAAGATTTGATACATGAATTAGTTGAGTTATCCAAATGATATCCTTTATTTTTTTAAAAAAAAATTGAAACAATATTGTTATTTAAAAAAATAATTCTTAAATATTTTATCCCAAGTTAATCTTTAAAACTTGACTGAAATATCTCATTGAACCAAGACTAATAAATATGATTTTATAACTCTGAGGGGTGTAGCTCAATTGGTCAGACTTTGGATTTGCTCCCCAAATATCATCAATTCGAGTCTCACAAACCTTAGGGTCACTAGAGACTTACATTATCATCAACTTCAGGACCCGTAAAATTAGCTGGGGTAAGTACAAACTGGCCCGAACAACCGGGATAATCTAAAAACAAAAAATTTAATTTTACGAATTATGCTGAAAGATCACCTTGAACGTCGTGGTGGAGTCCTTGTGATCATTGACCTTTCAGTGAAATAATTGGAATAAGAAAAAAAACAAAAAAACAAAAAACTTTACAATGTATCAATTATAATAATGTATCTTCTTTAAGCTACAGAGGATTTATGTTATACATGGAGGGTTTATGTTTTGTAAGTGCCATAAATAGTGTAGAAGGTTTGAGCCACTGTAAGGAGCAGGATAATCAAGGCGGCCATTGCTGATATAAAAGACCAAGGAGTGCTAAAATAAGTAAACTTGAAGCTTGCCCATTGCAAATGCCATCTATTCTTGTAGTATTGGTGAACATCACTGAACATCTCGGACAAATAACACCTTTCGATATCAAATGCTACTTCCTTGCCCAAATCATTGACGAATCTTGCAACTTCTGAATCAGTGCCAAAGTAATTCTCAATAATATTGCAGTCACACAGATACTCTACGTCTTTAATGGTGTTGATCAGGCAGTCTAGAAGAGTTGCATAGGTCGTGAAATGATTGGAAGAACCACTGTGACACTGCTCGAATGCTACACAGTTAAGCAAAAAAGAACTCATGGTATCATCAATGGTTATGGTAGGCATTTCTATCACCCCGTTCTTGAATTTCACCACCAAGAAACTATCCGCAGGATCCCCTTGGCCGAGCTTAATTCCAGCACGGCGAAGTTTGGATACAGATTGGATCATGGGAGTCGATGTGTCCACGCAGCGTGGCTGGGCTTGCTCAGAATCTATGAAACTTGAACGAACTAAATCAAGTAGATGTTTGGCTTTGCCATTATTATGCCTAGCAATAATATAATCTGGTCTTTGCAGTGCATTATTGAAGAAATCCAAAGCAAGCTTGCTCAAAGAAGGGCCAGATTCTTCTCCAGGCGTTCTTGTTATCTCAAATAAACACTCAAGAACAAAGAAAGGAATTTGGTTCTCAAGTCTAAGTAAGTCCCTGTAAAAAAATGGTATGATCCATGCCATGGTAACAATGGGATCATCGGCCTCAAATCCAACTATTTCTCCAACTTTACGAAACAATTCTATAATAAAAACGCCATCAAGAACCATCATTTCAACAAATTCACAAGTGTCAAGATGGATAATTTGCGAGTAACACTCTCTTGCCTTCATTTCTAGCGGCTGTATCGCCCTCAACAAGACTTCTAAGTCCAAACCGTTGTTCTGTGTCCTGGAGAGCATAGACCCTAAATACCCCCACTTGTGCTCTTCAATCATCCTAAGATGCGCCTCGCCATGATGATAAGGCCCTATTGAGACTATATGAGGTTGGTAGGACTTACCGTTGATATCAATGAATCTTTGGGGGACTTTAAAGATGCAACATGAACTGTTAGCGGCTGCTTTTGTCAGCAACCGTGGTGGATCGGAGATTTTTTGGCGCATCAAGTTCAGGCGATACTTGTTCACCCCCCAGATTTTTGTGGCATGATTGGCTTCTTCATCTTCTACCGAGTTGCTTCCCAGTTCACTAGTCTCGATCATGATTTTCTTGGGTCAATGTTCTAGAAAGTTACAAGACATGTTCAACTGATTTCCTTTCTTGACCTTGAGAAGATGGTGGCAAGGCAATCTCACAGGCGATTGTGTTGGGACAGGCTAGCAACAGCCAGATATTGACAAATATCAATACGGATTGGGAAAACCTCAAAAACGTACCTCAGCTATTGCGTTAGTATCAATTTTGCCCCTATATAATTTATATTTAGAAAATATTGTGCTTCATAACTTTATATTTTGTATTTAATTTATGAATCTCTGTCTAATTATTTATTAGGATTCTAAACTTCAATTTTAAACTTTTGTGTGATAACCTCTTTAATAAAATTCCATGTTATTTATTTTTTGCCTTTTTATATAGTTTTTATATGTGTCATTTCTTAACCGATAAAATAACTCCTTAGAATTAAATGTGTTGAAAATAAATAGTTTTAAATGTATAATCTTGCCCCCTTTTTATTATTATTATTGTTGTTATTAAAATATTTTCATAGTAATTTACACATTAAGTATAGCTAAATAAATATAATTATTATTTTAAAAATTATAACAATTAACATAATACATCACAATTACTCACGGAAATATTAATTATTTAGCAAATATATTAGGTTGTCAATGAAATATTATATTGGAAAAATACTCAGTCTTCATATAATTATATATTTTATTTTAAAAAAATAACATTTCTTCACATCGTGCAAACCAGGACACAACACCGCATCTCACCAATAATCCCACCGCCTCCATCATCAAGACCAAAATCGTCAATTCAGCTCAAAATATCGACACCTCACCATCCACTTCATTGTTACTCATTTTCCACCTTCCTTATATTGACCATTCTACCCTTCTCCAGCATCCTCTACCTCCCGCTATATTAAACCCCTCCATCAGCAGGCCAAATCTACAGGCTCGCATTATATCAAAAACCCATCAACTCCATCTGACCGTCCATCAATGGCATCCGAATCAAACCAACCCGGATCCGACTCCACTACTCCTGTCAACGGCGAAATCACACCCAAAATCGCCCTGATCACCGGTATAACCGGCCAAGATGGTTCTTATCTTACCGAATTCCTCCTGAACAAAGGCTATGAAGTTCATGGCTTGATCCGTCGGTCATCCAATTTCAATACGCAGCGGATTAACCATATTTATATAGATCCACACAATGCTCATAAGGCCCGAATGAAACTCCACTATGCAGATCTAAGCGACGCATCGTCTCTCCGTCGTTGGCTCGACACCATCAACCCCGACGAAGTCTATAACCTGGCGGCCCAATCACACGTGGCTGTCTCTTTCGAAATCCCTGATTACACGGCGGATGTCGTCGCCACCGGAGCCCTCCGCCTTCTTGAGGCGGTGAGATCTCATATTGCCGCGACAGGGCGGAGCCATATCAAGTATTACCAAGCGGGATCTTCGGAGATGTTTGGATCTACGCCGCCTCCGCAATCAGAGACCACCCCGTTTCATCCAAGATCCCCATACGCGGCGTCAAAATGCGCGGCGCATTGGTATACTGTCAATTACAGGGAAGCTTATGGGTTGTATGCTTGCAATGGGATTCTTTTCAACCATGAATCTCCACGTAGGGGAGAGAATTTTGTGACCCGAAAGATTACGAGAGCTGTTGGGAGAATTAAGGTGGGGTTGCAGAATAAGCTGTTTTTAGGGAATTTGCAGGCGTCGAGGGATTGGGGTTTCGCAGGGGATTACGTGGAAGCAATGTGGATGATGTTGCAGCAGGAAAAGCCTGATGATTACGTGGTTGCGACGGAGGAGTCGCATACGGTGGAGGAGTTTTTGGATGTGGCATTTGGATATGTTGGATTGAATTGGAAGGATCATGTTGTGATTGATAAGAGGTATTTTAGGCCTGCTGAAGTGGATAATTTGAAAGGGGATTCGAGTAAGACGAGGAAAGTGCTTGGTTGGAAGCCTAAAGTTGGGTTTGAGCAATTGGTGAAGATGATGGTTGATGAAGATATTGATTTAGCTAAGAGGGAGAAGGTTCTTGTTGATGCTGGCTATATGGATGCCCAGCAACAACCTTGAACTGATACATCCGGTGCTCTCCTCTGGTTCAGAAATTAAGTTATGGAGTGAATGTCCCCGCTTTGAATTGTTAGTCATAATTTTTTTTTCATGCATTTCAAGTTTATAGGAGGATTTTTAATTTATGCGTTCCTTATTTTTCCTTCTTCATAATTCGTGAATTGAATGTGATATCAAATCATATCAGAATTGAAATTGGATCTTGAGTTTTGTGCAATTAACTACAAAACGCAGAAGTCGTATTATTGCTTTGCACTTACACACTTACTGCCTGTATGGTAGTGCGACCAACCGAGTGACTGGACATGCTTCCAAACAATGAACATAAACTAGATATGCAAAGTGTTTGGTTGAATAGAAATAAACAATTTGTTAACAAGGATGAAAAGATATATATCCTTTGTCTTTACTGTCTTCATTTCTTCTGCTTGAGAGATAACCAAGGTTTCAAGACTTCCGTACTGGTGCTTTCTGAACTGATTGGCACTTGATGAATGTTGGGTCTAGCCATGAGGACGTGTTTGTGGTTCAAGCTCAACATGAACACTCAATGCTGATATCATTGCTCTTGTAAAGTAAACTCTTGCCTTTTTCAGGAAAATTATGTGTTATGACGAGCAGACTGTTTGATAATCTGTCAATTTTACCTCTATAAAATGGAAATGAAAGAGAATTGGTGGTGGGGTTGGGGAATTGTTTTTAAACCCAACTCGGGTTCATCAAGGGTAAATTTCGGGTTTCGAATCGAATTAGATGGGTTAACTGATTCAGCTTTTTTATTGACATAATTTTGAAAATATTAATTTAAAAATCAACAAGTTTTTCTGTATCACAAGTTAATCGGGTTAGGGTTAGGTAGCTGGGACTAGACACCAAGATATAGGTTTTAAAATTGTGGATTGGGGTGGCTAGTGTGCTGTCCTTTCCTTAGTTATGCTCGTGATTGTGGCTTGCATTTTGAGACCTGCATTGTTCCAGTACAAGTTCATTCTGTAACTGTTTGTGTCGGCAGCAGGCAGCAGCTTGTTGACGCAGTGAGTTTTTAAAAAATTTAAATTTATTTTTTAAAAAAATAAAAAAATTACATTTTTAAATTGGTTTGATATTAAAAATAATTTTTAAAAAATAAAAATAATTTATTTTAACATATTTTTAAATAAAAAATATTTTAAACCATTACCATCACAATTCCAAACAAATCCTTAAATAATTGAAAACTATTAACCATTCGGATCAACTTGGAACACGCTGGCTCCTCTGTCTTGTTGCCTGTCCTCTATTTTAAAAAAATCAAGACACCAGTTCCATAATTTTATGTTTTTTTTTAATGTTTTTCATAATTTTAATATACTAATATAAAAAAAATCTAAAAATATATTTTAATATATTTTCAAATAAAAAACCCATTTTAAAAACACCCATCACCACAATTAAAAACATATACATCTACATCGGACCTGGTTTAAAAGGAAACATCACAGGCATCAGATCTGAACTCATTTCGGTGCGGTACAATCTTTGCGTTTTACAACAATAATAAAACAAACTGTCTACTTCAGCAGGTCAATACTTTCAGTAACTCGACGAGGAATCTATCTTGATAGGATGGCATAAAAAAGAATCACAACTTGTTGCCTGTCCGTTTCTACTACGTTGCTTGTTAGCAATGGGGGCAAATTTCGATCTCAAGGGAGATTATGGGTTAAACAACGACTAAATACAAGGGAAAGATAAAAAGGTGAAAAGAGAACGTACAACAGTTAGTCTGACTTGGCTTCATTTGAAGGTGGATTGGATTTTAGGACAGATGATGAGCTAGATCTGATCTCTGAGTCAACTGCGGCAGTTGCAAATGGCTTAACAGATGAACGAAGAGATTCTGGCCCCTCTGTAGCAATTCTCTTGCACAACGCATCACAATTACTCATAACCTCAGTCAACCTCCCTTTCAGCTCCCCAATCTCCACCTGCAGAGAATGAACTGCATGTGTTGTCCCAAGTAAATAAAGTTGATCAGAGATGCAGTTAAAATAAGAAACTGAGATCAGTACTAGTGGCTTCATCAAACTGTAGTGAGCCGAAAGGCAAACACTACTGAGAGACAATCAATTCTCTGATAATTTATGTATCTGGTTCCATAATCCGTCAGTAATCCATTTCCATTCGGTATGTTGTGAAGTACCTTCTGATAGATGCTGTGAAGAAGTCTTCATTGCTGACACAGAGTAGTTAAGCCTTTGAAGAAGTTTAATTGCCAAAGCATCTGCCACTTCTATCTTATTTTCTATCTCCTCCTGCAATAGTTTTCACCAAATCAAAGTTGGTAAAAGAGATAGAAATTTTCCAGGTGAAAGCATACCCCTAAAAGGATTTGAAACATCAACATACTATGGCTGTTGTTGCACTCTAGTTCAGACAATCTGGTTAAGAATCAGTGGTTCCACATATTCATGGGCTAAAAAAGAGTAACAGTTCAAATGGTTCATCAGTTATGTCTTTTTTGACATAGAACCATGTTGTTTAAAGTCTTTGAACCTGATATATTAAAGAATTGGGTCATCCAGAATTGAGTGTATATGAAGTAAAACCAAATCATCTGGTTTCTTTTAACAGCAGATTGGACATTTCATGTTTCTATCATATATATAGCTGGCTACTTTCCACTGATGCCTCACCAAAACCTAAACATAAGCATTGAAGAGTCGCAACCACTACGTTAAAAATTCATTTACATGTGGTCCTAGCCTATAAACAAGTTTTTTACAGATCCTATATGAAATTTATCATCATCCATGGACCATGTCCATGGGGGAAGTGTACATCCTAGTAATAAAATTCAACCTGGATCTTAACTTATATCAAAAACTGCATCAGAGAAAAAACTGAAAATCAACATAGAATCCACTGAGAACCTGCGACCACAAGATCATATGATCCATCCCATGCCTTTACCGTTTAACTTCATTTTATAAACTGGTCTTCTACTCGTAGTGGTTCTTGATGACAGACAAACCTGTTTCGTGCTTATCTGCTGAACCTTCCCCTCTTGCCAATCACGATATATTGAGATGAGCTCCAATAACACATTTGGATTTACAGTTGCTGCATTGACCAGTATAAACAACACCCATGCAAATACCAAATGAAAAGATTAGCCTTTCTCAAACAAATTTAAAAGGGATGGGAAAGACACAACAAATAACATTGCAAAATTACACCTCTGAACAATACACATCACATTAAAAACCACATCAAACAGCTACCATTCAGCCTGGCATATTAATTTCATTCTAAACAAAACGTTTAGGAGAGAAAAAAAGCACCAAACCTGCGATTCTGTTCTTTTCTCTATCTGGACCATGGATAATGAAACGAACCCTCGAATGTTTGAAGTTAAGAACATTCACACACATTCGAAAGCTAGTTACTTTTCTGTTTCATCAGTAGATATCTTTGTTCAAATCATTCTTCACTCACTGAGTAAAGAGAGCGGATAATTTACGTTTATCTAACATTCTAACTTCTATTCAAAGCTTCAATGCAGAAAGTCTGCTGCAAGAAGGAAATAGAGAGATAAAGCAAGTCCGAGACTCACCAGGAGCTGAAGAAGACGATGCCTTCCTCACCAAAATGTCATTCAAGCTACCCTCTTCCTTTGGAGTTGAAGTTAATATTGGCCTTGTCTGAAGTAAAAAAAAAAACTAATTTTTTTGAACAAAAAGATAGTGTATGTCTCCAAATTGGGATTATTTAAAGGATAATAAAAAGCTTACAATTTTGAGAGATTTGAGCTTCTCCAAAATGGGATCCAAAGCTTCTGATCTCTCAGTTACAGTAGTGATTTCGTCTGTCATTTTCTTTACACCATACAACAAGCAAATTATTCAACAGTGACAAATTTATTGTAAACGATTACTGAAATTAGAAGAATTACCTGTGAACTTGAAAGACTAGATTCTGAGGCACCCATGGTACTTTACTTCTTCAATTCTTTTCTTCAGAAGAACGTTTGCGCGTGTATTTCAATCGCCACCGAGCACTAATGGTTCGACACCGCCGGGGAATCGCAGATGGGGCCGGTACTCGTCAGTCTGGGACTACTAGTTGTCGTTGTGGATTGAAATGACGGATTTTAGTTTAGTGGCATTTCGATCTCTCAGGTACGATTAGTTTTTCATATTAAGGTTGTTTAGATATTAAAATATCATAAAATTAAGGGGGTTGATTTAAAGTTTGTTTGGAAATATAATTATTTTTAAAAATATTTTTTATTTTAAAATATATAAAAATGATAAAAACATATCAAAAAATTATTAATATAAAATAAAAAAATAAAAAAATCAATTTCTTTTAAAAATGCTTCCATGTAATGTCAAATACATTCTAAAAGGGTATGTGTTTTTATCAATTATTATAATATTAATCTCAAGTGAAATTATGAAAAATAAAATTAGTATAAAATTTTTAAGTCCTAACTGGATTGAATAAATAAATGGATTTACAGTGCACGAAAATTAATTTATATATACCCCCAACACTTAAATAAAAATAATATCAAGCCCCAATATTACTTTTGTACTTGAAATCATTACCACTAAAGGTTTTTTTTTCTTTTTAATTTAGCCTCTCGATATTTCCACTTCCTCTTTATTTGTTTTTAAATGTCATTTTTATATTTATTTTAATAATTATACCGATTATCTTTAGACAAATTAAGTTAATTGAATTATATTACTGTCGAAACAACTTCTATATTATTTAATTTTAAACTTAGCTAAATAAGAAGTTGAAGCAAAGGGTTCTTTTCTATCAATTTTATTTTTATTTTCTTAATTTTATTTGCAAATTTTTTTTATTAATCGATTAGGTTACCTTTAAATCGGTCAAATCGACTAGGTTATGTTATGATAACTTTCATAATGTTTAATTTAAAACTTGTCCTAAGCAATAAGTTGAGTGAAGATTTTTTATGTCAATTTCATTATTTTTTCTCAATTTTATCATTACATGTTTTTTACCGATCATTCGGTATGCTTTTAAACTAATCAAGTCAATTGAGTCACGTTGAAGCAACTCCAACAATGTTTAATTTAAAACCTAATCTAGACAAAGAGTTGGATTATAAGGTTTTAATATTGACTCGCTGAACCAAATTTAATAAAAATACCATATAATTTTCTACGACTTGAATATTTTTTTGTTATATTTAAAAAGATTCTAATTTGATCAATAGCATAGCACGAGCTAAGCTAGTATATATACATATGGGAATGGGTATGTAAGTATATGCACGCGCATGGTAATTTTCTTCATTTCACTCTATAAAATGACAAACACAATTATTAACTAGACGATAATTAGCTCTCTAACCCGCATTATATTGTAGTTCAATTATTTTTCTAATCATAAAAAATATAAAGATGCTAGGAAAGCTAAAATCTGACACATGTTGGATAATATACTTTTAAAATATTGAGATAGTGGTCATAGTTATTAAACTCGGGCCGGCCCGGTGGGCCGACTCGGGACCTAGACTGATTCGGGTTTGTTAAAAGACTGATTGGTGCAACAACCCGGTAAAACCCGGTCGACCCGGCGGGTCAACCCATGACTCGGACGACCCGGACGAAACCCGATTTTTTTCCCCTTTTCAAATGTGATTTCTATCCTTCGGCCTCCCTTCTTATTTCATCATCTTCTCTACAAATGAGTTGTTGTTAGCAGCAACAGAGAGGAAAGGAGAGTGAGGGACGCTGTAGTTGGAGGATGGTCGGGCTGGTCTCCTATGTCGGTGGGCGGCGGTTCTGGTTTGGCCAAGAGACGGAGGCGGCCGGGGCAGACAAAGGAGGGGCTTTCTAGTTTTGGCCAAAAAACCAGGGGGGTGACTGAGAGAGGGATGAAGGAAGTCGTGGCTCTCTAATCTCCCGCTACTTGATATAATACCTTCTAGAACGAGAGTAAAGAAAGAAGGAAGAGAATGTCTTTTATCTTCCAATTGTTGATAGTCAGTCGGGCATGACAGTTGTTTTGGCCAAGCAAAAAGGGAAGCGTTGACTAGTTTTGGGAGAGGCTGGTTTTGGGAGAGAAAATCTAAAACAAGGGGAGCGGCGACTTGTTGTTTTATTTGGTAGAGACAGGGAAAAGTTTAGGTTTTGTGTGTCTTTCCTTCAAAATTTTTAGTTGATAGGAAATATATTAAATTATAATGCGGGGCATTCCCAGTAGCTTTTGCCTTTTAGAGCCATTTGGTTAGGAAAGGTAAATTATAAAGTCGTGGGAATATTACTTTTGTGTTGAAGTTGTTGTCAACAACTTTCAAAAAGAAAGAAAAATGAGTGAATTTCCGGGTTGATCTAGGTTGACCCATAAAACCCGAGACCCGGCCTCTCGGCGGGTCAATCCCCAGGTCGGGTTTAATAACTATGATAGTGGCATATCAGATGACATATTTTTTTAAAAATAAAACAATGATATATTGGATCGACTTACAACTCGATTTATGAGGCTATAATAATTTCATAAAACATAAATCGAACAAAATTAGGAAGCTGAATCTTAATCAATCAAATATTAAATGACAAAAACCAAAAAAATATTCAATTTGAAGAAAAAAAAGACAAAAAAAACAACTCGAGTAAACTTAGGGAAAATGGTCAAACTCACAACCCAGATCATGAAAACAGAATCTTTCTATTAAAAAAATAAAAAAAATACAAAGACTAGTTACTAACCAGCCCATTATTCAAGTACAAAAAAACTCTTTTATCCCGCCATAATCTCTTAAAAAATTATTAATGTACATGTGTTTTTTTTAAAAAATTATTTGGCTTTGATGTCATTAAAATGAAGTTAAAAGAAATGAAGGAAAACCCTTTAAAAAGGAATCCAATAATGAAGGCCTAGTGAACCATTTCTGGGCCTAATGCAATGACATACACATCCGAGCTTGCAAGAGCATATCCACACACCTCCCATTTAAATCTTCTCATCCGCCCAACTAAATTTTTTTTCTATATAAACGACATAAATGACTTATTGTCTATATCTCCAGGGTCGCTGAAAAATCAAGATTAAAGCTTTTCGACCTTAAAAATTTATTTTCATTCTTTTTTTTTTTTACCTCAAAACACATATAAAACAACATAGATATGCATATAAATCCTTGAGTGCCTTGAAACAAAGCAAAATATTTGTTCGAAAACAAAAGTTTAAGTCAAAACCTAAAATATCCAAAAGGTCATATATAACGGATCCGACTATACGATTTGATCAACGTGCAAAGATCCTAACATATGCTCTTAATTTGAGGTTAATTTTTTTTTATAAAGAATTTTATCAAAATTTCAGCAGAATTTCGTTTTTATTTAGGACATTCAAAGTTACTGACTACTATCAATTTACTCAATCAACTCATCATCATCATAAGGTCCCATAATTTCGGACCTTATTTCACTCATCAATATTCAATACCTCATACAATTCACGTAATACACACGCACACATTTGGTATCAGAGCCGAGGATGGTTCGTCTTAAAGGTGGGGGGATTGTGATATCCCACACTGGAAGCGAGTGTCCAGAGCCAGGCTTTATGAGTAGTGCTGGTCGTTGACCTGTTGTACGCATTTTGGGATGTCAGACTCAAAAGTGGGTTCGCATCACCAGGAATAAAACCGTGAGAGCGGAAAGCTTAAAACAGACAATATATGACAGGTTGGGCCGGGTTATTACATTATATCTATTTTGTCCAATAAATTTCAAGGTGAAATAACACCTAAATTAAACTTTTTTCGTCGAATAGAACATAGAACACGTGAACACCAATATTAATTTTTTTATGGTCATAATCGATAACAATATGAATTTTCTTTTTTTATTATCGGAACCTACCCAACGTCTCTCTCTCTCTTTACTCTCTCTCTCTTTTTACTAGGGACTAAAAAATAAAAATAAAAATAAAGCTTTCACCAAAGTTAAATCTCAATAATTTTAGGGACTTAAAAAGACATCACTGAAAAAGTACAAGAATTAAAATGAATTTTTTTACCCACACTATAAAACTTCCATCCATTTCAACTGTAATTTTCACTTTAATCATCTGTCTTATAATATTCATGTATAATGCACAAAGTTTAGCATTTAGCATATTGCAAGGATTAAAACAGCACAGACCCACCACAAATCCAGACCATTATTCTTCATTTTTATCTTTCTCATGACTAAAATAGTGTTTGATGTTATAGTAATGGTTATTTTTTAAAATATTTTTTATTTAAAAATATATTAAAATAATTTAAAATAAAAAATTAATAGTTTAAAAAAAAAACCTTTCCGAACAATAAAAACAAAGACACGAAAAACTTAAAAGTCAACCCGGTGTAGAAAAAAAAAATTACTATAACCTAGCTTGATTTTAAATATACCGCTGCCAAGTTGAACGTCAAGGCCGGGCCGGGTTTTGTAAGTGATCTATCTACCTGTCTAATATAATTCCTCAAGCCCCTAATTTTTATTCTTAAGAAAATTGTAAAATCAATCAAATGAAGAAAATTAACCAATCTTAATATTCATAAATTCCAAGCCGATATTCTCTCCCTCTCACAGGGTGTGTCAACATGAAAACTACAAAACCAGCCGCAATTAAAAAGACGCCGGTGGGAAGGAAACCTGCCGCTGTCAAAGCCGCTCCTGATTCTGCCACCGAGGAATCACCGGTTCCAAAAACCCCACCCAACGCCAAGCAGACACAAAATAGCGACATGACACCGTCGCCAATTGCCGGTTCTGCTTCAAAACTTGAACAATCATCAGGTAACAATAACTATTCCATTCTTTCATGCAAATAAATAATTAATTGTAGTGTTATTTTTATGCAACTAGCTTAATATTCTTAATTAGGTTTTTTTGAAGTTTCTTGTCCTGTGATGTGATTTTTAGGTTTTTATTGAGGTTTGCTATTTTCTTTAATATTAGTTGATGGAACAATTATAGAAACGGATGTGAGTATGGTAACACAGGAAACTACAAAACCTCTTCCGATTAAAAAGAAGGTTGTGAGGAGAGTGGTGAAGGTAGTGAAGAAAACCCCTGCTAATGCAAAAGCTCTTTTGGAGCAAACCCCGACAACTGTGGTTGCTGCGAAGTCTAAGGTTGAAGAAAGGGAAAAGGAGGAGGAACTTGCTGCTGATAATGTTGGAGAATCTATAAAGAAGAAAGGAGTTGCAATGGGAGTGGAAGAATCTAAGGTTGAAAGTGTTGCTGTTTCTGTAAAGGAGGAGGAAAGTGTGGAAGAACCTGTGGTCGATTCTAGGAAGGAGGTTGAAGCGGTTAATGATAGGGTTGGGGAGTCTGTTAAAAGGGAACAAACTGTGGTGGATATTCCTGCTGATGAGGTTGTGGAAGTATCTAAGAATGAAGAACCTAACAGAGTGGGAAAGGGGGTTAATGAGGGTGAGAAGAAAGACGTGGACGATGAAGTGGAGGCCAGAAATGAGGCTGTCATGATGGAAGGAAGTATGGAGGAACAAGTTCGAAGAGAAGAGACTCAACATGAGCAAGATGAGTATGGTGGTGATGACGGGTATGAGGAGTATGGAGATAGAGTGGACTTTGAAGATCCTGTTGAGGATGACTTTGAAGATCCAGATGAGCCTGTTGAAGAAGCTGATGCAATGGAAGAGGAACGCAGGGAACTAACAGCTGTTGCAAAGGAGCGTAAGATTAAGAAAGAATATGAGATATTTGTTGGTGGATTGGATAGGGATGCTACAGAGGAGGATTTGAGAAAGGTTTTTGAGAAGATTGGTGAAGTAGTTGAAGTTCGATTGCACAAAAATCTTTCAACAAATAGGAATAAGGGATATGCATTTGTGAAATTTGCAAACAAGGGGCATGTTAAACGCGCTTTGTCTGAAATGAAAAACCCTGTGGTATGTATCACCCCATAGTTTTGGCTTATATTTTATGAGTATCATATTAACTCCTCAACTGTTCATAGATTCGTGGAAAGCGATGTGGGACAGCACCAAGCGAGGACAATGATACATTGTTCTTGGGCAATATATGCAACACATGGACAAAGGAAGCTGTGAGCATCTAATAATTAATTGTAATTCCTGCTTGTTTTTAGATTTTTTCAATGATTTATAATATAATGTGGGTTGGCAGATAAGACAAAAGTTGAAGGATTATGGCGTTGAAGGTGTTGAGAACATCACTGTTGTACCCGATGCTCAACATGAAGGGAGAAGTCGTGGTTTTGCATTTCTTGAGTTTGCTTGTCATACTGATGCAATGCTTGCTTACAAGCGGCTTCAGAAGCCTGATGTTGTATTTGGTCATCCAGAGAGAACTGCCAAAGTGGCATTTTCTGAACCTATACGTGAGCCTGACCCTGAAATTATGGCTCAGGTGAAGACTATATTTCTTGATGGCCTTCCTCCTCACTGGGATGAAGATCATGTTAGGGAGTGTGTGAAAGGTTATGGGGAGATTGTACGAATTGTCCTGGCACGGAATATGTCAACCGCCAAGAGAAAGGATTTTGGATTCGTCGACTTCTGTACGCATGAAGCTGCGGTTGCTTGTATTGAAGGAATAAATAATAGAGAATTTGGCAATGGTAACACAAAGGTAATATATGTTCCTTTCATACTTCATCTGCTTCTATGTATGTTACTTTGCAGCTGTTTCGTTTTCTTTTTTTTTTTTTTGTGTTTGTAGCAAAATTTCTTTATCTAGAAAGCTATTTCTAGGTTTCATTAAATTATTTTGGCATTTTCCTACTTGAAACAAAAATAAGGATTGAGGTGTGGAGGAAATGTGTTTAAAGTAACCTACATCTTCTTCTTTTCAATTTGCTACTTTCATCAGTTTTAGTTTTGTTTTCATATCCTTTCCTGGTAGACTTTAATCATTCCAGATTGATGCCTGTGAAATGCATGCATTTAGTTGCATGGTGTACAATAAAGTTTTACCCTTTTTGTATCTAATATGGTAAGAGATCATGTATGAACTGACATCATGATGTTGTCATGTGCTGGCAGATGAGAGTTAAAGTGAGGCTGTCAAATCCATTGCCAAAAACTCAGGCTGTGAAGGGTGGAATGTGTGGTGGCTTTCGAATTGGTCATTCTGGAAGTGGAAATTATTTAAGATTTGGTAACCGTTGATCTTGAGGATTTGAATATTTCTTAAAATGCATTTGTCTCCATTTGATTTAGGCAACTATGTTACAGGAAGGGGTTTTGGGCGGGCCGGGCATCATTCAAACTGGGCGAATTTTCAACGTGGTAGGGGTTTCTATCAACGAGAACGTGGTCAAACTAGTAGAATGGGTCCCCGTGAGTATGACTATAATGATCGATATGACATGCTTCCTGGGAGGCAAGGTATTCAGTGGCCTCTTTCTTTTTGAGTGAGCGCACATACACACAAGCACACCCTTCCTTTCCAATAGATGCAGATCTTTCACGCAGCCACAATTAAAAATCTAACTCACATTAATGTATTGAGTAGGAGGAAGAAGGGGTTCTTTCAGAGCAGGTTATCAAACAGCTAGTAGAGGTATGGCTGCTGGGCCATCAAGATCTAATATCAATCGAGCTTGGCACGAGACCCCTGAGCGAGGACATAGGGGCTATGTTTCTTCAAGGAGGCAACCATTTTCTCCTGAAGAATCCTTTGACAGACGTTTCAATGGAAGGCACTTTGATGACCCCTATTTTTATGATGATGGTTCACATGGGATGAAACGATCATTTTATATGACTGTAAGGATTTCTTTTTGTGGCCTAAAAGTTGGAATTTGGTTGTTTGTTCTTTTAATTTTTAAGCTTCTGTTGTTGTTTCTGCATCCTTTATATTCTTTAGAGTTTGAAGTTTTCCATTGCTTTTAGGACCAAGATCCTGATTACATGGAACCCAGCAGGCTTCGACCCCGGTTAGATTTCGCTGATCCCCGAGTAGATTATGCTGATCCGGCAGCTTCATTTCGTGGGACACATTATCGTGGTATGGATTATGCTGTCCCCAGATATTTTCATTTTGTGACATGGTTATTTTATTTGCTTTATTGTTTTTGATATTATCATCCTCATGGCTTTATGTTTCAGATACCTATGGAGCAGGCAGTGATCCCTACTTTCATGAATATCGTGGTTCTGATGTGAGCAATTAATCCGTAGCTTATCCTGAGTCAAATTTTAATTACTAACAGTTTCATTGTATTCCTTTTCTGTTTGTGTTGCAGTACGATCCATATCCACCTTATTATGGGAGGGACCACTCATATGGAGGTGGTTACCACTATTAGGCACAAGCAAATCTGGTAATTCCAATTGCCTTGTGATTTTAAATACTATATTGGATGTGATTCTTGAAGTTAAAGGTTTTAACTTCAATTGTGTCTAGGTGGGCTTGGAAAAGCAGGATGCTAATCATTGGTGATAGGCAAATGGCTTGCTGTTCTGAAACTAGCTGAAGCTGCCTTTCATTTATCTTTTTGATGTCTTGTATTTTTCCTTGTGATTCCCTTACTCCAATATTCTCTCCCTATGAAATTTTGGGTGCAGTGTCCAGAGAGTTTGTGTCTAGTTTAGGGTATGTCTTCAAAGGACATAGATTAAGCAAGTGAATTCTCTCTATATTTTGGAGATTGGAATAGGCATTTTCCCCTTTGATCTAGGTATGAACTACTTGAGGACTTACATCATGGATTGCATTATGGATTATTCTAAAGTAAAGTTTTTGGTTATGTGTTTATGTTCCTGAATCATGGATTGAATATTGATGTTGATGGAAGCCAAAACATAACAGATTGGTGACAATGGTTTATGGAAGTGCAAATATTCAAGTCAAAGTTTTTCTTATAGTCATGGAGGTGAAGTTAATACTGAGCATACTGGTTCTGGCTTTGTGGAGATTCCTTGAAAATTTTGCAAGAGAAACGGAAGGTTTAGACCTTCTATGCCCAAAGAATGGGAATTATAAATCCGAAACGCACCATCTTGTGCGAGTTTATTTTGAATTGGATGGATTTTCACTCTATTAAAATTAATGGTTACTCTAGTATGCATATGACTGGACCACCTGGATATGTTTTGGCTGGTAATTCAAAATTTATGCACCTATTGCTAAAGCACAACTATTGGGAATTGCATTTTATTTGATGGTGCATTGCCCCCAGATGAAATTGAGATTTTGAACACCTTTCATTTATTTCTCATGAGGAGAACTAGCAATTGGCTCGGTCCATAACATATTTTGATTCTTCAGTAGCATTAGTTTTTATGTACTTTGAGAGTGATCTTTATGGCATCATTACATAACAGAATCATTTGGCTTGGGTTGAGATTGAAACTGACAGATTTTGTGGTGAGAGTGAGATGGATCTGTCTTTCTAGGTGAATTGATTCTTAGGTAAAAATTGTCTCTTATTCTGATTTTTACTTTGTACTAGCATTGGATTGATGGAGAAATGACATTGGTGTGCCTGCAAGGAAAATATATGTATGCCCTTTAAACTTCAGTAGTTGAATTGCTTTTCAAAGCTTTCAAGCATTTTTCGATGGTGGTAATGGCCTACAGTTCACTGTATCATAAGGATACATGGCATAGAATCCTAAAAATTGTGGTTTTAAAGGTAAAAGGTTCTCATATAGTACTCAATCACATTTTAGCCTATGCTACAGTTGATTTATATCCCTGATAATCCGAATATTTGTCGGTTGTTTATGCTCCTCCATGTACTTGGAAGGTGGTAGATGTCAATTGCAACGTGGTGTTCTCGTATCTCCTGTTGGGGCATTGTGATAGTGATGAGGTTGATTGCACATGTTGAGAGTATACTACCTTTTAGCTACTTTTTCATCAAATTGCAGGACATAATATTTTGAATCATACAGATCGCCTAGATTTTAGTGGGGTTGTGGGGTTGATTTAGGTTTGTTATCAATTGATTTGCTGCAGAGAACCATGTTATAATTTGTGTTTACCTTGGAATTTCCTTTACTTGAAACAAAAAAATTAAGTATTTCCTCAATGATATTTTCCTTTTTTGCCTCAAATTGTTCTTGTTGGGGGATCTGTAAATCATTCTTTTGTATGATAAATAAATACTTGATGATCGCATGGTGGCTAGGATTTTGGATTTCTATGCAAGAAGATAAGGTGCTCCATGCTATAAAATGAATCCATTTTTAGAAACTCTACCTGCAGTAGACACAGTGGTTCTACCAAACAATGGCAGTAGCTTTTTATTTTAGTTGTGTAGGTATGTTAATGACTGGTTAAATTTTGCATATTTAATTCTTCTTCTCGGTGCATGGTGTTTTCTTGTTGGTCAACAATACTTCTAGTCGATACTAGTGGATACATTGCAAGCAATAATGAGGGGGACTTGTAGCTCATAAAGATGAATGCAGTTAGGGCGTAACTAATCTGTTGAACCATGAGTGACAAAATCAGGTTTCTATACATGAGATTTAAGGTGTTTGTCAAATGTAGTGATAAGCATCCACCATATTAGTGGTAGGAATCTCTTATCTAGTATGTGTATTTTTGAATAATTCGTTAGATCTGTAGTGTACCTTGGAGATTGTTTGACCTCATGACAATTTATAATCTTTAATTGATTCTGGCATGCTGTTCTAGGAGCAGTAAAGGTTTTCTTGTTAATAATAATCTACAAACGCTTTGTTTAGGGACTAGGGAGCATTTTAGAATACTGCTTAGGTGCTTTCCAAAGTGGTTTTTGGGTACACTAGGGTGTCGGAGTTTTGTTGCTGAATTTATGTATCGTCACGGTTGTGTGCCTTTTTGTTTGTCCCAGCTCCTCCTTTCTCTTCCCTCGTATTTCCCGAGTTCTCTCCTTCCATTTCTAGATAATAAAAAAAAAAAATTCGCATTTATGTATATTTGAGTTGAGGATCTTGATTTTATCACTGCAGTGAACATTAATTTGAGCGAAACTACTGATACATCCTTAATATGTTTTTCTATTACCTGTTTCTCATAATGTATCTTCAAACTGGATGCTTTGTATCGCTTCCAGTCACCGTTGCATCATTGTGCTCCGAAAAGGTGAGAGACTGGGTCCCCCCCCCCAGCGTGTGCCCCAGGTAAATGGAGTTTTTGCAACATTTCAAGTGTTGGCCATGTGCCCCAGGTCAGAGGATGTGTTTCCCTCATCTTAGCTGGGAAATTTGTGGGTTCTTTTTGGTTCCTGGGTTATTGTAATACACAGGGTTTTGTCATACTGGTTTACACGTGAAGGAACCAAACAAGACTCTTGATCTGTTTGAATCACTTTGGATTGATGCTGTTTAGATCAACTATCTAAACAGCAACCATCTTAGGTAGGGTTATGAAATTTAGTGATTTGGTGTGTGATCTGTTATTAATTGGTATAATCCTAACTTGTTTTGGTCATATGATGCAGAGCCTGTGTTCTTTCGAGCTATGGCCAGCGTTGTGGTCAAAAGTTAAGAGATACTAATTGTTTGTCTGCTCCTATCAATGACTTGAAAATCACCACATTACCACCCCGCCCCTTTTCTATCCGTTGTAACACTGAATTTAATTCAAGATAGCATAACAGATATTGATTTGGATCTCTAATCCTCTCGCCTCTATTTGCCGAAATCCCCCATTTATAGGTGAGTCCCACTTGCATGCCAGACCTCAAAGCATGGAGAAGGATGGGGTTTCAGAATTGAAGCTCACCCTTTTGTCCTAGAAAGATGAGTTCATTATCCCTGTCAAAAAAAGGAAATTTAAATATGCTCACCCACCAATCTCTACGAGAGTATGTGCTTGTTGCTTGAAATGGCTGGCATGGGGAGGCGAGGGCGCGGTGAGCGGAGTAATATCATTTTAATATTTAATTTTTTAAGATAATGTTGTATTGAATTTTTTTAATTAAAGTATATATTTTTTTAATGTTTAGATTATTTTTGAATTTACAAAGTTGATTTGATCTATCAAATGAATTTCTACACCGTTTTAATTTATTTATTTTTAATGAAAATCATTTTAGTAAGAGCTTGATATTTTTTTTAAAAAGTGATCAGACCCGCAGTATAATATTAAAAACCACCTGCATGGTCTATTAAGCCTACATGGTCTACTTAATAGGATCCCATGCCTTAATTATGAACCAAAAGAAAGAAAGAAATATTGCTGTTTCTTCAATAGCTTAAAATGAATCACCAAAATGCCAACCATTTTACTCGATCCAAACAGCACTGTGATCAGCACTTTCCAGGCTTCAATCCCGTAAAATTTTCACAGAAAGAAACCCTAGAAGGCAGGAGAATTTTGATCCCAAATCTAACCGAAAAACACACCATTTTTTAATCATCCCTGTAAAGAAAACCAAAAACCAAGTGCCCTCATTGTTCCTATCCACAACAATCCAAATCCTCCTACCATTTTACTCCCAAATAAAAAGGAATATAAACAGCCATTAGATCCCTCTCCACGTGTATGTTCTAGATCTCTCCTTATCCACGTCACCAATCTCCTAGACTCCAAATGGACTAATCAAAACCCAGTCTCTTTTCTTGTCCCCTTCCTATAAATGTCTTTCAAAGATGACAGACGAAAATCATATCAGCAACTACTATATTTACCTCTCTCCAATCCTTTGGTTGTGTGTTTTCTACTCTACCTGATCACCATGACAGCCACCGAAGAAGCCGAAACTGAGGCTCCAGTCGTGGAGCAACCAACTGCTACGGAGGAGCCTAAGGTGGAGGAGAATCCCGTTAAAGGAAAGAAGCCGAGGACTCCCAGAGAGAAGAAGCCTAGACAGCCTAAACCAAAACCTGCCGCTCATCCTCCTTATTTTCAGGTATTTCAATGTTACTTCATGTTCCTGGTTTTTATTACAAGCATGCGCTAACCAAAAACCTGCCGCTCATCCTCCTTATTTTCAGGTATTTCTATGTTTCTTCGTGTTCCTGGTTTTTATTTCTTACACGCATGCGCTGTTTACTTTTATTTGTATTGATGTTTAATTTAAGTTGGGATTGTTATTGCAGATGATTAAGGAGGCTATATTGGCTTTGAATGATGAGAGTGGGTCGAGTCCATATGCCATAGCAAAGTACATGGAAGAGAAGCACAAATCAGTACTCCCAGCAAATTTCAAGAAAATTTTAGGTCTTCAACTGAAAAACTCTGCAACAGGAGGAAAGTTAATCAAGATCAGGGCATCTTACAAGCTTCCAGAGGCGAAAAAGACTAAAGAGGTTAAACCTACTACAAGAAAGACTAGGTCTGTGAATAAAGCCGAGGCTTCTGCAAAGAAAGTTGCTGGGGCTAAGAAGGCCAAGAAATCAGCAGCTGCTAAACCTAAACAGCCCAAGTCTATCAAGTCTCCTGCTGCCAAAAGGGCCAAGAAATAGAGACTTAGTCCTGGCAGTAGTTAGTTTCTGATGTATGATGTCGGGTCGATGTGAATATGTGATGTACTATGCCGTTTAGTTTATGTTGGTGGGGTGTTTTCTGCCATTTTTTGGACATGAGTGTTCTTCTCTTTTGTATATAATCTTGCAAGTTCAGAGTTTAATGGAACTCAGCCGTGTTCTCTTATCTTTTCCGAATCATTTGTGATTGTGGTTCTGATTTTTCCCTAGCAATCTCGATATCCTTTTGTTTTGCAAAATCTAATTGGTGCACAGTTGGGCAGCCTAGAATTAGAGACGGTTCGGGATGTTGACGACTGACTTGGATTTTGCGCTGGCGAGGTGTGCGGGACGCCACGGGAGGAGGCTCCTCCATGTTAGTGGCCTTTTGATCTCGGTGCTTGATTGTGCCTTGAATTCTTTATATAAACAAAATATTAAATACGAGTGGACGGTAGATAGATCTTTGATGCAGGAGATTTTTGACTCGTAGTTCATGGAAAGGAGCATAAATTTGTGACTCATAGTTCATGAGACGTATCTTTGTATTTCTTGTTTTAAAAATATGATTATTTTTATTTTTTAATTAAATACGTTTATGTTTATGTATTTATTTTTTTGGTCCGCAAACTCTAAACTAAGCAGTCTAACCTTGATACTGGGTTAAATTTGTAAGAGCATTTAGCTTGGGGAGCTAAAGCTAAATTGATAAAAATTAATAAAATGGTTTTTTGAATAGTATAAATATAGCTTTTTTTGATTGTATGTATTGGTAAAAAGTTATTTAGAAAAATTATTTATATTTTATTATACTTCATATTAAATTTAGTTTTATATAGTTATATAACTAATTTAGATATTTTATATATAATATAATTATGATATTATTAATTATATAATTAAGATGAGTAATTTATAAAAATAATATAAAATTTGATGAAATAATATAAAAGTTAAAAGATGTAATTTAAAATTAAAATTAAACTTAAAATTTATTTATATGAATATTTTTAATTTTAGATTTATATTTTACTGTTAAAAATTTAATTTTTTAAAAGTAAATTTAAATTCAAACTTTGAAAAAAATAGTCAACATTTTAAATTTTAATTTTCAATTTTTTTAAAAAAATTCATGCTATTTTAAATTTTAAATTTTAAAATTTTAAATTTTGAAAAAATAACCGCCAACATTCTAAGATTTTAAAATTTAAAAAAATAATTCATTTATAAATATTCTCATATACCTAAATATTTTTTCTCATTATTCCATTGTTCTCTCTAATCAAAAATATATTTCATTAAAATTCATCATGAATCATTCTAATTTTAATTTTTATGATGCTTTTGATTTTGATGATGATACTTCTATGTTCGCTTTTCAAGTTGCTGCTGTTGTGGTTGCTGAAGAAGAATTGAATAATCAAGGGCGGAGAACAGGGTATCATGGCTCTATTCTTGGCCACAATATTGTCAATCGTAATAGAAAGGAAGGTGGGTTAAGGTTATATAATGATCATTTTGCTGAAAATCCTAAATTCACTTAAACTCAATTTTGAAGAAGATTTAGGATGAGTCGTTGTCTTTTTCTTCGGATCACAAATGCAGTGGAAGCTTATAATCCATATTTCAAACAAAGGACAGATGCTCTTGGTGTTCTTGGTTTATCTTGTCTTCAAAAGGTAACTGCAGCTCACAGAATACTTGCATATGGTATTCCTACAGATCTTACTGATGAATATCTTTAAATTGGAGAAAGCACTGCGATAGAAAGTCTTAGAGCTTTCGTCAAAGCAATCGTAGAAGTTTTTGGTGATTAGTATCTAAGGGCACCAAACAAGACTGATATTTGTTAATTATTATCAATTGGAGAGCAGCTTGGATTTCTAGGGATGTTAGGGAGCATTGATTGTATGCATTGGAAATGGGAGAAATGCCTAATTGCATGGCATGGGATGTATACTGGTCATTGTCGTGAACCAACTATAATTCTAGAGGCGGTGACTTCACAAAATCTTTGGATATGGCATGCCTTTTTTGGAATGCCTGGATCATTAAATGATATTAATGTTCTTAATCGGTCACCTATCTTCGCTGCACTTGCTGAAGGTCGTCTTGCCCCGCTCAATTATACAATTAATGGGCATGAATATACAATGGGATACTATTTAGCATATGAGATTTATCCTAATTGGTCAACTTTTGTTAAGACAATCCCAAGGCCATTAGGAGCAAAGAGAAAATATTTTGCAAGTAAGCAAGAGTTTGCAAGAAAGGATGTAGAGCGGGCATTTGGGGTGCTCCAATCTCGTTTTACAATTGTACGTGGACCTGTTCGATACTGGAATGAAGAAACGCTTGCAAATATTATGAAAGCTTGCATAATAATGCATAATATGATTATTGAAGATGAAGGAGAAATGAACTTTGGATTTGACCATGAACGTGAAGTCAATTCCTTTATATCAGTGTCACATGGTGAAATACTAGAACTACATGATTTTCTTCAAACTCATAATCGAATCAGGGATAAAGCAACTAGCTCTCAACTACAAGAAGATTTGGTTGAACATTTATGAGAACAATATGGTAACGAGTAGAATCATTAGCTTTGAACTTTTTATGTCATCATAATTTTCAAGTTTTTTTATGTTTTTTTTCTCATTATGTTTGTTATCTTTTAAGTTAATTAATCCTACTTATTGTTATTAAGTGTTAGAAGAACTTCAAAAAAATATCATGAATTGATACCACTTTTATAACAATATATTAAAATAACCAATAAATTTTTAAATATTTAATTAAAAATACATTATATTAAACAATAAATAAATCTAGTTAATTAAAAATACATTACATTAAACAATAAATAAATCTAGTTAATTAAAAATTAAAACCCCTCTTTTGCATAATTTCTAACTTTCTATTTTGGAAATACGCTGCAGAAATTGGATCCAAATTAGAAATATTTATTTTCATAATTTGTTCTTCTTTCTCAATCATGTCCAATTCTTGTTTCTCTTGACTTTGTTGAATCATCATAGCTTGTTACTCTAACATAATTTTTCTGTCTTGTTTCTTCTGATCCTCAATTTCAACTAGAGTATCCTTGAATTGTTGTAAGAGATTTGCTACAGTTGTCTCCCCAACTTTATATTTTTCTTGTTTACGTTTAAATCGTTCCTTTGCAGCCTTCTGACCAATTGGTCTATCTTGATAAATCAACGGTTCACTGCCTTCTCCTAAACTAACAGAATCAGGGGTAGATGGAGCTGATAAAGTCGAACTTCCATTGAGATGACTTTTTTGTTTCTTATTTGACCTTTGATGTTGACTTGCACGCTCAAATTGTCATTTGGGTTCTTTTCTTAAGATAACCCAACAATGTTCTAGTTGAAATTGTTTGCCAACGCAAGAAGCATACATTTGTCGAGTATCATTAATCTGGTAAGTAAAAAATTAGAGAAATTAACTTATGTTAAAATATATGTTAAACAATTTAACATGAAAATGAATATTAAAATTACTCTTGATTTTTTGGTCATTCCACTTTGCTGATGATTTTCAATTTGAGTAACAAATCCAATAAATTTACCGACTTCTCTATTTATTTTTGGCTATCTATTTGAGATGCTTATTTGGGAACGATTATTCAAGTTTCCTCCATTCTCAGCAAAGTAAGCATATACTCGAGCCCATAACTGTTTTGTTTGTTGTTCAACTCCTGTAATTGGATTTTTACTTGTATTTAGCCATGCAGAGACAAGTAAACAATCTTTCTCTGGTGAGAAGTTTTTACTTCTTTGTGATTTTTTTCTTGTATGGACATTCAAATTCGAGTATGTTAAGTCATCAATTAAATGATTAGAATCACTTGGTTGAGAGAGAATATCTTCTGACTCACTCATAAGAAAGTTGGTAAAAGAGGTTGGAAAATTTGAATCCATCTACATTAAAAAAACCTCAAGTTAAAACCTTATAAGAGAGTGTAAAAGAAGCGCACATTCAATGTCTAACAATTTTATAGTTTACATACATGTGAATTAATAATAAGCATTGCATCATACTTGTTCTAACATTACAATTTGACTATTTTTTGGAACTAAGAGAGGATTAATATATTGGTTTAATTGCATTTTCAACAAGACAAAATATAATTAACCTCAAATTAAAACAAATAACCAAAAATAAATTTTAAATATGTCACTCTATATTTTTATCAATATCAGCTACCATTATTACTTCCTCTTAATTTTGTCAAAGATAACAACATAAATAAAAAAATGTTTTCCTTAACCCATATCAAAAACATAAAATAAAAAAGAAATAAAAATCATCACGAATATCAAATTAACAACAAAAAATCTACAAAATCAAGAGATATTAAAGAGTAAATATAAAAAGCTTTTAAATAAACATACCTTTTAATTTCAGATAATTAATTAACCAGAGAATAATTGATTCTTGTTTTTCTAAATTTGAGAGAAGAGTGAGTTTTTCTAAATTTGAGAGAAGAGTGAGGCACAATACAAGATTTAAAAAAAACAAGTTTCTTTCCTTGCTTTTAAAGAAAAAATAAACATTGTTGACTAACTACTATAAAAATAGCTGTTAGCAACGTTAACTTAATTTTGTCCATTCTACAGTAACCTATAGAAATACCTCTTCTTAAATTAAAAAGCCATTTTGGCTTCTCTGTTGCCTGCTCCATTGAAATAACTTAATAAAAAAACTAAAGGTAAAAGTACACGTTTTTGCATTTGGCTCTCCATTTGCATCTCTGATTGGAGATGCCCTAAGCTCTCTTTTGGGCACCCTTGTCTAGGTTCCTATAAAAAAAGAAATTGCAACTAGTGACCCTATAAAAAAGAAATTGCAACTAGTGACCCATGTAACGAAGCATACGTTCACAGTGACGTTGAATTTTATTTTTATATTTATATTCTATTTATTATCAATAATAAAAAAATTAGATACTAATACATTATTTATTAGGATGTAGGTATCCAATGAATATGTATTATTTACTATTATTTATTAATGAAAAATAAAATTATATATATATATATATATTAATAATAAATATTATCATATATTATTTATACAATATTAAAAATATATATATATATATATTGTATTAAAAAAATTAAATATTCTATAAATATATTTATATTTATATAAATATATATTTTGAGCTAGATTCTTGCTAATTTCGGTTTGGTTTAGAATAATTTGTTATTTCTATGATTCCAGATTTGAATTATATTCTCCAATAGATTCCAAATTTGTTTAATGTTCAAGGACGCTTATAATTTGTTTGATGGATATCTAAATCATCCATTCCAAATCTACCCTTGTCTATCTATAAGCTAAAGTAATGCCGTAGCCAATGTTTACAAAAAGAAAATATCACCTAATTTAGTAAACCTATCAAAATCCACCCATGATTTGGTTTAGCTAGTCACATAATTTTTAAAAGCCAAGTTTTGAATTGTTTTTTTTAAATGAAATTAACAGGATTTTAATTAAGTTTTTACTAAATCAACTAGGTTACGGGTTCTTATTATTTATTGTAAAACTCAACTTGAACATGATCCCGAGTCGATTTATCAAGTTGAGTTTAATAATTATAGTTAAAATCAAAAGATATTTTTAAGAGTATCATCCAAGATTTATAGGGAAAGATAATAACATTCTTTTCTTTTTATTTTTGATATCATGGTGTATAGTGTTTTTCGCTTGAAAATATATTTATTTTTTTAATTTTTTTTTAAATTTTTAACATCAACAAATTAAAATATTAAAAAAATATTAAAAAAATCAATTTAATATTATTTTTCAAGATAATATTCTTTTAAAATGCTTCCGAAAACAATACAAACAAGTAAACTTTTAAAAGAGAGAGAGATGCTGGTGGCACGCAAAGAAAAAAGAAAAGGGGTCGAGACTCGTAATAAATCGTGAAGGTCACAAGAGTAATTCTCATTGCCAATGATTTGTTCCTACGCCGTCGTTTAGAGACTTATTACTTCTCCCTATAAAAACTAAACCTCCCCAAATCTCCCTCACGCTCAAAAATTCGAAATAATAAAACTGAAAACCCCTCTCTGCTCCTCTTCCTCCTCCTCCATCCCGACAGGCAACCGCAAACCCTAACCCTAATTCCTTGAATTTTCTCTTCAATCCCAGTTTATAATAATCCGATTTAAGCCTAAATACTCTTCTTCGCTTCCAATTTCAGGTCTAAATGGCTCGTACTAAGCAAACCGCTCGCAAATCCACCGGTGGCAAAGCTCCTCGCAAACAACTCGCCACCAAGGCACGCCCTTCTCCTTCTCTCATATAGAAAGATAAAGGGAAAATATACAATGTCAATTTATAGGATATTTTATTAATATATGTTTGATTTCATGATATCTGAAACCTTGCTTGAATATACAAAGTCAATCGAGGTTTACAATATTCATTTTTGGGTGGTTACTTCTATTTCCGATATTTAAAAGTAGTGCAATGAGAATGAATTGTTCTCAATTAGTAGTGTGAATTTTTATGATTTATGGTTTTTGTTACCTTTCCAAAAGCTATGGTGGTAGACATTGATTGGACCCAATCGGTGACCTGCCTCCTGACATATCAATTGCTTAGAGAGGCTAGTTGTTTTTGTAATGTTGCTATGAATTTTAACTCTTTATCTTTTATTTTGAATTTGAAGGCTGCAAGAAAGTCTGCTCCCACCACTGGCGGTGTCAAGAAGCCTCATCGTTACCGTCCTGGAACTGTAGCTCTCCGGTAAGGGTTTCATTCCTTCTCTAAACATTATTTCCTAGTTACGATTTTATTGTGTTTGTTCTTATGATGGTTTATGCTTGTAAATTCATTTCTTTTCAACAGTGAGATCCGCAAGTACCAAAAAAGTACTGAACTCTTGATCAGGAAGTTACCTTTCCAACGTCTTGTCCGTGAAATTGCACAAGATTTCAAGGTAATAATTCCCTATGATGACTGCAGTTTCTCCCTATTCATGTTTAATTCTATAAAGATCATTCTGATTTTTCTTTCTTTGTTTTAGACGGATTTGAGGTTTCAAAGCCATGCTGTTCTTGCGCTTCAGGAGGCTGCAGAGGCCTATCTTGTTGGTTTGTTTGAGGATACCAATCTTTGTGCTATCCATGCCAAGAGGGTCACCATCATGCCTAAGGATATCCAACTTGCCAGGAGAATTCGTGGAGAAAGGGCCTAAAGGTTGATGTTTTTTCGTTTTGGTTCTGTTTGTTTGCTTAGGTGGTCATTAATGTGTTTCTACTATCAGGTCTACTGTGCTATTATAATATGAACTGATGTATTCTAGTAATTTAAAATTTGAATTCCGTGTGATTTCACTCTATGTTTAATATGAAGCTATGGTATTATGTTTTTAACCCTAGTCTTGACCCTTGTTTTAATTCTGAATCTGAGTTCCTGTTTGTGTTGCCTGAAGCCTTGGTCTCTCACCCTTTCTTGTTTCTTTTTCTTCCCTTGCGGACAATTTTTTTCGGCTGGGAACTTGATGGATTTTATGCTCGTTTGATACCAAAAAGAGGTCCTGCAGAAATCCTAATGCTATTTTCCTACAAACTCTCCCATACCAATAATAAAAATATCTTTTCTAGTGTCTTTGTTTGGCCAGGGATACTAGTATGTCAATGATGGGAAATTGTGTTTCAGATTGAATAGTTGGGTGATATCTTGTTAAACATCACTACAGAAAGTTGTGTAATTTCCTTACAGTATGCCTGTGTTCCTGAGATCTATCCGAGGTCTGGTTAGGACGGCTTTTGCAGGCAAGATCATGTACTTGAAATCTGTCTTTTCGGGTCCTAATCGTTTCTTCCATGCATGGCATTGGCTTGAATTATTGAAAGTGCAACCAAAATCAATTCCGTACTTGCAAGCTTTAACAGTTTTAGAAGTTCAACCTAATTCCATCTTTGACATGTAATGCAGAACAATTCGATTGGAAGGGGAGGCTGTGCCAATTGAGAATGAAGTTGATAGGGTTTCAGCAGTATATGGATTAGGTTGCATGATCTTCAAGTTGCTCCGTGTCTTGTTTTATAAACACATTGACTTTGTTTTTGTTATAGCTTACAGCTTACCCTTGAATAAAACCCGCACCTAGATATCGTAATTTCTAAAGGCGCAGAAGAAGGGCCGCAAGGGAATACGGGCTCTATAAGTGGCGCTACCCATATGTGACGTCAACGTGTAAAAGAGCTATGGTCAACAAAAATGGCATGTTTGCCTACGATGGACCTGCATTTTTAAAGAAATGGCTGGCTCGGTTTCTTTTTGAGCTTTCAAAACAAGCTCATATAAGCTTTGCAAGTTCATAGCGATCAAAATCAAGGAGGGGTTGATATCTCTTTATCATGGCCCCCTCAAAATCTTAAAATATGATGAAAATCTCAAATTGCCCAGCTTTATTTATGCTCGACACACAGGATTGTGCTTCAAGCCGAAAAGAAAGCACGAGCTAAGCTAAACTAATCATATTCTTTGTTAGCATAATTCAAGTGGAATGTTGTCATCTCTCGTGTCGTATTAGGTTCAAGTGCGAGTGTTCTCGTAAGAGAGAAAGAAAAAGAAACTATAAAAAAACAAAATAGTAAAATTATATATTTTTAATTGATGTTTGGTTTTCTGTGCATCCAACTTCACAAGAAATTTTATGATATTAAGAAACTGATTATCAATACTTATTCAATAAGAGAGAAAAACACATGATAAAGAAATAAAAATAATAATTTTATGTCTAGATAAAAATATTCTTATTATTTTTTATCAACTCATTTCTCTTTCTCTTTATATTTCTCCCTCTCTCTCTTCAAAGTGAACTTATTGAGTAAACATTGGTATTATCTCTCTTTGAAGCGTATGAGTATCAATTTTGTTTTCTCAAAAGTTGACATTGAATTTAAAAGGGGAGTGAGACAAGGAATCTAGAAGAGCCTAGGAGAGATAGAAGGGCCAAGTTCACAGAAAGGCCAAGCCTATAAGGCCCGACTCATAAGGATAAGTCTACATGAAGGTGAAAGGGCCAAGCCTAGAATGCCTAACTCATCGAAAAAGGAAAGCCCTACAAGATGGGAATTTCCGAGGGCTTGTAACATTGGTATTTGTTTTCCAAGTGGGATTCTAACTTCCTTCCTCACACAAAGCGTGGATGGAGGAATGAGGCAGCGGAGATGAACAAAAAAGAGGCTCATGCTTTTATATTATATTGAATTTAAGAGACAAGAAGCCCAAAAAAGCTTGACACAAACTAGTTAGGAAGGACTATAAATTAACAAGAGTGAGTAAAGGATAGAAAAGCCAAGTCTACAAAAAAGCAGATTGATATAACACCCAATTTTAGATTTGGGTGGGATTATTAGATCATGCGTAGTTAATGCGTGCTTGATTTGGTCTTTAGTCCACCCATCTTTTTTCTGTTTCTTTTTTAATAGAAAAAGCAGGGTGTGGATCATAAATTCATGATGACAATGAAGGTTCTCATGTCGTTCCAATCAAACTTTACAAGAATTAGAAACTGCCTCACTCTAAACTAAATGCTGGTCAATTGATTTGAGCCATGTCAACATAGCATCTCGGACCTAGCTAGCCCCCCTTTCACATTCTCTTTGAACATTGTTTTCAATCATCCTAATTATCTTCTCTCTGCTTACAGCTTCAATAAAACTTCTCTCAATTCTCATGCTTTATTTTTAGCCATGACTATAAACAATGTTGTGTTAAATCTAGCTTGGATCGCGTTAAAAATATAAATAAAAGTTAAATGGGTTAAATCTAAACAGTTGAGTTAAATTCCAAGTTTAATAACAATATTGTTTAATTTATTTAACCCAATTCATGATATTAATCTTGGCTAGATCATGAACCAAATAATCTGGTCGAAACCCGGGTTTGATAATAATATTGTTTTATTTAACCTAATTCATGACCTTAATCTTGGCTGGATGATGAACCAAGCAGATATAGGAAGCCGAGTTTAACAACTTTTTATGAATGTATATGTATATAGGAGTAATGCTTTCATCCACCGTGTGCAAGATTTTAATTGCAGTAATTCTTTCAAGTGGAGCACGGCACGGGGGAGGGAGGGTTGTTGCGTTCTTTGCTCACCTTTTCAGGATTTCTATCTTATCTTTGCATGAAAAAAACAGATAAAAAGATGGGGTTATGGTGGTTTTGTTGGGTGCCATCATTGGAATCATTGTTCTACAAAAAGGGAGCTTGTTCTGGTCAACCATTATACTAATTGCTCATCTTCTTAAAAAGCTTCAAGAACACTTATCGTGGAGGCTCTTGGTTGGCCCAGAAGCTTGTATATTACACTCCCCGACCAAAACCCAGACAGCATGTGTTTCTCCTTCTTCATATTTCTTCTCGATCAAGAGTGGTGACAACCACAAGGATCATCATTCCTTTTGTTCTGCCTATTATTCAAACAATGTTTCGTTGGCACTCATTTTGTAGGACGTGATTGGCCCAAACCTCTATGGCGAAGCAGCTGAACTGAACGTGCCCTAGCCCCCCTTCAATCAATATTAATATAATATACCACTGATCAATGAAAAAAAAGTTTGCAACATTGTTCAGAATTATGTTTTTAAAACTTGAAAACCCTAGTTTTTATTCATCTTACACGTTACAACAGCACTAAAGCTCGGCTGAAATTCATATACATTTAACGATTAATAATATATATTTTGAAGGATTTCTTTAACATAAAGTTCAATAAATAAAGAAAAAGAACAAACTCAGTTTCTTATAAGCAGCATGAGGTGGTTCGATAATCTATCACACATTGAACTTTGCAATTTCAAAAAAGTAATTGAATTCTTGATATATTTTAGATTTGAGACAGTGCTAATTCCTCTCCTTTAATTATTCCATTACAAATTAATTTCTATTAAAACCAAGATTATTAACTCATTCAGGACATGTAACTTATACTAATTTACCGAGATCTTGGTTAAGTTTAATTGTAGATCAAATTCGACCATGGCCGATGAACTCCAACAGAAATTAGTAAACTAATTAGATATGGAGGAACTTAATCACTTTGGTTTAAAGTTCAAATCTCAAGAACCCGATATTTTTTTTTAACCCAATTGTTTTTTCAAACTATACTCTATGATTTAATGAGACTGATCAACTTTTGATCCACATGGACCCCGCTGCCCAAATATGAGAACAACTATCCTTATTGAAGCAAGTATTGGTAGCTTGAGTCAAGTTACAGGTCCTGTGGAGGTGTCTGCGGCATGGCACCATGACTTTGAAGCAGACAGCAGTGATTATTTCTGGGTGCAAGGTCTATTTTGCTGTTAGATTATCAATCACCTCACACCACTTAATGAAAAAACGAAGAACACACAACAGGAATCATTAGGAAGACTAAAGTGCAGTGATCATACCTAATAATCAAGGGCAAAATACATGGTGACATGACACTCTGCTATTGGTGCATGGTTAAAACCAAATTAATATTGTGTTGGCAATAAAGGTGATACGTGCAATCACTGAAATGTATGTGATTTGGCCATTGAATTTGGCGAAGGAAATGAAATATTTGAGCATGGAGGAGATGGAGTCGTCGTCCATGTTGAAAGTGAGCTATTTCTTCGACTGTACATTTTTATCATTTGACACTGATGCACCAGCAGGTCCTCCTTGTGGACTGCTTCTTTTCAATTTGCTCTAATTAAGTTTACGACTTAATTTTACACACATCAATTAGTTGGTGATTCTCATGTAGATTTGAAATCATTGAAAGCTTCTCAAACTTTGCTTTCTAGAAGGCTAGCTAGCTAATATATATAAGATAGATATATGTGGTCCTCAAGAAATTTAATTACCTAAATAATTAAGCCTGCATGTTAATTAGAGGTGTGTTTATATATATATTGCAAGCCAACAATCTATAATTTCATGCTATAGAACTTAATTAGTTGTTTTCCATTTGGATTAAGTTATTATTATTGTATAGTTTCCTTTTCTTTTTTAAACCTAGTAGTATGATAATTTTCATGTATTTAAATCAAATCTTTCTTTGATCAAATTTTAAGTAAACTATTTATATATATACAAACTCGTGTTTTTTTTTAAGAATTTCTATCTTACAATCTTAATTTTTTCAAATTGAATCATTCATTTATATATTGCCATAAAAGAGTAAATCAAATTAAAAAAATGTGTTTATTTTCTTAATTGTGTTGGTGATAGAAAAAAATCAAAATTAAATACATACAAATAAATTCTAATTATAAAATTTAGTCTGATTTGATGAGTCGAACCGATAAAATATTAAATTAGAGCTTAGATTAAACCAGATTCATAAAAAAACCTTATCATTTAAAAAAAATTATTTTAAAAGATTTTTATACAAAAGAATCAAAGTTGAAATTAAATTTGGTAATTCTCTATGATAAAAAAAAACACATAGTATATGACAAGAAATTAACATCAACCTTATAAGCACATTAAGTGGACCCATATAAAAATGTTAATCAGGACCGTCTGGGAATCTTCTCCACCTAATGTGTGAAAAGGCAACGTACCTGTTTGTCCAATCAAGGAATCATTTTTGGACACAAACATACACACAATACAGAAGAAAAGGTAGTAGTATATTTATTTACTATATAATTATTTTTTAAAATATTTCTGTATGGAATTATATTAAGATAATATATTTTTATTTTTTACGTCAGGATATTAAATATCTAAAAATACAAAAAAAATTAAAAATATATATTTTCTAAAACATACAATTATATCACAATATCAAACATAAAAAAAATACTAAACCATCTAGTCTATACGTGACCTAGTGGTAAGAGTTTGGGACTAAAGAATTTGTTCTTTTTATAGTTTTAGGTTCGAGCCCTGTGATTGCTAATATGATAGCCTCTAGAGGTTTACATAGTTGTTAGTTTCAGAACCCGTAAAATTAATTTAGGTGTAAACAAAATCATTCAGACATCCATATTAATAAAATAAAAACAAAAAAAAAACTAAAATAGCAACAGCAAGGAGGGATAAAAATGTTAAAAAAGACAAAGCATGCCCAATGGGATAACGCATGCTAGACAAACCCTAGGCCCACCAAGCCTTGACCATCTTCCTTTTCATACAAATCAACCTCAGCTCTCTCTTCCTCATTTCTCTTCCGCTGCAAAAGATAAACATAACATGATTTTCTTTCTCTTACAGTCTGTTTGGTCAGCAAGAAAACAGAACAGAATCCCATGATTTTCTTTCTCTTACATCTGTTTAAGCATTTTACTATTTGAGGAGAAGAAGCTTATAATTCCTAATAATTCGCTTGCATGAACTCTATCCATTTCTTGAAAATATGTATTCAATATTCTTTTCCCTTCTTGAAATCCTACTCCAAGCTCATGGCTTCATATCTAGATATTAACTGAGGTAATTAACCTAAGATTATGAGTTTAATTTATTTATTAAACAAATTTATCGCATTCACTACAGAAGGAATATATATATATATATATATATAGCAGAGCTGTTTTTCAAGAAGGTGGTCCTGATCATGCCTCAATCGAGCCAACCAAAATCTCAAAATTTGTCTTTCATAATTGCATGTGCACTGGTCGCTTCAACATGTATTGGTCCATGGCTTTTTCTGAAGCTTCTCCAAGGATATTGACTATATATATATATATATCCTTTTCTTTTCTATAAGTATTTTCTGTACACGCATTATAACTAAATAAAGCATTATATAACATCGATATATATATATATATATATATATATATATATATATATATATATATATATATATATGTTTTTTCAATCTTTAAAGTTCTATAGCATTAAAATATATAGAGAAAAAAACTAATGTTCTCAAATTTAAGGTTAATATCCTTAATCGTAAGAAAACTCTAAAAAATTTAATAGTTTTAAAAAAATTTATTTCTTAACTTGTCTTCTAAAAAAATTACTAGCGCGTTTAAATATAAGAAAAATATTATAATTATTAAAATCCTAGATAATTGAAAGTTATTATCTAAATAAGAAAAAAATAAAAAAAAAATCCAAAACAATAGCTTTTAATCCGGCAAGCTAGTTTCCATATATAATTATGTCTTTAAATAATTAAGCAAAATCTTAGTGGGTCAAACAATCAGAAAAACAATTATGTATATTTTCATCAGATTGCCTCTTGGACTCATTCATAACTCCTTGTAACCTAAAAAATATTAATAATGAAAAAACTATGTATTTGAATTTAACACATATCTAAACCCTAAGATTAAATAAAGCAAAACTAAAGTTGTAAAAGTATGAAATTTTTAATTCAACAAAAAGTAAAGATAAACTTAAATACCCTAAATATCTATAATAACTAGGAAACAACCATTAAAAAAACAATAAAGATAAAATTCAAAATTAACAAGGAAAAAAACCTAAAATGCCAACTAAAACTTCTAATGCAATTTTTAGGGCCTTTGGAATGGAATTTGACGAATCTGAGTAATCTAGATGCTTGGTGCGAGAACAGAATCTACTTGTAAAATTTAAGTTCAATTTAATAATTGGATAAAAAATTATGATTATTTTGAACAAGATTGCTCGTCTGGACAACTTGTTGAACCATTTTTATCTGTCAATCTGATCATTAAAATCTTGGATTAATTGTTCCACATCAAGTATTGATAATTAATTGAGTAAGTAATATAATAAAAATAATTACACCAAAAAAATAATACCCCACATTATGTACTAACTAGATGATAAAAAAAAAATCAAATCATAGTAAATTAAAAATAAAAATGATTGTTTTAATGTTTGAAAATATTCCACAACAAATTTATTAGTTTGGAAAACAATTACTGTCTAACAAATTAATTCATATTACAGCTTAATAAAGCATTACAGTTGTGTTATCATGTAAGGCATGGCTTTGCACTAGATCTTTAGGGAGAGCCAAAGCCAATATATTGGTTCTTAATTTATCCAAAAACCATTTTTTTATTAATTAGATGGAGGTTTTTAATTTTAACGGTGAGGTATTAATTAAAACTCGAATCAAGTTTCATGCATCGAATTTTTTTTTTTTTTGTACGATTGGATCAGCTTTAACAGGCCATTCACGTAAACTATTGATCATGTATTTACAGTTTTTTTTAAAAAAAAAATATTCAAATATTCTTAATGATAACTTGAGAATATATATACTCATTTATCAACTAGACTAAGCTTTCAAATTAATATACTTTGCTAGACGAAGATAATTTTGAAGATCATGCATGGAAACAGCTTATATCTGATAACTGAGTACAGTACTGTCCATTTGAAGAATGGAAAAGAGGGCTAGGCTTGCGGTTGTGTTTAATTATTTTCAGGAAATAATTTTCCAATTTCCATCTCTTCTTTTATCTCCATTCTAAAATAGATTATTTCCCGATTAAGAACACTACAAAAAGAATGTGCAAATGTTTTGTAAATTTTCTCTCTTTAATTTTTTCCACTTATATATTCTCGAGAAAATAGTATGTTTGATAGAACAGCTTTTCACCTGTTTCTAGCTAATTTTCTATGAAAATAATCGTATTAATTTATATTATTTCTTCATTGTAAAACTCGGTCTAGCTTGGATTATAGATTAAGTAGATTAATCTAAAATATTTTAGTTTTAACTTTGTTTTAAAAAAGTTAAAAATAATGTTATTTTCAAAAATAAAAAATCAAATTTGGTAGAAAAAGCTTTCCACATGTTTATGGCTAAATTCGAAAAATAAACAAATACGATAATTGAGAATCGGTTCAGATTAATGAATCACGAGAGGGAATACCTTTTCATAACCATGAAGAAAATGACTGTTTACTACTAACTATAGCTTGAATTGATCTCTCTTCCCAAGTAAGGCACGCTTCAGAAAGTGTACTTTAAAGTTCTTCCTCACTTTTCCTTCTTGTTACTTTTGTCTCTCATGATCACTGAACAATTAAATTATAAGTGCCAATATATATATATATATATATAATCACAGAGAGAGGGGGGGGGGGGGTTAGTTTTTCATTCATGAAAAACCATATATATTTTAACAGAATATATATATATATATATAATAAATTTCATCAGATTCATCATACATTAGAGTAGTGGTACTACAAGTAAGAAAAAGCTATTAAAATCCCCAGATTCATTTCTCAAATATGCATATTCCAATATCACAGTCAGGACTTGAACTTAAGAATCCATTAAATTTGTTGTTCCCTTCGTCTCTTCCACTCTGCAATAACAGCAATGACATATCTGATGAGTTATTTTCTGCTCCAACAAAGCTTGAAACACCATCACCGTCGTATCTATCTTCTTGACTCAACTGAGAAGCAACAAACTTGTCAAGGGCTCTCCAGTCAGTTACCTTCTGGGTGTTGTTGTTGGACAACATTCTATTTTGCTCTTCCACTTCATTGTTACTGTTGTTATTCTCTGATATCAAAGATACTGATGAGCTTGGCCTCTTTATTAACGGCAGGGATGGGCTCTCTAACTGAGGAAGCTGTACAAAATTTTCCGAGTGCATATAACTTAAGTTATCTCCTTCTATCTCCTGCTTACACAAGAAATTCTGAGCCAAAAAGTTTTGTGGTTGCCTTGTTATATAATCCATAGGATCCACCACTGAGCTAACCCCACTTGATTCCTCATAGAAGTAGCTTGAGTCCCATCCTTCAATGCTCTTGTTTAGGCCAGTAGTTCGCTTCTTGAATGCACGACAAACTACCCATCCTTCTTCCTGCAGTTGCTTAACAAATATTTTAAGAGATCATGAGTTCTTTTTATCTTTTAATTGCTTCAAACTTTTTTCTATAGCATAAAAGAAGCTAACGAGCACAAAGAAAAAGCAATTTTTTAAAAAAATTTCTGTTGGCTTTTTGAGTCATCTTTTTGTTTGATAAAGAGAGGTAGTAGTCAAAGATGATGAACAAGATGGGAATTAGAATTTTTCTTTTGACAAAATGAACACAGAAAGGCAGCCCATACCAGAAAAAGGAATCGGAAGAAAGCTATTTCACATGCTTTAAAATCTCTAATGACCTTTTTGACTTAGAGGTCTTCTTTCCAAAGAACATACACAGTGAAACTACAGTTAGTGGCCTGTGCATGCAAAAGTAAAGAGTGATTCTGTTTCTCATAAGTTGAAAAGTTAGATGATAGGAAATTAAATGATATCTATATATTTTTCACTAAAAGTTGGGTAATATGAAGAATTTATGAAGCACTAATGATCTTTTCCAAGAGAAATTCATGAAACTCAAAGTAATGGATTCCCCAACCCTCTTTAAAATTAGTAAACTCTAAATGTCAAACAGCATACTAGGTCAATATGTAGAGCCTGTTCAAAGCTAATCAGTATGTTGGAAGACAATGAAGACAATTTGATTTCACCTTTATTGTATGACAAATCAATTGAGGAGGGGAGGGGGGTTGAGGGACATAAGTTGATAAGCTTGCCTGTGGAGGACCATTTTCATCGGATTCAAGCCGGTATTCATGCATGATCCAGTCAGTTTTCTGCCCATTTGGGGCTCTTCCTTTGTAGAAGACAAGGGTTTTCCTCATGCCAATGAGTTTTGCTTTGTCATAAACTGACTTGTCTCTCCCGGTCGCCTTCCAAAAGCCAGCCATGGTTGCTCTATTAGTCCTTGTCCCCGTTGGATACTTCTTATCCTTGTGGCTAAAGAAATACCACTCGTTCTGCTCTTCATATCCGATCCGGCATCTTTCTGTACATCATTAACAATATTGCAAATTAAAAAGTTTTAGCAAGGTTGATTGAAGTTTGTTCTTAGGAATTCTGGCTAACGTAACTAATGGTGTCAGCATGACCTAAATAAATCATTGAAATGTGTATAGTGCACTGTAACCCTATTTGATCCACTAAAATCAGTAGACGTACACCGAGTTGTTGTTAAAGTATGTTGCATACAGAAACTTGTTGATACACAAGATCAAGGGATAGTCAAAACTAATCCTAACCAAGATCAAACCCTAACTAACATGCATGTTGATCCTTATGAAATCTGAACTCAACGATATCCCATATGATCTATTAACCCTAAAAAGAGAAAAAAAGATCAAGGAATACAACTATGATATACCTTGTAGATCCCATGGTTCAATTCTGTAAAGATCGATTTCTCTAATAACATCAAGATCGATCTTTTGCGATGCAACTTTTTTCCTTAGATAATAGCCAACAAGCTCTTCATCGGTCGGATGAAACCTGAATCCAGGTGGGACACACGACTCCATTGACTCCATCATAACAACCGTTGATGATGCTGCATAAAATTCACCAACACCACGGTTACCATCAATAATAATGCTCTCTAATTCATCATCTTTAAATCATAACAAAATGTGTTCAGTGAGTGAATGGATGAACTTATATAAAGACACCAAAGAGATCACAGAAAACCAGAGAATAAAAGCTAAAAAGGGGAAGCTAGGTAGAGTTATAGTAGAGTAATACATAGGGGAAAAAAAAAAACAAGGGACCCTCCAAACGAAAAGGTGACAAGCGTTATCAGGTATAATCATCAACTCATTTGGTGGTGAGCAACACTCACCATACATACATATATCTAAGATAGGAAAATAAGGGCGTGTTAATTATAAAACAAAACACCCCATAATTAATTGTTTCACATAAAATTATTTTTTATGATGAAGGCTAGAAGAGGAAAGGAAGGTGAGGAGGAAAAGGGAACAAAATCATGAGAAAGTTTGTGTTTTTTTGATAAAAACCAAGAGATAGTTGGAGCTTAGCTAGCTAGGTAAATTTGGACAGCTAAAGGGTTGCGCTAATGATGTTGTCTTGTGTTAGTGAATGGTAGAAATGATGCATCAAGAACGGGGTTTCCCTTATAAACAAGCATGATTAAAAAATTAAGTATTAATTAGTGTGGTTTAATATTTAATTTGTTTAGAGAGCAGAAAACTTCCAATTGGACAAGGAGGATGACGTTATCACAGATTTTAAAGCATGCGTTTCTGGAAAGAGAAAAAAAGGTCAAGAGAAGGCAAAAAGAGAGACACAGTTTCTTATTGGATCAAGCCTGCAAGAAAGGAGAGAAAAGAAAAGCACTCTTAAGGGCGCTCTTGCTGCTGCAGAGTGTGTGTCTCATTAATGCAGAAACGGGGCCTGACCATTTTGTCTGCTTGTCGAGATTTTTCATGGCAGAAACTGACCCTCTTTCTTTTAGTAAAACTCCAAGAAAAAATTGCAGAAGAGCCCCACAAGAGAAGAAAATGTTTGTGGTTATACAAGGTAATGCCTCTTTATCCTAGCATTTTAATGGATCAAGAAAGGGGTAAACGACCAACTACAAGATTGGTGAGGTTAAGGAGTTAGTGTTAATACAATAGTCAAGAATATTCGGGTGGGCTTACTTTGTCAAGGTGTTAGTGACTTGGTAGTTTTCATGAGAGACGGAGAGGGAGAGATCAGCTGTCTCTTTGAACGTATCGCTAGTCTGTAAAAGGATCGATGAGGGAAAGATCCTATATGCAATAAAGTTCAGGAGAGAATGGTGAGTTTGAGGGTTTACCTATATTAATAGCAAGGAAATGAACTTTCTAACAATCTTTTTACCCAAATCTTGGTCTTCTCCAGGTGTGTTCTTTGACTCGTTTCCTCTTCTGATTGATGCCAAAGTTAATTCGGACAAAATGGATTTTGACGTGAAGAAATATATCTAGGCAATTAGGGATGTGCTACCTCTCTCTAATACGTGGTAGAGAAAGACGGATAGGGAGAGGTTATCAGAAAGGTTTTCAATTAGAAAGCAACCCCTAATTTCAAAATGAATCTCATGAAATTCAAGGAACCTCTTGAGTACTTCTAGCTAGGAGAGATGCTACAAAATTCACCTTCCTTAATTTCCCGTATGAGAGCTAGCTTAAACTGTCGAGAAAGAATTAAGAAATCTAGCTAGCTATAGCTAGCTTCTATATATATATATATACATGAAAATGATCATTTTGTAATGAAATATAATAATGTTTGTAGTATTAGGGGATGGATTGAGTTCCATGCAAGTACAAAAAGCTTACCTTAAGAGTTTGTATGGACAAGCTAGCTTGGTGTATTGTATTAAAATTAAATAACTTAAAGACTGAAGGAGTGAAGAAGAAGGAGACAAGAGGAAGGAGGAGGAGGAGGAGGAGCAGAAATGAAGATGTGCTGAAGGAAGAAAAAAATTCCTTTAGGAGTGAAAGATGGGAGAGAATATAAAAGGGTGGGAAGAGGGGGAGGACCGCTTCATTGCGCATGGTTGATGGTTGTCCCCAGTCCCTTACGTCACTCCTCGCTTCCTGCACTAACCCCTTTAATTCTATTTCTCTTTATCTCGCATTGTAATTAAGCTTAGGTTTCTTCGTGTATGCTTGTTATTAAATATTAAAGAATATTAAATATTTTTTATTTTTTTACTATTTTAATTTGCTGATATAAAAAATAAAAAATATTTTTAAAAATATTTTTTAACAAAAAATACCTTACACCACAATATAAAATATATATACACGAAACGTAATTAAAACTATGTTTTGTTTCAATCACTGTTTTGAAAGCATTTAATTAATTAACAGAAACTATAATTTTATATAAATTTCAACGGAAATTCTATCTTAAAAAAATTATAGTATATATAGTTTTAAAAAAACCTTATTTTTTAAAATTTCAATCGTAAAAATTACAACAATTTCAAATAAATACTTACTCAAAAGAAATTAAACTTTTTATTCAAACGTTACACTGCCAACACCCAACAATCCACCCAAAAAAAAAATATAACAAGAAAAAATATGCCATCAGACATTGTAATTAAATTGAATTATTCTAATGTCAACATGTTTAATTCGTGCTCAGGTTGGGTTAGGTAGGTTCATGATAAAAAATAAAATGTTTAAAGGAAAAGGAAGGTGTGGGTTTGGTTCGGAGGAATAAAAAAGAAAGTGAATGCATGTTTTTAATTTTATTTTGAGAAGGATTAATGTTTTTAATGTTAATTAAGCGTGCAAAATGAGCCCATTCCATGCATTTATTGGGACCAACTTGCATGGAAAGTATTTGAGAGTATAGTTGATGTTTTTTTTTAATGTTTTTTGTTATAAAATTATTTTAAAAAAATTATTTTAAAAAAATTATTTTTAACTTTAACATATTAAAAAAATAAATTTTAAATATATATAAAAAAATAAACTGAATTACAGCTAATTTCTATTTGAGCGGCAATCGGAACCGGGAGCTTAATATGTAACCTAGTTTTTGACCAAATCTAACCCGGATCGGGTAATTTATAACGAGGCTGGAAAGGAAAGACAGACAAAGGTAACTCGTTCTCTATAAGATAAGGTAAGGCTACTTTATTTTATCCTGTTCTGTCTTGACAGCTACCATCCAAAACAAACTTATCATGTCGTCTTCAATTTATCTTCAAAATATCATCCCCATAACTTTTGCTTTCTCTCTCACGTTTCGTTATCAAACTTTCTGCCACACCTGCCACGACGGCACAACTCGACAGCCTGCCGCCAAAATGACCGCCCGTCCATGCCGAGCTATTCACCTCCGATACTCCCACCTCACATGGCTTTGTATTAATTTAAATTACCAAAAAAACACCACCACCCTAGCAGGTAAAGACTGGGCCGACCCCTACAGTGTTTTTGAATTTATGGTAGGATTTTTTAAAAAAATATTTTTTATTTAAAAATATATAAAATAATTTTTTTTATTTTTTATAATTTATTTTTAATATCAGTAGATTAAATCAATTTAAAAACACTAAATTTTTTATTAAATATAAATAATGTCATGTCTAAGCCGATTGATAAATTTTAATGCTATTATTTTTCATGTATTGTATAAAATATATTATATCTAGTTAGTCTCATGAGTTGGCTTCCGATTTGGTCTGGTATAATAACAAACTAATTTAGAGTTGACTCGTTCAATTGACAGGTAAATCTGCAACTAAATTAGTTTAAAATTTTTTTTTTCCTATTAAAACATAAAATGATAATATAAAAAGTAAATAATTAGAATTGGGAGTGTAGTTATTGTTGCTTTTTAAAATATTTTTTATTTAGAAATATATCAAAATAATATTTTTTTTATTTTTTTTTAAAAAATTAATATTAGTGCATTAAAATAATATAAAAATATAAAAAAATTACTTTGAAGCAAAAAAATAAAAAAAAATTAAATTTTTTAAAAATATTTTTGAAATGAAAAAATAAACACCCCTAAAAGAGGAACTCGTGGTCGGTCCAAAACATAAAAACCAACGGTTTTGCTGGAACGAACCCCAATCTGACTGACAAGACACGTTGACATCATCAATTCATGGGGTTTGTCTCAAGTCGCTTTCAAGGGTGTTCTGGTCATTTGGACTTAAAAATTTATGGCCCGCGAATGATTTACCGACAAGTATTTTGTAGAAGGCAGGGGTAGAAAAGCGGGGAAAACGTACGCTTAGGAGAACAGTCGGGAGACGTGTCAGTCAGTGGTTGGCGGATGACCGGTGAACTTTACGTAGATGATAAACAAAGCAAAAGACAAAAATTTATGTCCTCAGGCCACGACGACCTCCTCCTCCTCCTCCTCCTCTCCCATCAAAATATATATTCTCCCTTGTTAGCATCAGATTTGATATATAACTTGATGCCCAAATGTCCCCTTCATTTCATATATCAAAGACCAGGCAAATTTGGACTTGAATTTGAAAACTGGAGCAATGATTTCTGGTTGATTTTACCTGACTAAATTACCTGTTTAATCAATGTCTTACAACCAAAAAAACACATATAAAAAGAAAAAAAAAACGCTATCACAATATTAAATTTTATCGAATTTTAAGTTAATATCCATCTATATATCGTAGTATATGTAACAAAAGGCTATATATGGTCGGCCTGAGATATCCTTGAGAATATTACAGTGGTCTTGGAATCCCACTTAATTTAATACCTATGATCATTCTTAATGGTCATGCTATAAGATAAACATTGAAAGAGTAATCAACTTTTTTTCCTTCCAAAAATGATATCCTGTTCATAAAAGTTTTTATGATCATGATATATTAATTCCCCTGTAGTTCTTTCTATTGCTTTAGTAAAATTTAGAATATTGATTTTTGTCTGGGTGGACGGATGATACGTTCCTGCAGGCTGCAGCTGGTGATTTTATCTTCTAAATTACAATTCATTTGATTTTTAGCTAGCTATAATTAAGATGATACCTGCAGCTGGTGATTCTATCTTATTGCTTAATGCTCGTTCCTATTCAAGGACCGGGAAAGAGAAATGAATATTGTTTTAGATGATCTTGATTAAAGTGGGCTAGCTAGTTTTGAGCAACGCCCAGCTAGCGTGGCCACCCACTTTAGTTCCTTCAAAAACACAAAAATCATATGAGATGCTTATGGGTTTATCCACATCCTTTTAGAAACCATGGATGTTTAGGCTTTGAACTTCGATGTTGTGTTAATGGCTATATTTGAGAAGATTTCGAAGTTTAGCGTTGTTCAAATCTCAAGCCAGGTTCTGATCATGAAATTTAAAGTCATTACAAGTCTTTAGTTCGAGCATAGTTTGCATTTTATCGAACTAAAACGTTGAATTTTCAGCTTAGGTATGATAAAATCAATCCTAAGATCACTATATATGAGCATAGATTCAAGGTGTTCATATTGCTCAATAAAATATCACCCTTTAAATATCACCCTTTAATGGAAGGCTTATTTAATTTATGTAAAAACTATGTTAAAGAATAATATAAAATAGATATGTTCAGTTTCTTTAAAAACTTTTCTTATATAATAACATAAACTATTAATGATTTTAAAATAATTCTTTCCCGCATCGAAGAAAGTGAAAACACATTTTGAAACAAACTAATACAGAAAACAAAACATAGCCATAGAGGCTTAGCAATCTCTTCGCTATCTAACCTACAGAAAAGAAAACATGACTTAGCCTTTATGAAATGTTATGTATGGGGCAGGCAGGCATATAGAAACAAGGGAATATATAGGTTCGTATAAAGCATCCACCAAGAAACGAATTAAAGAGATGCTGCGGCCATTCAACTTCCTTATGTTCTACAATTGGGACCTGGCCGGAGGCTGAAAGTTAGTTAGTTCGCTAGTGGCTATAGTCATCAATGGTCACTGTTAAAAATGGCAGTGGCAGCTTGTCATGTTGAAAAAATGCATGTTAGAATTGAAAGGGGGAGAAAATGCCGATTCAAATTCTAGTTCAATGAAATGGCCTGGGATGACGGATTATTTATTTTTATGTTTTAAAAATGTTTTTGAAAAAATTTAAATTTTTTTAAATTTTTTATTTATTTTAAATTAATATATTTTTAGTATTTTTAAATTATTTTGATACGTTGATATAAAAATAATTTTAAAAACTAAAATAATATATTATTTTAATATATTTTTAAATAAAAAATATTTAAAAACAATTACAATAACACATCTAGACAAACACTCCTTCAAAAAAGCCTGTAGTCCAAAAAGAAGATTTTCTTGAATATTATGATCTTTAAGGGAGCATTGCATGCTATATCGTACTGTAAAAAGATCGAGGTTTGCGTGCCATGGAAAGGCCGCATGGGTCTGTGCCTTGAGAATCTGTTGACTTTAGGCAAAATCATGAGTAATTCTTTGATCAAGCATGGTGCACGTGTCGTGTAAATGCCAGATTTAGCTAAAAATTACTTTCACTCCTTACTTTCCCTCTTATATTAATTAACTAATTAGTTATTATAAGGCTTTACCATCCAATAATTAGTTTTTTAAAAAAAATTCTTTGATTTTCTTGAATACTATATAATTTAATCCCTATATATAATTTCACGAGTTTCAATTTAATTCTTATATACCAAGTATAGCAATGTTTCCCTTGAAATTCACCAGCCAAATACCCTTTGGAGGGAGGGAGGGAGAGATGTCTCTGACCGATGCTATGTCTGTGGTAAAATCATCTCTGTCTTACGTCCAGAATCCTTATTCATGCAAGATCACTAGGCTAAAAAATGTTTCCATTGTGCTATTAAAATTATATGACTGGCAAAAATTGCATATATACTGCAGCTACCAGAAAAAAAAATGGCCATGAGTTATAAATATAACAGGGTGGGCAGTTGTGGAAATGCCTGTCAAGATAGAACGGAATCTGGGTACTTTAGAGGGACTTGTAGCTAGATGGCTAGAGATGTGGATTCTCGGTACACGTAGGACGGTGGTGGTCGGCCTTGGCCACCCAATCATGCGGCGGACCGCATCATTGAACTCATTAGAGCCCCCCTAATGCGGTCCCCACCACCACTATACCTCTCAAAGCTGGGGCGGTGAGAGCTAAGCATCAAGCCCCCTTTCTTACATGTTAAAATAATAAAAATATGTACAGTATTCTCAACCAAATTAAAAAGAAAAAACTATGAATGAGAGGCAAAAAAAATGTGGAGACACATAGAGTTTGCGTAACTAGCAAAAGGAGATCCTTTGGGGGTCCTATTTGGATATCTTAACACTTTTTGACATCGACCCTCCTCCAAACTCCTTTTTATAATATCACCTTGGCCTTACTTTTGGAAATTATATTGGTTAAAGGAGTTTTAAGCTTCTGGTTGATCCATGGTGGTTGCTGAGCAGAGAAGAAATTAGTCCACCATGAATATATATATATATATATGCAAACTCTTCGACTTCACTCTTGTCTATATTGCTCTGCTACTGATTTTGATCTCTATACTACAATCACTCTATAGCAGGGTGTGAAGCACAAGCTTCTTTCTGCAACTATCATTGCCCCCCTTGTAGGTACTAATTCTAACATCTCTAGATGTATTGAAAAGAAATTAAATACTAATTATACTTTCTAGAGCCCCTCTATCACTGAGGAGAGTAGTATGATTGAAAACAAATTTTTTGGACCAATTTGATGCTTTTCTTTTGTTCTTTTTGTAGATTAATGGGATACAAAAAAAAGGGGGGGGTTTTACAAGTAATGTGTCGTTGTATGAGATGATGATTGATCATCATGTAATTAGAAGTGGATATCCCGCGGCCAATTTCTCTTGTATGGATCATGTTTTGCAAGAGGTGAGTTAATTATATTGTTTGAAAACTACCCCAATATATTTTTATTCTCTCATCAAAATAGTTACATTGTAGCTAGTAGTAATTAACTAGGGTTTGATATTAAATCATTATTGTAAACAGGAGGTCGAGTAAAAGAAAGTGTGGTGGAGGTACGGCTTTTCATTTCTTTCTCGATTAGAAATCCCAGAAAAAGAGAGAGCCCTATCATTTATGAGCGAGAGACAATGCCAAAGTATCTAAATTCATGAATTCGAAGCAAATATTATTTTTAGTGGGCTTTCATGGCCGTGTTTACATGTTCATAAACAATGCCAAAGACATCAAATTCTCTACATTAAACCATGGCACTCCAAGAGACAACTTCGAATATTAAGTGGGTTTTTTTTCCAAATCTTCTTGTTTTATTTATCATGAATTTGAGTAGAATAATCTTTATATAAAAAGACTTAATTTATGTATCCAGTTTTATTTAATTATCATTTAATGGAAGAGAACCATCGTATCATATAGCTCTAAACCTAACAAGATTAATTTTTCATGAAAAGATTTATTATCAATATACGTTTAGAAATGGATAGATTGACTGTGTGCAGGTTGGTTTGAGATTATTAATTATTAAGTTAAAAGAGAGGACCTCAGAGAGTCCCGTTGCATTCGTTCAGACCAGCTTTAAGTGGACCAAATGGGCACATGCTACAATTCGTGTAAGCTGTTCATTGGCCTGCCGCCTACAGAAGCCAGTGCAAGAAAAAGAGGATTACCAGCATGATTTTGACGGGCATGGCGTTGCTGAGCAGAACAGGAACTCTCTAGCCATGATGTTCACAGGCTAGCTAAAGGTTACTGCAGGCCATGGCAATGGTGAACTCCAATGAGTTGGCTCCGACTCTGTCCCGTGTTGATGAGAGCTTTCTAAGGTTCTCAGTGGTGGGTCCAATTCTCATCAATTATAACGCGTTCGAATTGACTTGATAGATCTCTCTGTTGCACAGACTTTTTGGTTCTAGATACACACAACATTTCGTTTGATTTGGGCTAGCTAGGTTTGTCAAAAAGCTAATATCATTTTTCTTGTAGCTCTACTTTTTTTCCTAGTTCTCCTCCGTTCTTTATGAAATCTCAGGTCGAGGAACTTTCTTAGCAAAGTAAACTGTGATTAGAATTCTGCGTGTGCACTCAAGTGTTTAGTTAGTGTGGACATAGACAATTAAGATAAATATTAAGATATTTGCATCTAATATTTTAAAAGAACAAGAATTTACTTCAAAAATATCATAAAAACATATTTATTTTATATATTTTTTATTTTCTTTTCAACTAAACATGTTTCATCCCTTTATATAATTGATATTAATCTTTTTTTATTGACACCGGCCTCCATTGGTAAGGATTTTTAATCTCGTGGTACAAATTTCAAATTGAGTTTTATATATTTTCGTCAAGAAAGGAAAGCTAATTAAAAGGATCTTGTTCCAAGATCTATCTATGATCTTGAAAATTTATTCTGAAAGCATTCAATCTAGCTATTTTATAACCTAACCATAGGGTTTTAATCCTATCTCTTACACGGAGTTGTCTCATTCCAAATGCTATGTGGGAAAGAAAACAAAATCATCATAAAAGTGATAAAAACACAATAAAATATATAACCATCACTCCTCCATATTGGAGTCCTCTCCACATCCCCTTGCAATTATTTCTACGGATTTCCCACCCATTTCTATTGGCCCCAACATCTACAAACTGGCTTGAATTTGCAAGCTTCGTAATGAACGCGTGGACGTCATACATCCACAAGCATGTATTAACTCTCTTTTTTATTTTATTTTTCTGAAAAGGGTCATGAGATTAATGATCTCCAATTCATTATAACCGAATCCTTGATAAGCATAATCAATTTGAAAAAGGGAAAATTCGACTGCTGGGGCTTTGAGAACGATCCATTTGTGTGTACCGTCCGTTTAATTTGGTGATACAATGATGAAAGTAACAAAATCATGTAAATGTCTTTTTATCTACACCTTAATCACTTTGTATTAACGATTAAGCATTCGCACGTCTGTCTAGTCCATTGAAATGGTTGTTAGCAGAAATTGGGTGTGAGCCATAATTAATCTACGTTGTTTATGCTTCATGAATTCTCTTACACCTTTTAGGTTAAGATAGAAATTAAACAATCAAGAACAAGAAGATGGACATAGCTAGAAACTTGCTGCATAAGCACCACATCCTCCTCATTATAGCTTAAAGATACACAACTAGATGGAATGCTTGCATGAATGTATAGGTGTGCTTTACTAGTCATCGAGGGACAAATATATAACAATTCTTGAAAGAATTAGATCATCATTGTTACTTTTTGTGCAATGAAAAAAAATAGTGTTTTCACCTTATGGGTAACTAATTACTCTAGAGATCCATACAAAAACTCTAGTGTTTGTAGACTCTATGTGTCAATGTAACTCCCACAATCAAAATTCATCAACAAACTTTGGTGCTTGATATATAGTAAAGAACAGAATTATTTCTTGGGCCAAAGAAAAAAAAAAGGTCTTGGAAAAATTCCTGCATGAAACCACCTTGTACCAAAGAGGCCCGAAGCTTCTTGCTCCAATTGACCCAGTTTGGTCACTTTTTGGGTTAGGCCTACAAGTTTTGGCTCCTTCTAATGATTAATGGGCCTCCATTACTAAGGTATCATTTCAATTTTTTAGTTTGCTTGAAGAGGGACAGGATACATGACAATTTGGAAAGAATTAGATCACCAAGGTCACTTTGTGAAAGGGAAATTAGGGTTACCAATCCAAATTTTACCAACAAACCTTGTAATTTAGTGGTATTTCCTTCTTTTCGCATGAGTCTTAAAAAAAATTGTTGATAGGGTCTTGCTTGAGTTTTGATAATATCACCTGTATTTCACTTATCTCAACATGTCTGGCCATATGAAAAGCTATTCAGCCAAACTGGGCTGAGCTAGCCACTTTAATTAGGCTCGGGGCTTTAAAAATTTGGGACCATTGACTCCAAGGACACCTTAATTAAAGAGTTTCATGGTTAGGCCAGTAATAGGCCTACAGGATTAAATAAGCAAACCCCAACCAACAACCATGAAGATCCCGTAACTGTCAGCTTCACTCCTCTTGTCTGCTCATTCATTAAATCACGAAATTGATAAACACAAGGCAGACAAAGCCACCAATTATTTTTAATGAGATAGAGGAAAGATTCCACGTTTGATCGAAGGCGACTGCAAGACCATGGAAAAGAGTCTTGATTGCTTACTGGGCTTAGCATGGATTGCTGCAATTTCGCAGAACTATCTCAGCGCTGTGGTTTAATGCGAAGAATTCTACAGTGTTGCTGTTGAGACCTTTGGTCAAATCCCATATAGTGTCTGAATTTTGTTGAAGTAGCGTGAGTTTAAATTTCATTTATTTTATTTTATTTTATAAAAATTAAAAATAATATAATATAAGTTTGTATAACTTTCAAACCTAAAAATCTTTCATTTAAACGAATGTATTATAAGAGTCTCATTTAACCGTCTTTGGGTTAAATTAATTATTTGATTTGGTATTAAAATTTAAATCAAATGATCACCTTAATTCTAATCAGTAAAAAATTAAATATAAATTATTGTGAGTTTGTGAAAATTTTAATATGAAAAAGTTTAAATTATTTTTATAACCTAATCCGACACCTTAAACATTGAATGAGATGATTCTTGCTTCACTATCTTCTTCTCGTTTTAAATCTTTTCTTCAACTTGTTATGAGACTTGCTGGGCGACGCAAGATTACACAATCATTTTTGAATTAATCACGAAGTAGTTGTTTAGTCTGATACGAATTATGTATTGATAGCATCGAAATGTGAAAATTATTGATATCTCTGTATTCATGATTTGATGATTATATTTCATTGTACTAAATATGGATTAATATTTTGCTAGTTTAGAAGTTCACAGTGTTCCTCGGGGATTCTTCTTGCAGTTTTACGCGTGGGCTGTGATGCGGACAACCTTTTTGCTCATCACAAATCGGCACTCTGCTTGTAAAATGGCTCCATTGGGTTCTGACTCGAAGGATCACCCCACAGCTGCTACTCATTTGACTGGAGGTTCGCATACGTTGTCTGCCCGTGTCTCTCATTTCCTTACAGCAGAGCATAGACACAAGGTTTGGTTGTCTGTGTTTTTGCTTTTATTGACGAGAACACAAGTCTTGATGCGCCTGTAATGCACATTTCTGGCTATCGGGCTGGGTTTAAGTGAGTTTCTTAACATTCAAGTACTTTAGACTGTAAGTTTCTATGTGCTTCTGTTTTTCTTTGGCAATTAGTAATGCAGCAATGTTGATTTTCTATATGATTTTGATAGAAAATAATATTTTTATGTGTTTTTCAAACAACATTAATAATCAAATTAATATTTTATGTGTTTTTGGATGATTTTGATAAATTAATATAAAAAATAAAGAAAATAATTTGAAAAAAATATTATTTTAATTAAAAATAACTTTTAAAAAATTATTTACACTGAATTACCCTAAAAAATTCAGTCCAACTTATCCAGCAAAATATAAGTGGGGATTTTTCGCATATACTATAATATTTGTATACAAATTAGAGTTAGAGTTAGAATGCTTAAGTATAAGCACTCCTCGGCACGATGGGCTCATGACAACTGACCAACAGAAGAAAAATCTAATCTTTGACAAGTGATAACTGAACTCTATCTCCAGCCCAAGAGTCCAATAAAAGGTTTTTGTTCCAAATTAGGCCCATTACATAAATGTGGGCCACGCAACGAAGCTTCCTTCCAGATCGCATGCTGTCACCATCAACGGTGGTTCCCTTACCTGTCTAAAAAAATCAATCTCCAAATCTCACTTCCCTCTCCGTTTCAATCAATCAAAAATGGTTTCTACATTCAGCGGCGATGAAACAGCACCGTTCTTCGGCTTCCTCGGCGCCGCTGCCGCTCTCGTCTTTTCGTGTGAGCACCACCGCCACTATGATCAACTAAGCAATCAAATCAAATCCTCTTAAACGACGTTGTTTCTGATTCTTTTTGTTGTATTATTTGATTGGTAGGTATGGGAGCAGCGTATGGGACAGCGAAGAGCGGAGTAGGAGTAGCTTCGATGGGAGTGATGAGACCGGAACTAGTAATGAAATCAATAGTTCCAGTTGTGATGGCTGGTGTGCTTGGGATTTACGGTTTGATTATTGCAGTTATAATTAGTACTGGAATTAATCCTAAAGCCAAATCTTATTATTTGTTTGATGGTTACGCTCATTTATCTTCTGGTCTTGCTTGTGGCCTTGCTGGTCTTTCTGCTGGTATGGCTATTGGTATTGTTGGCGATGCTGGCGTTAGGTAATTAAAAAAAAAAATTGATTCATTTATTCTGTATTTATTTATTTATGTGGGTGCTTGTTTCCTTGTTTTGATGGAAATTGAGTGTTGTGTGTAATTCTCTTTAGTATTTCTGAGCTATATTCAACCAAACATGTTTGCTTTCTATGATAAGCAATTATTTAGCGCCAATGGAGTTTGCACTTCCTCTCTAACGTGCATGTGGAGTCTAAGGTTGTTCTTATAGTGGTTCCACATGTATGTGAGAAAGGGAATGCGATCTCAAGGATTACTAACTGATTTCTAGTTACTATATTTGATGTGGTTGGTTCAGCTTCAGTATATTATGGGATGTCAAACTTCTGTCTGTGGTGATTGAACAGTAGTTAAAATTGATTTTTTGAATGCTTTGAAGTAATTTTAGTACTCCCTCCCTTTCCCACAAAATAATAAAGAAAAGAGTAGTAATTATAGTTGTTATGGATGTGTGAAACACACCCACAAAAGAATGTGCATACTATTATATAAAATAACATTTCATGCGACATTTCTTAAAATTATACTGTTAGCTTATTTCCTGTTGATGTCCCTCGTTCTAGAAGTTTTTTGCTTCTTTTTATTCTTTATTGCCAAAAGTGCATTTGCACTGCTTGGTTTGTGATGTATTGTTGAATTGGAATAAGGGACAATTCAAGGGTAACGAAACCTTTGAGTTTTCTCATCTGCTAACTTCGTTGACATCTACCAAAAAACAGGGAAAAAAAAGAAAAAAGAAAACCTCTGTTGAGATTGATATTTACATTGCTCTCATTGGTTTTGGTAATGAAATTTCTTTGTTTTGTGTCTTTATCTTGTTTTTCCAGTTATTGAATTATTGAAAATTTGGTTGTTTTTAGCTACATCATGGTGTTAGTGAAATAAGAATGGTGTTGCAGTATCTTTCCCTTTGTTAGGTAGATGTTACCATGTCTTGGAACTTCCTGCAGTTTAAAATCCAAGCGAAGGTACTGAAGAAAATTTCTTAGACAATATTGGAACTGATTCCTTGGATATTTGCTAGATTTTGGCAGGGATTTTATGCAGGGTTGGGTGAAGTTTGTTTTGATTGATATTTGGTTGTTTTTAGCTACATCATGGTGTTAGTGAAATAAGAATGGTGTTGCAGTATCTTTCCCTTTGTTAGGTAGATGTTACCATGTCTTGGAACTTCCTGCAGTTTAAAATCCAAGCGAAGGTACTGAAGAAAATTTCTTAGACAATATTGGAACTGATTCCTTAGATATTTGCTAGATTTTGGCAGGGATTTTATGCATGGTTGGGTGAAGTTTGTTTTGATTGATACTATGTCAATTTTTTAATAACTGTTGTGCGTTAGCTCTAATTATAACTAACCATTGTAGAATCTCATGTTTCTCAATTACTTGTGTGTTGAATTGGTTCCCCTCAGTTCTTATCAGATGCAAAGTCATGAAATTCTTGCATGGTTAGTTATAATTAGACGTGCTTTAACCACTAGACACTTTAACCTCTGTGTAGTTAGAAGATTGCACTTAGCATTATACGCACATGGATGCATTTTTATCATGACAAAGTGTCTCTGAATTTGATTATTTCTTTCGTAGAGCTAACGCACAACAGCCAAAACTATTTGTTGGAATGATTCTGATTCTCATCTTCGCCGAGGCGTTGGCTCTATACGGACTTATTGTCGGCATCATCCTCTCTTCTCGTGCTGGCCAATCCAGAGCAGAGTAGAAAACTGGTTTTTGGCATGGCTTTGCTGTTTTCAGGTTGGTGATGCTAGTGAAGAGTGCGCTGGTGTTAAATCACACATTTCATCATGCATGTGATTTCTCCAAATGTATTTCCGGGTGCTAACATACTGGTTTTAAATCTGAGGGCAAGTTTCCCCTTGAAATAAGCTGTCTGTGTGTTTCATTACCCTTCTTTTTTTCTTTTTCTTTTTTGTATTTTTCGTCTGTTAGTTCTATGTAATATTCAAAACCTAGCTTGCACATGGTTATCTATTGCAAAGTTGCCCGTTTGTTTTTTATCATCAACTGTTGTACTGGTATGTTTAATTAATTGAACCCCGCTAATCCCCCCCCTCCCCTCCACCACCCTCTTTTAAATGTTTTTATGATTTCTGCGCTGCATTCATTACTTATGTGCAAAATTTATTGCTTGATTTAGCTGAGAATAGGGCATCAAGATTTCTTCTTTGCAATTTGAGATAGGTAAAGGTTATTTAAGCTTGAAAGTCATGGCTTACAACGTGCATTCATGATCTGAATCTCTGTAATGTCTTGCTGACACTTGGGTCATCTGTTTGAGGGTCTTTTAAAGAAATAACCAGTGGGAGTTTGAACAATCATGATTTTACCGGCTCTTTTTAACACAGATCTCCAGAGCATTTGGCTTCATAACCATTTTATTATCAGGTAATGATTTTGCTAGATGCAGAATCTACATGCTTAGGTTACATGATGCTGGAAATCTAGGGCCGAGATATCTCAGCTTCATGATTACTTATGTACTCTTAATATTTTTGTTGTGTTGTGGAGCTATTTTCTCAAGAGACAGGGAGCGCTTAGAAAATAACAAATAAAGATAAACCTTCTAGGAATTTATGAATGGAATCAATGATCATATTCAACCAAACTTTGTTAGATAAGATAGATTTATAGGAGAATAATTATGTTCTATGGATGTTCACATTCATCCGAGTACAGAAAAGAAAACAGTTCTTTTAACATAAAGAGAGGTATAAGAGCTATCACTAAATCCCGAATGCTCAATCCGAAAAACCATAATCCACTTTTCTCCCGATCTGCGATTCTCCTGTTAGCAACTAGGCACATGCGTGTCTTTGAAAGGGTGGCTGTTTTTTTAAAAAAAAAAATTGATTTTTTTTTAAATTATTTTTTATATGATTTTAAATTGTTTTAATGTATTGATATTAAAAATAAAAAAATATATTTTTAAATATATTTTTAAATAAAATTCATTTTGAAATATAATATTTGCCGCATTTCTAAACAAGATTTTGTTTGGGGAAAGATCACTTCAAGTCGCTAATATATATATTAATAAAGTTGTGTTCTAGGCTATAAAATACTGCGAAGATAGCATGACATTAACAATAAAAAGAAAGAAAAAAAAAAGTAAAAGATGACGGCTTGCCTGCGGTCATTTGATGAGAAAATCACCGGCAACTGTCCAGAGTTTTTTCTTTAAAAAAAAAAAAAGAGTGGTGAACATTTTAAATAGTTTATGGGATTAAGTACTAATTATTTTTCAAAAAGCTTTTTATTTAAAAATATATTAAAATAATTTTTTTTATTTTAATTTTATATCAACACATAAAAACTATCCAAAATAAAAAAAATCATTTAAAATAAAAAAATCATTTTTTTCAAAAATATAGTATCATCACGAAAACAAACAATGTTTTGGTATGTCCTTTTTTACTTAGATTGTGTTTGGTAATGTGACGCTGATTGTTTTTAAATTAAAAATATATTATATTTAATTTTTTTTATATATTAACATATTAAAATTATAAAAAAATATATTTAAAAAATATTAATTTAATAATTTTTTATATAAAAATAATTTGAAAAGTGAATTGAAATATAAAATCAAAGACGTAAAATCAAACACATGCTTAATAGTCAAGATTCCAACCTATACGCATGTGAGCGTGTCAATAATATATAAAAATAACATCAAAGTTAAACAAGTTAGTATTTATATTTGATAGAAATTCAAATTAGTCACATAAAATATCCAACTAACAAAATTGGGTTAGTGATAGTATTTGATTAGAAATCCAAATAATCACATAAGTATTATTTTCAAACCTTTATGAAAGTGGCTACATTTTAAGCAGAGTGTTAGCAGTTATTTTTTAAAATGATTTTTTTACATGGAAATATATCAAAATATTTTTTTATTTTTTAAAATTTATTTTTGATATCACAGCATATCAAAACAATTAAAAACACAAAAAGTTAATTTAAATTAAAAAAATCATTTTTTTTAAAGCACGGTATTACCACAAAAACAAACACTGTCTTAGTGTGTCTTTCTGTTTAGATTATGTTTGGTGATGTGATGCAAAGTACTTTTTAATTAAAAATATATTAAAATAAATAATATTTTTTATATTTTTATTTTTCGCATCAAAACATCAAATTCACCAACAAAAACATTTTACGTTTTTGCAATTCGGTGCACCACGTTGTTGCTGTGTTTTTAGCTGATTTTGTTTGATTTGAGATTTTGCCAACTCTTGAAGTGGGCAGGAAAAATGGCCTTTAGTGCGGCTAAATAGCAAAGTTGGGGCCAAGTACACTTTGAAAAGGTGTGAAGCTCCTAGCCATATTTGACCCCTTTGTTAGATCATGGGTCAATAGTGCTCATCTTTAGTTGCTTTTGGGTCGATTCTGTGGAGTAAAGTTTAGATTTAGTTTGGAGCTTATCATCTTTCGGTTTGGGAAAGGAATGTTTTTGGAGTAAATGCAGCTCCCAACATGACAACTTAGCTGACAAAATTCTTGAAATTGATTGCCCTTTTATGGCAATGAAAGAATCACGGTGAGGTGATCATCATTAAAAGAAAAAAAGCAAGACAAGATTGTGGATTTGACGGGGCGATAGACGTGCTTTGGCAGATGTTCAGTTGGGCTGGCTTTTGCCGTTCATTCAAGCTCTGTGCCGGCTTCTGCCTCGACAATTCACCACCTCCGTGCAAACATCCCCTCTTGCACTTCCATGTGGGTCTCTTCTTGGCTGCCAAGTGGAAAAGACCACGCCCTACTTTCTTCGTGTAAATATTCTCCATAATGGGATGCAAGATATTTTTCACAAGTAATTTTTAATTAAAATTATGTTTTTTTAAATATTTAACATTACTATATTAAAATTATATAAAAAAAATATATATATTAATTCAATATTTTTTTAAATAAAAAACACTTTAAAAATCAAGTTTAACCATAAAAAAACTCATACCAGTACATGTGATGCAAAGGTGGTGGGGGTTGTAATGTTGAGTTTAAAGTATTATTAAACATGATTTGGGTTGGTGGGTTGATCTAAAATCTGGTCAAGACTAGGTTTTAAAAAAAATCAAATAGAAATTAACTAAAAAACTCAGTTTGTGACTCAGTCGATCAGGTCAGAATTTAATTTGGCTTGAAAAAAAGTTCCAAAACTATATTGTTTTAATTTTTTTAAGAAAAAATCTTGAAATAATATGTTTTGAATTGAAGTAAATCAAATCATTCAATTCATGATATAAATCTTGGGTCATGGTTGTTTTTTTTTTTTTTGAGTTTTTTTAGTTTAACGTGGGTATCCGGGCCAATTTGTACGCACCTCGACTAATCCCATGGGCCTTGAAATTAACGACCATGTAAGTCTCCAGTGACCATCATATGAGCAACCACAAAGCTCAAACCTGAAACCGTAGAGAAAATAAATTTTTTGATCTCAAGTTTTTACTACTGAATCACCCGCTGGATGGTTGGGTAATGGCTGTTTTAATAACTTTGCTCATGCACTGCATTGATTTTTGCTGAGGAATGCGAGCGAAAGGAGTAAATTTTTGTTTGGTGAAAGTAATCAAAGAGGCCATCTAAATGGCAGAAGTATAAATAGCGTGGTTGAGTTTAGAGAGACGATTAACAAGCCCAGACAGGCACCACCAAGAAACTAGTCATCTCAGATTCGTACATGGACTGTTTGGACGGATTTTTTAAAAAAAATTATCTCAGTTTTGGTTGAATAATAATATTTGAAAATTTTTTGGTAAAATTTCATGTTTTTTAAAAGCTGTATTTATTAACTGTTGTTATTTCCAAGCATGATAAGATAACTATTATATTTTAGAATAAAAATATTTAAACATATCATTACTTTAAATTTTGAATTTTTAGATTTTAAAAAAATCACCCTGAAGCCCTATTTTAAGCAATTTTGTGATTTTTTGTTGTTGCTTTCAAACCCGTCAGTCAATTAGTCTTGAATTTAATTCATATAGCAATTGTGAACCACGACATCAATTAAAATTTTATCACGGTTCCTAACCGCGGCATTTAATTGATATCGCGGTTCAAGAATATGACATCCAAAAGTGTACTATTTTTCTAAAATATTTTGGTGTTGTGTTAGGTAGTATTTGACATTGAGTTTCAACTTGCTTTTCATTCAAATGTAAATTGTTTTTGCTTCAAATTAATTTTTTTAATGTTTTTGGATCGTTTTGATATGCTGATGTCAAAAATAAAAAAATATTATTTTGATGTAGTTTCGAGTAAAAAATATTTTGAAAAGCAACCGCTACCACATTCTCAAACACTTTTTTAATTCGTTTTTTTTTTTATCTTTGGATGTTAATTACCTAATTTATCCTTGAAATCCCTTGATCGGATTAGAAAAGATCCGGCCATGATTAGATGAGTTCCTGTTTGTTTTTGCGTTTCAAAAATACTTTTGAAAAAATTAAATTTTTATATTAATTTTTTTCTTTGCTTCAAATTAATATGTTTTTAGATTATTTTGATACCCTGATATCAAAAATAATTTTTTAAAAATATTATTTTAATATATTTATAAATAAAAAATACTTAAAAAAAACTAAGAAGCATCCTTAGAAATAAAAAAAATAATAAAAAAAAAAACCAGAAACATCCTACAAAACAGTTTCTAAAATCCGATAATAGACTCTGGGCAAATATGTCTCCGTATATGCCTCTGGGATTTTGTTCAGAGACAATGAAGGGAATATATATATAGGTTGTTAAGCACCTTGTGCTGAATTTTTCGGTAACATCACATCAAAACTCCCATACTTTTCTTTATTGGTATATAGAATGAAAAACATATAACGTTCAGTTTGTTTTTTTAAAAGTGATTTTTTAAAAAAATATATTTTTTATATTTTTTTATATTTATTTATTATTAAAAAAGTTGATCAGAAAACATTTTTCGGTCAACGAAAAACACTTACAGTAAAAAAAAATAGTTTGGTTTTCAGGAAAGTATTTTCCTTTGATTTTAAGCGGAATACACTTTCTAAAAGTTATGAAAAATTTAGAAATATCATATTATTTGCTGATTATATCAAATTTGGTTCTCAAACTTTTGATTGCTATATATATTTTATTTTGAATATTTGTTTTTCAATTTCATCTTTTAGAATTTAATTTTTATATTAACTTTGGTCCTCATTTTATAATTGTTATTTACTTTTTCCTTATCATTTTTTAATTGAAATTCTTTATTTATTAAATTTGGTCCTCATTCTTTTGATTGTTACTTATTTTATTTGAAATAATTTATGAAATGTTGATTATTATTATTTTAATTTCTTCATCTTTTAATTTTTTTATTTTTTAGATTTGATCTCTATTATTTTGATTATTATTTATTTTATTTGAGATAATTTATGAAATTATATTTTTTTTCAATTTAATTCTTATTCAACCTTTTAATTTGTAAGATTTGTTCCTCATTATTTTAATAAACTTGAAAAAAATAAAACATTAATAAGTTATTTTCCAGCTTATTTTCCATGACATAACCAAATACTGGAAAGTGTTTTCCAACTTATTTTTCATTACACCACCAAATATCAAAAAATAATTTATTTTTCCGGAATTTACTTTCCAAAAAAAAACTACTTTCTAACAAACAAACGAAACCTAAATTATTCATGACTTTTCTTTGTTCAAAAAACATGTAAAGAAAAGCGATGAAGAGCGTGTAAATTATATTTTTCAACCACAATATAAATTTGAAAAATTAAATTTTAGGATGAAAAAATATTGCATTTGATCAGAATATTTTAGTTTTTTCTTTACTTTTTTTATATATATAAATTGAAGCATTAACTTTGTTTGAGATCTAGCCACCCTTATAAATAAAAAAAAATTCTCTGACATGGAGGTGGAAGGGACAAGAGAGTTAACGAATTCAACAAGAATTTAGAAAACCCAAGAAAGATCAGAAGAATAAAATAGTAAAAAAGACAACGAGGATGAATCAATGTTGAACGTGGTGTTCTAACCAAGAACAATAAAAAAAAAAACAATTAAGAAAATAAAATAGTACAAATACATAACGGTCACTGCATCGTATTTGACACCTCACTGTCCACTTTTCGACGCCGTTGAAACAGTCAAGATACACAATCCTACCCGTCCATTCAATTCTTGCATTGCTTTGTTTATTCGTGCAGCTCTGCCGCGATTTTCAATCTTTCTCCAATTTAATTTTAGCTCTAAATTATTACCTTTTTTATGTTTTTAAATACAATTCATAATTAAAAAATACAATATTCATAGCTTGTCGCTATTTAAATAGTGATGTTTTTAAAAATTGTAAAATGAGTTGTACATTAAAAAAGTTGTTAAAGAAGAGAGAGAAAAAATAAACCTAAAAAATACAATGAAATTATGATTATGATATTATTAAAAAGATCTTGATAAGATAAATTCAATAAAAAATAAAAAAAATCAACAATAATGAAGGTTATATTTGACGTCAAAGACATCTAAATCATCCATCATCTTTGAACGGCAAATATGATACAATTTATATTTATTATTATTGATGATTTTTTTAATATTATTAAATTTTTTTTTGTCAATATTTTTTTAATAATATTGGTGATGTCGTAATTAAAACTTGATATATATTTTCTTCTTTTTTTTATCTATGAATGCCGTATTTTTCAATTATGTATAAATTGCTGTGTTATTTCAAAAAAACAAAATTCAACTTTGTTATATCGTTAATATTTGAAAAAGAAAAAACCTGCTGATAGGCAAAAATAACCTGCTGAAAGTTAATCAAAAGGATTAAATGGGCATCCAAAAGCTTGAACTAGAGAGAAGAAATGTCTGAAATTTGTCAGCCCTAGTTTTTTTACGAAACTTTTGTAGCCATAGCATCTCTGATTATTTTAACATTTTACAGCTATTGAGAGGAGAATCTTTATGGTTGTTGAGTTCGCAGCAACCCCATTTGCGTAATGCAGAAAAAGCAAGAACGAACAAGGAAGATAGATAGAGAGCTTATCCTTTCTGAAAAACTAAAATGGAAGACAAGGAAAGGTGGTACTTGGTGCTAGTACTTTTCACTCCTACGACTACGTCTGTACTGAAAAAATACAGATTAAATGACAAAAATCAGCATGCAACAATTCAAAAAGAAATTCATCACAGATAAAAAGTCATCATGACCCACTAAAAAATTTGAAAAAAGTTCAAAATTAATTGAAGATGTTGAGCCATCGTTTTCTTCCCCTTTCTCTCCTCTACTGTAGCTTCCCCACCCCCCCAGTGGGGTCCTAAGATTTTGAGTCCCTGACCCCATCGCTTGCCCTCTACCAGGGAAAAAAAAATAAAACTGAAGGGCAACAGAAGATCCTCTCATGGCTTTAGCTGAGCCTGAGATCATCTTGAAGCTGTGCCCCAACTTACATTACCAAACCCCAACGCTTTACTTTACTGCTACAATATTATCACTGCCTCCGTTTTTTTTTGTTCTTTTTTTAATAGAAAACGACACTTCTTTTTCAGTTTTTTGCCAGCTTCTCCTCGGAGCCCACAACATTAACGGCTACTTTTTCACTCTGCTGCCACGTGACTCCCTTTGGCGCCAAAAAGACAAAAGAGGGCTAGTGGTCCCCGCCTTGTCCCAATCGTTGACTGCAATTTATCAACCTTGTGGGCCCCGATCCTTTCTCTCAGGCCGGCATCAGAGACCGAAGTGGCAAAAGGGTAAAAAAGAAACAACACAATAGAAAAGGTTCTAAAGGAAATGGTCAAACTTTATCGGGTTTTCGGGTTATTTGGAATTCGGGTGGGTCATCAAGCAGGGGATGGTTGAGAGGTTGGATCAGCTGAAGATGGGATATCAGGGCCCACACGGCAACCTTCAAGCATGAAAACAATATCAGGCATTGTGGGTCTATCAAGAGGGTCCGGTGCGGTGCAAAGTAACCCAACCTTAACACCTAACAAGAACTCTTCCCATTCTGATGATTCAGGGTCAAGTTCAAGCAAACCAGGCTCCAAAAGTTCTGTTATTTGACCCTTCTGAAGTTGCTTCTTGACCCACTTGACAATATCTTCATCTTGTGTAAACATCACTGGCCTTTTCCCTGTTAGTAGCTCAAGTAATACTATGCCAAAGCTGTAAACATCTGCTTCTTTTGAAACCTCTCCTGTCAAAACAGCTTCTGGTGATACATAACCCAATGTGCCAACTGTTGCTGAGGTTGAAGGTTCTGCTGGGGTTGCAATGGTTAATCTGTCTAGCCCGAAGTCAGAGAGATGGGCTTCGAAATCTGCATCAAAGAGGACGCTTTGTGGCTTGACATCCCCGTGAACAATGTTGGATGTGTGGAGGAATGCAAGGCCACGGGCAATTCCGAGAGCTATCAAGTGACGCATTGGCCAATTTAGGACATGACCATCTTGGTGGGATGCTTCTTGGAGGAGAGTGGCAAGGTTTCCATTAGGCATGTAGTCGTAGACCAGGAGTCTCATATCTGGTGCTCCAGCATAGTAGCCACGAAGGACTGTTAGGTTTCGATGCTTCACTTTGCTTAGAAATTCAGCTTCTTTCCTGAACATGTTTTCATCTAGTGATCCATCCGGGAGTCTTCGGATTGAGAGCACCATTCCATCACTATAACAAGCTTTAAAAACTAGGCCATATCGAGTTCTGCTAAGCACATTCTCTTCATCGAATTGCCTAGTTGCTTCAGTTGTTTCTGCAAGTGTGATCTTGTTATTAAACATAACAAGTTTCGGCCCTCCATTATCTGTACTGCCACGACCACCACTTCCATTTGAGCTAGGCCTTGCTGGGCTCCGTTTCTTCTCACCCGCAGCGCCTTGTTTTAGTCTCTTGCGCCACCTCAAGAGGCTGTATGTATAGAAGCAGCAACATAATGCCAACATGCAAGCCCCACTTACAACCACAACAATCAACAGAATCAACCTTTTCCTTCGATTGCTTGCTTCTACATCCACACAATTTCTAGGCAATGGCTTTCCACATAGCCTTGGATTATCTGCAAATGCTGATGGGTTGTTAAATCTAGAACCCAGCAATGTTGGAATCCCACCTTCAAGGTTATTTCTTGAAACATTCAGGTATACCAGGCCAGAGATTTGTGCAAGATTGACAGGAATCTGCCCACTCAAGTTGTTAGTAGAGAGATCCAAAGATGTCAAGTTGGATAAATTGGATAATGAATCCGGTATGCTACCTGAAAGATGATTGCTATCCAACGACAATGAGGATAACGACGAGCATTTGGAGATTTCATTTGGGATTTCACCTGATAAATTGTTCCTACCTAAATCAAGCACTTTCAAGTGCAAAAGGCGAGAGAGATCACCTGGAATATTGCCAGTCAAAGAATTTGACTCTAACTCAAGGGTTTCAAGATCCGAGCAGTTGCCAAGCTCTGGTGGAATCAACCCTGAAATGTGATTCTTAGACAACGACAAAACAACCAATGACTTGAGAAACCCAAAAGTCAACGGAATCTGACCGGAGAAGCCATTGGAGCTGAGGTTCAAGTAACGCAAACCCAACAAACTACTGAACCCTTCATGAACATCCCCAGACAGCATATTCTCCTGCAAAGCAATCACCTGAAGATTCGGCAAGCCAGCAAGCTCAGACGGCAACTCTCCAGACAAACTCTGTCTGCTCAAATCAAGAGAACTTAACCTCAATAGATTTCCAAAACTAGACGGTATCCTTCCTGAAAAACCATTTCCACTCAGATTCAGGAGCATTACCCTGTTCAAATTCCCAATAGTAGCAGGAATTTCACCTGAGAATCCATTTCCACTGAGGTCCAGCGTAGTCAAATTACTCAACCCCATAACCTCATCTGGCAAGCTTCCATTCAAACCATTACCACCCAAATTCAAGGTCTCTAGCCCTGTAAGATTCCTAAAACTCCCAGGAACCGAGCCCGAAAACTTATTTTCACCAAGAGACAACACCTTCAACCCCCTTAGATCACCCAAAACCTCAGGGATTTCCCCTGATAAATCATTCCCATGAAGATCAAGAACCTGAAGTGACCTACATTGCTGAATCTCCACTGGAACCACCTCTCTAAAACCATTACCACCCATCTTCAACTCCTCCAACCTCGACAAATTCCCAATCTCAGCCGGAACAACACCAGAAAACAAATTCCTCGAAACATCCAACATTGTCAAAGTAACCACACGTGTTAACCACAGAGGAAAAACTCCACGTATGTGATTCTCTTGAAGATCCAGAACTTGCAAAACACTAAAACAACCGCCTGACTCCGGCCCTACAACACCACTAAACCCATTAAACCCCAACTGAACAATCCGCAACGACGGCGGATAAACCGAGACATTACAAAACATTGAAGTCGGAACAGCCCCAACAAACTTATTTTCCGAAAGCGAAACAACTTGCAATTTCGGAAGCTCGCCAATGGCAGCCGGGATCAAACCTCCAAGACGATTACCATTAGCACTAAAGTGCACAAGCGAAGAGCAATTCGCAATGGCAGAAGGTAGAGTCCCTTCTAAAATATTATAATCAAGCCACAGGTACTCAAGACTCTGAAGCTGGCCAAAACTCGCAGGAATAGAACCGGAAAACTGATTGTAAGACAGGTTAATAAGCTGCAACTGCGCCAAGTCAGAAACACTTGAAGGGATAGAACCTGAAAATGAATTTGATGATAAATCAAGATACTTCAAACTCACAGGCAGAGATCTAGGAATCTCTCCAGAAAACCTATTTTGCGCGATGTTCAAGACTTGAAGATTAGTTAAGTTACTAATCTCCGGCGGAAGGTTGCCGGAAAACGAGTTGTATTGCAAAAACAAAGCGCGTAAGAGCGTGCATTTTGCAAGAGAATGAGGCAATGTTCCATTTAAGAAATTTGATCTAAGGCTGATTTTACGTAAAGATGTTAAAGAAGCAAACTGGTCACTGAGTTGGCCACGGAGTTGGAGACGAGGTAAACGAAGTTCAGTAACTCGGTTGTTTGTGCAAAAGACACCACGCCAGTCACATGGAGCTAATGGGGTTGTTGGATCCCAGCCGGTTAAAGCTCCAAGCGGGTCGTGGAGGTTTTGCTTGATGGATGTCAGGGCTTGGGTTTGTGGGTTTTGCTGGGATTTGCAGGCCAAGAAGGATGTGAACAGTAAGAGAAAGAAAAAGAAAGGACTCATTTTGATAGGATTCATGAAATGGGTTTTGGTGTTTTTCTGTCAATTGGGAGGAGGATGAAGAAGAGCCATATGGGAAGAGGCAGATGGAGAGGGGGGGGGGGGAAGAGAAGAGAGAGGACTGTTGTTTGTTCACACACTGCTAGCCTAAAACACAAAATGGAGAGGAGGACAGAGAAATACAGAAGCGAGACTCTCTCTCTCTCTCACCAGGACAAAAATCAATTTTTTTTTTGCTTTTCTCTCCCTCTATTTCTTGGATGGTAATGGCGTCTGGGGTAAAGTGTAGTGTAGGGTTCCCTCTTCCCAAAAGGTTTTGAACAGACTTTTTCAATGGGGTGGGGTGGTGTGGGGTTAGGGAGAGACCTTTTTAACCTCATATGATATGATATGGGTTGAATCATTGAGCCTTGTGTGTGATCTTATCTTATACAATATACAATATTTTCTCATTCTTTTTCTATTGTTATTAAATATTATTGGGTTTTAAATCTTTCATGGTGATAATTTATTTTAGATAGCACTCTATAGTCATGTGACCATAAAAACTATGGCTCCATTTGCGGTAAGTTGAGCAACTAGCTTCTAAATTTTTAAAAATAGACAGATTAATATATAAAAAAATCTTGTAAAATAATATATTTTTACTCGTCATGGGTCAGAATCGCGATATCAATTATTTTATAAGTATAACTAACCAAATTGCACCAAGAACTTAAGCTATGAGAACCCAGCTAAGAATTATAGTATAAACGTAGACAAATAAACATTTAATGTGTGTTTGACATCATGGTAGGTTTTGTGATTATGATTAAAAATATATATTTAAAAAAAGCACTTTTAGATATAATTTTAAAACAATATATGTTTGGTTAAAATTGTCATAAAATGAGTTTTTGTATTTAGAATAAATAAAAAATTCTATAAATTATAAACATGTTATTTTATTTTATATAAAATCAAGTTTTGAAACGCGATATTATACAAGACTTGGTAAAAAAAAAAAGCTATTTAGCTAATGATTATTTTTCCATGTGGTTAAACTAAGGCGGCTTGTGATTGTGAACCTTCTATTTAACAAAACTCCAAAACGCATGGTGAATTTACTATAGCAATAGATATAATTTATGGTGGATTGCTATGGTGAATTTAACTTTGTGCCCCTCTATAGAAAAGTTGAAAGGCTAAGATGTGGGGGTATTTTAGTATTTTATGCTTACCCATTTATCATTAAAAGATTGAACATGGTATTATTGTCTTTTTAGATTATTTTGTATAGTAAAAATACTATTCTACTTCCAAGGTCAATGAAATTTAAACCTGCTGACCAAGAGATTTTTTTTACACTACACAAACTTTAAAATAAGTAAAATACTTCTCTACCCATAGATAAGACAAAAAAAACTTTGATGCATCAGGAGTGTTTTGTTAATTTTATATTGGTTTATTTTTTATTTCCAAGGTTATGGAGGGCTTTTTAGTAATTTAATATTTATTTTTAATATTAAATTCAAAAAAGCTGTTGGCACGTGTTTTTCACACGCCAGTGTGTTGGTGGCGTCAGTGCTATTTTGACGGCGCATGCAACGCCGTTATTTGTCACTTAAAGCATCGTTGTGTGATTTTACTCTTGGTGTGAAGTGTGTCAATGGTGGACCGACGGTTTATTACCGATGGTCATTTCTTCTTTTTTTTTCATACTTTTATCTCTCTTCAAGTTCAAGTACATGTTTATCCTCTCTTTTTTTTTGTTTCTCAACTTCACTCTGTATGTTTTTAATTGCTTTTTTTGTTATTGACCATTTTTTTAAAAAAATTTATGTTTTCAATTCAATCTTCAAATTATAATTTATCATGTATTATTTTCTCTAATTCGGTCCTTGTTTTTTTGATTTGTCATTTTTCCTCTTGGATTTTTTGTTAGAGTTTTATTAGTATTCAAATTTATCATTTAATCAAAGTTTATGTTGTTGTTTTTTCAATTTAGTCTCTATTCTTTTGATTTTTTTCCTTTTGTTGATTGTTTGTTCTTTTCAATTTAATCCTACAATTTAATTTTTAAATGCCCTCAAATTTATTTATTTTTATTTCAGTTTCCACCATACTTTTTTTATGTGGTTGATTTTTTTTCCGGTTACATCCTTCGGTGTTTGACTAATTTGGGATTAAATTTCATATTTTTTTCATTTGTCATGCTTTTAATTTAATGACATGGGTCACAAGTTTTGAGTGTTAATACGGTTAATATTTTTTTTCTCGTTTTATTTTGTAATTTTATCGTTCTACATTGTTTTTAAAAAAATTATTTCATGGTTACCTTCATATTCTTTTATATTAGTTTGTTTTGATCTCATTATTTAAATCATGAGCTTTGCAAGCTGTTTTTGAATAAAGGTTTTGTTTTAAAAAAAATTGTTTTGTTTCGTGTTTAATTTATGCTGATTTTTTTTATTTTGCTTTATACAAGTAGGTTTTGTTCTGCACAAAAAGTAGTTATTTTGAAATAATATTTCTTATATTTTCGATCATGCATACTTTTTTTTCTTTTTATTTATTTACCCTGTTTCATATGTGTTTTTATTTATATTATCTTTTATTGATTTTAATGAACAAATTTAGTGGATATAAATGAATAAATATCTCTTTTTATGAGATCAAATATCTTGATCTACATCTATCTCTTAATTTTTTTAGTTTCTTTTTCAGTTATTATTTCTCTTTTTAGTTACCCTTCAATTAATGTTTTTTTTCCATCTTTATTTTTTAGATTATTTTGTGTAATTTTTTTTTTGATTTTATCTTTTAGCATTTGATTTGTTGAAGATTCGACTTCACATGATCTTATCACTTTGCATTTTTTTTTAAAAAAACAAGATATTAGTTTTGTAATACTCATGCTTGTAGGAATCATCTCTCTGTTTTTGTTTTTTTTTAGCTTCTTGTTTTAATTTCAATTTTTTTTCCGGTCATAAGAATAATAAAGGGTTTGCTATCATGCTAGAATAACCTTTATGCTTTCACTGCATAATTTTGTTTGCTTTTTCTCTTGTGATTTGACTAAAGTTCTGTTTCTCTCGCAATTCTTTTCCCTGTTTTTCTGACTTTTATATCACATCTTGGACTTTTTCCCCTTATTTTATTTTATTTTATTTTATTTATTATATATATATATATATATATATATATATATATATATAAACTTTTTCCTATTTAATTCAATGGTCAAAATGCCAAACAGTGATAGATTAAGGGGGGAAGGATATCATTAAACTTTCTTTTTAGGGTGATTATGAAGGGAAAGTACACAAGGGCAAAACCTAACAAGGGTGGTTTAGTTTAAAGCCAACCGACTAGATAAAAAAAAAAGAAAAAAAAGTTTGGTTAACCAGGATGGGCTGCCACGTCATCTGGTGATGCAAAAAAAGGCACTCATCGCCCGTCACCCAACAGGAGCAATCAATGCTTGTGCGGGCAGCAGGAGAGGAATTTATTGGTGGCAAATTTGAATTGATTTATCTTAGCGGGAGCTCGTTTCACTTCTAAAATATATATATTTTTTTAAATTTCCAGACACTTGTTCAATTTCTTTTTATTTAAAAAAAAAAGATTGCAATTTTTTGCAGCAGAAATTATTGATATATGCCATTGCTATAATTGCATGTCGAATACTTTATATTATATACTCATTACCACTATTGGACCTACCATCCACCACCATGCAATGAAGCATATTCATTGTTGGGATGTGTTAATGCTGGACTTTCAAATATAATTTCAAAATCAAATCTTTCATGCGACCATCCTGCTTTTTTGTGCTTTTTGCTATGTATTGAGTCTTAATTTAATTCCATTGTATTTTATAATATTTTATAAGATTGACGGAAAATTACCCTTTTGTGTTTGTGTGAGTTTACTTAAAAATTTATATAAAATGTGTTTGATAGTGTGGTTGCGGTTACTTTTCAAATAGCTTTTTGTGTCAAAATACATGTCAATGATGTTTTTTATTTTTTAAAAATTATTTTTGACATCAGCACATCGAAATGATTTGAAAATACTAAAAACATATTAATTTGAAGTTAATAAAAAAATAAAAAATTTTCAAATTTTGTCAAAAACGCTTTTGAAACTCAGAAACAAACAGGTGAATAGTGTTTTTGAATGGTTTTGATGAGTTAATGTTAGAAATAAAAAAATAAAAAATATTTAATATAATTTTAATCGAGAAATGTATGAACTGGATATTGATTTTTTAAAACAAAGGGATTAACTAATTATTTTACTAAAATCATAAAAAAAACAAATAATAATTTACTCTTTGATACAATAACAATACAAGGCTTTTAATGCATTGCTGTCTACCATGTATGGTAAGTACATGGCTGCATGGGTCTACCTCCCGGGCCAGTTGCCGACCCTCAAACCACCAAGTTGGGTTGGTATTAGGCAATATAATTGCAAGACCTTATGATTACGTTACAAAGCTATGCCACTTTAATGAGTTTGACAGACAGCCTTGATTAAGACTTTTATCAAAAGTTCAGAGAAAAAAAAAAAAATTAGCTGCCATGTGAGAAATGGGATGTCCATGCTTCTTCAGACTGTTTTGAAATCGTATTTTTTTAAAATTTATTTTATATATTTTTACTTCGTTTTGATATATTAATATAAAAAATAATTTTTTAAAATAAAAAAAATATTATTTTAATATATTTTTAAATAAAAAATACTTTAAAAAATAACTATTATCACACTCTCGAAACAACCTTCCCATCTAAAAAGCTGTACTAGGACTTGATTACTTATTGGAGCATTAAAGCATAGGAATGGATTGATTGTTATGAAAATTGACATTTTGTGGAGATTTATTGGATGATAAATGGATTATTATTCAAAATTCAAGATCTTAAAGTAAGTAATTTGAGAAATAAATGTTTTATTCATAAAATTAAATTAAAGAACAACTAAAATCGAAGTCCTTGACAATTAAGGGCATAGGAATTATTTGAGTGCCTTGCATTGGGCCAGACTCCATTTTCTATGACCTCGGGACAAAATGCTGCTGCTGGTAATGATAATAATAAAAACAAAAAGAAGATTAAGGTATATGTTTGAGAGATTTATGGTTATTTTTTAAAGTGTTTTTTTTAAAATTGTATTAAAATAATATATTTTTTTAAATTATTTTTGATATTAATATATTAAAATGATATAAAATATAAAAAATTAAATTAAAATTAAATTTTTTTCATGATTTTGAGAAAGACGCCTAAACGGGACGTGGAGGAGAAAAAATGAGTTTTTTTTTTTTTGTGTGTGTATAAAATGGAGGGGAGAAAAAACAACATGGATTTTGGTTCGAAAGTTTGCATTATATAATCTCCTATTTGCCTTTCTATAGTACAAATCTTCAAACCAAAACGCGTATATATTCTCTTCTCCCCTCTTTTCTACAAATAAAAACCCATTTTCCATCCCTCCTCTCATCCTTACTCACCCAAGTGGGATGTTTAAAAGCATTTATTTCTAATCATAAGTTAAAAGTACCTGCAATGACAAGGACAAATAAAAAACTTATCATGCAATATACTATTTATATATGGATCCTCATCCCTACATTATATTAAATCAAGAAACATGTCGAAGTAACCATCTACTAGGTGGCCAGTGATAAAAACTTGAGATTAAAAGGTTTGCTTTTTTTATGGTCTTAAAATCGAGCCATGTGGTTACTAATGGTTATTAAATTTAAAATTTATAAAATTAATCAAAATATACTCAAGTTGATCCGAAGATGCATGTTAATAAAAAAAAACATAAATATCAGTAAGCTAAAGCTTCGAACCCCTCGCTTGCTTAACACAGTTAGTATCCCCTTAATCCTCCACAGTGTTTAAGCCTTGACCACGGTATACAAGATTGGTTTTGTAGGGGGTCGGGCTTTTTTTTTTTCTTTTATTGTGCTGTTCTTTTCTAGAAAAACTAGGCAGAGCAGTAAGAGAGAGAGAGCAAGGGAAGATCTATCTATCTGTCTCTAGAACAGAGAAAAATCTACGCACCTCACAGGGATGGATAGTTTTCAACGTCCTCACACAAAAAGAAAAATAAATTTACCACAATATATGCCAGATAAAAAAAAAATAGAATGGAAAATATCATAATTTATGCCAGAAACAGGAAGGGAGATGAAAAATAATGAACAAGACCCACGGTCCGCCAGACACGGATGGTGGTCTAAAGTCTCATGGGCTGTATCCAAAGCTAGGGCCACATTTAAGAATGGCAAGCACCATCCACACAAAGATCCATCTCTTCTTGATGTGACCGGTTACGTGTTTTCTCAAGAAGAAAAAAAGTTTACGCCTTTTAGATATTAATTTGATGTGACGTGATAAGTTTTAAGGTAATTTGTAGGATAAAAAAAATATAGTTTGGTTAAAAAATTTTTAAAATAATAATTTTTACAAAATATTAAGAAGATATTATATTGAATTGATTTAAATTGATTAGGTTAGTATATAAAATTTATTATTCGAATTATGAGATCATGGTAATTTTATATAAAGTAAATGAAAAAACATGTTGAAATCTAATTCTCAATCAATCTAATGTTGAAAAATAAAATTGAAAAAAATAAATTAAAAAATAATAAAAAAACTCAAGTAAACTCAAGTTAATCTGTCAAATTTAGATCATGAGACCAAGATAATCTAAAAAAATAAATTAAAATAAATTATAAAACTCAATTCCCAATCAATTCATGATGAAATTGAAAAAAATAATTAAAAAAAACTCGAGTCAATTAGTTTTAACATATCAAACCCTTAATTTGAATCACGAGATTAAAATAATCTCATAAATTAAAAAAATTAATATTTTTTAAAACTAAATATACTTTTAAAACATATCTAAATATAATTATCAATATAAAAACAAACGACTAGTAACCGGTTATGTGTTTTCAAGAAGACAAGCACCATCCACAGAAAGATCCATCTCTTCTCGATGTGACCGATTACGTGTTTTCAAGAAGATAAAAAGTTTACGCTATATAGATATTATCTAGATGACATGCTCGCGTGTTGCTGCGGGTTTGTGACATGTTTGTATGTTGTTGTGAATTTATAAAAAAACATAAAAAAATTATACGGAGAAAGACTGTTGCAATCTATAATGTTTTTTAAAAAAAACTACAAAAATAATTTTAGAAAAAAAAACATAAAAAAACAAAAGAAAAAAAACCATGTATGGAAACACTGTAACAATCTATAGTATATTGTGAGGAAATATATAACTGTAATTCTCAACCAGCTTAATATTAAAAAAATACAATTGGTAAAGATAATTTTAAAAAAATTCATAACAAAAAAAAATATACGGGGAATGACTGTAGCAATCCACAATGTTTTTTTTATATAAAAAGTACAAAGCTAAATTCTCAATCAGCTTAATATTAAAAAATAGAAGCAACAAAGACAAATTTGAAAAAAATCATATAAAAAAACAAAGAAAAAAAAGAAAAAGAAAAAGAAAAAGAAAAAGAAAAAGAAAAAAAACTCATGTAGAGAAACACTATAGCAATCTACAATGTTTTGTGAGAAAAACTACAATTATAATTCTTAACCAACTCAATATTAAAAAAATAAAATCAACAAAAATAATTTTAAAGAAAATCATAAAAATCATATGAGGAAACACTGTAGCAATCTACAATTTTTTATGAGGAAAACTATAGTTGTAATTCTTAACTAACTCAATATTAAAAAAATAAAATCGACAAATATAATTTTGGAGAAAATCATAAATTAAAATCAAGTGGGGAAACACTATAACAATCCAAAATGTTTTAAGAAAAAAACTACAAAGTTAAATTCTTAACCACCTCAATATTAAAAAAATAAATTCAACAAAGATAATTTTAGAAAAAAAATATATGGAAAAACACTGTAGTAAAACAAAAACTACGTGGAGAAACATTGTAACAATCGACAATGTTTCAAAGAGAAAAACTATAAAGCTAAATTCTCAACCAGTTTAATAGTAAAAAAATAAAATTGAAAAAAAATAATTTTGAAAAAAAAATGAAAAAAAGAAGATAATTTTGTGGAAAAAAATGAAAAAAAAAATATGAGGAAAACTATAGTACTTTCCCCACGTGTTTTAGAGTACTGTTAATTTGATGCGACGTGATAAGTTTCAAGTAATTTGTAGAATAAAAATATGTAGTTTGATTAAGAAAATTTTAACATAATACTTTTTCAAAAATATTAGGATAATATTATATTAAATTGATTTGAATTAATTCAATATGTAATCTTCATTATTCAGGTTATGAAATTGTGATAACTTTATAAAAAGTAAATAAAAAAACATATTGAAGTTCAATTTCCAATCAATCTAATGTTTAATAATAGAATTGAAAAAAACCAATTAAAAAATAATAAAAAACTCAAGTAAACTCGAGTTAATCTCTCAAATGTAAATCATGAGACTGAGATAATCTAATAGAAAACAAATTATGAAGTTCTATTCCTAATCAATTCAAAGATGAAATTGTAAAAATATTAATTAAAAAAACCCAAATTAACTAATTTTAACCTGTAAAACTCTTAATTCATATTATAATACTGAAATATCTTCATAAAAAATTTTTGATACCTTTCTAAAGCAAATATATTTTTAAAACATTAATTTGCTTGTTTGTTTCTGGTTTTCTGCGTTTCAAAAATATTTTTGAAAAAATTTAAATTTTTTTATTAACTTCAAATTAATATGTTTTTAGTGTTTTCAAATCATTTTGTTATGCTGATGCTAAAAATAATTTTTAAAAAATAAAAAAATCATTAACATATATTTTGACACAAAAAATTATTTAAAAAATAACCACAATCACACTACCAAACATTTTTCAAGATAAAAAAAAAAAGTTAACACTAACGTTAATTCCCTGGCTGCCTAACCATTGATAGCAGGTTCCACGTCCGGTCCATGATAAAAAAAAAAAAAAACAGACAATAAAGGATAAAGGAAAGAAAAAAGGAAAAAGATTTTCAAGATTTGCTGACATTTAAATTTCGTGATATGATTTTATTTGAACCAAAGAGAGCCCTTCTCCAAAAATAATAATTTCTTAAATTAAGATCCCTAATGATTAGATTTTAACGACGAAACGATTTCCTACCCTATAATTATTCATGAGAATCTCTGTCTTAACAATGTAAATCCTGAAGAATCTCTAAGAATGTAGCTCAATTAACTCTCTTGCACCTATATAAGTACTCAACTCTGCAGCTTACATATTCTGCACTCTAAAAAAACAAACGAAAAAAACATTTAGCAGGAAAAAAGGGATTGTTTCATGTTTCAGTGAGGTTATAAAACCGCATCTCCAAGCATGTTAGTGAGAGAGGAGAAAACAAAAATTATAACCCTCGAAAGATTGTTGTTCATGGCATTTCAGACAAATACGATCACATCTCTCTCTCCCTTACAACGTAAGAAGATAAGATGCACTCTCTTTTTTTTCCTTAACTAACCGATCATGTTCATATGTTTTCGTAACCTAGGCGCCATTAACGTTTTGCTGTTCATGTTCAACTTGTTCTCCACTTCTCCTTATTGCATACACATCCTAATTATGCACATATTGGCGCTTCCCCTTAATTTGCTCTAATTATGATCTGAAAAGTTGTATATATCATGGCTTCAACAGCAGGTGGAGCAGGGAAAGCTGGACGAAAATCCAGAAGAGAGCGGTGAAGAAATGAAGTGACAAGGCCAACGAGCAGCCAGACGAGAGGGTGTCTGCCGGTCATTTTCTTGTCACAAATCTTTCGTTAACATGGGGTTTGGGAACGTCAAAAAAGCACCAGAACTTATATTATTTAGTGAATTTCATCTGTTTTCCATGGTTGGTGATACAAAAGAAGGAACTACAAATGATGGAGCCATTCAATCGCGCGGATGCTGGAACCTAGCCCAGAAGCAAGAAGACTAAAATGGCAGTGGCACATAATTTGATTTTGAGCATATTTAACTAAATCAATAGGATATTGTTGGGTGATTGTTATTTTCTTTTTTATATAATCACTCTTATCCTTTATCTCTAAGTATATTTTTTAATATTTTTAAAAATTTATCGAACCTGTATACTAGTAACACAGGACAATGAACTGGTATTTTTACCATGTCATGCATGTGAACGAAAAGTCTTTTTTTTTTTTTTAATATTGGGAAAAACAAGTTTTGATAAAAAAACCGGGAATTTCTCAGCGGGTTAGTCGACCAAAATCCGGCGACTAGTTGGGTCAAAGTTGTTGTATATGGCTGGGCTAAGCCATTTTGCTTGGTGTTTGGTTCAGGGCCTCTACACTCTCAACGCGCCTTCACCTCTTTACTCATCTAATAAATTGTAACCTTTTGTTCTTGGTTCATGAATTATTGTTCATAATCAAATGTTACTATAAAAATATAGAATTGAATTAATTTCTAAATAAATTATCCAATGCACTAAATTCTTAAACAAAATTTAAGGGAATATGTATAAAAGTTATATTGTTAATTATTTTTTTATATTAGATTTATAATAAAATTTAAATATATAAAACTAACTAAATATGAAAATAAAAAAAATATTTTTAATCTAAAAAGGGCTTACATATAGAAGAAAAAAAAATTGTTCATGTTTTCCCTTCATTTAGAAAACAGTGAAAAACCTATTTTAAAAAACCATGTACAAATTTAGAAAACACAGAGAATGGATAAAACATTGCATTTAAACAGAAAATTTCATTTTTTTTCTTAGTTAATTTTTTTTTTTAAAATTAGAATATTACTCTGTTTAGAAACAGCCAAACCAGTGGCTGTCCAAATTCTTTAGCTGTTGGCATGAGATCAAATCCCTCTCACATGCGACCCAAGACGCCACCATTAATTCTATTAGAGGTCCAGTTTACACCCAAGAAGATGAGAGGACAGATAAAAGGGAAGCATCAGCATTACAATTTTACATCAGATTTACAAGCTTTCTCACAAGTCACAATCAATGCAGCTAGGATTAGAGAATACAGAGGGCTGAAACTAACACTCAGAAAGCTATATTTGTGTGATAGAATCGTGGAGATCATCAATTAGCCACAAAAATTTACGTCAAGGTGCACTATAGCAAAGCTTACAAGAAAGATAATCCACTGCGCTTCCAAATAGAAGGTTTCCTCCTGCTTGGATGTGTTGGTGTGAAATTGAGCAGCCCAAACATCTCCTTCAAAGCCTGCTCTTGCTCGTCAAAGCCAACTAGCTTTGCAACAAGAGTGGCACTTTCTGTGATGTGGTCCATATCTGCTGGCTTGGTCCATAAGCGATGGACCAGCTGCAACCTTCTATTGGTTCCATTCAATCGAATACCCCACTTCAGGAAAAGATTCTCTCTTTCTTCTCTAGTGAGCCTCTTCTGCATTTGCCTTGCCAGCATCTGCCTCTCTTGAATCAAAGCCTTCTTGCTGCTCACAGAGGAAATATTTTATCTTGGAATGCTTGCAGAATATACATATATAAATATGACTTGATGTGGAAATGAAGGTAATATACCTTGAGGTGGATGTGAGAACTTGTCCTTGAACAATAGTACCGCTGCCCCTGGATAACGTGTCCTTTAGAAGGGAAATCCGTCTGATCTCTACTTCCATGTAAAATGAATCTGCAGGATCACCTTTAAAGAGCAGGAAGAAGTAGGTCCTGTGAACTAGTGAGACATCGCAGGCATGCCAAAGTTCGATGATCTTGCTTTGCTTCCTTTTAAATTCTAATGGCCATTTAGAAGCACTTTCTGCATCCTCTTGAATAGGATCCAGGGCAACATCTTTTACTTTCTTTTCTGACACGTCATATTGAATTGGATCCAAGCCAACATCTCTCACCTTCTTTGCAGACACATTATCTCGCATTGCATCCAAGTCATCATCTTCCACATCCTCCATGGTCTCTGCTGTTGTTTCTTGTGCCTATCAACCATTGCAAACCATAAAAAACATGAATGAGAAAAATGACTGGTCTAATTGAACCAGAACTCTCCGCAGCTTCCAAGAAATGAATAAAAAATGGAAGAAGACAATGGAGTCGGGGAAGAAGCTGGTCTCCTACATCCTAAGACATTGCAGACTTTTTATATTCCTGCTAGATTCGGCAAGGACATATTCAGTTATTGATCCATTAGCAAAACATTCAATTATTCCACCATTATCTTGCAAAGGCTTCGTCCTTGGCAGATAAATAAGATGGTAAGAAGCTCATTCGTTTAATATTTAATTTAGCATCCCATAGCCTGAATATGAGCTAGTAAAAGGAATGACGATGAAAGAAAATAAACACTCACCAAATCATCAGCCATGTACATCAATCCCGCATCTGAGTTACCAACACTGGCAGTCCTCCAATCAGGTGAAGTTCCAACACTTCCCTCTTTGAGCTCATTAACAGCAAAACTGCTCATAGAATTCTCTGAGACATTTCTTGATAACCTTTTGATGTCAAGATCATACTTCAAAGCAGGAAGTTTCTTTTGAAAACCCTCAGGTCTCCCAGGGAAATCTTTCTCAAACCCATTTGATGGTGTGCTCTCATTATCTTCTACCTTCTCGAAATGGGAACTTGGTGAGTTATTCATAAGCCTTGCTCTACAGCTTCTACTCCTGATAAAAAATCTCCTTGATTCAGACAGGCTTTCTTTCAGCAGCCATGGAGAGGGCTTTTCAGGAGATGGTATAATAAAAGTGGAATGCAAATCATTCAACTCTTTCTGTTCCTTCAATGGGGGAGACTTTAATTCTTGATTTGCTCTTTCTTCATTGCCGATCTTTGTTAAACCTAAGGTATCGGTTTTTATATCTGGAGAAGGCCCATTAGATTCTTCAAATCTGTATGGCCTAGACTCAGACATCTTCGAATTTGAATATTGGTTTATGCTTGGCTCTTCCACTTCAACGCATTGAACTTCCTTCCAATGACCATCAAAGTTTTGACTAGCTCGTTCTTCGGCATCCTTTTTCTCATGTAGACCATTCCCTACAAAGTCAGTGTTTGTATCTGTGTCCTCCGGAGATAAACTTTCTGGAAGAAAATTTTCTTCAAACTCTGGGAATTGGATGAAGGTTGCTTCAGAACTTCGGCTACTTCGCTCATCCGAACATTGAGATGCATCAAAAGATCTGGCACCAAGGTCTAGGGAGGGAGGATCTTCCGAAATGAGTGAATACGATACTGAATTGTCAGATCTGAATGAATTCCTCACTCGCAATTTAGGGTAGTGATGATCTTGATCTGGCTGTATGAGGACGTAGAGGAATCAGATTTGCATAATAAAGGCACATTGAGATAGAGTTGGAAGCTTGATCTAGAAATTTTCTTTTTTATTTCTACAGTACCAGATAAAATGCTAAGAGTAAAAAAAAGAGTGCATAGCCATACCGTTGAAGCTCTGTCACCTTCAGACGATTGCAGTAGATTCTCGACCTGAGACTGAGCAAGATCAAGTTGCCGAGTCAGCTCTGCGACCTCTTTCATTAGCTGCAAGAAAAGGGGTGTTAAAATTCAAAATTTTGCGAGTACATACATCAACAAATTTCTCTATGAAAATGCATCTAATGATGCTTAGCATATGCTTGGGATAAGAACTGATGCTTGAATTTCAAAAAGCCAAAGATTACCAATATTTGTTACAAGTTACATGAGAAAATTTGTTGGAAAACAAGAAAGACTGATTGGAAAGTGGGGCGATTACAGGCATACTCCCGTGTAAAGCTCAATGGAGTAGCAAACTACTTTCTGCTCTAGTTAAACTCTCCACAAATGTTGAAAAGAATTAAGAATATAAGATGATGTCATGCAACAGAGATCATAAATCGGAACCTGAATTTCTGAGGTTTAAATCCACATTGCATTCTATGAGTTTATGATGCATAAATAATATATCTGGATGGAGGTTTCAAATTATAGGTCTCTCATTCATGTAATTTGCAGAAGATGATGGACATATTGAGAGCCTAAATGTGAGGCGACTGAGGTTTTGATACTTCAAGAACTTCCCTTCATCAGTCTAAAAAAGGCTCACTGCGTATATGTTTGTTAGTCATCGTTCATTCATTATGACCCGGCTCAATGAGGCACGGCACTTCGTCTATACAATAGTCTTGATATGCACTTCCATTTCTAATGAAAGTTGGAGTACTGCCTTGATATTAATATGTAGGAGCAGGACTCTAATTGTGATGTTAAAGGTGTTCAAATGTGATACTTAGAGACTGTACCTACCTTTTCAATCTGAAGGTCTTTTTCTCTCAGGACTGCCGTGGAATCTGGTGCTACAGAATCTGGTTGAGTATTTTTTAACTCACTCTCCAATCTAGCCAATTCTCTTTGCAGTTGCTTTACCAGTGTTTTATCAGAGACAACTACATTGACCTGTGCATTGGTTGTCACTTCTTTAGCACAACTTGCAAACAGAAGTGTGTTTCTAGATTGTTCAACATGGATTCGAGCAGGGCTCATGGTACAGATGATGGCAGTCCTAGCATTTCCTCCTAAAGAGGACTGCAATATTCGCGTCAGCTTTGAATCTCTAAAAGGAATATGCCCATTTCTTCCTTTGCTGCATCAATCATAAAGTTGGATGAATTAGAAAAAGCATTGGCGATTCAGTTTATTTTAGGTCAAGACTCATGCACAACCTAATGACTAAAGGAAGAAGGGAATAGGAAGTCATAAAAAGAATAGAAGATTACACACACTGATTCTATGAAAAAATTAAAAGAGGTGCTTCTGGAAAGACCATGACAACCGGTATGTCTATAATATTCCACAATAGCAATATATTTACTGCACAAAACACACATATTGACTGTTCTATGGAATGCCAAGTTGCAGGAGTATATTATTTGCAACTTCATGTACTAGTAGGGAAACGATATGGTTGCAATTTTATTTTGTAAACTTATGTTATACAGCATCAAGGAACGTTCTGCAGCGCATAAAACATTACTAGTGGAAGAACATAGCACTGTTTTGTAATGAATTCATAAAGTATAGCCCCAAGATCTGACGTCTAGAAAAATAATATAGACCAAATTGGCTTAACTCAGACGCTTGCGGTACTATTCCATCACAACAGTAACTAAAAGAAGATGCTGTCAACAATAATTCTGAGTATCACTGAAATTCAAAAATTGAAATAAGGTACACGTCCTAACCTTAGCTTACGGATAACAGTTCCCAATGTCAGTAGACTACGGTTTATGTGGCAACCTTCTTTCAACCTCATGCCAGCTGATAATGACTGAGAAGCGCGCTCACTTCCTGCTAGATCAACGAAGTTCTGCGCAGAAAAGAATGATATTTACACATTGTTGAGCCAGTATTACCAGATATACCAGAGACCCAGAAACTTTTCACAACGCATACCACAGTGGAAGCAAGAGTGCTGGACTTGTAATGGCCTACAAACTCACGTGCGGAACTTTCAATTGTCTGGCATATGCACATAAACAGTAAACCTTTTAATAAATGATTGTCAAGTAGTGATAACTTGAAATTTCACATTGAAATGAATATCCAGTTTTACCAGCCTCAGAATCTGATGAGATCTAGAGCTTGCTTCATTAAGGGAGGTCTCCCCTATTTGTCTCTGAGCTGCAAAATCACCAGGATGCTTGAGTATGCAGTTACAAGTTTTGCAGTTAAAAGAAACGTTAAACTCAGGAGCATGACTTCCAACGAGCTTTTTTTAGCTCCACAGGCATCCATGCCCCCCTCTCCTCAAGAGGTCTTGGATTCAAGCCTCACCCTTGGAAACCAAGAGAAAAAAATAACCTCAAGAGCATGACTTACCTTCACAGACAGATAGAAGTTCTTTAAAATGATTCCAGTCCCTTATAGTTTCCTCCGTGAGCCTCTCCACAACAGTGCCTCTCTGTTAATAAAGTTAAATGTTACTGATATGAAGGAAAAAAAACATACAGCTGTTCTTCACCTAAAATGAAAATCACCTCTGGATCATCTAGAAGTCGGAGAGGAGTTGTATCTGTACTTAGGAGGTCTCTGACGGATTCGTTGTAAATCTCCATGGCAGAGAACTTCAAAGTAAACTCTCTTTCCTTATGCTATAAAGGGGGGAAAACAATAAAATATTTTCATTGATCAGGGAACATCTAAGGAATACAATAAATGCGGGATTTAGAGTAATGAAAGCAAACTGTATCAAGTGTTTTCATTACCTTATCTACGTAGTCATATATATCTGCTACAGTGTACTCAGTGATTCCACTCATAGTGTAGGTTTTTCCACTACTTGTTTGTCCATATGCAAATACACTTGCTGAAGAAATTCATCATTGTAAGCCAAAAAAAAAAGTTAAGAAACACAAATATGAAGTTCAAGTTGAATTTAATGAAAAAAGAAATAATGAACAAGTGAAAAAAAGGAGGTTGTGCTCACAGTTTATGCCACTGACAACCGAAAGAGCGACTTCCTTCGCTCCTTCTCCATAGACTTGCCTTGTCGAGCAACCAGGCCCAAATACTCTATCTAGAGCCAACAAATTAAAGAAACAAGATGAATGGGATGAGTATTTGAAAACATTCCGTGATGCAAAAAGTAGACGTCCATAAATACGCTCCTAAAGACAACAGCAGTGAACACGCAAAACAAATGCATTAATATAAACCAGCAACGTTACACCATTGTTGTAGAAGCGAAAGAGAAAAGGTGAAGGCCAAAACTCAGGAAAGAGTCAGCATTAAGATCTGTATGAATTAAGAAATAGGAACACATAAAAAGAGACAAAACCATATTGCAATTTCCAAAATCACGAGAAGGTTCAAGCAAAACGTTTCTTATACAGCTGAATAGAGTGATTTATACATTGATAGATGACAGCAGATGTGATGAAGATATATCCAACCATGACAGCCTTATTAATCATCTGTGATATCAACAGAAGTGCAGAAGTGCAGATGCAATTTACCAAGAAAATCAAATCAAATCAAACTAAAAATGCGATAATCAATTTCTCACCAAATTTGTATGCTGTTGGGTACATGGACCGCTCCGACACTGAAAGGCTATTCCTATATATGACAGTGTCATCATTGATGCATTCCCAATCTGACACATCATTCTTTGCGATTTCCTTCTCATTCAAAGGCCGCAGCCGAACTGAAACCAAAATTTTCTCCTCACCACCACCACCACCACCACTCAGCCCCTGCATTGGCCCATCCGCGTCAGCCACCCCAATCTCTCCCATTCTCTCTATACAAAACTGAAAATCATACCATATGTAAAGAAGTCAATCTATCACCAATTGTCATATTCATATAGACCACAAATAATCATTCTGTCTCTCTTCTCTCCAGCTCTCACACAACCATTCCCTTCCTTATTCGGTTAATGACATATGCTTTGAATTTGCTTGATAAAACAATTTTGTATGGCTCCCAGATAACATAAGGGCCACCACCAAAACTCAACAGCCACAATCATCTTAAATCTGACAAACTAATCATGGGTCATTGCTAAAATCACCGACATTTCGGGTCAGTTCCTTGCCTGAAGCAAAGAAATCCCATTTCTTTAATCTCCTATGTTTCTCATTTAACAAAGAAAGCATGGTCAAATAAACACATAAGCCAATTCATCATCTATTACATTATTCATTTTGAGTCAGACAAATATTTTCTTATCTAATTAAAATACAAACATATTTGGAGTTTTCTTCTCCGGTCCCCTATTACAGTCTGTCAAAAGCCTCCTCTCATGTTCTATCACACAACATTCTCATTAAAAAACAAAACAAAAAATACCCTTTTAAAATAAAAACAAAATGCATTGGAACAGAGAACTTAGGATTTAACCTTGGAAATTGAGAAAGATAAATTGACTTACAGCTTTCTTTCAAGGAATGTTTTTGAGCTTTCTGAGGATCTTCAATGACTCCATAAATTGTCACTGAACCCTCAGATTGATCCCTGCAACATCAAAAACTCCAAACTTATCAACCAAAACCCACCAAAGATAAAATCTTTGAAAAAGAACTCAAGAATTTAACTCCAAAAAACCAAACTCCTTGCATCAAACAATCTTTTCATTGCTGCATTGGCTTGAAACAATTCAAAACACAACGAAAAAGATCTCAAAATGTTAAACATTCTGTCACCTTGTGAATTTTGAAGGAAATGTAGAGAGAGAGAGAGAGAGAGATCACGAGGACATAAAGATTGTGTCTTTGCTTTATTTTCTCTTTAAGGGCTATATTTGTGGCCTTAAATGCCAGATCTTTGAAGGCAAATGAATGGATTTTTTGAGTGGTGGTTATGGAGTCTAACTGGGGTGGTTAGTTGCTTTCATAAGTCGCTCTGTTGGATTTTATTATTAGCCTTCGATTTAAAACTACCGCGCTAAAAAAAAAGAAAAAAACACACCAAACTTCCAATTAATTTTGATCTGTTAACATGACTAATTCAGACATCTTAGGATGTTTTACCTAATTTGCTTAGTTATTAAGCCTTAATTAGGTGATTAGTTATTGCCTATCACTCCATCTGACAACTCTTCTACTTTTCATATATATATATATATATCTTTCTCTTACAGGTCTGAAATGAAATGGTTTGAATACGTATATTGTTTGATAAGCTTTTACGAGACAAGAAGCTTCTTATTGGCCGGATCTTTCTCACACTTTTTCTTAATTTGAATTCAAATCCCAGATGAGAGGATGAAAACCGCTTAACATACCGTATACCATCCAACAGAGAAACGAAGATAAATCTGTCGCTATATATATCCGATATTCTAACTAATTTCATCTTCTTCTTTTTTTCTTATCTCGAGACCATCACCTTAATATGTTATGTTTTTGTTGAGATAAAAGAGTGTGTAAAAGCTATCCGTTCTCCTTGTTTTCCAAAATTAGGTCAATATTGAAATAGATTATCTACTATATATATATATATATATATATATATATATATATATATATATAAAGAACTTAATTCCACCGTCCTAATGATAAAAAAATAGTACGTCAACGATAAAGCATTGCTTTTGAAAATAGTTAAGACAGATGCTTTTCAGATTGTGTAGTTATGTTGACATGGATAGGCATTTCATGCTTTTAGGTTGTTAGTTCGTTAGTATCAAAGATCAAGTCATTATTTTAAGAATAATTGAGGTAATATCAGGATATAATCATGAGAATGAATCAGTTTTGTGATATAATCTTGTTCGTTTTTTAGATGTTTGGATGTCAATACATCAATGATTAATTTTGAGTTAAAATACATCATGTTTCTTTTCTAATGAAAAGCATTTCAACAAATATGTTTTCATTTGAAACAGGCATGGATCCAAGAGATCAGGGGATGGACCATTCCATTAAGAACTGTATTGAAAGAGTATTAATTTTTCAATTTCCCTTGTTATGAGGTTTGGTTACAAAGAACTCGACCCACAAACATGCTTGCAGTCCTCTAGCTGTATCAGTCAGCATTGAATCTCTTGCGTTCCACAGTGAGACAAAGAAAAAGCTGCAAAAGGAGGAAAGTGGGGACTATTTTGACTAAAAGAAATGAGAGAGCGTAACACCCCATGTGTTGAGAGAGAAGAAAATTGCTTCATATTCGTCCTGTGCTTGCATGTGTCTGGAAAAATGTCCACGAAACAACTTTTGATAAAGAAAAGCAAAATTATAAAAACCAATCTGTGACTGTGGGGCTACTCATATATATATTATTGGCTTTGCTATTCTTTTTTTTCCCCCCAAAAATCTCACCCAATTTTTTTTTTTTTGATAATAGATTGTTATAATTGACTCCATTATTTGTGGGTGTTGTCGAAATTATTTTTCAAAATACTTTTTACTTGAAAATATATTAAAATAATATATAGTTTTTATTTTTTAAAATTTATTTTTAACGTTAGCCCATTAAAATAAAACAATCCAAAATATAAAAAAAAAATAAAAATTAAACTATAAAAATTTCTAACATTTTCAAAAATATAATTACACCATAATATCAACAATTATTATTAGTTCATCATTATTATAGAACTCAACAATTATTTTAATATTATACTTAAATTTTCCCATTTGAAAAAAGAATCCGCTATAACAATTCAGTATTCTCCGTCTACCAAAATAACTAGAAATGTTTGAGAAAAAAAAAAAAGAAGGTAGGCATACAACGTAAACATACAAATTGAACTTCATTTGAAAATGCATGAATTCCATGTGAAGTCTTACATTTTTCCTTTCTTTTTTGGATTTATTGCGAGAGAGGGTGTTGAAATTCAGCCTCTCAATTTTCATTATTATTTTTAATTAATAAGTGCTACTAATTACATAAATAGGGGAAATTTATATATAGAATCTCTTGTGTTTTTTTTTAAAATATAATTTATTATTGCCATTTTGCAAATTGGTGCTATATATCTCCATGCATGATGTTCTTCCCGGCGATTATTATTATTTTTTTTTTATCATAGACCAGCTTGTCTATAATAAGAAAATAAAATAGGTCATGCTCATAAATCATGTGATTATAATTAACTCTTCGTCTCATATGTATGAGCATAAATTAATATCAGTAGAATACGATATAAGGTGTATTTCAAAATCATTTTCTCCCTCGAGCAAGGAACAAGAGGAAGAATATTTAATGTTGCTTTGAATTTTGACTTTACAGACAATCATCATAAAGATCTGTATACTATATGTAGAGTGAGTTCCACATAATTCTATCAATTAATAATAATATTTTTTTATTAATCTAGAGAAAGGTGCCTGGTCTCTAGCTCTCACACCATGTGAAAAGGGTCAAGAAAGGGAGCTTTTAGACGAATTTCTAAAGGAAAAGGAAGGTATAAATCCATGCATACGAGAGAACAGACGGATTAAGCATGGCCTGGAGCACATGAGAGAGACTTTTCCATGATGACTTGTGGTAGCAACTAGCAACCAAACTATCCATCTCGCCATAAATTCCCCTATTCCTTAAAAATTCAAGCACTTAATTCAATATATTGTTCAAGATGATGATTGATATGGTCCTATGCTAGGTGTGTGATCGATCATGCCTCATAATTGAAAATCCAACTAACTTGAACTTTGTGGTAGATATATTTCTGTGTCTAATTTACAGTGTTCATCTGATCAAGGTCCATTATTAATAAAAAAAGATTGAAATGAGTGATCAACAAATAATTTGACGTGACTGACCGACCGAGTATGTAGATAGAAATTAGGGTTATTAGATTTTAATATTATAGTTTTAGACTATAGAGAAATAGTATAGATATGATATTTTTTTTAAAAATTTATAATTTGAGAGAAAATAACACACCAACTATTTTACATATTGGTTTAACCAAAAGAATCCACGACTAAGTGAAAAAAATAATTAAATTAACTAAAAAAATTAAAACTGCAAATATTTTTTAATTGAAATACATATTTGACACGTTCGGTTTTCTCCATGCAATTTATTTTGTCTATTTGATTCATAAATGCATCCACGCTACGTCATAATTGGATCCCTCTCTGAATCATGCACAAATTAAGCAGGTCTCAGTATTTTTGAATCTTTGCTATGTGAATGACATCGCCATCTTACTTGCCCGTCGAGGTGAGTCCAACTCAAGGGGAAGACTGGAAACAAAACAGGTGATTCTTGAGAACATTAGGGCACATACCATATGGGCTGTTTGGCCTCTCTGCTTGGCATGCCTCTGTAGCAGTCTTTAGCTTTCTAGGACCCGCGCATGAATCTATGCCTTGGGACAATTCGATGCATATGTAGCTTCGTTTTCTTTTCTTTTTCTTTTTCAAAGTAGATAGCTATTTGTCATAGATTGTCAAAGTTAGATGAATGTTTACTGTGTTAGGTTTATGATGATGCTTATTAAGTATTAGCCTTAGCTCTATTTTGTATTGCGATTCAATGTTTTGATATTAATATCAAAAATAATTTTTAAAAAACATATTAAAATATTATTTTAATATATTTTTAAATAAAGTTATATTTTGAAATACCATGTTTGATTATTTTTATGGTGCACCGCACAAATAAAAAAGCCTTCATGAAGAGTTATCATGATCAGTAGGGTATACGAGCCCAGAAACAGACATGAAACATGATGCAGATTCGTGGGCAATCAATTTGTTTAATGGAGCCATCTTTAACTGGCAACCACCTGGGAAGTGGAACAGGTAGCCATAGATTTGCACATGCAAAGAAAGTGCCAGGTAAGCAGGCCAGTTTATGTCTGAAAATAACCAAACAAGTACATTAAAAAAAAAGAAAAAAGGTTAGGTAACATGACAAGTATTGCTATGCGCAATTTATTACATTATCAATTGTCCTTAAATATTCTTTCTAAAATATTATATATGAAAGATTAAAAAAAAAAATTCAAATTCAAAGCCTGCATGTACATCAATTATGGTTACACATTATCACCATGTAATCTTCTAATTCTTCTCTACATAAGCATGGTGAATAAAATGCTAGCCAACTCGTTTCCATTTTAAAGGAAGAAGGCCTAGGTTCCATCGGATGATATCCCTTTCACTGCCCACGAAGGGAGGTCCCAAATCAACATGGATTTACGTAGAAATTAAGATACCTATAACTCAGGGCTGGAAATTAGGTTCTTTCTTTCTTTTTTTCAGCCCCATTAGCAGTTGTTTTAAGTGCATTCTACCTTATGAATAAGACGTGTATTTTGCAGGTTTTTGGGCTCGGTGTAGCTTATACACTTTGTAGGCGCATAATTAAGTAACGAAACCTGTACCGGGAGAGACTTTTCTGTGTTAACCTACTCCTGTGCCGAATATTTGTTGCTGAGATGTGATCCCCTCCTTACGTCCACTTGCCTTCCATTGTGTCTATTCCCTCTAGTTCGAGCATGGACACCAACATATATTATAGTTTGCAATTTGTGGATATGTCCTCGAGCTTCGCCCATTTTGTTCCTGCCTAGTGCATGCCATGGTTGTAAAATTTCTTAGCCCACCAATGAATGCAATCTAGTTTGTATCCTCATCCAAAAAGGGAAAAAAAAAAAATCTGTGCTCTTGAAGATTTTATGGCACGGATTCTCTTGTTGTCATGTAGTTATAAGTAGGCTGCCGCACGAAAGAAACAAGTGATGCAATGAAGGAGAGTTCTACAGAGAAGGGAAATATATATATATATATATATATATATATATATATATATATATAAAGAATAAATTTTGATTATAGGAGGGAAGAAGAAAATTTGAGGTTTTGGGTATCTCATCTGGGGCCTTAAATGAATCATCGACGCTTTTTGGTGACAGTCTCTATGTTGGATGTCTGCAAAGGTGATAGTGAACGTACGGAATTGGATTGTTTCAACCTCAGGAAGAGGGAATGGCATGCATGTCCTCATCCAACACCGGCATTATGCTCAGACTATCTATGGATCGTGATGAAGTCCTGAACACTTCACGAATTAATTGGGCTTTCCATGATTGCAATCTTGGACTGGTTTTGTGACTGGACTGACACTGGTGACTTCCACAAAATCAGGCTGAAAAAGATGTGGACAAAGTACCAGAATTCAAACAGAGCATGATTGCATTTTTCAAAATTGTTCGTATTGACCTTGGTTCCCACAACGTAGCTAGTCCCTTGCTGGATGGCGAGTGTATTGATGTTCATCCTTTTATCGAGGGTCTTGCCGTTTGTTTGTTCGATCTCAATTCCAAGATAGAATGGTCCATAGAAGACTTAAAATGTATTGTCCATGGATTGGATGAGGCTATGCGTGGATTGCCTCTTGATGATGACTTCACCATTTCATACACGTCTCTTTTGGATGAGAAAAGCAACACATTTCGCCTGATTTTCACCTTCGCGCGACGTTGAGCACTTCGTGAAAACTCAAACTTCAGGTATTTTTCTCGCCTGTGCACATTCAAGTTGGACTACGACAACTTAGGTACCTGTGACAGTCACTCAAACACCGCAGCCTTCTCCTTCTGCGCTGAAAATGTGAGGTACAGAATCTTCAACCTTGGTCGTCAACCAGTGGGTTAGTCCCACTGTTTATTTGGCTTGGAATGATTAGATTCGGATGTGGGGGTCAATTTTTAAGAGGCAGAATTTGGGAACGTGAACTACAAGATCTCGCTTCTATATATGCTAGGGTGGAAATCGAGTTGCTTATATTGCATGGTACTTTGGCTGAAAATCTCAGTGCTGTCAATGATGTATTATGTTTGTCAAGAGGGTATTTATCTATGGTAGAAAAACTTGTATTATGTTATGCCATTTCAGTTTAATGATTTTCTCCTAACCATTCTGTCATAAGGGTATGTGTTAATCTATAATTCTGTTCTCGTGAGTAAGATCTTGAAGAGCAATTAGCAAAGATAGTGATCATGTTGTTTTCGTTCTTCTTTGTTGATTAAGTATTAACGGAGCCAGCTCTTTCTCAAGAACCATCTTTGGCGTTATGTTGAATTCTGCATCCTATTTTGTTTGCTTGAATTCAATTTGCAAGTCAGGGAAGCATCAAAATTTCTCTCAGTAGGATTCGAACATGGATGAAGTTCTGACCATCTGTCAGAGAAAAAAAAACGAATGGATCTTGTAGGATTCCCAAGAATTTCTTCGATTTCTTCCAGAAGCAGATGATTATTCGAAATATCTTGATGGCTTTATCAGCAGGACTGCTCTGACCCTTTCTTCTTCTTCTTTTGGTGTTATGCAAGCTAATTGTTATGTTTAAATTGGTTTTATTTCCAAGCTCTCTATTCCTAGCCAATATGAGATCCTGTTATTCACTATTTTGAGTTTCTGTTACATGTTATTCAAAACATTTTAAGTACCACAAGAGCTTTGTAATCTGATCTGGTTATTTGAAAACAAATCTGTTCCCTGTCCAAGCTTGGAGATGTGAACTTGCAGTGAAAGCGTCAGCATTGGAAGGTAGCTTAGTTTGCTCTGGCTACAGTTCTTTGTCAATGGACTTTCCAGTGTACTAACTGATCATGTGCTGTCTCTTATTCCATTTTTTATTTAGTTTAGCTGGATCCATGCTCTTAAAACTACTTGTTCTGGTATTACTTAAAGCAGCGTTCAATAATGGGCTCAGATCCTTGTGTTTCTTTGGATATGATTAATTCTATCTGCAGAACTTTGTTAGGATTGTGATTTTGAGAAAGCTTTACTGGTGTGTGACATTCCCAATTTATGGATTGTGGTGGTAAGGCCAAGTTGGCTGGCTCTGTCTATGAAGCAAATAGTTGGGCTTAAACGAAGAGCCTTCCTCCAATTATGTTGCTTCTGAATTGGAATTAGTGGGGTAAGATTGAGAGATTTTAATCCATGAGGGTAAAAGTAGAACATTAGTAAATCTACAAAGGGCAGAAATATAGCTCACCCAACCAAAAAATCTCCAAGATATTTGGCTAGTTCACTATATCAACCATTCAGTAACACTGAAATCGTCTGCTATAAGGAGCTAGCCTCCATTTGAATGAGGAAATCATGCCAAATGTTTGTGGAGTATAGCTACTAGCCTCCAATGTCACCGCCCTTTCCAGTTGCGTGATGGATTTTTTGCACCGAATGTTAAAATGACAAGGTAATTTGGTGAGAGGAAACATCAAAGAAATTTCAAGTTTTTGGAAGCTAGTAGTTTCGGTCCCGACAAGGTTTGAAGGGCTAAAGCATTGTTCCATCCTCAAGTCATCGCTTCATGGAGAAAGAAGCTCCTCAAGAGCACATTTGGCTCTTGATTACCATACCATTTGCCACTCTCTTTTTACCTATCTCTTGCTCACCTTGCGTAAAGAACATCATGTAAGCCAAAGTTAATATTCCAGCTTCCAAAAATGAGAGTCCTGAACGAGGGATCGCCTTGTTTAAAGCCTTATTCAAATTTTCACCCTTTAAACAGCAGAGTAAAAGCCATAGTCACCTCACAAAAATGGATGGTATATTGGTTATCACTGATCAGAAAAAAAAAAAGGGCATCATACGGTATTGTAATTGGTCCCCATATTCATTGAGGTATCAATTTCAATCCCTGCTGCTCCGAAGCCAATAAGATACCCTATGATTTGAAACGAACTGACCCAGTATACATAAAGAGCTTGGCCATTGCTTTCAATAATCACTTCTGTTGGAGGATAGTAATCCCAAAATATCTAGCATGTAACTGGCTTGAATTTTGTTGTAGGAAATCCAAGTTGAGTTCGGAATGACAATTAGCCAGCAAATAGCATACCAGTTGAATAATTTTGTTGAAAGGAAATAAAATACTAATAACCGACATGAGATATTGGTATAATCGAATTCCAAGTTGAGGGATTTAGTCCGTTTGGTACTGCGGCCAACGAGAGCACATAAATCATATTTGCATAAGCAATGACAGTGAATGGCGTTGGCTCAAATTCGCTAGCATACATGTTAAGTTGAGCAACCTCCAAGGTGTTTCCATTTTGTTTAATTGAGTAACTAATATGGATTACAGTTTACGCCATATTTAGTTGTCATGGTGGCTAGATGATCACAGCATGGTGCTGGTCTGAATGTTGATTGGGGAGAATCTGCCAGGAAAGTTCCTCCCCCATCAAGGACAGAACAATCCAGCGTAATTCTGAATTCAAAGTAAATAGATATCTCCACAATGTTGCTTTATAAAAGGAGCTTTGCTGGTTATGTGTTCATGCATACAAAGAGAGTAACGAAGCTTGAGTGAGCAAGTTAAGAGCAATAAAAAACAAAGGCAGAGATGACAATTGAGATTGAGGAAGCAAGCAGCCATGAGGCACTTCCCCTCCTCTCACTGAATCATGTATCATTGTTGTGCAGATCAGTGTGGGCTTCAGCAAGGTTTTATGAGCATGTTTTGGGCTTTGTTCACATCAAACGCCCCTCTTCTTTCAATTTCAACGGAGCTTGGTTAGTTTATTTACTCACTCTACATTTTTAGGCATTAAATATACCTTCACAACTTCGTTTAAAAAGAACTGACTGGCTTGTCTGACTCAATGCAGGTTGTACAATTATGGCATTGGCATACATTTGATTGAGAACCCATCAATTGATGAGTTTGACACCATCGTCGAACCGCGTCCGATTAATCCCAAGGATAATCATATGTCCTTCCAAGTAAGATTCGTGAATTCAAAACTTAAGAACACAAATTGTGCAATCATAATGGTGGTGGTACTAATGATGGTGTTTTGTTTTCAATAGTGTACTGATGTTGGCCTTGTTAAGAGGAAGCTGCAAGAAATGGGAATGAGGTATGTGACAGCAGTGGTGGAAGAAGATGGGATCAAGGTGGATCAGGTGTTCTTTCATGACCCAGATGGGTACATGGTTGAAATCTGCAACTGTGACAACATCCCAATCCTTCCTCTGTCATCCTGCCCATTCAAGCCAAGAACGGGAAGTTTCAAGAAAGCAACACCAAGTAACTGTGGATTCATGGAGAATGTGATGATGGAGAGCTTGAGCATGGATATGATGAACATCTCATTTTGAGTTGCAAAAGGAGTGATCACTGATCACAAGTTCAACTGGTTTTTGTCTGTTCAAAAATATTATTCTTCTGTTGCAAATGTATTTTATTGTAGGTCCTGAATGTTAAAGGGTCTAGTGTCTTGGGTGATGATGAGTGAGTATTTTGGTTATTTGGTACTTAATGTGCAATAATTAAAACTGTGAGATTGAACAAGATGTAATCTGTCTGTGAAAAAACCGAGCCAAGATGTGGCTTTTGCGTTTGGAAGTGCATATATATGTTGTAATCAAAAGTTTTTTCAATGAAAATTCCTGCAATCTGTTCTGTATTGGATTCTGTTTGTAGAGCTAGACAGAGCTCCTATATTAAATTAATATTTTTTTAGATGTTTTTTAATGATTTTAAAATGTTAATATTGAAAATATATATATAAAAAATCCATTAAAGTTTGCACGTAACTCCAGATCACCCCAGTCCAATGTTCACCGTCAAAGCCTAGGAAATCCATTGAAGTTCTTCCTTGACTTCATCACATCCCTAAACTTTTAATTTTTAGGCTACTGAAAATCTAGAAACACCTAACGAACGACGGAATCTACAGAACCTATTAGGTACAAGATTTTGATAGGAGATGTCGTTGCCTTATGAACGGCTAGGTTTCAAAGAAAAACAAAAACTACTTAAAGAGATGGACCCCATGTTGGATATCAAACTGGTGGGCAAGAATAAACACAGAGGCACTATCATCCTCAAAAAAATACCCCACTGCCTGTGAAGTTTGTGGCCACAGAGACTGAAACAAAGTTCGACAAAACATAAACTAGGAAAAAAGAGAAAACCCTCCATTTCTTTAGGTGTGCACTTATTAAAACCACATGTATCATCTCTTGTTAGAACTCCTCAGGCCCCTCTTAATCCCCAGTTTATGTCCCTCTCTTTCTATAACAACCAGCAACTAAAACATTAACGTTTGATAGACAACATAAAAATCAAATATTCCATCATTTTGCACGTAGATTTAGTGAAGCTGTGTCTTGTTGCGATGTTTGATATCTTTATTAAAGGAAACTGTACTTGAATCCTTTTTCTTGTTGCTTGATTTTGGAGAAATGAGAGTGAGAGAAAATTATGCGTACCCTTTGCGACGCCTGTGAGAGTGCTGCTGCTATTGTCTTCTGTGCTGCTGATGAGGCTGCACTTTGCCTTGCCTGCGATGAGAAGGTATACATGCTTGACTTGCTTTTTAACTCTTCTTTATTGTGACTGCAATGGTTTTAATCTTGATATTGAAACATGAAAGTCATTTATCTTTCTAGACTCGTTGTAGGTTTTGGGGGTGTTCTATTTGTTGGGTCAATTGATTATTTTTTGTCTTGCTTTTGGTATTGAGAGCTTCAATTTCACTTAAGACCATTAAAAGAAGTGTGAAAAGATAGGATTTCAAGAAGTGTGATTTATGCCTTGTGATTGTAAGTGCCTACAGATAGGAATTTTTTGATCCTGACACTGTTGTTACTAAGTTAGCTAAGAAAGTGTATAAAGCTTCCCCTAGAGTTGAAATTTGAACTTGACAGTGTTACTTCCCCAACTCATATAGAGGCTTTTGGAATTTGACATTGGTCAAGATTGTTGGTGAACATCTACTATTGAAGCTTTAATCTGTTAATTGGATTGGCAGGTTCATATGTGCAACAAACTTGCTAGCAGGCATGTGCGAGTGGGTCTGGCAAATCCCAGTGACGTTCCACGCTGTGACATATGTGAAAATGCACCTGGTAAGCAGGTTCTTTTTCATTTATTCTCCTCTTCTTGTAGGCTGAATCACTCACTAATTTGGTATTTTGGAGAGGTTTTGAACTTTGTGCTTATGTTCTCTGCTTCCAAACATGCATACATGCAGCTTTCTTTTATTGTGAGACAGATGGAAGTTCCCTTTGCTTGCAATGTGATATGACTGTTCATGTTGGAGGTAAAAGGACACATGGGAGATATCTTTTGTTGAGACAAAGAGTTGAGGTTTGTTATTGGTACCTGTGGAAAATTCCAACAATTCTCTTCCTGCTATGTGAAATTCCTCTAAAATTTGAACTTTTTTGGTTGCTCAATAGTTTCCAGGGGATAAACCTCAGCCTGATGACCTACATTCGCAACCTATGCATCCAGGGGAGACAAGGAAAGGACAGAATCAGCCACTAAAGGCAACAGCAGAAGAGAAGCGACCGAATCGCCAGGTTTCTCCAGCTCCAATGTCACTCTCTAATTCTGATGGACATGACAAAGTGGATAAAAAGATGATTGATTTGAATATGAAGCCTCAACGAACTGATCACGAACAAGCTTCTAATAATCAGGTTACTGTATCTTCTCATCCCTGTGCCTGAATTTCATCCTGTACTCTATATGATATATTAGGGATAAGAGCACATTTTCCATCGAATGGAATGGTTGTTAAGTATTGCTCACGAAATTATCACAATCAGCTTCTTAGCATTCCAACAACAACACAAGACTTCTACCTGAGTTTTCTTAACCTCTCTACAGGAACTGTGACATTATTATGTTAATGGAGTGATCGCAAAGCTGAAAGCACGGTTCCTATGCCCTCAGATAGCTGGACAGGAGCAGGGTTTCTTCTATGCTTCTCTTACGTAGTAGTTAGCATGTCATGTGTCAATATTTCATGTTCTTCTCCCCTGTTTTTCTTTCGACATGGATGATGTGCTTCTAAGGCTTGGGGAATGTGTTTTTACCAATAATGTAGACTACTAGCAGTGGACAGTAGTGGACAGTATCCACATCTTCAATTGCAAAGAAAAGGTATAGAATCAAGTGCAATTGGTTGCTTTGTGGTTGTGTTCGAGATATTTTTCTTCCCATGCATCCCTTATTTCCAAGTGTCTGATATTCGCAGAAGTGGCATTGTAAGAAATTTCTTCGAAGTCTAGAGAATTCGGTATGCTATTTCAGATTACTGCAAGAGCAAGTTTCCAGCTGTTCTTTGTCTTGATTTCGGATGGCGACACGTTGTTTTTGAAAGCAGACTTCTGATCCATATCACAACGTTTCCAACGCAAGTCGATAGAATCGTTATATTTGCATGCATGGGCCATGGATCTAAGCTCGCTGGATTTCAAGACCCAGTGGCATTTCCCATTTTTCTGTGAACGCAACTTGGACACCTCCTGTCTTCTGTGTATGTGTTGAAGAACAATAACCAGTTTATTAATCATGATTTTAATGAAAAGAATTCATTAATCATGGAAAAACCATTTCTTTCTACAGCCCATTTAATATACAAAAAGCTACCATTAACATAATTAAAGCAGGTCTAAAGTTAATAAAGCAAGTCTAATGTTAATAGCCTGATTATAGGTCTAAAGTTAATAAAGCAAGTCTAATGTTAATAGCCTGATTATAAAACCCGGCTCCTGTCATGGATCAACCTAACCCAGGCGGATCCTATTAATCTAAGACCTAAGGTAATAACTTGGGTAAAACCCATTGGCATTTAAAAAAAAATTATCAAAACAATGTTGTTATTTTTTAAAAAATAAAAATTGATTTGACCCGAGGTCATCCAACACAAAATCTTGTTTTTTTAAGCTAATTTCATAACTATGATTAATAATAGAAAAATCAATCAAATTATTTTTTATCTGACTTAGATTATGTTTGATTTTAAATCAATTTAAAAAATGATTCAATCAAGCTTGGATTGAAAAATCAAATATTAATAATTTAATTAACCTGATCAAATCTAAATAAAATTTAACTTGATTAAATCTAGATAAAATTTAGCTAATCAACTCTAAGTATTTTTGCTTTATTATTTTTGTTTATAATAATATTATTTTAATTTTTTTATTCAAAAAGATCTTGTTTCACTTTTCTAACAATATTATTTTGGGTTGTCCTTGAAGATTTATTAATTTATTTTGACTTATTAAATTCATAAGTTAATCGATATGATTTCTAATAAATAAAATAAAATAAAAAGTGCATGTTTAGAGTGGAATAAATGTTGTTTTTTAAAATATTTTTTATTTAGAAATATATTAAAATAATATATAATTTTTATTTTTAAAAAAATTATTTATAATAAAGTTTTTTAAAACATATAAAAATATATATAAAAATGTTTAATTTAAAACTAAAAAAAAATCTATATAATTAGAAACCAATGACAAACACCACCGGTCTTGATGATCATCGACGACTACAAACCAAGCCTTAAATATTCTCCATGTTTCAAAGAAACAACACCAACAACAGGAAGCAATGACGACGATGAAGCTAGTGTTTATTTCTTTGCTGCTCTTGTCAACAGCACCTTATGCCTCTCTCGCTCTTAGAACGCAGCTTCACAGCTTGTCTGAAAGCAGCAACAGCAAGAATTACTTGACCACTCAAGAACTCTGGTTCAATCAGACCCTTGATCACTTTTCTCCATTCGTATTTCCTCTCTCTCTGGTTTTCTTTTGATTTTGGTGTTTCGGCTGAAATAGAAACTGGGCTTCTTGTTTATTGTTAAAAAGTTCCTTTCTTTATTGAATATTTCAAGTTTGATCGCTGTTGCCATATTTTCATAATCTAAGTTTACTTAAGAAAATGTGATAATTGGGTTCTTATAATTGATGAATGTGTAAACTAATTAATAGTCTAGTGATGTTAATACGTGATTAAATGATTCATGGTGTGGAATTGTAAGAATTAGTTGAAGTGATGTTAGTGTGTGATTGATGATTTTGTTCAATTAAAGTTGAAGTTTTGGATAAAATTCTGTGTGGTTTTGAAAATATGAAATGGGTTTTGAACGATTGGCATTGAGTGTTAGGTTTGGTTTGGTATTTGCAGGACCATCATAAGTTTCCGCAAAGATACTACGAGTTTCTTGACTACTTCAGGATTTCTGATGGTCCCATATTTTTGGAAATTTGTGGGGAGTCTTCTTGTAACGGGATAGTCAATGACTACATCAGTGTAAGTTTATAGTAGTTCTTAAGTAGCATTAAAGGATGTTTTGGTTGTTAGTGTTTGATTGTGTTTATAGGCAATTTTTAAAGTTCATTGCAAAATAAATGAAGAAAAAATTATGGGTGTTTGTCGATGTTCTCACCATGATAAGATTTGGTTTGAAAACTCAACTTGTAGTGTTCTTCGTATACTAAGTCATGAAAACTTAAACTAGACCTTGTTACCTTGTATAGGTTTTGGCAAAGAAGTTTGGAGCAGCTGTGGTTGCACTTGAGCATCGTTACTATGGGAGAAGTTTGCCTTTTAAATCAACAACAACAGAGAATTTGAGATTTCTTTCGTCTAAACAGGCGCTATTCGACTTGGCTGTTTTCCGTCAGTATTATCAGGCAAGTTGTCGAGCAATGTCCTCAACATTTTCTTCACATCAAATTTTAGTTATTGGTGAATGAAACCTGTATTGAGTTCAACCGTTTGAGATCCCTCATTTTCCTTTGATAACTGTCAATCCAATGCTAAGAAAAAGTACAGAGTCGTAGTTGTGGAATTTATCTAGTCCTGTGTTTTCCTTAAACTGTGATCAAAATGTAATATGCAATGCTGCATTCTGTTCTAGATATTGATAGCCTTAAGTTATCTTTCAAATTCGCTTTTTAACAATACACAATAGCAAGCATGCAGACAAACCCACATGTAAAAAAAATATAAATATGCATGTGTCTGGATACATGAATCTGGTATTGTCATGTCTATATGAAGTTGTTTGGAAGTATGTCGAAGCAAAAGCCTGAAATGTAGAGAAATAATGCTATTTCTTTCTGATGGAAATTTCCTTGTATATAACAGGGAAACACTTTCCTGTATTTGTAGGTTAAATCTGTCCCAGTAGTTGTCATAATGGCTCTTCATATGCGTTGAAGTTTGAAGTTGGTATTATTATTTTCTGATTCTTTGAGGTGCACAGTGATAGTACTATTCATATGCAGGAATCATTAAACCTGAAGCTCAATAGAACAAGTGTTGAAAATCCTTGGTTTGTTTTTGGTGGTTCATATGCTGGAGCACTCAGTGCATGGTTTCGTCTTAAGTTTCCACATTTAACATGCGGGAGTCTTGCAAGTTCTGCAGTTGTTCTTGCTATTCACAACTTCACCGAATTTGATCAGCAGGTAAACGCAATGTTGATTGTAATACTGTAAACATGTCCTAATCCATGCTTGTGCTTTTAGTTTGATTCTCTGCAGTGTGTGGAGTTTTGGATAATGCTAGGGGTATTTAAATTTTTTACAAAACCTTTTATACTAAGTGATGTGGAATCTGTTACAAGGAAAGGTTTTCAAATCATGGGATGTGAATCTTATCAAATTTATTGATGCAATGATAATTATAAAATGTATTAACTAATGAATCACCAATCATGCACTGCCATATCTTTTAGTAAAACAATCTTGGTAATAAATTAAGTATCTCAAGCATTATCATTGAGTTTTAATTCTTTCTGTTTGGATATGTTTCCTCATTTTGAGAATTTTGTCCTGGTGAGATCTTTGATAAAAGACCTTTCTTGTCCCTGTCAATTTTATTTAGATTGGTGAGTCAGCTGGTGCTGAATGTAAAGCTACACTGCAAGAAACTACTCAACTTGTCGAAGAAAGGCTTGCGTCAAATAAACAAGCAGTGAAGACATTGTTTGATGCAGCTGAGGTTTATTGTATCTATCCATATAATAATTCATTATGTGAAAATCTGGAACAATGAGATGAACTACATAATTTATGAGGCTCTGTTTACATTTATCATTTTGAATGTTCACATTTTACCTGTATTTGCAGCTGGAGATTGATGGTGACTTCCTGTATTTTCTGGCAGATGCAGCTGTTATAGCAGTGTGTGTGATTTCCTTTTTAGTTTTGCTGACTCATACTAATTTCCATATTAATAACATCTACTTTGTGCCAATCCCAACTAGTTTGGATTGGGGCTTGGTGGTGGTTGTTTTTTTTTTATAATGACATCTGCATTGTACTTTCTCAGTTTCAATACGGGAATCCGGATATAGTATGCTCCACTCTTGTTAAAGCAAAGAACAATGGAGATGATTTGGTGGTAAGATCCAGTTGTTTTCTTGAAATCTATCTTCACATATACATGTATAGAGCCATTATTTTAATTGAAATAAAGAATATACGAGTTTAGGATAGAGTAATTGGTACCCTCAGTGGTCAAAGCCTGTTACTCCTTGCTTGTTCGCTGATGACCTTTCTAGTTTTCAGCCATAGCTTTGTTGGATATTTGCTTTTTCTTAGTACATAGAAGTTGAGAACTTTATCAATCTTGGTACCTGGAAATGACAAGACTAAACTTTGAAATGATGATTGCATTTTGTTGTTCAGAAATTCTTTTGATATTATAGGTCCTATTCAGTAACTAAATGGCAAATTAGACCATGCAGTTTGAGTAATTTAATTGACCATGCTATGGCAATGGTGAGACTGATTTGTTTTAAGTCCAGCAGATTGCTCATCACACTTCTTTGTCTATGGAGTTTTAACTATTTGCCATTGATAATTTCCAATCAATTCTACCCAAACACCAAGCATCTCCCTTCATGTAGATTCCAATAACATAACAAAATTATTGGACCATTCTTGTAGGAACTACGATGCTACCCCTGCTGAAAATGTTTTCAAGACTCCCTGTCCATTGGCTGCTGTGGTAAAGGGGTGTGGTGACATTAGACATATCTTGTTATTGTTATGGGGATTGCTTGACTCTAACATCTGGTTACGACAAAGTACTACTGCTAGAAACATAAAATTTATCCTATTGACCAAGCAACAGTAATTCCTTTAACATGCTGCCAAAATGTGAGAAATATCAATTGTCACGCAAATAATTAAAGCTGTAAAATATCATTGCCCCCCCCCCCCCTCCCATTGCAACACTCTCTTTTCTTTTCTTTTTAATCATGGCAACCTAAATTTTGACTAAATTGTTAATGATTCCACAAGTGGCAGCATGCCTAACTCCCATGTATCACTTTGGATGAATTCCTGCTGGCTTAGGCGGTGGGAAATTTTTGTTCATATGCTGCTTCTGTTTTTTGTTACTATAACTATTATAATTATTATAATGTTTTCTACCTTCTATGTTCAGTGTGATAATAATTTATTTCCTTATTTTCTTAGAATGGATAATAATTTAATTCTAATCATGATGCTGTTGAGACCAAATGGTTTAATATGTTTCTAATGGAAGTTTTATATTGACAAAAATAATGCAGGAGGCATATGCAAAATATGTTAAAGAGTATTATCTTGGAACTTTTGGCTCCAGCGTTCAGACATATAATCAGAAGTATTTGAAAGACACTTCTCTTAATAAACATACTGGTGATCGATTGTGGTGGTTCCAAGTTTGCACTGAAGTAGCATATTTTCAAGTGGCACCCGCAAATGATAGTATTCGTTCTTCAAAAGTCGACGCAAGGCATGCTTTAAATTATCTTCCATACACTAATACGTTGTTCCAAGTGTCTTTAGACTCTCCATATGCTTCTTGTGTTGAGTTTATTATGTTTTTTTTCCTGTGTTACCTCACTCTACATGATTGGTGGCCGTATATGTTGCAGATACCATTTGGACCTTTGCAAGAACGTCTTTGGAGAGGGTATCTATCCTGAAGTTGATGCAACGAATATATATTATGGAGGCACCAATATTTCAGGTCCAGAATTCACCTTTATTTTTATTCTTAAAAGCTTAATTTGGATAGAAAATCTATTAATACAGGCATATTTCTATCCATAATTATTTCAAATTTTAAATAAAGATTAAAATGTCTAATTTTCTTTTTCAATATTTTCTTACACTGAATCTCTGCACAAGGATTATTCATCTCTTGGAGATGGAGTGCTTGTTTTCACACAAACACCGAGTATCTAGCCCATAAGTAAAGGTCATATGTACTGGATAGTATGCTAAGTAGAAACTACAGATCATTGATGGGGTTGATTGTCAAGAAAATTGCCATTGACTGTGTTCATAAACTTTGTATCTTGCAGGTTCAAAAATTGTTTTTGCAAATGGGTCTCAAGATCCCTGGCGCCATGCATCGAAACAGACCTCGTCCCCGGATAGTGAGTTTCCAACTGTTTGTTTGAGAATTTGATCTTGGAAAATGGGGGAAAGAGCAATTGCTTTGGTGGGAAATCATTTTTTTCCAAGTGGAACTTTTAGAAATGTCAAAAACTCCTTGAAATAATTTTTAATCAGTTCTTGAGCCATCTGCTAGCGCTTGATAAATTTCTGAGTGGCAATCAGCATCATCCTTCTGCTTGAACCTGATTGTATTTGGATTTCCACCCTTGAGATCCAAAATTTGGTGGATTGTTGTTTTCCTTTTTCAATCATCTTTTCTGGTCTGGAGTGTCTGGATGTCTGGTATTACTGCTCTTTTGGTTTTTAGATTAGTCATTCATACTCAAATTGCTTAGTAACCCTTGTTATGCATAACCACCACTTAATGTTACATGTCAAAGCATCTGGGAAATTTATTTATTTGAATGGCTTTTCTTGCTCACTGAAATGCTTCTTTTAAACTTTTCAGTGCCTTCCTTTTTAATCTCGTGTCACAACTGTGGTCATTGTACTGATATAAGAGGATGTCCACAGACTCCTTTGAGCCTTGAAGGTACGTGTTAGTTTGCACTTGCTATTATCCCAAGCAATTCGGAATTTCTGATAGCTGTTAAAAGCCATCGATATGGACCATAAAAAAATTTAGACAGTTGTCAATAAACTGTACATCCGATAACTTTCCTTCAAATTATGCTGGAATACATATCCTTGGCTCTTCCTATTCGCTGCCAATTGCTTTCTGGTTCAACTTTCTGACACATTCATTTTTTGTAACAGGTAATGCTCGGAACTGCAGCTCCCCTGAAGCAGTTGAAAAGGTTAGGCATCAGATCACAGAAAAGATGGACTTGTGGCTCTCTGAGTGTCGTGCTGGTAGTTGGAGCTCCATGTGATGCTATTTACAGCACAAACACTTGTTTTGTTTTTATTTTTCCAAGTTTTTTTTTCCATATCATTGCGATCGCAAGTAAAAGTTGTAAGAAATAGATTACTGCAAATAAAATTTCAGTAAGTAAATACTTAAAAGTTTGTGTGTAGAATATTGAAAACTTATGTTCAGTAACTGAGCATTAATTTCTCCCAAGTATCTCTGAAACCGACAAGTGAATTACAACGTTGGATGTTTTGTGCCTACAAAATCATGCATGGCTGAGAGTAGAAAAGAGTTCGAATTTTTCAAAACTTTTTTAATTCAATGAACTGCTTACGAGGTCATTGTTCACGGGTTTGCAATCAACCAGTTAACAAACGAGATTACCAAATCCAAAAGCGATTCATGCATTTTTATACCTTCCAATCTCCCCCATGATAAAAATTAAAAATAAACGGGCTTTACATGACGAAGAAAGTTTAAAGGAGCTCTGCTAGAAACTTTGATTGAATTTAATTAATATTCCAGAAAAAAATAAAAACAAAAACAAAAACATGGTTGATTAAGGTTTTATAAATAAAAACAAAAGAATAAATTATATTTCTCGAAGTGAAAAAAACTGAAAAAACATAAATCAAAGAGGCACAAACTTGTTTAGTTGGACAAAAACGAAAGAATTTTTATATTTTTAAAATAGAAAGAATATGAAACATTAATTGTACACGACTTTGACCTGCATAAATTGTCTGCCTGCGCAATCTTACACTAAGAAACAAACCATATATATAGATATATAGTCTGACAAATCGTAAACTAGCAGACACAAAGACACCTACCTGACTTGTTGTTAGAGTTAAGACGCGAAGGACAGGAAGAGAAGACAGCAACAAGAAGAAGAAGAAGAAGAAGAAGAAGAAGAAGTAATGGAAATGATGAAACTGGCTTTGATGTCCACGTTTCTCTTTTTCCTGCTTTTCTCAACAACGTCTTATGCCTATCTCGCACATCGTACGTTGCTTTACAGCTTCTCTAAAAGCAGCACCAACAGCAACCGCTCCTTGACCACTAAGGAACTCTGGTTTAATCAGACGCTTGATCACTACTCTCCATTTGTATCTTTCTCTCCCCCTCTCTTGTTTTCTTTTAATTTTGATGTTTTTCTTGAAATCAAAATATGGATTCCTGTTTAGAATTTAAAGCTTTTTTCTCCTTAAAAATGGGTTGTTTTAAAGTTTGTTTCTTGAATAAATCCTTGAAGTTTACTGAAGAAAATTGGGTTCTTGTAATTTTTATAAAATGTATATGCTAATTGATTGGTTGGTGATGTTAAAGTGCAGTTAAATGGTTCATTTAGTGTGGAATTCTAAGAATTAGTTGAAAATTGAAATGATGTTAATATGTGATTGAGTGATTCTCTTAAAGCTTAGGTTTTGAATAAAATTCAATGGTTTTAAAGAAATGTGAAATTGGTTTTGAAGGATTGGCATTGAGTGTAAGGTTTGTTTTGGTATTTGCAGGATCACCATAAGTTTCAACAACGGTATTATGAGTTTCTTGACTACTTCAGAGTGCCTGATGGACCCATCTTTTTGAAAATTTGTGGGGAATCTTCATGCGATGGGATAGCCAATGACTATATCGGCGTAAGTCTTTGGTAGTTTTTGAGTGGTATTAAGGGTCTTCTGGTTGTTAGTACTAGAGTCAATTTTTAACAAAGTGCATTGCCTATTGAATGGGGAGCAAATTACGGTTTTTGTCGACGTCTTATCACTGTAAGAGTGCATTGATGATTTACAACCCGGCAGTGTACTAGGTGTGCTCGATTGATGATAAATTAAATTAGACCTTGTTGTTTTATATAGGTTTTGGCGAAGAAGTTTGGAGCAGCTGTGGTCTCACTTGAGCATCGTTACTATGGAAAAAGTTCACCCTTCAAATCAACAACAACAGAGAATTTGAGATATCTTTCATCTAAACAGGCACTCTTTGACTTGGCTGTTTTTCGTCAGTATTATCAGGCAAGTTGTTGTGCAATTTCCTGAAATTTTTCTTTTTCACATCAAGATTATTTGAAGGTAGAGGCGTTCTGTATTGAATCTGACCATGTGCTATATGTCATTGTCCTTCAAATATAATCTATCCACTCCAATGAAGAAGTTCAGAGTTGTGGTTTTGGAATTATTCTAGCCCTGCATTTTCATTTTGCTCAATCAAAATGTAATTTCAATTCTCCATTTTTTTTTCTAGACCTTGATTGGCTTCAGCTATCTTTCTACTTCATTGTGTAACAATGTACAAGAATGTGCTTGAAGATAGGAATGAATCCAGAATGTGGCATTTGTTGGGGGGGGGGACCACTGACCCCCATTAAATTTGTTGCTGCTTGCGGACAAACTCATGTGTTAAAATATAAGTATGCATGTGCAGGGATACTTGAATGTAGTATGGTTGTGCAAAAGCATGCCTAAGAAAAAGACTCAGATGTAGAGAGACATTGTTATTTATCTGGAATGTTAATTAATTCCCATATGCGTAACAGGGAAACTTAGCCTTGTCTACAGGTTTAAATTTGTCCCAGAAGGTGTCATAATGGCCTTTCATATGCATTAAAGTTGATGTTAATATTTTCCTATTCTTTTGAGGTGCATGTGATAATTCTTTTCTTTTTGCACCCAACTCTTATTTTTTTGTATGCTTTCTAATGCAGGAATCCCTAAACCTGAAGCTCAATAGAACAGGCGTTGAAAATCCTTGGTTTGTTTTTGGTGTTTCATACTCTGGAGCTCTTAGTGCATGGTTTCGTCTTAAGTTTCCACATTTAACATGTGGGAGTCTTGCAAGTTCTGCAGTTGTTCTTGCTGTTTATAACTACACTGAATTTGATCAGCAGGTAAACACAATATTTATTATACATCCTGTAACCATGTCCTGATGCATGTTTGTGTGTTTATTTTGATTGTCTTCCATACATTGATTTTTAATACTTTGTTTTTTGGATATGCTTCTTCCACATCATGAAATTTTTGTCATGATGAAAGACCTTTCTGTCCCTTGCCATTTTATTTAGATTGGAGAGTCTGCCGGGGCTGAATGTAAAGCTGCACTACAAGAAACTACTCAACTTGTAGAAGAAAGGCTTGCATCTAATAAAAAAGCAGTGAAGACCTTGTTTGATGCAGCTGAGGTTTGTTTTATCAATCCTTTAATAATACACAAAATAATGAGATGAAATTCACACTTCATGAGACTTTCTTTACACTGATCATCTATGTTCACATTTTACGTTTTACGTGTATTTGCAGCTTGAGATTGATGGTGACTTCCTGTATTTTCTGGCAGATGCAGCTGCTACAGCGGTGTGTGTGATTTTCTTTTTATTTTTGTTGCCTAGTATGAGGTCTTCATATTAATGATATTCACCGCCCTACCATTTCAGTTTCAATACGGAAATCCGGATAAACTATGTTCCCCTCTTGTTCAAGCAAAGAAGGATGGAGAAGATCTGGTGGTAAGCTCCAGTTTATTTTCATCTATCTCCATGGTCAAAGCCTGTTACTCCTTGCTTATTCACTAATGATCCATCTAATTCTTGATCCTGGCTTTCTTGGATGTTGCCTTTTCTTTTTTTGTGGACGTCATCATGTCGAGAACTTTATCAATTTCGGTGTTGGCAAGTTCAAACTATGAGATGTGATGATTGCATTTTGTTGTTTAGAAATTCTTTTGATAACGTTGATTGTACATGGCATCCTATTCAGTGACTAAATGATGAATTAAGCTATCCAGTTTGAGCAGTAGTTGGCCATGCTGCAGCTTTGGCGAGTCTGATGGATTCCAAGTTCAGTAGATTGATCATCATGCTTCATCGTATATGCTGTATAAAAAGGTTACCCATGATAATCTCCAATCAGTTCTACCTGGACATCAAGTATTTCCCATCATGTAGATTCCAATGCCTGAAATAGAATTGTTGCGTTAACAATCCCCTAGGAAGTTCATCTACTAAAAATGTTTTCAAGACTGCCCTTGTGCATTGGCTACAGTGGTAAAGGGGTGTGGTGGCTTTAGGATTGGTTAATATATGTGATTATTCGTTTCCTTTTATAATGATTCTACCTTTTCTGTTCAACATAATGTATTGGTGATGATTAAATTTATTGGCGAATCATGAAGCCATCTCTCCTTAGTCTCTGGTTGTTTAATATGCTTTTAATGGAACTTCAAAATGCAAACACAGGAGGCATATGCAAAATATGTTAAAGAAGATTACGTTGGAAGTTTTGGTGTCAGCGTTCAAACATATGATCAAAGGCATTTGAAAGACACTACTCTTAATGAGAATACTGGTGATCGGTTGTGGTGGTTCCAAGTTTGTACAGAAGTAGCATATTTTCAAGTGGCACCTGCAAATGATAGTATTCGCTCCTCACAAGTTGACACAAGGTATGTTTTTATTTGTATGCATTAATATGATTAGTGTGTGTGTTTAGACTCTCTGTTCACTTGTTATGTTGTTTGGTTTATGATGCTCCTTTTGTGCACAATCTCACTCTGCATAATTGTTTGTCATATATGTTGCAGATATCATTTAGATCTTTGTAAGAAGGTCTTTGGAGAAGGCATCTATCCTGAGGTTGACAAAACTAATATATATTATGGGGGCACAAATATCGCAGGTCTGGGCATTGACCTCTCTTTTCTTGAATATCTTTAATTCTTATCTCTGTACGATGATCATTTCTCTGGGAGATGGAGGTGCTTGTTTTGCACTTGATCTCTGAGTAGACCCAGAAGCAAGGCCACGTGTACTAAATAAAAAAGCAAGTTCTGAAGAGATAGGCGTTTGATTTCTGAAATGATTACTTCCATTCAGGGATGGATTTAGCCCCCCAACACACTCACACACACACAAAAGAAAGAAAAGTAACACACTGAAACAAAAAGCCTTAAATGCACTCCTGAAAAAGCTTGCCTATTAAATTGTTTTTTCATAGCTTTTGTATCTTGCAGGTTCAAAGATCGTTTTTACAAATGGGTCTCAAGATCCCTGGCGCCATGCATCAAAGCAGATTTCATCTCCAGATAGTAAGTTTCCAACTACTCAATCTCTTTTGCGTGGTTTATTTTTCATCATCTTTCCAAGTCTGGTGTGTCTGAATGCTTGGTGCTAGTATTACTGCTACTAGGCATATGTTCATAAATGGCTTAATGACTCAATACGCAGAACTACAATGCAAACATTTCGTGTAATATATTTTGGGAAATATATTCATAATCATATGCTTACTTGTTCACTGAAATGCTTCTTTTAACATTCCAGTGCCCTCCTTTGTGATGTCTTGTCATAATTGTGGTCATGGAACTGATATGCGAGGATGTCCACAATCTCCCTTCAACATTGAAGGTATGTTCTAGTCTGTGCTGCCTATTATCGTATAAGATTATGGCACTGTATATTACTCTAGTTTCATTATCATCTCAAGCAATTCAGATAGTCTTAGAAGCCATTAATACGGACCTTAACAAAATTTGGACTGCTGTTCAACAATAAAATGTATATCTGACAGCATTTTTAATAGCATTCCTTCAAATTATGCTGGAAATCATATCCTTGTTCCTTGTACTGTTTGCTGGGAATTGCTTGCTGCTTATCAACTGACATTGTTATTTTCAATTACAGGTAATGCTCGGAATTGTGGTTCCCCTGATGCAGTTGAAAAAGTAAGGCATCAGATCATAGAAAAGATGGACTTGTGGCTCTCTGAGTGCCATGCTAGCGGTAGGAGTTCCATGTGATGCTATTTATAGCAGAGACGCATATATTTATACCACGGCTGATTAACTAACCTTTATCTCATGTATTGCCTTCTTAACAGATGTTTAGTTCCTCATCTATGAAATGTATTGCCCGCATGATTGTGATCTTGTCTTCCCTGGAACCCAAGTGTGTAGCAAATGGCAGTTATGATCAAACTTGTTTTATTTATTCTCCAAATGTTACTTTCTCCTTAAATGCAACAGCCAACTATAATGAAGAGCAGGAGGAATTAAAACTGTTAACATCTTCAACCTCTCCTGATGTCAATCTTTTGTACTGTCGCTCTGTTTCTGGTCTCTAGCTTTTCCTGCAGTTTTGCTGCTCTAATTAGAGCTGATTGTGGGGCTATTTGGGAGTGTGGTAACGGTTATTTTTCAAAGTATTTTTTCTCGGAAATACATTAAAATAATATTTTTTTTATTTTTTAAAAATTTATTTTTGATATCAGCATATCAAAACAATCTACAAACATTAAAAAAAAAAAATCAAATTCCGATGAGATCAAAAACAGTTTGAAACTCAATTTCAAACATCCTTTTTCTTGCTGGCCTTTTTGCTGTCTTTTGGTTCTCCTTGGTTTGTGTCTCGCAGCTATTTTTGGCTAATCCTCCTAGTTTCCTATGTTGCTTCTGTTGTCTCTGACCCTCAAGAGTGCGTTTCTGCTGGTGAAGCCTTTCTACATTGTTGCTGCAGTTGGTTTTGGATTGTTGTCTGGTTAGTTAGATAGCGTGTTTAGCATTTCAATAACGATATTGCTGCAGAGTTTTGTTGGTTTGTTTCCTGATATTGCTGTTGTTCGCGGTGGCGGGGGCTTGGCAGCTGAAGGGCGTTTTCTCCGCCAAGTCTTTTTTCCCTTGTTGGTTCTGGTCTCTCCTCTCCTCCCTGGCTGGCGCATTTTGCCTCTTGGAGGATTTTTTCGATGATACTGTCTCTCGGCTTACAAAAAAAAAAACAGAAGATTCTTCAATCTTTCACTACTCCCTAGATTGAAACCAAAATTAGGCAAGTACGATGTAAAACTGGTGAAAACACAACAGTGTTGATGTTGTAAATTGAAAGGAAAGAAAAGGAAGAAAAAAGAGGACCAGTAATGGTTAATGTTTTCTTGGACACCAGTGACTTCTGTTGAAACTTCATTGCTCCTTCATAATACGTTTCTTTGCCCAACATTTGTCAACATGATGTGTTCTTTGGATGCCACTCTCAAAAATCTCTTGAAGCCCCCGTGTGTTTACTTCCCTCTGGAGGAATATGGAGTTCATTGAATCCCATTGAGCCTTTATTTTTAAGTTCTTACAAAGTTTTAGGTCTCTACGTTGATTTGCATTTTCAGGTTTCGTTAGCCGTGTTGTTGGCGTGGATAACTCAATTGGCATGTTATAATTCCCGTCCTCTGAATCTGCAAGGCTTAGGTTTGAGTCTCTTGTAAACCAAAAAAACATTCCATCGGCAGAAAACTCTGCAGCAATAGCATAAAAAGGCTGCTATCCAGATTTATTGGTTTTGGATCCAGTTTTTTTACAAAACTGGATCTTGTGTGCCTAATGTTCACCTTTACCATACCTAAGTTTAATGATCCAGATTTAAGAGATCAGAACTCTCAGTCTAGCAATCCATCGGCATTCAGACTCCACATTACAAAGATTAAATTTTGTTTTTAAGCATATAATGCCTCCACGAATTCTCCATATCATGAATTACAAGTCACTTGAAGTACGAGTTATGAACAAAAAAAGGCTCCTCCAAGGATAAGATAGAGAAGGGGTTTGTCATCACCGTGTCTACTTTAGAATTGGTTCCAACAATTTAATAGGAATAGTTTTTGACATACATTCCTTTCTTGGCTTCATCAGACTCTCCTTCGCCTGTGTATTTGCCAAGCTGAGCAATAGAGTTGGCCTTTGCTCTAACAAGCAGAGCATCTTGAGCTGCCTTCACATTCTCCGGTCTGCCTCCCCATGTCTTGAGGCAAGTGTTTTGAAGAGCTCTTGCATATGAGAATGATACATGCCATGGGTTGGGAGCTTGGTTCATTGCATTCAAGTTCAAGGTAGCCTCCACTTCAGATTGCCCACCGGACAAAAACTGACAACAAGAACAATTCAACAATTTAGCAACTAAATCAGTGGCTAGTGTGTGTGTGTGAATGTTTATGTCTGTGCATGTTTGAGATAGTTTTCAGTCACATACCATGATTCCAGGAACAGCTGGTGGGACTCTTCGTTGGAGAAGCTTGAGAGTGTATTCAGCAACCTGCTCTGGTGTGGCCTTGTCCTTGCACTCTGCACCAGGAGTGACCATGCTGGGTTTGAGGAGGATACCTTCGAACATGACATTGTTCTCGGCAAGGTAGAAGAACACCTCAGCCCAAACTTTCTGAGCCACTTCGAAATTTCTGTCAATCCCATGTTCACCATCAAGCAAAATCTCAGGTTCCACAATAGGGACCAACCCATTGTCCTGCAAAAAAAAAGGACCAACTTAATCGCATAAACACCACCAAAAAACCAGATGATGATCATGTCAATAATATATCTGATATTGTTATTACCTGAGAAATGGCAGCATAGCGAGCTAGCCCCCGGGCAGCTTCCTTCACGGCAAGCGCGGATGGACCATTGGGAATGCTCACCACAGTGCGCCTGTTATATAATATTAGAACTTTCTAATTCAGCAGTGATTGTGGTTAAAGCAATCATGATGTTACAGAAATGAAAGAGTTCAACAGAACTTGATAGATGAAACCAGGATGCATACCATTTGGCAAAACGAGCACCTTGTTGGTAGTAAGCAGCAGATCGAGAGGCAAGGCCATCAAGACCTTGGCACCATGACTCGTCGTCAGAGCCAGCTAAAGGAACCAAACCCTGTAGTTTCCAGCTCTCAATTGTTACCGAAATCATAATTTTTTACTCTCTAGACAGAAACCATTGAAAAGGAGTGGATCTCACCTTGTCAACCTTGATACCAGGAACAATATTTTGCTCAACAAGCACATCAACTATTTTCCTGCCATCAGTGGTTGATTGGTAGAGAGTCTCCTCAAAGAGAATAGCACCTGAAATGCACTCGCCAAGGCCAGGAACAGTAACAAGCAGTGTCCTATATGCCTGGCGATTAGCCTCAGTGTTCTCAAGACCGATTGAGGCTAGACGCTTTCCGCAAGTGGCATTAGACTCATCCATGGCCAATATTCCACGGCCAGGAGAGGCAACAGTTTTCTGCACATAATTCAACAATCTCATAATCATGTAAAAGCCCATTTCCTGAATTCTGATTTATTGTTTTTGACAAAAGCTGAAATCTAAAGCTTAGTTTTCCTGTCAGGACTGAAAATATGACTCATCTCTAGTTACATTCATAAATAAAATTTTATAAGCTTATAAATCTGTTAACTAGAAAGCCTAAAGTAAACTTCTTAAGAGTTGTGCAGTGTGCTTTCCTCTCAGCTTTTAAATATGTAAGGTAATGGAAGCTGCAAGACTATAATGGATGGTGTGTTAACACATACCGCAGTCTTGACAAGCTCATCAGCATATGAGCCAGCACGAACTGAGAGTGCAGAGGGTGCAACTGAGTGGCATCTAACCAAAGAGACTGATGGTTGGCGAATGGTCTGACCCTTGACCCATTCTGACTTGTCTAGAACTGGGGAAATCTTGAGGAGAGAAGCGGAGGCCATTTTCTATCAAGGTTGAAAGAACGAAGTTCTAATGTACTCTCCTCCTCTCTTTCCCTCAAGCTCCCCAGTGCTCTATTTAACACAAACAACTTGGTCTACTTCATAGTATTTATAGTTCTACTCTGGTATCCCATTTGAGGTTGTAATGCAATGGCCAATCAGTGGCTGCCAAGTCGGGTGATAATAGTTCTATTTGTCTACATGTTTATGTGGCTGATGTGGGACGTCTTCGTTCTTGTGGTACAACATCGGTCTGCAAAATCAACGGTTTTGTCTTCTCAAATTTGTAAAAGCAGAATAATTTGAATCCCTAATAAGCCATAAGGAAAATTAGGATCTTTCGAGGATTGATTGATGACTTCAAGGTTAGTGAAGTATGAAACGATTGCTTCTTGCTTTTGGCCATTCTGCTAGCTAGCGAGTCTCCTAGTCCTAAAAGGCAAGATTTACAGTACATGGCTTTTAACGCTACAAATTGTGTTGAGATCACTCACACTGACAAAAATACAGGAAAAATATGATATGCCGCAGCACGTATTGATACAAAATCTTTATAGCAAAGGTGGTTAAGAGTTCGTAAGTCTTACAGGTTAATCATAATCCTGCAATCTGCACACAAATATTTTCGCCTACAGAAAAAATCATTTACAGATCGGTTGTAACCATGCGTGCAAATGCCAAGTTGCAGATATTCGCAAGATGGACCACTGAAGCCATGAAAACTGCTGCTACGAGTCAAATCTCTACCATCTAATCAGTCTATGAGAAAACAAGTGACTGGTTTAGATTCTTCCCAGAAAAGCAAATGTATCGCCACTCCTTTGAGTCCACAGAGCAAAGAGCAAATCAAATAACAAGACATGGCAGGAGCCTGTCAAGAGACCAACAATGGTCCACAAAGATCCTCGTGATCAGGGCTACAAAAACGAAATTAGACCACCCTCAACCACCAATTGCAGGAGCACCTTACAGCTTTAAGTGAACAAGTCGACAAAAACTCTTACATCGGTAAAAAAAATCTAAGCCCCCAACACGAATTTTCCACAGGCATGCTTAGGGGAGAAAGATTCCTCATATTCCACAACGATTCTATAACAAATGCAGAGAAAGAACACGAAATGTAATACTTGTCCATATGATGGATACACCTCCATTTACATTGATAGCAAAACAACAGAACAGTCATACACACCTTCTCTTCCTATTTTGGGAGGCTCATTGAAAAAAACTAACACTCACTACGAGCATCATTGCTATGGTTAGAAAGACGATCTGGCTTAAAGCAAAAATGCACAATTGATGACCCACTTATCAATAACACCCATTCCAACAAAATTGCAGCCTTGTATTGGGAGCTTTTACTATAGAATCTGGCACTACTTCAAGTAAGTAGATGAAACCCAAAGTAACACATAAGTTATCAATGATGTAATCACTTCAAAACTCCTTGGTCCTTTAACCAATGGCAACGGTGGAATCACAGATACCATCAAGAAGGTTCCCAACAGCCATGCGAAAATAAAAGATCCAACCCTGCACCACAGCAGTGAATGATCCATGACATAGTTACTTTTTGAGGAATTCAGGTTTGAACAGTAGAGAAGATCAACAATGAATTAAGACAAGAGAATAAGGGTACTTTGGTGTTCTGAAACTATTGAGCAGAATTCTGGACAAACTCATGATTGAAAAATAATTAGAAATGAAATTTTGTTTTAATTAGTACACCAGCTTTGGCGTCAATGAAAAAGATGGGTTTGTTTCGAAAATTTCCCTAGAATAAGAATGGTAAAAAAAAACTACCTTAAAAAAAAAGACAAGTATCCAACAGATGAGTGAGCGCAGATTTAACAAGGAGAAGAAAAGAAATGAAAGACATTGTCCACGTACCCGTAAAGAAAAGCCCACAATTTGCTTTTCAGCCGATCATGTAAAAAATATATGGTAGCGATCAAGGAAATGGCTACCTGAAGGGTTGGACCTTCTTCAGTTGGAAAGAGAAAAGTCAGAGCACCCAGTACTAAAAATGCAATTGTTGATTTAATAATAACATTTGTTGATGGAGTCTGGAACCTGCTTATGACAAACTGCATAAAACGAGACTGCTTCATTTCCCTAGCTTTTTTCTTGAAGTCTATTTTTGGGTTCTTCCTATCGTAAAACTTCTGCATGATTATTTTGTCATGAGCTGATTCAATCGCATCCACACTTGGTTTGTGCCCACCATATTGATTAATAAGGAATCTCCTTGCAGCTTGAATTTCATCTTCAGAAGCCTCCCTGCTTATTCCAAGTCGTTTGTATGGATCCCTTACATGGATTCTTGGGAAAACAACTGAACTTGCAGAGATGGTTGTAAACAAAGATTTAGGGAGTGAATGGTGCTAAATTCTTACAATTTCTAATGAACCACATCAATTAACTTAGGGCACAGAAATCAAACAGACTAGTAACCAAAACAGAAAAGGAGTGGAAACTTCAACAAGCCTTTATTGACCCACAAAACAAGCATGAGCACGAACTAACTAGTATCTATGAATGAATAGCACATCCATTTCTTACTTTCTGGAAGTGCAAGCAAGCATAATATCTCAAACAGTCATTTTGTTTTCATACACTTTCTAGCATTTGGTATAAGATAAGTTAACAATGTGAAAGAACACTCCAGGCATGGTTATTCACGACTCAAATAAGCCATGCAATGCAAGACATTGGCTCCACTTAGCTAAAACCAAACTGTTCATCGCAGGTGCAAACTCATATTGTCTCCAGACATCTGGAATGTTCTGAAGTTTTTCCCTGTAAGTATTCTTTGTGCCTGTTTCCAGAGATAACATGATTTCATAAGGATGGACTAAGCAAATGCCTCCACCAGTTAGTGTGTTAAGCAAATTGTGATTTTCTAACTCATTCTAACAAAATTGCTGAACACAAAATCAGCTAAGATATCACTCTATTCTGTCGGAAAGACAAACATCGAGCTTTTCACCAAATCCATTGTCTCTTTAAGACATAAGTTAGGATGACCATCATAAATGTTAACATGACCCATCTTCAGACAAGAAGGTTCTCCAGTTAACAAGCACTCACCATGAAAACCCTTTGATCTAACAACCAGCAGTTAAATTTAAGTCCAAAAGCCAACGTACAGATTATAAAAGTTCAAATGATCAAGAAAGAAAATATTACCTGATCGATCATTGGTCATATCACCACCATAGGAAGCATCCATTGCACATTTAACCAAGTAAGTTTCCTTTACATTACATCTCTGTACAGAACCAGCCAAATAACTTCTGCGCAATTGAAACAAGCAGGGAAAAAAAAACAAGTATCAGAGTGTACAAAATCTTCTGAATGAAGTATAATGCTTGATAATAACCCATAGATACCTTTTGGGACCAAGCAATTTAACATTGTCTATAGGTTTCTCAGCATTCAGAAACGCTGAATCTCGTCTAGACGGAGTCCTCGGGCCATGTAATGGTATCCATAGACAGCATGGATTACCGGTGAGTCCAGACACAAACATCTTTACACTGCCACGCCAAGCTCACAATAAATGAACCACCATATCAAATATGACACCACCAGTCACCACTCACCAAAGTCATCTTTTTTCATCTCATTTTTTGTTTCTGGGTCACCAATTTGAATCAAGATAAAGCACTTCTCATGATTTTTATAACAAAAACCTCGCAAAGACCCACAATTATCCCATATAAAAATCAAACTATCTTATGACTACACATAATTTAATTCTTTATAAAAAAAGATAAAAACCCATTTCCATTTCTACTTTTTTGGGTATAAAGCAAACAAATAAATAGCATTACATTAACTAAGACTAACAAAAAGCAAAACAAAGAAAGGAGAAAAGGCTTTAATTGCAGTTATGCTCACAATCTTTGCTTGGAAAAGCAAAATCCTTGACTTTGAAAGATTGAGGATAAGGTTAAGGTTAAGTTACCTGAATTCGGGATTAGAGAGGAGTGAAAAATTTAATCTTGTATCGTCTGAGCTGCCGCTGCAACGGATACGGAGAGAAGCGAGGGGAGAGAAGCGAGAAGAAGATAGGTCCTAAAACCCTGCTCAATTGGAGTGAGTTAAAAAGAAGTTAATAATTAGCGTGTGATACTGTGATTAGCCTTTTTAGCATCTTCTCACTTGGAGAGGTTTTAATTCAACGATGTCGTTTTCGTATTGCTTACGTATGATATTGGAAAAGTTAAAAATTCCGTTGCCGGGACTTGAACCCGGGTCGCTCGGGTGAGAGCCGAGTATCCTAACCAACTAGACTACAACGGATTTGTTGGTAATCTCTGAATATATTGTTTTATAAAGGTTTTTGTTTGATTAAGGTGACGTTCCCAGCTGTGATGCCCTGGGTATGCAGTACAATTACAGGTCCTTTCCAGAGTTTTCCACTCGAAGCTGTTGTGGGCTTGTGGCCCATTAACCCATCGTTCCGGCCGAAGCTGCTTCATACGAGGTTCACCATTTGGCTTATGCTGGTGCCACTGCATTCGAAACGAAAGGCACAAAAAATAGATTTGCTTCGTGTAGCGAAGGTATGATTATTTTTATATTTTAAAAGTATTTTAAAAATAATTTTAAAATTTTTAATTAATATTTTTAAATTATTTTGATGTGTTGATATTAAAAATAATTTTTAAAAATTAAAAAAATATTATTTTTAAATAAAAAAATATTTTAAAAAATAATTCAATCACACCTGTAAAGCTTTACTCTTCTAAGGACAGTTCCAGTTTCCAGACATGAGGGTGTTCGAAATTAGAAACTTCAGGGTTCAGACAGCACCTTTCTTTTTTACAATGACGACTTTTTCATGCTTTTCACCATATGTCATCCCTCTACTCTCTGAACATTCGAATAAAATCTGTTGTTGCCTATGCCCATCCAAAGAATTCTCATCGTTCAGTTTTGTAATTCTGTTCTTTCTCGTTGTAACAAAACAATTTCCCTGAACTTCTTTTCCTTCATTTTCTTTGCTATTGCTCCTTCCATGTGTTGATTGACACATTGAAGGAGCTCCGGCACCTTGAACGAACTTCGCATTGCCTGCAGGTGATACAAGATCAACTTCTGTTCGAGCCTTAGCTTCCAAGTTTGTGAAATCCTTCCTGCGGTTCAACCTTGTTGGAGTTTGATTGCTTGATTTCAAATTACTCTCGACTGACACAAAACCAGCTTCTTGTGCTGGATTTTGCATCTGTTTACATGGACGCACTTCAAAATTCGAGCTTGGTTTCTCAACATCTTTGGTTGGAATAATAGCATGGCTCGGAAATATGATTCAATATCTTCCATGCCATGCTACCCTTTTCCATGCAAACTAACCATATCATTTTTTAAATAAAAAAACAACCATTTTATCAATAACAAACCATATTATTTTTTAATATATTTCTCAGTATTTTTAAATTATTTTAATAGGTAGATGTTAAAAATAAATTTAAAAAAAATAAATACTTTTTAAATATATTTAAAAAAAAACACTTTAAAATCAACCATTTTATAAATAACAAACCAACCATACCTCACATGGGTGCTCAAATGATTGCTTTCCCTACAGTTGAATTAATACGGTGCCATGCTTTTCAATGTGCTTATGTAGGATACCCATTAGGACCATAATTTACGAGGAACATACTTTTGTCATCTTCCACCACGCCCTCTGCCCAAGACATACCATTTCCCTTGTCCTTTCCCAGACCACATTTGCAGCAAGCTAGTCCACCCCTACAAATAGAAGGTGAGATTAAAAAAAAGGACCACGCTAGCATCCTGTCTGCCCAATTGCACCATTCTCTATTCATTCGTTCATTTATATGTTTTAAAAGTATTTTAAAAAAAAATTAAAAATATTTTATTTTTTTATTAACTTCAAATTAATATTTTTTTATTTTTTTAATTATTTTGATGTGCTGATGTCAAAAATAATTTTTAAAAAATAAAAAATTCATCATTGACATATATTTTGGCACGAAAAATTATTTAAAAAGCAACCACAATCATGTTACTGCATAAATAAACGAATTCTTATTAATGTATGTTTAGTATTGCGAGTTAGTGTGATTTTTAAAAATATTTTTCACTTACAAATCTATTAACATGATTTGTTTTATAATTTTAAAAATTTTAATATTAATATATTAAAACATAATGCGATGCGAGGCTAAGAAAAAACCCTAATGTCTCAAGGTAAACTAATTAAGGCATAAAATTGGGAAAAAGAAAAACCTGATAATGCTAAATTTATGGTTTTCACACCCATCAGCAAAAGGGGGACCTCGAAAAACGTGCCTGAAGTTGCTCACAAAAGTGTGTTGAATCCAATCCAATCCCAGCTCCAGTTGTTTACTTTAGGCCACTTTGATTACCAAAAACAAAACATATTTACCTGGAGGCTTTTAGGCTTGTCGTGAGCATATGTTAATAGTGACAATCGTCTCAGTTTATGATAAAATATTACCACTACAGGGCAGACTTGTAGACTCAATTTTTATCGCTTAAAGAAATCAAGACACCAAAAATAATAGGAGGGGGGGGGAAGCCAAGGAATATCTGGCACAGCTTACCAGCTTTTTGTGTTATTTTCAATCTTGCAATCTCTCTGGCTTTGCAAAAACCTGAGTTAAATGGAAACCAAGTACAAACACAAAGTCATGTGATGAGGAAAAGCTGTGGAGCAGCAACACTCTATCACCTTTCATGCCATGTAAGGTTAACATTATGCAATTTTCAACCTCTCATGACTTTCCTGACAAGTCGAAACAGACAAGAAGGAGTAACACAGGACTAAAGGCCACTGCTAGGTCTAATGGGTGTGATTAGAAGAGACAGTGTAGATATAGTCACGTTCTGGCAGATTCCTCTGCCATTCCCTCTCCTCTAGGTTTTCAACCCCTTATCTTTCTTCGTCTCTGCTGTGGTTTCAGCCTTTCAGCTAGAGGGACTGAAAAGCTTTCCTTGTTTACTCCTCATTCTTTCTCGCCAAAACTTGTGCGAAACATCTACTCCACAATGGTGTTGAAGCTACTGTTGTTGATGGTATTGTTTGTAAATGCAAATTCTTTGTCGGTGCCAGAAACGCTCAATGGGTTCTTGGTGCCTGAAGAGGATTACTTCAAATGGTTAAAACACATGGGTTCTTTCAAGCATTCTCTATTTCAGAAAGCAAAGAACAAGTTCAAGCCTTGTTTAACCATAGAGGTAAGCAAGAAACCAAGGTCTGGAGCATTTCCTACAGTGCAAAAGGCCATCAATTCATTACCAGTTATTAATAACTGCAGAGTTGTCATCTCCATTAGTGCAGGGACTTACAGGTAACATGCAAGACCAAGAATCCGATCTTCTCTTCATTGCTGACAGGGTTTTAGGAGACCACGAATTGTTAGCTAAAATGCTTTATCTCTTTATGTTTAATTACAATGCAGGGAGAAGGTTGAGATTCCAGCTACCATGGCTTACATTACCCTGCAAGGTGCTGGTGCCGACAGGACCATCATTGAGTGGGATGACACAGCCGACCGCATGGAGAATGGACGGCCATTGGGTACCTTTGGTTCTGCAACATTTGCTGTCAATTCCCCCTACTTCATTGCAAAAGACATCACCTTCAAGGTCTGTTATACAGCTTGAATTGATTGCAATTATCTTCTGTTTGGCATGTGGTTCTTTTGTTAACAACTGTTTGTCTTACCACTAACCCAATTTCTAGTAAGAGCTACTGCAGTGAATCTTATACATTGATCCAATTACTGGATTATTTTACCTGGATCAAAGCTTGACTAAGCTAGACTCTTGCGAGTAAAAGTTTTACTGCTTCATGACAGAACAAGGCACCTTTGCCACCATCAGGAGCTCTAGGAAAGCAAGCAGTGGCGCTGCGAATATCAGCAGACACAGCAGCCTTTATAAGTTGCAAGTTCATTGGAGCACAAGACACCCTGTATGATCACATTGGGAGGCACTACTTCAAGAAATGCTACATTGAAGGTTCCGTGGATTTCATATTCGGAAATGGGCTCTCTCTCTATGAGGATTGCCATTTGCATGCTGTAACAACTAGCTTTGGAGCCTTGACTGCGCAGAAGAGGCAGAGCTTCCTTGAGGAAACAGGCTTCTCCTTTGTCAGCTGCAGGGTCACCGGTTCAGGTGCCCTCTTCTTGGGCAGAGCATGGGGCAATTTCTCCAGGGTGGTCTTTGCTTACACTTTCATGGACAAGATCATCACCCCTAGAGGATGGTATGACTGGGGGGACAAGAGCAGACAGATGTACGTGCTTCTCCCAACACTAAAATCAACTATGATTAGGCATAACCAACACTCATAGTTAATCAATCTTTAATCATCAACTAACCAATTAATTAAAAGCAGTTATTTATCCTATTTGAGTTGATTTTTGCCATGTTGCCAGACCACAATATGCTCCACGCTTGGATAACTTATTTGCTCTGTAAATGTCTTGCAGGACTGTGTTTTTTGGCCAGTACAAGTGCTCAGGACCAGGAGCTGATTTTGGAGGAAGAGTCGCATGGTCCAGGGAGCTAACTGATCAACAGGCCAAGCCATTCATCTCAATTGGCTTCATCGACGGCCATGAATGGCTTCTTAATTCATAACTATCTTTTCGTGTGTACTCATCAGGCCAACAATAAAATAAAACTATAAAAAAATTGTAAAAGATCTCTAAAAGCTGTTATTACTGGAAATTTGAAAAGGCGTTCATTTGTTGCTCCTGAAAAGTGAACTTTATGGTTTCAATTCTTCCAAAGTTCATTTGGAAAACAATTACAGACATCAGAGACTGAGGGGAAAAAGATTAAAGTAAAGATGAGGAAACAAGTAGTCCAGCTTTAATACATGCAACCTGAATTATTGAATGCAGAGCTTGCAGTTCTTTTTAAGTAAACAGAAGGTAACCCCCCAGTAGCAATACTAATCTACTATACTGTACAGATCATATGTACAATTTTCAAATTTAACTTCCCCCGAGATGATGCTTCCACTAAAAACAGTATATGCAGCTTTCTGTTCAGTAGACTGTACAGTATCCAGTTGCACCAGGCAACATCACAGCATCCAGCCTAGGTCAAACAAAAAAAGAACAGAAATAAGGAAAACAAAGAAGATGTTATCAAAAGCAATAACGAGCCTTTGTACAAAATATTGAAGTTGAGATTTCAAGAATTACTTTGAGCATTGCTATGCAGCAAGAACTCGTAAATAAACAGTGACAATGGAGTAATTAAGACTAATTCAAGGAAAAAACTTGCCAAAAACAATGTCCTAATAATGATTGAGGACAGGATTTTGCGTGAGTCAGCCCAGTTGGCTCTCACGCAAAAGCTAATCTTACAGCGAAATTATAACAGACAAATTTCCAACATAAAAGCACATGTTATATTGCCAAAGAAAAGGATTTGTAGGCAAACCATACCAGAGATGATAAACATCATGACTGGAAGAGAGTTACAGTTGCAATATAATCATTCTTCATCACCTGGTAACATCAGCATAGTCAGAATTGCACCAAATACCAAAATCTGGTTTCAAAAGGTAAAAAAAAACCTTTGGCAAGTGCACAAAATTGATCTTGAATTTATCCAAAACCATACCAGATAAGATAAACATCATGACTGGAAGAGAGTTACAGTTGCAATATAATCATTCTTCATCACCTGGTAACATCAGCATAGTCAGAATTGCACCAATGCCAAAATCCGATTTCAAAAGGGAAAAAAAACCTTTGACAAGTGCACAAAATTGATCGTGAATTTATCCAAAAGCTCACCTCAAAGGCAACGTTCTGATAACCATATACAAAAGTGGATCCAAAAGGATTATCTGTAGAACCCTGTGTTTGAATAGCTGCACGACCACAGTCCCCAAGGATCTCCTAGAATATTGACTTGCTCTTTAGTGACAACCATGATTTACTCATGAAGGTCAAATAAAAAAGAATCATGTCTGATGCTAAGACTGAAATTTACACTAAGGGCATGTACAAATAATGAATCTAACTACATGCAAATACAAAAAGGTACCATCATATCTATATGAAGCTGGTTTCATTTATGAACACAGTTAGAGTGCCATTAGATTTTCTAAAATAAATTAGAGAAGAAAAAAAAGAAGAATAGTTTTAAAAACCTACCTTCACCTGGTCCCATTTTGTGCTTGGGGTAATACTCTGTTTGGAGTTATCTACTTCATCAAAGGCCCACACATGATCAACAAGGAGAAAGAGTTTATTAGTTTCTACATTAACAACATCAACAAAACCTTTCAAAATCAGAAAAGAACTTACAGTCAGAAACTTGGATGACAAAATTGCACTTTATGTACGAATTAAAATCTGCATGACCAGGATAGTTTGTGTGCAAAACAAACTTCTTGATTCTATGAGTCTGAAAAAAAAAAGATTATCTCCACACTTCCAAGCACAAAGATGTTTAAACAGAGTCATGGATAGATATCCTTTTGAACAGAGAGAGATAAATACCTGTCCATCAAATAAGATATCCAGACCACGAGTAAAGTAATTGTAGAAGTAATCTCCACAAAGGGTTGTCCTTGGGCGAGGATCAGAAGCAGAGTGAATGACCATTTGGTCAACCTGTACAGCTACCAAAATTAGTATGTGCACCAATAGTAGTGTGTTTAAGCGAATGACACAGCTAAATAACAATGATTTGAAAAAAAAGGATAAAGGTCCAGCAGTTACGGTGTCCTTTCAATTGAGAAAGGTATCCCGTGTGTGTACACTGCCATGATCCAGCCTTACATGTGTGGAATTTTTCCCATCTCCATCCCAATGTAGTTGTAATCATTGAGTCCAATTCAGAAGCAGTCACTCAATCAAAATCCTATTTTGTCTATTAAGTTATAAGAGTCCTATTTCTCTCCATTAAACTAGCATTGCTTATAAAAAAGCCTTAAAATTGCAATTCCATGATAGTAACTCTACACCACCTGCTTTTGGTGAATCCCACATGGATGGCCTAATTCTGTCCATACATCCTGCAAATATAAGGAAACTGTGAGAGACACACAAGATAAGTGGTTTACAGCATTATAATCCCACATAAGGGGGCACGCCCTGAGAAAATATTGTGAAAGCCATACATGGTATCTGTCCTGATTTTTTCCTTCAAAGCCCCTGGGGCATATTACTAGCACAAGGCAGCAACAAAATGATTTTGTGCGGAGTATCAAACTCAAGCTAAACAGCATAAAACCCAAAATTTACCTGTGGTGATGCACCAAAAGGAATATGCTGTCCTCCAATAGAGAAATATAATTCTTCCCCGAGCTGCAGAGATAAACATTGCGTTAGAAAAGATACAAGAGAGACTAGCATCACCAAAAAAATTTAACCTCTCAAAGATTAAAAAAAATGATGCTAATTCTCAAATCTGCATGCCATAGTCCTCTAAGGTTGATTCTAATATGTTGAGAGTCGAGCACGTACGATACCCAGAAGTCATTAATCAACTAACTGATTGAACAGCTTAATAAAAGAAATGGAGGGGTCAAAGAAAGAAGTCAAACCTTGACATGCACCTCTTCCATATACAGGTTACCAGGAAGTAATGGGGGAGCAGAAGCCTTGTGCATTAAAGATCCAACACCCACTTTTTTGTCTGCGGAACCATCATATATAGAGACTCGGCATGTAACTGGCGTTGTGCCATCTGGAAACTCTAGTGGTAGCTCCGCTGCCAAAAAAATGAAAATAAAAGAAACTAGTTAGGATGCTAAAAAGCTTGATAAAACAGTTATATTCACCAGTCTGAAATGCAATACATTACCTTCTCTATCATGACAGCAATCTGTATACTGGCTGGGAATCGGAAAAGCAAATGACAAACCCTGAGCAAAACAAATGCAGAACAAATCTGATCACGCAAGACAAACATGCATTGCAGGGAAAAAAATATTACAGTAATTGCATTTTCATGTACATACGGGGTAAAACAGAGTGTACACGCCTCTATCTTTGTCACAAATCCCAGGAAATGTCGGTCCAAAGAGTGCATACACAGCAACAAAAGTAGCTAAATTTGATGGTCCCCTACATACAAGAGCAACAATAAAAACATAATCTAACGTGAATATAAACAGAAATCATCAATAAGCCATGAGAATACCCAATAAGAGAGGTCGCGTAGCGCATTTGAAGTCGTTTCACATCAAAAATCTCAATCAGTCGTAACCTCTAGCAAAATCAAAGTTAAAACACAAAATGCATTAAAAAACAATGCAATTAACAGGGGGGAAGTCAATATTGAAGGAGAAAAAAAAGTATTACTTGTGACCACGGATCGAATCGAAGGTGAAACCCGTGATCAGGAAAGCTAATAACAATATCGAGTTTTAATGGTTCCTACACGTAAAAAAAATAAAAATCGTTAACGCAAACTAGAAGAAAATTAATATATATGTATATGTATATGTATATAATTAAAATTCTAAAAATCAATCAAGACCTCGTCGAAATGCTTCACATGGACGACGTCGTATATGTTGGGTTGTTGTTCAATCTGAGCAAACGCTTCACATATTGGCATCCCTGGCCACCAAAAAAAAATCAATTCATAATTTCTCAAAAAACGCTGTCGTTTAGTTGGGGAGTTGATTACTTACCGAGAGAGAAAGGGCCGATGCCGTTACCAGGACGAAGATCGAGAACAATAACACCCATAGCAGTGCCTTCACAGCGGCGTCGCGGTCGCTGTAGCTGCTGCTGGTGGTGGTGTTGTAACATGTTGTTTGCTAGTTTGCGTGGTTGTTCGGTTTGGTTTGGTTTTTGCTTTGGCCGGTGGTTACAAAAGTCCGTTAATTTCGCGAGAGGCTCTATTGTTTGTTCGTTGAATGCTTTTATAGCAAGTATTTGTCCGCACGCATCGTTCTGCTTTCTATCCGATAGTTGTCATTCAATGTATGAAATGACATCATTGTGGTGTAGTTATAAGAAGAGACCCGGGTCGACCCGGCCCAGGATATGATAAAACCCAGATCATAGGTAACGAGACAGTGAACCCAAGCTTTAAATTATTTAAAAAGAAAAAACCAAACAACTTTTTTAAAAAAATATTATTTTAATAAAAAAAACAAAACTAAATGTTTTCACCGAATCATGAGTTGACTCATGGAGCCCTCTACCATTGTTGTGCCATGCAAATTATAACTTCTATCTAACTCGGTTTTTAAGTGAGACCGTGAAACTGAAAGGTCACCTTGCTCCTCTTCTCTGTATTCACTACATGTTGGATTTAAATTTAATATTTATTGTGGACGTAGAAAATAATATTATATTAATAGGAATATGAACAGGGTTTGCAATTGCATGCTGTATTTTAAATGTTTCATGTGTTATATTTTGATGTAAGAAAAAAAAGGGGAAATTAATCTAAAGTATTATTTCTTTTTTATATAAAAAAAAAAGTAAAGGATACGACAGAACTGAACGAAATTCAAGTTGTAGATGAGAAATAAGTGTAATTTGATAGCAATTATCTTCGAACATTATCTTGATTTCAGTGAAGAAGAGTTAGGCTGGTGGATCCCAGTCATTAACCAAATAAAAAAGATTCAACGAGTGATCGTGTACTTAAAGAACTCTTCTTTAGCTTTTTAAAAATTTTAATCTGGAGATTAATATTCAGTAGAATTTAAAATTTATTTCACTGAATGTATAAAATCTGGAATGCGTGTTCATGTGATCCTCAAAAAAAAAAATCTCGATTAATTCATGTGCAAACCAACTCCTGCCAGATAAAAAAATATATAAAAAGTTTCTTTAGTGTCTGATTGTTTTTTTAGTAGTAGTTTTGATTCGGGATTTTGATTGTAATTTGATTATAATTTGGAAAGGAGGTTGGTGAGATTACTGGATAACCAATCAATCAAGATCAAAGGTGTGTTTGAGAACACGATACAAACTATATTTGGAAAAATTTTGAAAAAAATTATTTAAAATAAAATATTTTTATATTTTCAGATTTTAAAAAATAAAAAAACTTTATTTTAATGCATTTCTAAATAAAAAATACTTTAAACCGCTACTACAGTCTCAAACAGATAGGTAGTGAAAGGCTATTTGTTTTTTTGTTACATTTTGTTTTTTAAAGTATTTTTTTATTTGAAAAATTATTAAATTAACATTTTTATAGTTTTTTAAATAGTTTTAATACGATGAAGTTATAAATAAAAAAATATTTTAATACGTATTTAATTAAAAAATACTGTATTGTAATATTGAACACAGGGTGTTACTTGGTTGTTATTATTTTGATTGGACAATAATTTGGAAAGGGGTTAATGACATTATTGAAGGAGATACGAGAAAGATGGATTTGGATAATAATCCGTGAATTAATTGTGATTAGACAATAATTTGAAAAGGGGCGATGAATGAAGAGAAAGATGAAGTTGGACAATGATTCATGATTCTATGATCATAATTTGTCTTGTTTGGTTTGTGTTTGAATCTTGAAGGCAGCAAAAATGATGACTCTTGAATGGAATAAAAGGTCATGTGTCTCTTTCTTTTTTCTTGTTTTGCTGTTTTTTATTGTAAAAGTGAAGTTTGAACTTGAAAAGTATGTTTAAAATCAGTGTAGATGCTATTTTTAAAAGTTTTTTTATATATAATATATTAAAATGTTTTTTTATTTTTAAAATTTATTTTTAATACCGACAAATCAAAACAATAAAAAATAAAAATTTAAAACTAAAAATTATAAAAACTTTAAAATCACAATCTAACCGCAAAAACAATCGAGATCTCTTAATTGTAGAAATAACACTAATGTTAGTTAATTACAACTTATTCACAATTTTTTAACTGTTTAAACTCGTGATGGTTGCATAAAAACCTGTTTGTTTTTATATTTTTAAAATGTTTTTTTTTCTCTGCTTCAAAATAATTTTTTTGTGTATTTTCAAATTATTTTGATGTGTTGAAGTTAAAAATATTTTTTTTAATATTATTTTAAAATATTTGCAAACAAAAAACACTTTAAAAATTAATATTTAACACACTCTTAAAGACACCCTAAAAAAATCCTTCCCTTTTGCTCTCTCCCCCTTGCATGGAGACACTAAAGGCATTCAAATAAAATCACTGTATATTTTATATCACATTTAAATTCTAGTAGTTTCAATAAAATAAAGGGTTGTGTTTCTGTATTTTTAAATGTGTATTTGGTAATGTATTGTAAGATATTTGTTTATTAAAAAATAATTAAAATAATATTTTATTTTAAAAAAAATTACAAGAAGTTACCTAAAAAATATCAGTTTAATATTTTTCTCATACAAAAAAAAAAACAAATTCAAAAAAGGCTGGATCACATCTCTAAACACTTCTCATTTCTCCACGTCATGTAGTAAGTGTGGACATTTTTTTACAGCCACCACCTTTATAAACTCAGTGGATCGACATGATGATAGTCAAGGAGGTTTTTTCCTTTTACTGACTTTCTAAATTCGAATCTTGAAACTAACGTCCAAAATTATTATTAAATTTCTATAAATGCACTAAGCTAACATGAAAAGTATATTCATAAGATACTGGAGAGAGAAAAAGCTTCTTGAAAGAAATATTTTTCAAATACATTTTTACATTACATGTATTGTCTTTTAACTCGAGGCGTGTGTATATATATTATTTCTTTTCTAGGATACATATGATTTAAATCATTTTACTTGAAAATGATTAAATTAATATTTTTATTATTATTTTAAAATTTTTTAAATAAAAAATATTTTGCACGCTAAATACGCATCCAGAGCCCATCTAGTTTTGTGGTAGTAGTGCTTTTCAAAATGTTTTTAATCTGAAATGCATCGAAATAATATTTTTTTATACCAGCATATCAAAAGAATTAAAAAGCACAAAAAATTATTTAAAGAATTTTTTTTAAAAAAATATAATAACAAACAAACTCTTTTTTTTATTAACGTAGGTGTTCGGGCCAGCTTGCGTGCACCTCCACTAATTTCATGAGCTCTGAAATTAACGACCATACAAGCTTTCAATAGCTATCATATAAATAACTACATAACTTAAATCTAATATCATAAAAAAATAAATTTTTTAATTTAAAATTCTTATTAGTGACTTACCTATTTAGATGGTTAATAACACGCAATCTCTTAACTACACGAGTGTTGCCGCAAAGCTCAACAGGAGTACCATTCCTTGTCCTTACATAGTCGGCACGCGTTGTAACAAACAGAAATATATCAATTCAAGAGAGGAAAGACAGAAAGCATTATTCGTAGCTAGAAATTCAAAGAGTAATTCACATTTTTTTTTAATCTCAAGAATAAAAAAAAAATGAATCAATTTTTAATACAGTGAGATTTGACCTTTACCTCACCACCACGACTCTCACCTGCTTTGTTATTCAAATCGTTTCAATAAATACCATAACTAGAGAAGGTTTTGTTAAATATCAACGTTCAAAAAGAAGGGGGACCAAATTGTCAAAGAAAACGGAGTAACAGTGAAGGTCTCCAGTCTCCACCTCACATGTACCCTATGCCTAAAGCAAGACAGGCCAACGTTTTACAGGGACAGCTTGCAAGACATTGTAATGTAATGCGATGGTGGAACGGTGCCCTGCCGCAATGAATTCCTAGGCTTGAAAGTTTATAGGTCCGTCTCGAACGGAAAGGACACGGCTAGATCATCTGCAGTCACTCTCACCGTCCAAGCCTAGGGGTGTTTTGCAGGTAAAAATATTGTTTGTTTAAAATTTATTTTTAATGTATTTATATTAAAAATAATTTAAAAAACATAAAAAATTATTATTTTAGTATATTTTTAAACAAATCACTTTGAAACTTTATTTTTGCTGCGCTTACAAACATGCTTATTTGGCAAAAGAGAAAAACATTATGTGATATTTTTTTTAATTTTTGTTTGGTAATGCAGTCTGGAGTATTTTTTAATAATATTATTTTTAAAAAAAATATATTAAAATGATTATTTTTTAAAGATATGAATACATCAAAACTATTGAAAACACACAAGTTTTTTTAAGTGAAATGTACGTTCAAAATATGCTTAAAAATAGAAGTTACTACACTCCCAAACACTTACTTCGTAGATTATTTTATTCCTGTGAAATTTTAGGAGTGGAGGGAGGATTTAAAAAAAAAACATTTACCGGCAACTTTAAATATGAAATCGATAATATAGTAGAAAGTGTTTTTAAGCTGAAAATAATCAATTTATATATTTAGTAGCTAACGAATGACTGATAGATTTTTATTTAAATTAAAACAAAATTAACCCAAATAGGTAATATCTCTTTCTCAACAGAAATATGATTTTTTAGATAATATTGAGGTTAAAAACAACTACCATGAAACTTTTCTCATCAAATCAATAAAAAAAATGATAAAAACATTTAAGTCATCTCAAGTTAATCTACCGAACATTGATTGTGAGACTGAGATAGCCCAATAGAAAGCAAGTCAAAGCAAATTACGAAGCTTAATTCCCTATCAATCTAATATTGAATGATGAATTTGAAAAAAAAAACCCGGATCAATTTGATTTAATTCACCAAACCCTTTACTCGAAAATCAGGATAACCTTATAAAAAAAATTCAAAATAAATTATAAAACTCAATCTCTGAAAAATCTAATATTAAAAAATAATAATAATAAAAATAAATAACAATAAAAGTACCATTCTATTGAACAATAATTTAAAAGGAGGGGAACAATGACCCCCCCTCCTCAATTAGTTCTTGTAAATTCTTGTAGTTTACATTTTGGTTCTAACATTCATTTTCCTCGTGTTCTAGTGTGCATACTGTTTCACCGGTCATTGAATCACTCAGCATTCCTGGCATAAGAAAAAACATTATTGTCCCTTAATTTTTCAAAATTCTTATAGTTGTTTTTTTGTAGTTTCAAGTTTTTATATTTCAGTCTTAAAATTAATTTTCCTCGCATTCCTGTGTGCATACTGGTTCACTGTTCACTGGACTAGTATGCATTACTGGCAAAAAAAAAAAAGAAAAAAAAAAACATCTTGGTCCATCAATTTTTTTCAAAATTTTTATATTTGATCCTTTCTTGTTTCGAGCTCTTACATTGTGGTCCTAAAATTTATTTTCCTCGCGTTTCGGTTTTTGCGAGCTGGTAAATAAGCGAGAGAGTCATCAAGACAAGAGAGGAGTGAGAAAATTACATAAACAAGCCACATTCTAGCCATAAAAATTAATTTAGATGTCAATGTGTTTGTTTCAAAGGGGAAAGTTCGATGTAAGCCACTGTTAACCACGCTGAAAAGGTGGATTGTGATCTAGATTTTTTTTTTTTAGACCAATCAAAAGATATTATAAGGTTGAAAACATAACTGTTAACAGTTTAGTTTATTAGGTCTTTTTAGATAAGATTATTCATTGTAAAGTTTTTTTTTTTTTACATGCTATGTGGACGTTATTTCAGTTTATACTTTAAAGTCTGAGGATGGACATGTGGTTGTTTTTCAAAGTATTTTTAACTTGGAGATGTATTAAAATAATATTTTTTAAAAATTATTTTTAATATCAGCATATTAAAATGATCTGAAAATATTAAAAAAATATTAATTTAAAGTAAAATAAATAAATAAAAATTTAATTTTTTTAAAAAATATTTTTAAAACACAAAAATAAATAAAATCTTCTTCATTCTTTCATCTGCAAAAATCATATACATTTACAAGTCCGTCATCATGGACATCCGAGAGAGTGAATTTCATAAATAATAGCCAACAAGTGTTAGGACTCTGGACAAGTGTATATTTGAAAGAGATTAAAAAAAAGGGGAAAAAATTAAACAAGTGTTTGCACATTCACTCAAAAATGTTTTTAGCCTTGTTGTAGAGAAAAAATAATTTATTTTATTACTTTTTTATCGAAGGAAAAAAAAAGAGTAAAAAAAAGTGATGTTTTCGTCCAGACAAACAATAAATAAAAAACCTAAAAATTCCACGATATAAAAAGTTTTAAAATAGAAGATTATTCTTGGTTTTTAGAAGATTTAAAAGTAAAAACAGGTGAAATAACACAATTAATTTATTTTTTTAAAATAACACAATTTATACTTGTCAAGATTAAAAAACATAATTTTTAGAATTTATTGCTATTCAAAACAATGATATTCAATTAAAAAATATTAAATGGACAACAAGAATAAAAAAATAAATAAATAAAAACTTTTTGAGATATATACTGAAACTCTAATTATAACACCACTCATATCTTTAAAATATCTTGATTATATATATTTAATGACATCAAAAAATATTATCAATAATGATTCGAGTGGATTACGCTTGCCGTTAAAAGTCTTGTTAATAATTTTTTAATTATTGTTAAATTTACCTTTTTAAGATCTTAATATCAATAATATTATCATTAAAGGTTCGGTATGTTTTGAATATTTTTTCCCTCTTATCTCAACTTGTCTATTTATTTATTTATTTTATTGAAAGTCAATATTTTAAATAGCAAAAGGTGCCCGACCTGTATAAACTCTACTATCTCTCTAGTATATATATATATATTTTTTTACCGTGACTCTGCTATTTTTTAAAAAAATCTAAAATAGAAAGGAAAAAAACTGTATTGGTCCATGTTTTTAGCATTTAAACACAGACATGTCCAAAAAGGATGGGTCCCAACCCAACCAAGCCTCCCTTTTCTTTCTAGGTACCCGCCAGCACTGCCTCTTCCCACGTGGTGCTTGCTCACAAGACCCCCTCGCAGTCCAAGAGAATAATTAAAGCGCCGCGTTTGACGCTTCCCTCAATGGCCACGGAACCCTCATTTTCAATATTTATTTTCTTTTTTTGGAACTACGAAGTATACATGCGTGGACCCTGGGACCCGATTCACTACTTTGAACTCGTATTCTTGTTTTAATAAATACTTGTATGTTTCACGTTGCATTGGTATTTCAATGGAGTTTTTTTCTCTTTTCAAAATCCAAGTAAATTGTACACGTAAATAGAGTATGTTTTTAATAAGTTATTTTTTTTATAGTCACTTGTATTGTTAGAAATATTAGATAATAATAACTATAACGGTATACTTTTAACCTGTTTTTTAAAGTTTTTTTCAAGCTGTTTTTTATTTTAAAATATATAAAATTAATATTTTTAGATAATTTTAATGTGATACTATTTAATAAATGATTTTTATTTAAAAAATTAAAATTACAATATAAACTACCTTATTTGTTTTTTTTTAATTGAAAACAAAAATACATGCTTTAATAGAAGCAATACAATTTTTTTAAAAATATTTTAAAGTAAAATTGGTAAAACAAAAAAAAAAAATACCAAACTACCAACAACGGCTACACTTATCGCGGTAAAAGCTAGCAATGTTAAACAAGTAATAAACTTATAAATATCAAAATTAATTAATTACTGTGATTTAAAAAAAAAAATACTAAAATGCATTGTTGCTATATCTATAAAATATTGTTTTGTAGAATAATATTTTGTATTTTTTTATTTAACTCTTCAATAACATTTTTTTTCTTTTTTTTTCAATTTCAACTACCTAGTAAAATGCTTACTTAATAGAAACCTTGATTTTTTCAGCTTATAAGTTACAACCAAAAAAGTTGCAGAATTTAAACTAAATCAGTAAACTAAATCAGTGCTTAAATATATGTTCTAGTCAATTATTCAGAGGATATTCAGAAATATAGTAATGATTGATTTTTAAAGTATATTTTATTTTAAAATATATTAAAATAATATTTTTTAAAAATTATTTNTAATATTAATATATCAAAATGATCTGAAAAACATTAAAATATATTAATTTTAAATAAATAATTTTTTTTAAAAATACCTTTAAAACACAATAATAAACAAAGTTATAGTATGTATTATATATTTTTCAGAGTTAAATAGAGTTGAGATGAATCCTATTAAAAGTTTATATCATGGATTAGATGGGTTTATTTGCAGCAAATCTTTGACTATCTTAAAAAAAAACTTTAAAATAATGTTCAAAGCTTCTTTTATTTTATCTAAAAAGTATTTTAAGATTTTTTTATGTTGTGGGATGGATTAAAAATACATTAAAATAATATTTGTTTATTTTTTTAATATAGATAAAAAAATATTAATTTAATATTTTTAAAATAAAAAATAATTTTAAAAACATTTTAGGTTGTTAGTTTTTGTGACTGCCAAGTTTTTCAAAAAATCTGAATTTTTTTGTTTTAATAATTTTTTTGATTTTTAAATAATTTTAATATGTTTATATTTATAAATAAAATTTAAAAAATAAAAAAATATTTTTAATATATTTTCAAAATAAAAACACTCTAAAAACTACTTCTATCACGGTACACTACCTGCGAAAACAGTCTAGACACGATACCGAACAAGACAGACTTATAAACAGGGCTTTGAGCTGCTATGCTATGCTATGCTATGCATGTGAAATAAAATAATAATAAAAAAAATTAGTAAAAGAAGTCATCGTCCTTTTACCCAATCCCAAGTGTCCGTCTCAGACAGTTTCGTCCTCCTCTTTAATTACCCTCTCTTTCTCTCTCTCTCACAAAAAAAAAAGAAGAAGAGGAAATGCCCTGTCACATCTTCACCCAAGTCCTAGAGAGAGACCACCACCCTCTCCCCCCTCCCCTCTCTTCTTCCCCCAACCCGCTCCGAAAATCCCAAAATCAAAACCTAGGGTTTCCATCTTTTCACAACTGACCAACACAACCATCAATCTCTCTCTCTCTCTAGATTTTCTATTCAATTGATTCTCCACATGCGCCAGCAGCAAGAAGACTATAGACCTATTCCAGATGCGACCGAAGAAGAAGCGCCGCTAAATTTTGACAATTCGGTACCAACTTCTGATCCTATGAGCACCGATCAATGCCAAACGATTCCAGAAATGGAGGATTCTCAGCTCGTTGGAGCTACAGTCTCGATGGTTACTGCTGACGTGGACTCGTCTAAGAGAGAATCAGTACATATCGTGCCTACTGTAGAGGTTAGTAATCATGTCAGAATTGCCGAAAACAGTACGGGCAAGCGAAAGCGAGGCCGCCCGCCTAGAACTCAAGGGAAATTAGGGCCACCACAAGCTCCTCCTGCTTCGTCTTCACAGAGGAAGAAGAGAGATGAAGAAGATGTTTGTTTTATTTGTTTTGATGGCGGTAGTCTTGTTCTTTGTGATCGTCGGTGAGCTTGTCAATTTTGATTTTTTTTCCTGTTTGGTTTTATACAAAATTTGAACTTGAAGTTTTAGTCGAGAAAGGAGAAAAAAGTTTGGTTTTCATCTAATGTGTTAGATTTTGTTTTGATTTAGGTGATAAAAATAGAAAGTTTGCGAGGTTTGGGACTAAATGGTGGTTTAGGGTTTTTAATATTTGTGCGGGTTTGGTTCAGTGATTGGCTTGGTTTACTTGTTTTTGGTTTATACGTAGGGGTTGTCCGAAGGCATACCATCCGGCTTGTATCAAAAGGGACGAGGCATTCTTTCGATCAAAGGCTAAATGGAATTGCGGTATGTTTTAGCAAATGTAGTGAGTTTGTTCTGAATTCATGTCTCTTGTTTTTGAAAGTTTGTTCTTGTGTAACGCACGTTGCATTAATTTATGGAATTCAATATTATCGAAGTGCAAAGTATGGGGCAGTGTGTGTGTGGGGCTAATCCCTTTTCAGTTAAGGCGGGTTTCTAAGTTTTTGATGTAGTATGCTTGCTTGCAAGCAAGGTTCTACAATAAAATAACTCTTTTTTTTTTTTAATTGAATCAGCTATCTTAGGTTAGGAAACTTATTTGGTTTAACTTTTTTTTGGTAAGAAAGTAGTCCTGCCATGAAATTCATACCCTCTTCAAGTAAAGCTATTGCACCAGCCAGTTCACCTTGTAGACAGAGGAGATATAGAAAGTGTGCGTCACGCTATTTAGCGGGATGTGGTTTTAGTTCTAGATGTGGACTTAATGTTGCATGTGCATGTGATGAGCGGGTTTTTATTGGCAGGAATGGTGTTTTAGTTTACAAGCAAGAATTTAGGTTTGCCTACACATGCAAAATTATTATTAGTAGTTTCAATGTCTGCAGTAACGGCACTATCCAACCCAGCCTCGATGTTTGAAGCCCAAGTTACTAAAATTGTTAGTTAATGAATGGGCATGTTGATTTGCTCATTGTCGTTGTATATAGTAAGAAACGTGTATGCCTTCCATATTTTTATCAGATTCATGTTTTTTCTAAAGTAGTCTTGGTTCATAAACGTGCCAATTGATGCCTTATGCACTCAATATTTGGCTGAATTGTTGTTTTTTCTATAGTAGAAATGGTTAGTAAATGTGTCAATCAATGCCTTATTCAACTCCATATGCAGTTGGATCCTCGTGTCTCTAGATCAGTCATGGTTAATGAATGTGCCAGACATTGTCATATACATAATATATTCACTTGTCTGTCTATAGTGGTCATGATTGCAGTCCATCTTTGACAAAATTACCATCTCTGATTTCCACTGTTAACTTAGTTCCTCCAATATTGAGCCTTATCAGTTATCTCATGCTTTCATTATGGCATATTTTCAGGGTGGCATATCTGTAGCAGTTGTCAGAAGGCTTCTCATTATATGTGCTATACATGTCCATACTCTTTGTGCAAAGGTTGCACAAAAGATGCTGATTATTTGTGTGTAAGAGGGAATAAAGGATTTTGTGGTACATGCATGAGAACTATAATGCTGATTGAAAATATTGCAACAGTGAATCAGGAGAAGGTATGTTAATTGTTAGATGCTATATCTTATTCTAGTTTAACTAGCTTTCTTGGCTTAATTACATCGTGAAAGAGCATTGATGATAAGATTATTGGACTCTTCGGTGTCTTTTGGCACCTCGCTTTCCTTTGTTTTGGGTCGATACCGTTTCCTTTGTCTAGCTTTTATATTGTCTATGGCTTCAGTTCAGGTTTACATTCTGCTGCAAAGCTGTCAATGAAATCTCTTATTCACTTCTGTGCTGTTAAAGTTTGGTTGTCGATGCCTCTGGGGCAGGGAGAGACATGTGTCATTAGCTAATAGTTTTTCTTTTGCTGTCTGATTCTGTCAATTTCCGATATTTTATCGTGTGTAACCTGTGCAGGTTCAAGTGGATTTTGATGACACAACTAGCTGGGAGTATCTCTTCAAGGTCTACTGGATTTACTTGAAAGCAAAGCTATCTTTAACAATAGACGAGCTAACTAAAGCTAAAAATCCTTGGAAAGGAGATGACCTAACCAAAGTTAAAAGTCCTTGGAAAGGAGCTGGTGTGATGGCTCCTAAGCAGGAGCGTTCAGGTGAATTTTGTCATAGCAATGATAATAATGGCTCCTTTTCAGACAGCTTCTGTGGAAACCTGGAAATACATGCTAAGAGAAGAAAAATGGAGGACCAACCAAAATTGCACATCGAGGAGAAGTCTCTTGTTATGGAAAAATCACGCATTGACCAACTTACGCATCTACCTGACAGCACATTGTGGGCAACAAAGGAGCTCTTGGATTTTGTTTCACACATGAAAAATGGGGATATGTCTGTGCTATCACAGTTTCATGTTCAGAGTCTTCTGCTAGAATACATAAAAAGAAACGATCTTCGTGATCCTCACCAGAAAAGTCATATTTTTTGTGATTCAAGGCTTATAAAGCTCTTTGGAAAAGAACGTGTGGGTCATTTTGAAATGCTGAAGCTTCTTGAATATCACTTTCTTGTAAAAGAAAAATCTCCAGTGGATGAAACCACTGTAATGGGAGTTTCTAATGCTGGCGGTGGCCAGGTTGAGGTGGCTGGAAATAGTGACAGTCAGTTGGTGACAGGTAGTGATCGAAGGCGTAAAACACGTAAAAAAATAGATGAGAGAGGACCACAGATTAATTGTAATCCAGAGGAATATGCAGCAATTGATGTTCACAATATTAGTTTGCTCTACTTAAAGCGTAGTTTGATGGAGAACTTAATGGATGATGCTGGAAAGTTTCATGAAAAGGTTGTTGGCTCATTTGTGCGAATCAGGATTTCTGGTGGTGATCAAAAACAAGATATGTATAGGCTTGTCCAAGTTGTAGGTATTATTCACATCACTAGTGCCCCAAATTATATATCAAGAGGAGGAAAAAGAAACGCCTCGGTGTTTTCTTCCAACACTATATTATATGTTTAACAGATTAGCAAGTTACTGATGATTTCTTCTGCAGGTATTGGCAAGGCCGCTGAATCATATAAAGTTGGCACAAAAACAACTGATGACATGCTTGAAATATTAAATTTAGATAAGAAGGAGGTCATATCAATTGATGGGATTTCAAACCAGGACTTCTCAGAGGTGACTAAGACACCATCCTAAATACATGTTTCCTTTCCTTTTTCCAAATATTCATTTTCCTTTTTTTGATTGCTTACAGTTTGTAGAAACTTTCTTAACCATTTTGAGTTTTTTCTTGATGTGTTATGCTTGATGATGAGATTGTTATAATGAATTTTATGGATGATACAATTCTAAGTTTGACCCAGAATTTTGAATTTACATAACCAAGGATCTAATTCTTTAGTGTTATCTCTACATACTAGAAATGGGTATTTTTGGAAACATGGCACAGATGCCTGGGGGCATAAAAAAATTGTGGGAGGACGGTTGGTGCAAAAAAGCTTATGAAGTTGTGTTTAGGGCTGTGAACAGTAAAGTGGATTACTGTACGGGTGTGTGTGGAGTTTTTGATTGTCAATTGCTGTAGAATTGGCTGAACATGAATGTTGGGATCGTTAAGGGGTCAGTGATGATTATTTAAAGTCTAGAATAATGAAGTTTCATTGCTGGAATTTGCGAGTAAGGTTCAAGGAAGGGTTTCTAGGAATCACATCTGGGAGGAGGAAAGACTAAGCATCTGATCTAGGTTAGAAGTTACAAATGTAATCATAAAACTTTATAGATTTCTTTAAAATCTTGATTTGAATAATGGAAAGACTACTTGACTTATCTTTGTAGTGTTCCTAATCCTATTAAAACTTAATACTCCTAGCAAGAAAGCATAATTAAATTTTACTTAGAATAGGAAAAACCCCATCGAACTCTATTATTTTAGGACTACTAAGATACCAAATATAAAATGAAACCCAAATTTATAAATTCTCAGCTAACTTGGAAATTTGGAATATCCATGAAGATTTTAGAATACAGAAATGCTCCTAAATTCTAGAACTGAATAAAATACATAAGAACTAATCATTTTCTGGTCGTTGCATTCAATTGTTCTTCAAGCATGGACAGATGTGTGAAGGCCTAGTTTCATGCTTGTGTTCCCTGGATTATCTTGTGATCTGTGAAGAATGGTTCTTTCTAATCTTTACCTATCATGAATGCTGCATCATTTACTTTCCTCTTTTGATTTTCAATGACATGGTAAATGCCAGTTTAATCAGACAAGATATTTGTTTCGGTTGATAAAGTGTTTTTTTGGAATCGAGTTGTGGAAACCGTGGTCTGAAACAATAATTTTGTGTTTTTTTATTGTTCATATAAGTCTAAAAGTTTGATTAGAAAAGGTACCCAAACACACTTTTTAATTTCTAGACCTGCTTTTGTTGACTTTACCACAGACACAGCTACAGCCAATTAAAGGTATCAGGTGAAGGTTTAGCAATTTGAACCAAAAGAAATGTACAAGTTTTCCTTCATTTTTGATGTGTTAACTATGTTTCCAGGGTGAATGCAAACGTTTGCGTCAGAGTATAAAATGTGGGCTTATCAAACGGTTAACAGTGGTGAGTGTTTCTGTCATTTTCACTTCTATATCTCAGCTTAAGCATATGTGCCCCTTTGTCACAAACTACTCTATTGGTTATAGGGTGAGATACAGAAGAGAGCAATGGCGATCCAGGATGCCAAAGTTAGGGATGTAAGTTTCATCCTGATAGTCGTGTGTATAAATATAACCCAGATTTCATTTTTTGTTAAGTGTTATATGGTTTTTTACATTGTCTTTCTTGTTACTGCAAGTGTAATTACTGATCCTGATCATCTCTTGTATATGGCCATACTCTTTTGACCCAGCGTTTGGAAGAAGAGATATTAAGGCTTAATCATCTTCGTGACCGAGCAAGTGAAAAAGGACTTCGGAAAGAATATCCTTTGCTGTATGAAACTCTGGTTCCTTTTGGGGTTCTAGTTTTTACCATGCTTGCTCAGCTTATTTGCTGGTTTTCATCAACCATATTCTGTCTCAATGCTACATTTGAAAATACACTCGAGCAAAATCTTTTGCTCGTATTTCATGGATGATGAGAATATTGCAACTAGGTGTGAGGGTGATGAGCACCATTAGTGGGTATGTACTTGATGCCAAGGTGGACGACAAAGGACCCGTCACATTTTCCTGAAAATTCAATGGGCTTGTTCTTTACTCCTTTTTTTTTTGCAAGATCATCTATCTCAACATTTTACGTGTTGCTAGTCTTGTTCATGAAGTTTGCTGCTTGGCCTGGTTGTTTGATATCATTTTCCTTGAATACTTAGTTTGATTGTTATAGGTTCTTAGGGAGAAATAGAATTTCTACTGTTGTCGGTGTTGCATTAATTTTAACCAAAGCCTTCCCTACTTATTGTCCCTTTTCTTTTCTACTGTCTCCTTGGTGATCGAACATGGAACTGGATAGCATATTCAACATTAGCAACTTAGAGTGTTGTAGAAGGTTTCAATTGATTGCCAGTGCACCATTTTCTAGATATTTCATATATATAATAGAACTTCATTAAGTATTGCTGTTCCTTGACTATGTTGCACGCTTAGAGAATGCGTGGAGAAATTAGAGCTTCTCAAGTCACCTGAAGAACGTCAGCGCAGGCTGCTTGAGATTCCCGATGTACATGCTGATCCAAATATGAATCCAAGTTATGATTCTGAAGAAGATTCTGGAGAATTACACAAGAAGAAACGAGGTCCCTAGCTATGATTTTGAATAATTTGTGATCAGTAGTTATGCTTGAAGTTGGCTGTAGAAAGTTTAGTTGGTGATAACTTTACTGGCATATATGCAGGTGACCATGCAAGACCAAGAAATTCTAGTGCTGCTAGAAATGGGGCAGTACTCAACTCTTCAATGGGAGGAGGGAATGTCTTGAGTGATAGAGGAAACATGGGACAGAATTTAGCTACTGCTTCTGAGCAGAGTAGAGATACGTGCACAACATCTTATGTGGATAGAGATGGTACTAATATGGTTCATGAGAGAGCGAGCGAGTCAATGCAGACTCAGGGAGGAGAACAAACTGGGCTAAATAGTCAGAATGCACCAAAGAACTGGGTAGCTTCTACCGGTTCAATGACTGATGATTGGAAAAGTCAATCAATTGTACAATGTGGATCGTATTCCGGGGTTGTATCACCGAATTTACCACCACCACTTTCTATAGGAAGAGAGCAATTGGTTGATGATATGGAGATGGACAAACTGTGGCACTATCAGGATCCAACTGGAAAAACTCAAGGGCCATTTGCTATGGCCCAACTGCGTAAATGGAGTACAAGTGGGCTTTTCCCTCAAGATTTGAGAGTGTGGAAGATAAATGAGAAGCCTGATGACTCTATTCTTTTGACGGATGCATTGGTTGGGCGATTCCATAAAGGGCCAGCATTGCCTGACAACAGCTACTTGCTGGCTCAAGAAGCAATAGTTGCTTCTGATAAAGATAAAAGGCATGAATTTGATTTGCATCAAAGTACTGATGCCTCTCTGGTAGACAAGAAAAATATGGATCACTGGAAGTCGGTGCAAAACAATGCAAGTGTCAATTGCAATGATAATGATGCACTTCTAAAAAGCAATGCACTGGGCACCCATTCTTCAAGTTGGACTACAGGTGCGGATGCCATCATTCCTAACAATGGACCGGCTCAACTTGCTCTACAACTCTTGGAATTGTCCAAGGGCTGCAAGTCTTGGTCTGATCAATCCCAGATGTGCAGTTCACTTTCCTCACTTCCATCTTCTGGAAAGATTGGTGAAATTCCACTACCTCAGGCAAAGGAAGAACATGAAGATGAAAAACGGAGTTATGACCCGAGTTATGTAAATGGGAATGCACTCAAGACACCTGAAGGTAAAAATAACATTGGCAGAAGTGAGGATAAACAGGCTGATAGTGAGAGTTATTCAAACCAATCATCTGGACAGAACTGGAGACCACCCGTTAAAAGTTCAAGCGGATGGGATTCCAAGCCGGCTTTTGTTTCTGGGGATAAGTCTGTTGAAACATCTCAGAAGAATGAGGAAATTGATTTCTTTGATTTGCCCAGTCCAACACCAAAGCAGCACCTCAAGGACTTGAAAGGTCATACTGCTGAAAACAATCACTCCATTTCTTCGAAGCTTCCTGTTCTGGATTCAGGATGTAGCTGGAGTACTGCTTCCAGTTTAGTGGTTGGTGGAGCAACGCTAGCTCGAGTAGCTGGTGAATGGGGTGGCTATTCCCATGCTCCTGTCAAACCTGTTGAGGAATGGGACTCCAATCATGTGTCTGCCTCTTCACTGAAACCTACAGATGGGGGCAGTGATCATGCTTCTACACAGACTCCAGATAGTGGCCCATTGACACACTCTCCCTCCACTCACCCAGTGATTGATGCATCTGATTGGCAACGCATCATTCCTGAACCTACCGAGTTCTGCTCTTTAGTTGATGAATCTGTTTCAGATCTGTTGGCAGAAGTTGAAGCGATGGAGTCTCTTGGTGGTTTGCCTTCTCCTACTTCAAAACTGCGGTCTGCTGAGGAATTGACACGAGGTTATGATGATGATTGCTTCAGTCCTGTTGATGGGTTTAGCCCAGCACCTGATCCAGGCAAAAGTGATGCATTCAGTTCGACTGCTGATATACAAATACCTTCTCACTTGACTGTAGTGAGCGAAGCACTGCGGTCATGTCACATGCCTTCTGAGCCCACTGTCATAGATAAACCGCTTGCTGTATCTCCAATGCCTTCTCAGTTGACTGCAGTCAATGAATCGCTTAGGATATCTTGCACGCCTTCTCAGTCCACTATCACAGACGAACCACTAGAGAGATCCCAAAAGCCTTCTCAGTCGACTTTGATAGATGAGCCACTTGGTTTATCGCAGATTGATGTTCCAAACCCTCAAAAGAGCTTCAGTGAACATTCTTCCACAAGTCCTGAAGTGGAAGGTAATACTAAGCCCAATGATGTTCCAGTTAACGAATGGGAAAAAGGTTCAGAAATACAGCCTCTTGGGTCATTAGCTGGTAACCAGGGAGAATCAGGTGCAGACATCCAATCCACAACTCCATCCACGGCCAGTCAATTGGAAGCAGGTTCAGATGTTCAACAACCCACAGATGTTCAACAATCCTCACCATCCCACGGAGATGCTGGTCAGGGAACCATAAATGAAAGAGAAGCACAAGGAAACACGAACATGGTTTGGGGAAATGGTCATGGCGGCACAGGTCAGCAACATGCTAGGACGAATGGAGCCAATTCTGCAGGGAACCCAGGCAGTTGGGGAAGCCAACCAAGGTATGGCGGGGACAGGTTTTCTGGTCCAAGAGACCACCGTAACAATTTTCAAGGCAGAGATAGAGATTCTGGTTTTGGTAGGGATAGGTCATCATGGAACAAGCAGCCGTTACATGGTGGTGGAAATGGAGCTAGTACATATAGACCTCCGCCCAAAGGGCAGCGAGTATGTAAATTTCACGAAAGCGGATACTGCAGGAAGGGGGCATCATGTAGTTATTGGCACCCATGATATTTAGGTTCCACTTTTCCATAGGAAAATTGTGTGCATTTAATTCTGTAATCATTATTTGTATCAGCAATTCTGCCCCCTTGTCAATGTTCTAATTTAACTCGTGTATTGAGGTGGCATGAATACATATATATATATTCTTTGGATAGTCCAGCACAGAGCTGCTTGTTCAACGAACTCAAAAAATCCCCCATTTCCATAATTTTACCATGGGTATTGCTGGAGCTCTAATCATGGAAGAGGGTTTTCTTTGGCTCATGGATACGGCAAATTGCGGTGTGTAAGATCATTTACGACAAATGCACGTACAGGATCTTCAAGAGACTCAAGCCAAGTTTAGGAGCATCCTTTCTAATCTAGTGTGGTGCATCTCTGAATGTTGCTGCATTTTGAATCAATCCATTTATTCCTTGACCAAAAAGCAATCGACTAGCCTTCATGGTCACTGGAGATGTATCCATCAATCAAGTCAATGGCTAGGTGAGAACCGATCGGAGTATACCTTACCGTTTAGAAAAGAATAAAATTTAAACAAGAATCTCATGCAATGTACATCCTTGTAAGAGGAGGGAGGAACAATTAATATTTGTTTTTACAGATTTAACCATGGACATGATATACATATAGTTATAACATCTACCCGAAATCGACCCAGCCGGTTGACTTATTGGTTAACAAACCAATCAAATCTTAATTTTTTTTTAATAAGGATTATCAAAATAATATTGTTTCAAGATTTCTTTTTTTAAAATAAATTATAATTATAAGATCTGATTTTGACATGGTTTAAAATCTAAATCATAGGTTGCGGGTTGATGTCCGAGTACAGACTAAACTTAAACCCTTGATTCTTCTGAAACCACTAAAACTACAATGATTTATAATGTTTTCTTTTTTTAATAAAAACTCAAAAACAATGTCGTTTTGGTAAAAAACAGCTTCTTACACTGACCCGGCCTGGGTTGGCTAGTCACTTGTGACTAAAGTATAAATAACAGAATCAGCGACCCGCGTTTGGATACGTAAACTTCAACTTCAACACGAAAGGAGGAAGAGAAGACCGTTTCAAACCATCACCGTTTTAAACCATCACTGATCGCTCAAAAAATGCTTTCTGCGACGATACGAATCCTTTAAAACGACAACAAAATCCAGTCATGTCAACAACAAGCTCAGCCACGGCGACGTCGTTTTTATCAGGGACGCAGAGATACGCAGCCGGAGCATTATTTGCAATCGCTCTTCACCAAGCACAGATCCATCAAACCCGTCCGCTTGGCTTATCCCACGATGATTCGGAACAAGAGGAACGAACCAGTTGCAGCAGCAGTCATAGTAATGGCAGCAGCAGTGATTCCGTTTCTGAAGACCCTGACCTTTGGATCCACGAAAATTCGGGCCTCCTCCGACCCGTATTCAGGTACAATTCTTCTGTAATTGATGAAATTGTGACTTTTTTTTTTAAAATTTAAATCAGAATTGATTTTTTCCTCTTTAACGTGGATTAGGTTTTTAGAGGTTGAGTCAGTAGCATGGACTGGACTTGAAGAGACAGCTGGTGGTTCTCCTGCTAAGCATCATGTTGGAGCTGTATGCCGTTTTTCTTTATTTTTTCCTTTTTTTGTAAGCTAATTTTTCATGTGTTTGATTTTGATAGAAATCAGGAAAATTTTACCAATCTTTACCTTGGTTGCTTATTTAGCATGTAAAGCTCATGAGTTGTTACTTCATTGAAATGTTGTTTTCCCGTTTTCTGATTCGTAGGAAAATTGAAAAAAAAAGAAGGAAAGATAGAGGAGAAATTGTGTTAACTTCACATTTTTTTTCTCATTTGCTTTTTTGTTTCCTTTTTGAAAAGAAAGGGAAAATCTGTGAAACTACCGTTACATTTTCCTGTCAGGTTTTGGCATTTGTAGTCCCATGTGGATTCTAAATGATGGACTCACAAATGCTGAAATTCGAATGACAAGATGTGTGTACAACAGGAGTAGAAAAATTCATATTTGACTTGGTGCTGGTGGATTTATGATGCTCTGATTTGTTGTTACTATATTTGTAACTGCGTTGTGTTTTGATTATGTCTTAGTTCTTGAGGTTATTATCAGAAGAAAGTGGCGATGCGTCTTCTTCTTCTTCTCAAAGTTCGGATCAAGAAGTTGCTTTGTCAAAGGCTGTTGATGTTATGGAAGAAACCATGGGAGCGAATCCTGTGTCTTCCCAGTCTAAGAAGGAGAAGCATAAGGAGTACGAGACTCAATGTCGTGAAAAGTTATCTGCTGGCAGTGAGGTAAAATCAACCTCTGACGTGGAAAATGATTCGCCAAAAACTGCAAAGGATGATCATTCTGCTGATGTTAGTGATGCACCTCGAGACTCTGGACATAATGTTGATGAGGAACCTGTTGAAGAGGAGAAGATGCTAAGTAATCAGAGGAAAGTGACAGTGCTGTATGAAATTCTTTCAGCTTGTCTGGCTGATAGACGAGAAGAAAATAAAAAATGCACCCGAAAAAGAAATGGCTATGATGCTCGACATCGTGTGGCTCTGAGATTGTTGGCAACTTGGCTTGATATTAAGTGGACGAAAATGGTTTGTGCACTCCTTTTGTCATTCTCATTAGCAGCTTTCGTGGTTATTCTTCCTAGTTTTTATAGCTAAAAAGATTAAATTGTTCCATAAACTTGGTGGTTGGTGTGCTATCTCCCCTGCTTTCCATGACTTTGTACTTGGGCAAATTCCTAGGGATTTTTTATTTAGCTTTTGTTTGGTATGAGGTGAAAAATCAGGAGGTAAAATGTTAAGGTGTTAGTAAGATTTAATGGTAAAGTAGGGTGTAAAATGTGTGAAGGGTGTTATTAGGAATACAAAAGTTTGTGGGTATTGGAGGTGCCAACAGCAGTGAAACCAAATTTCAAATTAAATGTGATTATAAATAAAATTAAGATTTTATACATTTATGGTTTCCAAATGCAAGGTGTATGCAAAAGAGAAAAAGTATGGGTGAAACAGCATAAAAGAAAAATACAAATTTTTCCCTTGAAACAACCCTGTCCCCACCCCCCAAAACCCCAAATGGGGTTAGATGTTAAACCCCTTAACACTCCCCTCTCCTAGTTTACCCAACACAATCAAGGATGGGACTCTTAATCCTCATAACAAACACAACCTAGTGAATTTTATTTATTTGTTTTTTTAAATTACAAACATTTCCTTCAGCTGTGTATTTTGCATCTAAAAAAATTTAATAAGTCTTGTAGTAATTTATATCTTATGTGTTTCTGGGGTAAAAAATATCTTCTTTGCAGGAAGCCATTGAGTTGATGGTTGCGTGCTCTGCCATGGCTGTAGCGAAAGAGGAAGCATCCAAGGAAGAAACCAAATCGCCTAAAAGCAAATGGGCTAAATGGAAGCGTGGTGGCATCATTGGTGCGGCTGCAATAACTGGAGGAACCTTATTGGCCATTACTGGTGGTATGAAACTCTAGTCGTGTTTCCTTTCTTGGGATTAATTTTATCAGATATTGAAATTGAAATGAGAATGTTATCGCTTTGGTTTCTTACTTTGTAATTCACATTTTACAGGATTAGCTGCCCCTGCAATTGCTGCAGGATTTGGTGCTCTAGCTCCAACATTGGGCACTATTATCCCTGTAATTGGAGCTAGTGGATTTGCAGCTGCTGCAAGTGCTGCAGGAACTGTTGCTGGCTCTGTTGCTGTTGCTGCATCATTTGGAGGTGAACACCCCCACAGGTTCCAAAGGAACCTGCCCTAAAGTTTTATATGATTGCTTGGTAATGGATAATTCATTTGTCTTCCTGTTGACATCTTTGTTCAATCAGCTGCTGGAGCTGGACTTGCGGGGACCAAGATGGCCAGGAGAACTGGAAGTGTTGATGAATTTGAATTCAAAGCTGTAGGAGATAACCATAACCAAGGCGTAAGTTTATGCCTTATCCGTTTTTCTCACTTAGCTCACCCTCTCTGTAGGCTATCTTCACAATGTACGAGGCCAACCTTATATTTCTATTTGAAATTTTCCATCAGCGACTAGCAGTTGGGATTATGGTCTCAGGATGCGTGTTTGACGAGGAAGATTTTATAAAGCCCTGGGAAGGACAAAATGACAACTTGGAGAGGTAAGACATCTGTATGCTCCAAGTTTCTCTTTGTTGCACCTCTTCTCCATCTGAATTTATCAATGTTTGATTCTTTTATAATTAAATAGCAAATGCACATGTACTTAAGTTGCAATTCTCGTTACTTCCAAGGATGTATCTTCAAAAAATGATTCTTTTGAAAAATCTGAATCAGAACAATGCTTTTTATTCGTGTACCCTGTATCCAAAGTAATTACTCGTCGCTATAATGACTTTGTCAATCTTGCAATTTTTCTTCTGTTTGTTCTGCTTTTATTGACTGGAGTTTTGTAAAATCTTCGTTGAACATGCATCCAAAACATTTTCTTACATTTTCCTCTGTTTGCTATGATCTGATCTTATGTTGACTGGTTTTTGTAATTTTTGTTCCAAAACAAAACTAAAATTCTCCAGTTTTTTCATGCTAAAAATGGATCACAAGTCACATCTCTTGACTAATGATTTTTTTAGGTATGCGCTGCACTGGGAACCTAAGAATCTAATTGCAGTGAGCACTGCCATTCAGGATTGGCTTACTTCAAGTAATTGGTTTGCCCCTGATGGGAGCACATTGTTTTTCAAACTAGTATTTCTATCTAATGTAATGATTACAGTTTTGTCTGCTGTTGACATTGGTGATCCCTGCTGTAGGAATTGCAATGGAGTTTATGAGGCAAGGTGCAATGCTGACCGTGTTAAGCACACTTTTGGTAGCATTGGCCTGGCCAGCAACATTACTTGCCGCTACTGATTTTATAGACAGCAAATGGACAATTGCTATTGACAGGTTAGCTTTCCTTCATTAACTATAGGTGAGATACTTAGATGAAAATGGGAAAAAAAATGCCTTTCCATCGCATCAGCTCTCTTTATCACAAATCTGGCACCTTAAATTAAAGTCTTCAGGGGAAATTGGTAATTAGTAATAGAGAGTAACTTGCTTCCATAGAATTTTTCAATGTGAGTTTTCAACAATTGAATTTTCTGCCATTTTCTAGGTCTGACAAAGCTGGGAAGCTGTTGGCAGAAGTGTTACTAAAAGGACTGCAAGGGAACAGGTAGGTCAAATTTGATTGAAACAATAGGCGTCATTTTTAGTTAACAACGTTACCTGTAGTGTTGTATTCTCGATTAATTTCTATCTTGAAGTCTTTTCTTTGTTAACAGTGTCATCTCTAGTGATTTATTTTCTATTAATTCCTATCTTGGGCTTTTCATGACTCTTCAGGCCTGTAACCCTTGTGGGCTACTCACTTGGTGCACGTGTAATTTTCAAGTGTCTTGAGACTTTGGCCGAGACAGAGCATAGTGGTAAATATCACTGATTATTTTTAAAGCGAGTTTTTGGAATTTTTGACTGATCTTCAATGCCGTCCTTCTGAACTGACAGCTGAAGTTGTAGAAAGAGTCGTTCTTCTTGGAGCACCCATCTCTATTAAGGACCAGAAGTGGGAAGCTGCAAGAAAGGTGACTGAAGATCTTTCCTTGAAAGCGTTTTCTCTGCTGTTCCTTGGTCAATATTTGTTTTAGCTACTTACTTTACTGTCCAGGAAACTCTTCTTACATCGTACTGTTTCGCAGATGGTGGCTGGAAGATTTGTGAATGCTTACTCCACCGGTGACTGGACCCTTGGAGTTGCTTTTCGTGCAAGGTATGCCTGTTGCACTATGCTCATGTGTGGACATTACTTGATGCTTTTGATCTGCCTAGACAAATAATTATCCGACTTGGAAAACTAATGTCCAGTTTTTACTAATAGCCTACTCACTCAAGGATTAGCTGGAATTCAACCAGTAGATGTTCCAGGGATCGAGAATGTAAGCTTCTATTTACTTTCCCTACTTCCCTTCCATCACAATTTTGATTCTCGTTACAATCCTAGTTTATCCATGATGGGGAACATTTTGCAGGTAGACGTAACTGATCTAGTTGACGGCCACTCTTCCTACCTATGGGCAACACAACAGATATTAGAACTGCTTGAACTGGATGCTTATTATCATGTTTTCAGGAGCCCTAATCCTCCTGAACACACAGACTGACCTTTCATCTTGAGGAGCTAATGCCATGGCATCAAGCTCATTCACCCCATAGCTTCATGTCTTGATTTTTGTTATTCTTCCTATATATATATGTTACCACCCAGAAGAAACATTAAAATATGGGTTGAATTTTTGTCAGATGATCAAAATAAAATCGGCCGTTCCTCGAAGAAAAGGGAAAAAAGAAGAAGAAAGAAATAGTGGACAAGGCTATGTATTCACTAACATTACTAATGGCCCAGTTCACGTTAAGGGAGGGAGAGGCCCCAAGTTCCAAAGTGAACCAAACGTGGCTATATGTTTAATTGCTTTATTTGTATTGTAAATGCTGTCTGTTTATAAAATCCTCACACTATTTATCTTCTCAGCTTTATCCATTCTTTGGATGGTAAAAGTTCCGGCAGTACCATAGAATAGCTTCTTCTGCTGTTACTACCATTGCTCCAGCTCATGTCCACCACAAAGAAGGTACGCTAATCGTTATGCAGTATCTTATTACTGCACCAAAAACATTAGTAAACAAATTCATCAAAAGAAAAAACACGACCTTAATCTGTTGTTATTAAGCACAGACCGCCTTTATAAGTTAAGCCGACGCTTAACTCGAGCTATGTTTTTAACAAAATAGAGGTAATAATTGATCTGGTGTGATATTTAATCAATTTGATAGGGTTAATTAATTTTGATTTCATTTTCTTAAAATAATTATTTTATTTTGATTAACTTGAGTTAAATTGTCTCGCTCATGATTTAGATATTGAATTGAACCATTAACCACAAGTTGGTTGAGTTTAATAACTTTTTTTTAAATTTAATTGTTGATAACATAATAATAATAATAATAATAATAATAATAATAATAATAGTACCTATCATTGTAATAATTTATTTTTCTTTGGGATTGTGGTAAAAAAGAAGAAGAAGAGAATCTTAAATAACAAACTAGCTTATATAATTATAAAAACGACGTCACTCTATATCGTGTCATTTCTATGACCATATCCACATTCTTATTTCTTCCTCGTCTCGTAAATATCACGAATAGACACAAAACAAAGACCCTAAACGTTCAATTCAATTACCAATGGTGCCATCTTCGTGCTGCAAATTTCGCTATGCATTAGCGTAATTCCGATAATAATGACCGACACATATCACTGGGCGGACAAATAAGAGAGACGGGCGAACAAACAAGAGAGAGGGCATGACAGAAACAGGAAAACACAAAGAAGAGAGAGAGGCGGCCCTAGGCGTAGGCATGGAGGGTAATAAAGTTGAAGGAGAAGAGAAAAAGCGAGAAAACGAGAAACTAAAACAAATCCAAAATCAAGGTGGTAGTGGTGGTGGTTCTAATTTGAAAGGGAAATCATGCAAAGGGTATCTTTATTATTCTTCAACTCTCAAATCTAACGTTACTAATCCTCGCTGTATTGGCATCCCCCGTACTCTCCGCCAAAGTTAGTCTCTCAATTCCAATTCCAATTCCAATTCCCAATCTTTATTCAAGATTTTTTTTTTTGTGATTTATAGAGGGGAATGGGTGTTTAGGTCTGGATTTTTTTGGGTTCTTGAAAAGAATGAGAGAAAAGGGAAGGCCGGTTCTTTTTTGTAAGGCTAGATTTCAGGTTCAAAATTTGAGAGGTGTAGTGTCTGTCTGTCCGTCTCTCTGTACATTTGAAGAAATTAGGGGAAAGAAACTTGCCTTTTTTTGCCAGTGATTATGGCATAAAGTTAAACAAGAAAATGCTTTGCTTAGATTAGCTTCTTTCTTTTGAAAGATATATGGTCTTTGTTACTTGAATGAATAAGGGTTAGGAATAGCAATGCACAATTTCTTGATTAGCTTGAGTAAATTTGATCCAGTTGTAGGAAGGCAATAGCTAAATGGTAGCTGTCCATTCAATTTGATAAATAGTGGCTGGAAACAGAGACATTGGAAATTAATCGTCGAAAAAGGGGTGCAGGAAAGAATATCGTTGCTGAGCTTATTTACTGGTTTTCATCAACCGTATTGAGCCTCGATACTACATTATTGCCAACATTTGTTTCACTAGGGATTTGGGAATAGGATTTCGATTCTGTTCCAAATAGAAACACGCTTTGATTTTATTTGAATTCATATCAACTTGTACTGCAGTTTTAATATTATTACTAAAGAAAGGAAGTGATTTATCCCTTTGGAATACAATTTCTTGTCTCTTGTGAAATCGTAATCCTTGTTTTTGGTTGAACCAAACAAAGTTGCTGAGGGATTCCCATTCCATTCGTGATCCAAAGTGACCAAATGTGGCCTATATGCTTAGTGCTTCAATTGTGGTGCATTGCTCTATCTGTTCTGTTTTATGTTCTGCACTCGTTATGAAATTCTGAGTGCTGGGAGAGCTAATTGTTTTGGGGATAGTGGAGAAAATAACTTCATGTTGATGGTTTCTAATTACATCTATACACGGCAGGAATTCCTACACTGCCATTGCTATTTATGTTGAAAACTGAGTGTTGTGTGTTTGTGATCTCTGTTTGATGTAACATAAAGTAACGTGTTCTGGTTTGGATTTACAATGTAACTTCTATTCTTGATTAGTTGAGTGTAAAATTTAATTCAGTTGTAGAAAGGCATGTAATGAATATGATGGGGGTTGGATTATGCAAGAGACTATATGCTTAATACGTGGAATGTGGTGCATTGTTTTATATCTAGTGTAGATGGCAACTGTTTCTCAGTTGTTCACCACGACATACTGAGTTTTAGGAGATCTATTTGTTTCCAAGTGCAACTGTGTATGGCAGGAATTCCTACACTGCCATTGCTAATTATGTAGTTTTTACTTGGTCGATTTCCGAGATGTTTGATAATTTCAGTAGTTATATGCATGTTGTTGCTGTTGAATATTGGTTCCTTTTGATAAGTGCTGATATCTGAGTTTTATGGCCAGTTCCTAATTATGTTGGACAATCTGAGGTAGAAGCTTCAAAAGATGGAAGGGTTCTTACAGATTTTTATTATGGCTGTGCTGGGTACTCTCTTTATTCCAATAAAGACCACTCAACTGATAAGCAAGTGGCAAAAAAAGAACTTCCAGTCTGTGTGGGTCTTGAGGTATGCTCCCTCACTCTCTTTCTCTGTGTGTGTGCCTGTGCCTGATTTTGTTTAATTATTAGTGGCTTATGCCTTTTAACTTTCATGGATGTTATTGTTTTCAAATAATTTTGAAGTTGTATAGCAGTTTTTGTGATCATACTCCCCTATTAACTTAGTGCAAATAATTAGTAACTGCACTCTCGCAGTAACTTTCGTTGTGATTACTATTACCTGTTGTATATGGGCTTTGTCATTTGTGAACCTTTGATGTGACTTGCTTATTTGGATTTGTCTGTCCAAGTGACAAGTTGCTTGAATGGGCAAGGAATAATAAAACCACTACCTCTCGTGTTTTATCCTTTCTTTTGGTAATCTGACTAACACAAGTTTTTTCAGCTTTTGGTGGATAGAAGAGTTGCTACTGCAGAAAGTGCTTCTGCTCCGGCTCATATCCACCATAAAGAAGGTAAGCAAATAGTTGTGGTTATGCTGCATGTTATTGCATGCTCATTTTAGTGAAGTCAAGTTCTCCAGGCACATCTCCTGATGTGCAAATTGTAGGGTCTAACTGTTTGATTCTGTCCCAAGTTATTTCAGACATACAAATCTGATTTTTCAGTTCTCGTGTAAGGTCAAAACAAGGGCTATTCTTGTCATTGTCTTCTTATTATATTTAAACAGATTGTTCCCACCATCATTGAAACTCTATTAGAGGATGATCCCATTCTCTCTTTATTACATGAATCTTCATATATGTTACATTCTGATAAAGTTATTTATTTTGTTTTATATTTTTTGACTACTTGTCTTACAACAAGATACTGAAGCACAAAAATGCAAAATGCTTCAATAAGCTCTTGATCCCAACAATGAATAAGTTTCCATGCTACTCATTGGCCAGGACCCTGCCAGTGGTCTTTGGTTTGGGATCAAGATTTGTCAAATCCCAGTCTTGAACAGCAGTGCTTCATGCGAAATTGTCTGATTCTTCTTAGGAACCATTTTGGTGGAATTGTAATTGTATAAGGGCCTTTTTTATGGTGAACTCGGACAACAAAAGATGAAAGAGAATCCTCCAAGCAAAATCTCAAATGGTCTCAAAATTGGTGCATTCTTTGATATTTCCTAAAGACATCAATTACATTTTTGTAGTTCAAGCATTTTCTGGAATGTTAAATCACTTCACTGTTCATATCTCACCATAACTTTTGGCAATTGTTTTCTTGAAGATGGTCGTGAATTGCCTCAGCCTCAGCCTACACGTGAATTGCCTCAGCTCCGAGCACAGAAACCAGCGAGTTCCCCAGCGGATGACTTCTTCAGCAGGCAAGCAAACAGAGTTGATTGTTTGTGAATAATGATTGTCAATATACTAATGACACTTACAAAACTGCAGGTATATGAGGAATTCAGGCCTGGTTGCATCAGGGGTGGCCAGGAACATGCGAAGAGTGGGGATTTACATAAAAGACAGCGTGGATGATATTTTGTACCCTTACAGAAGGCGACCAAAGTAGGTCATACACACTTGAATTGATGCATGGAGGAGGAGAGTTGGCCTGGTGATGTAAAAACATGCTTTATCCTAACCTGTGCAGTCCGCTTTCTGATCAGCGCTCACTTTAACTCCTTTTAAAACCCCTCAACACCCTTCCCTCGTATCAATAAAACAGTGTTGCAGGTAGTCGATGAAGATGCTGTTATCCATTCACCTGGACACGATTTTTATAGTTAATGTCATCTATTGTATTTAAGGCCCGGGCTGGGGTAAGTGAGGGTGACAAAAAGCTCTTTTTGTGTGATACAGTGAGCTGATCTTAAAATTCTTGGTGATAATGTTGTTCATTTCCTAATGACTGTACTACACATTTCTATGCCTGTAATTTAAAAAACAAATGGTTTCATTTTGAATTACTTGACATGATAAATAAAGATAAGATTGCAAGCCTTTTCTTCTGAATGTATAATGACCTAATTTTCGTCTGAAAATTAGGTCCTAAACTTTGATTTTTGAAGGTGCAAGATGAAAGATGCAAGGTTTTCTTCTGAGCTTTTTCTTCACACGCAAATTCTATCTACCAAAAAAACAAGTTAACAATACTTATCTGAAAAAACTTGTGAGTTTTGAAGATGACAACCTCGGCTTGCTGAGGTTGGTTAAGCTTTCAACTCAAAGCTTAGACGAAGCCCATTCAAACTTTCAACCATAAAGAAGCTTATCGTGTTATCCTTTCAACCTTTTCCTCTTCATTATTTAGAACGTGGATCCTTCTCTTTTAAATAACGTGCCTATAATTGAATAAGGATCTGTTTGTTTACTATATTACTTTTTCCATATTTCAGTTTCACACACACACAGTCACGAGACTCGATCCAGAAGCTGATCCTATATGAGGCTTGAATTACTTAGGTTACAGGGTCAACTGTCATATAGATTAACTGTTTTATTTCATTTTCTTGAGGAAAATATTGATAATGTTGTCTCTTCATTGTGTACTTCAATGACAAATCATAGCTGTCTTTGTTACCAAATGTTAGCTGTCTTAAAATTCTGACACAGTTGGCAATTGTTATCGATTGCAAGCTAAATCCCTAAAATTTCCAGTAATTTTACTCAAAACTCTCTCTAAAATCACCATAAAAAAAATTCATCACAATTCAATAAATTAAATATTTTAAGAAGCTAGATATTTGTACATTAAAAAAAAAGAAAAGAAAGGAAAAAAAGCTTAGGATAGGACTTTCCTTAATTTAGAAAATAGAAACTACTATAATTAATTAAAAATAAATAAATAAATTCTTGAAACACAAATTCTTTAGTTAAAGAAACGGACGTTGGAAGAAAGCAAGCAATTAGTAACATTTAAAAAACTAAACTTCCCTTCCCATTCCTTCTCGTTCTCCGTTCCTTGAAAGAACCAACCGCCAACTCTCCCCCTCTCTGCCTTTTATTATCAACAACAAAGAAAAAAAAAGTTATATAATAATTCTGTTTCTTTGCAATTTTATTTCGGTCTTGCACAAGCAGGTAAAGTAAAAGATAATTTTCTGAATATAATTAGCGCTTGAAGTATTTTGTTTTATCTTTTTGACTAATTTTCTTTGATCCCTCTTGAAGAGGAATTTTATAGAGCTTGGAAGACCAATTTTTTAAGGATTTGGTTTTCAAATATTCGAATGGCTGCTGCTGCTTCTGCTGCTTGTAGGCGTGTTGTGGGTTATCAATTTGGAAGCAATTCAGGAGGTATTGGTTTTGGTAGGGGAGGATCTGGTGCTGTTTCTCCTTCAAATTTGGGTTTGATTTCTCAAAATAGGAATATTTCTCAGCTTGTCAACTCTAATGGCAGGAGATTATTTCTTGTTGATACATTAGCCCTTGTAAGTTGTTATTTACAACAAACCCTTTTCCTTTTTCTTATTTACATTAATGGGTTGCATTTGTTTCCATGTTAATTTCTCATTTTCTTATAAAATTGCAGCAAGGAAATTTAATAGTAATATAACTCAAGAAACAACATTGCTGAATTTATTATTGAACTGGGAAAAAAAAAACTGCAGGGAGTTTTAATTGCTATAATTTGTTTCATATTATAAATAATTCGCGTGCATATTTCTTGGTTGGTGGGTTGGTACAACGTGGGGCCTACGAGATGATTGATCGAAGAATACTAAAATTTGAGTACTGGAGATGAATGGTACAATGAGAAAACTGAAAGTTTAATGCTTGGAAGCCGAATGTGGTTTTGTAAGCTTTTTTTTTTTTTTTTTTTTGTGATGAAAGGTTGAATGTTTGTCAAATGATGTGGTGTGTTTTTTGGGTTTAGGTTAGAAGATTGGAGTCGCAGGGTGTGCCTTTGAAGCAAGCTGAGGCGATAACAGCTGCTATAACTGGAGTTTTGAATGATAGCTTGGAGAATGTGTCTCATTCAGTTGTCTCAAAGGAAGAGATGCAGAAGGTAGGTTCTTTACGTGGTAGTTTTACGTTTGCTCTTTTCTGTTATGTTGACATGGATCAATTGATATTTGATGTAGCTCGATTTCAAATGAGCTATTTGTGCAAGGAGTTTGTTTATGCTATAACTGTATTTTCATTTCATTTTTTTTGTTGAACCTGTGTGATTATTTTATGTCTGGTTTTGTTGGTAGAATGCATTGATTCAAGAAACCAGCTTGTCAAAATTCAAATCTGAAGTCCAAAGCTCGCAGGTACTCAATAGCTTTTTAATGTTGTTTTCAGATGTGAATTTGTTGAGATTTTAGCTGGATATGAAATTTGTTGGCTTCAAGAGCAATTGCAAGTCTGGCATTGTTTTGTTGATGTTCTGCAGCTGGACTTTATAAATATTTCTGATTGATGCTAATAGTGTCAGTATTAAGAGTAGTTTGCTTATAAGAAGACCGTGGAAAATTCAATGAGTGCTCAAGTATGTTAATTCAGTTGCTCAATCTTTGGCATTAGTGTTCTGATGTATAATTGGCCCTTCTGTCTCTTTGAAGCATTGGTTGTAACTAGGAGTTGTCTTTTCCCTATTATAGTAGTTATGCTTATTTTCTTCATGAAGAATGAGTGCTAGAAGAATTTCATTTGGATTCTGATACCTTCTAATACAATTGATTAATTCCATGTTGAACAGGATAGCCCTTCTTTGTGCATTCAATCAATTGGGTGTCCCTAAAAATTGAACTGTGCTGTTATGGTAAAAGAAAAAAAAATCCAAAGAGCATTGAGAATCTTTTTTTCCATTCCTCTTAAAATGCAATGATTACGTTTGAAAGATAACTTTGTGAGACTCCCTAAAGTGGAGGTATGTTTGGTGTTAACCTTATTTTCTTGCTAGTTGTCTGGTCCAATCTTTGAGAAAAAATTAAAAAATATCCTAACATCAGTTCCTGGTGCTTGCTTTTGAATGTTCGGGCGGGGGGGGGGCGCTGCAATCTAACTAGAGTTTCCATGCCTTTTTGTTTATGTTATCTGAACAATATTTATTGCAGGAACACCATTTTTCTTTGTTGCAACATGAGACTGAAAAACTCCGGCATGATATCGAGAAGATGCGCAGTGAATTGAGGTCAGGTTTATGTATTTACCCTGCATGCTGGATTCGCTTGTTACCAATCTTCTTCATGCTAAGTCATTGATTGTGATTCAGGCATGAAATTGACAAGCTCAGTGCTGGTCAACGGTTGGATCTGAATCTTGAAAGAGGGTAAGAAATGTACTGCAGAAATTTCTTTTCTCCCACAACTAAATTACCGACATGAGTTATTTTCTCGTGGTTGTACAACCTTTCCAGGCGGATAAGGGAGGAGCTAGCAAACCAGAATGCTGAAACCACTAACCTCACTAACAAACTTGATGGCGTGAGTACTCCGACTGAAATTAATATAAGATAATGCGTTTTGGTCAATTTGCAACTTTAACATGCTCCCTCCCTTTCTGTGTCATAATTTCAGGAAATTCATGGTTTGAGGGCCCAATTGGAAGCAGGAAAATATGAAGTGATAAAGTATTGCCTGGGTACTCTTGTTTCCATCTCTGCTGTTGGTCTTGCCGCAGTCCGCATCTTGATGTAAACAATTTATAACTCAAAGCAGTTGCTGCATAACAAGAAGGGGGCAAGTAATAGCTTGTTTTTTGAAAGCTATTATTTGCATGAAAAACATGTAAACAAAGTTCAATTAACAATTCAAGTTTTTTTCCTTGTTTGTATCTGTATAATAAAAACAAGAACAAAGCTTTCGTTATCCAGCAACCTCAGAATCCTCAGTGGTTTCATGTAAGAGAAGTGGTGTTGGTGGATGGACTAGTTTTCTTTCAGGGTGCATTTTAAGAATGTTATCTTGTCGAAGTCATTTCGCCTCATGCGCCGCTCTAGACCCACCACACCGGACTCATTAAATCCACCGATGTCCACTCAATAGCTGATCCCACTGTCTCCGTTCCACCAGATGCACATCCTGCCACATATATGCGTGCCATTATAAATTCTTTTATTACAACAACGAAAATGTAGGCAAAATTGGATTTCAAGAATATTTTCTGCACTTCAAATTTTTTAAACTAAACGCCTTCAAACTTTTAGATTCATGACGCAGAGCTTTACGCATCTGGCGCTAGAATGGACCACAGTAGGCAAAGGCAATGTCAGAATGATCATATGTTAAATATTTGGCAGCTATGTTGGCTAGTCTATTAGAGAAAATGTTATCTCGGACTTGCAAAATTTGACGAACTATATATCTCCGGCGATGGAAACAGCCACCACATGCAAGTACCCCATTCGGAGAAGAAACATTGCACCATATTGTCGCTAGTTTAGCTAGACCATGTTGAGTTGAATTGGTCCATCAAGAGCATGTTACCTATAGTTGGTACCCTCTGCAGATGGATATGGTACACTTCGGTAAAGGCTGCAAACTAGCCGGAAAAGAAGTAAAGGGACTATAGAGAGGAGGAAGAGACTGGTGTTAACATTGGTGGGTGAAGGGTGGCATCCAGCATAGTCATTACCTATTAATGTTTCCTTGAGTTTTTCATATGATCACTTACAACACCTGGAACCAAACATGCGCCAAGATCTACCCCAGAAAGATAACATGAATCAATAGATTTAACCCATCTTCCATTTTTTACAAGTCATGCGCACATTAGCTTTTGACACGGCATGCGTAAATAAAATTCTATTTCAAAAAGAATTTGAGACTAACAAAAATATGTCATAACTTTTAATTTGAAAATTGAATTGAGGTAAAATTTTACCAGAATATTCTAAAAAATCCACAAAAAAGTAGAAGACAATTTCATCAGAGTTTGGGAACATGACTAAATTCTAATTTGAATTTTTACAGGGTTATTATGGTCTTTTAACTAGGTCCGGTATTTGATTTGTTGACTCGAGTGAACTCGGGTTAATTGTTTTTTATAATTTTTAAAATTAATTTTTTAAAATAATGTTCTCCTTCAACTTTTAAGAATACTAGGGAATATCTTTCCATAATATTGATAATTGATCCTTGTTTGCAATTAATCATTGCCAATTTTTTTAGTTTGGATTATTTATTAATTTTTTTTTTATTTCTTTAAAATGCTAATGTCAGGTGGGTATTTTTTTTTATGTTAGGAAATAATGACTAAAAACATAACACGAACCATCAATTTATTAACTAAAACACTAAATATTTGAGTTTTCTCAACTACTTCACAATTCATATAAAGTGAAGCAATTTCCCTTATTTTTTTCATTTCCATCCTTGTTCACGATTCACATCACTATACCAATTCAAAATTTGTCTTGCATTGCAAGTTGATTAAGCGTTGAAATCTTGGCCTAACTTTCTATATTGGACTAAGTGAAATATGTAGGAACATATTTAATGATGTTTTTTGAACGTATTTTTTTAATTAAAAATATATTAAAATAATATTGTTTTAATTTTTTTTTATCTTTGAGATTAACACCATTAAAAATAAAAAAATATCAATTTAATATTTTTCAAGATAAAATAATTAATGATCACTAATTAATTAGATTCCACAACGTCTTTCTATCTTTTTGGATAAAATTACATGATTAAAAACACATCAGGGTAATCAAAACCATGCTCATTCTTGTTTTGGGATTTCAATTAAAGAGAAACGATGAGAAACATAAACCTCTTGCTTAGAAAGGGGTGCGGTGGGGGATTTGCTTCACTCTAAATGAACAAATCATTTATTAAATGAACAAATCATTTATTAAAAGGTTATAAGAACCTTATTTTTTTAGTTAGATTTATTTATTATTTTTTTTCTTATCATATTATTAAATTAATCAAATATATTAAACCAACTAAAGTCAATAGCTCGAGACTTATTTTTTTTTTTTACTTCTTTAAAATGCTAGTGTCAGTTGAGCATTTTCTTTTTTATATTGGGAAAAAATTGGTTGGACTAGAGGCATAACATGAGCCACCAATCTAGTTATTAACTAAAACACTAAAGATTTGAGTTTTCCCAGCTACTTCACGATTCATATGAATATTGAAGCAGTTGATCTTATTTTTTTCATTTTTATTTTTATTTTTAATTTTTTTTCCTTAGATTTTTTCTTTCCTTTTGATTTAATCCTTATATGATCTAATTCCGTGAGATAAAGTTGTATATTGTAGTAGAAAGATAAAATTTAAATTGAAAGGACTGCAATGTAAAACACAGAGATCTCAAAATTTTTAGAATTTTCATCCGAGTCTAAAAATATATTTATTTATTTTTAAGTTATTGAGTTTGAAAAAAGAGAGAAAAATCCATCAGAAAATAATAAAATTACCAATTGACCACATTTAAACCACAAAAAATGATAAGTTTTGTATTAATGGGTTTATTTTCTTGAAAAAAGTTCAATAAAGATGGGTTTGCCTCTAAATATGGTGAAAAAGTAGCAGAGAGGTTAGTTTGATTTGTTTTAATTTAATTGATTTTTATTTTCGAGAGTAATTTTTAAATGTTTTGGGTTTCTCTAAATATGATAAAAACAAGTTGAAATTTGAAATTTTAGGGTTAAAAAACATAGGAACCGATTTTCATCTACATGTTGTCTTTCACATGTCTCTGGCCTTTTAAAAAATATTGGAATAGAAGAAAAAAAAATAAAAATAAAAAGCCAGGTACACTTATGTTTTTTTATTTATGAAGGCCAGTCACGTGTACGTACCTAGCCTGTTAAGAATATTTGAAGTACCCAGTTGATTTTTCAGATTTGGAAAAACATGCTATTTGGAATCTTTAAATTCTAGCCATTGGGAATCTGCCCTGTTTGTCTTATAATAGCCTTGCACCTCATGCCAGCAGAGATGTCTAAAAGCGCAGCTAATCAAAGCTGATGTGACTTTCAATTCCTCAGAGATATGGCTAAACATTACTGGAGCATAGATCACGTAAAGCTGCAAGCGAGGTCCTGCAGGGCTTATAGCAACGACCTCAAGAAATGAAAAGATCGAGCTCCCAAATCAATTCACAAGTCAATGTTCATCGGTGTTGCAAGTTGTTACATGCCTATCTCGGCATTTGATCCCTTTTGTTTGCAGTATGAGCTCTAAAGCAACGTTTTGACCATTGTTATACAATTCCACTATTCAAACCCTTTCAGTTTCCTTACCCTCGTCACCATACCAATCCAAAACATTTTGTCTTGCATTGCAAGTTGATTATGGCATGAATAGTAGTACTATTTTCATGCTTGGGAGATAGGCAAGGTAGATAATTCAGGTGTGTGACTGAGAGGTGCTAGCTATCAATTGAGGAGGAAAGGGAAGTGAGTGGTAAGCCCTTGGAGGTGTAGGAAATATGAACATCCATGCCATGAACTGTTTGGAACACATGATGTATGCTTGATTAAGCAGCATCACCTCTAATTTCATCAAGCTCATGGTCTCGATTAATTAATTAATTAATTAATTAAGGGAGACAAATACAGGCGATGTGGAGTTATATACTAGATCTATACATGTCTTGATAATGACACTAACGCCTAAACTTTAGTCTTTAAAATGGTTGAGTTACAATTCTCTTTTCTCCAATTGGTTTCTTTCTCGAAATCGTACATAAATTTCCTTGGAATTAATGATCATACCACATAGAGGATTTTGGATCAATTTATTCTGATATTAATTAACATAGGTTAAATAAAATTAAATTTGTTTTAAAACATTTCACACATCATCAGTCACATTTCAAACTATAATATCATGCAAATTACATAAAAAAACAATGCTTATTTTCAACTCACCACAATTTCAAGCATATAGTTAAGCATTAAAAAATATCAAAAATCTAAAAAATTTATTTTAATAAATCTAAAAAAAAACATTCTCCACCAAATATCAAACATCAATATCATTAAACTAAGCACCTCTCAATTATTTTATTAATGCTGGAGTTGTTTTCGACTTTTTTTTTTTTAGCGTGTATACAAGAAAGGAATCGTTTGCTTGCTTGGAGGTACCAATACATGTCTTTTCAATATTAAAGTAGCTGGGATGGTAAGATCATCTCCTTTCTTTAATATCTTTTGACTGGATCTTGATATAACCCAGCATAATTTCTCATGGACAAGAAGAGGTGGGAAAGACCAAAGAATAAAAAGGCACGAACACTTTCTCATTTGGAAGCTCTTCTTCTTCTTCTTCTTTCAATTGATCAAAATAAAATTTCTTTTACAAGCTTTATTTGAATGGTACAAATTAAAAAGTAAAGATAATCTTTTTAACCCAATTATATATAAAAAAAAAAAAAAAAAAACCCTGCAAATTGACCCTTTGTCACCATGGCCTCAATTATGTATAGAATCCACGAATGAAGGGAATCCCATTCATTTCCATCCCTTACCTTTTTTTTCCCTTCCTTAGAGAGGGCAGAGCACACGCTTGCTCGGAACGGCAACGAGTCGAGTTGCTCTTGGCGCGGTGAGTCCAAACATATCAGTCATGTCAAGTTCACTTGGTTTCATGCCATCAGGCAATTCCCATGTAAAACAATGAAGCAAGTGAGCAACAGCCAAATCAAGTGTGTATAACCCAAGCTGCATACCGGGGCAAGACCTCCGACCAGACCCGAAAGGAATAAATTCGAAGTGATTCCCTTTAAAATCAGGCACCCCTGGTTTCAAAAACCTTGAAGGCTTAAAAGCATCAGGATCTTCCCATGAATTCTTGTCTCTCCCAATAGCATAAGCATTGATCATCACCCTTGTTTGCTTTGGAATGAAATAACCAGCAACCTCAGCATCTTCAGATGTTTCATGTAAGAGAAGTGGGATTGGTGGGTGCATCCTTAAGGTTTCTTTGAGGGCGCATTTCAGGAATGTTAGTTTCTCAATATCACTTTCCTCCACGCGCCGCTCTAAACCCACCACGTCTGCGAGCTCTTGCTGGACTCTTTTTTGATCCTCTGGACTCTTCATTAGCTCCGCCATGGCCCACTCTATTGCCGAAGCCACCGTCTCTGTCCCACCAAACATCACATCCTGCCAGAATCAACTTAGATTGATGAGTAATTCCTTCAATTTCATCTACCCACAAATGAGAGATATGTGTAGATTTGCACGTTATTGATTTTTTGTTTCATTGGAATCGAAACGACTAAAAACTGGACTGCAATATTTAGATCATATATTAAATAAAAAGTTTTATAGGTGTGTGTGAGTACCTTACACCTATATTTATATATAAAATGTTATTTTGTGGGATGATTGGATATTGTAAGAAAAGAGTATCAGTACTTACCATGATTATAGCTTTGATGTTGTCTTTAGTAAGGCTTATGGCTTTTTGTAAATCATCTGATTCATCTACTTTCCTTGCTTCTTCACTATAAAAGGCTAGCATGTCATCGACCATATCGGTTTCAGCATCTTCAGAGAAGTTATTCTGTTTTCTTTTTTGGATATGATCATCGATGATAGAGTCGATGAATTTATCAAGAGCCTTGCGAGCCTTGACAAGTCTAGCGCTGAGCCCTTGTGGGTCAATCCAGCCTAGCCAGGGAATGAAATCAGACATGTTGAATGCTCCAAAAAGCTTAGAGAACTCCTGCAAAATCTTGATGAACTCATCCTGTCCTTCATTTTTAGCCCCGAAAGCTGCTCTGTAAGTGATATTCATGGTCAACGTAAAAATCAATTCTCCAAGATTCACAGGCTTGCCTATATTGGCTTCAACTGTCTTAAGCATTGAGTCCACCTCATCCCTCACAGACTCCCATGATTCAGCCCTTTTCCGGCTAAATAGCTTCATGACGCAGAGCTTACGCATCTGGCGCCAGAAAGGACCATAGTGGGCAAAGGCCATATCGGCACGATCATAGGTTAAGTATCTTATGGCTATGTTGGCTGGTCTGTTGGAGAAAATGTTATCCTGGACTTGCAAAACTTGGCGAGCTATTTCAGGAGACGAAACAGTTACCATATGCAAGTACCCCATACGCATGTGAAATAGCCCACCATATTGCTTAGCTAGTTTAGCTAACCCACGGTGAGTTATTTGGTCCATCATGTGCATGCTACCTACAAGTGGCAACCCTTTAGGCCCTGGTGGATATGGCAATCTTCGGCGAAGGCGAGAGAGTAGACCGAAGAAGAAAAGTGAAGTGACAGCGATCAAGAAGAAAGACATGGGTGAAGCTTGCAAAGATTGGACAAGAGAATCCATGGATGGTTTATGTGTTGGTGCCTATGGATGTTTTCAGTCTGTATTTTGTGTAATCCACAAGACTTTACTCCTCGCAACTTTCCGATGGTGCTAAGTTGAGAGGGATATCATGGGGCTTTATATAGATTTTTTTCGTGGCCTGTCTCGAAGATTTCACAAGTTGGCCACTTTTTATTTATTTAATTATCTTAAATTATCTTGGAAGGTTAATTTCGTCTCCAATTTCTAAAAAAATTTGTTTACTTATTCAACGTTGGAATCAAATAAGTTTATATTTTCTCTTGTTAAAGGTTGAAAACGAGTGTAGACTTTCTATAAATAAGGAGAGAAGGTAGGCCCATTAATTAATGACTTTCCTATTCTTTTTTTCGATATTTTTGGATTAGCTAGGCACATGGAGGCCATCCAAATATACCTCCTATCGAATATATTTGAATCAGCATAGTTCTAATTGCAAAATTCACAAAAAACATGTATGATTTTTGTTACAAAATAGCAATTATGATTTAGACTATGTTTGGGAACGTAGCTGCGGCTGCGTTCCTAAAAATTTTGAATTTTTTTTTTTACTAAAATTGAATATGGTTTGTATGTTTTGGAACATTTTGATGTGCTGATGTCAAAAATAATTTTTAAAAAATAAAAAAAATATTATTAGCATGCATTTTGACACGAAAAGTTATTTGAAAAGCACCCACAACCACACTGCCAAACACGCTCTTAATATAAGCTCTCATACAAAATCTGGATGGAGAACAATTTCACCTATATATAGTGAAACCAGCTCACATGCTGAGGTCAAAATAACCACTACCGACCAAATTTTCTTTCATTATTTATACTTTTACTATATTGAAATGAATTGTCCTACCAAGTTTATGGATCAAATGCTTTGGTGAAAAAATTCTCATTGATGATTTGTAGTATGTTGGTGAGTTTGTTACTAACAACAAAAGCCCGCTAAAAAAAATTACCGCTTCATTTCGTTGGTATTTTTATTGGTGAATATAACATATTACCAGCAAAAAAACCGTATATGATTCCATCAATGGTTTTTTTTTCATCGTCGGTATTTTCATTTGTGAATCTAACATATAACCAACAGAAAGATCATATGCAATTCTATCAGTGATTAAACAGTGAGAGTGACATTTGCAATAATTATTTTTCAACTCTCTAGAATATACCAGCAAACTTAATTCTTTGGTAACATTGTCGGTAATAATATATATATATATATATATATATATTAAAAAGAAGTACATAATAATTAAAATAAATTAAATTAATATAAAAATACAATATTTATTACAAATTTAAACATTTATAAGTTCAAATACAATTAATTTAGAATAGAGGTGCTGGAGGACGAGAAGGGTCTTCACCAGGACCGTGAAGCCAATAAAAGAGGACACATGTACCACCCATCTGTAATCTCATCTTCATTACCAATCAGCGGAGTTTGGCCATCTCAACATTGAGTTGTTCATTATCAAAAGCAAGATAGGTCATTCAAGCTTGAACTTGTTGGTTTAAAATCACTTTGAACTCCGGAGTTTGAGTGCTTCAAATCGATTACTAGCATCTAACAACTGAAACACTGCAGGTTGTTCGCAAGTCCTCGACCGTAGTGTTAGAGAGATCATACACTTGATTTCTATCGGGTCCACTGGACGAACTTGCCTTCAATCACAAATTCAGATCGAGATCCGGAAGGGTCGAATAATTATCCTTATATCTCTTCTTTTATCCACGAGCTACTGCACCTGGTTTTGGAGGTCATCACTTCGCACGTGCGTTTTCATAAAAAGCTCCATCGAGCTTGACTCACGTCCAAGAACTATAGTCAGAAAGAGAAAGTTGTTGTAAGTTAAGTTAAATAGATTTATAAAAAAACAATAAATAAAAAATAGATGTTATTAAAAATAATCTTACCATCAATTTCGCATGCGAAACGAATGGAGCCACTGATGTGCGTGACAACAAAATTATGTTTCCTCAATATATCATAAGTCAAAGCCCCGAATAACTAAAACTGCTTCAACTCATCGATCAACAATCAAAGACAAATATCTATATTCCGACCTGGACTATTAGGATCAAGTATGACCGTAGATAAAAACAAGAATTTCAACCTCATACACATCCTCGGTGGCAAGTTGTAAATCATGAGTATCATCGACCAACAAGAATAAGGAGCAACAAATAACCCAAATGGATTGAATCCGTCTGTACATAACCCAAGACACACGTTTCTTGATTCTATTAAAAATTAAGGATGCACTCTATCAAAAAGTTTCTAGGCCTCACCATTAGAAGAGTGCACTATCAATCCATCCACCACATCATGTGAATGATGTCATGTCATGTGCTCAACAGTTTTTGGTGACATGAATATCATTTGAAATCTAGGTGTGATTGAGAAGTATTTAAGTTTTCTATGTCCGAAAAGAGTTTTTTCCCTGCTAATTCTAGATTTATAACGAGCATGCTCACATGTTCTACACTCGATCAACTCTGTATTTTAAAGGTAGTACAACATGCAGAAGTTTGGACACATATTAATTTTTTGTATCCCAGGCCGGGGGGTTTCATTATGGATTTAGCAGCATATAAGTTTTTTTTAATCTATTCCCTTCAGGTAAAATGCTTCTCACATATTCAATAATTTTTTTCATAATTAGCCTCACTTAACCCATGATTTGACTTGATGATGAATACTTGTGCAACGATCGATAATTTACTATGATTTATATACCCATCCTAGAATGGTTCATTGAAGTCTTCCAAAAGATCAAAAAGCTTGGTCGCATTTGGATTAGGTTCTTCATCTACAATTGAACATTGACTATCATAAAGCATCTCATTTACATTACATCCATATAACCATATTGGTGTCGTGAGGAACATATGGTTCTCTGTGTGTAAACCAACACATTTATCTCTTTATGAACTCTTTTTATAGAAGATGTATCGTAACAACATCTGTATCGAGAAATTTTTTATTTTTACATTTCTTATATGAACATCTAATACCTCATTTATTAATATTTCTCGGATTAAATAGTGTGTAATTAATAAAACCCCAAACTCCATTACAATAATTCATCATACACAACCCTTTAGGTGAATCTCGATATATTCATGAACGATTATCCATTACTTATATCAAACCCATATAGAATATTGATAACAACATGCATTAATTAATTACATAAACTAAATAAATTTGAAAACATTGGTTTAACTCAAACTTATTCAATCTATTTTAATAGTACTATTAATTCATTATCAATTATCTACATAAATTTAAATTTTTATACATTTACCAAAAATCTTAACTCAACAATAAAATTGACAAAATGTAAAATGGACCCATTAACTAAGCCATTATTTATTTTATCACAAAACACTTAAGTCACAAATTCAAAATAAATCTCATCAATTTATAAAAAAAATATAGTTTTATAAAATCTCAAACAAACCTTAACATGTATAAATCATATACCCATATCAAATATAATGACATCTCATTGAAAAATTCCCAAGTGTTTCTGATCTGTTTCTCACAGATAAGAATAGACTAAATTCTCTATATTATATCTCAACTTGAGTACGTAGAATATAATATCACTGTCCAGACTTGCATAATTATATGGATTTGGATATTAATTTGAATACACATTCAAACCCTATTAAAAATAATAATACATTCTATATATTTCAATCCCTATCTGTAGCACTATATATATATATATATATATATATATATATATATATATATATATATATATATATATATATATATCCATCATCAATAATAAATAAATAGTATTAATTATGGTCAAATAAGTTCGAATTAATTAGTAGCACTATATATATATATATATATATATATATATATATATAGTGCTACTAATTAATTGAACTTATTTGACCATAATTAATACTATTTATTTATTATTGATGATGGAAAGCACGCGCTTTGCCTGTATTGAAGCACTAATTAACACTTGTGAACTATGGATTGAATTGGTCAGTTAATAGAGCATATTACAATTTGAAGGGTAAAATGTGACAAAAATACAGCTTAAATAGGTATTGAATTCCTAATTAAAATGCTGCTTGTGGATTGTATGTGAATCTAATTTCTTCATCTCATAATTGCCATGAAGACCCCTTGTGATATTGGTGAAATTACACGTGCCTCATGATGTTGGTTTAGTCCACCAGAGCTCAATTCCCCCCACCCCCCCGACTAACACATTTTAATTAACAAAAAAAACCGAAGAAAGAAAAGAAAAGGTATGTTGAAACGAGCCATGCATATTCCGAACCCTTGAAAACAAGCTTGGTTTACATGATAACAACTTCGATTGGTCCTGACCCGAACATCTCTTTTGTTGTTTATTCTAAATATACGCGTGTCTAATTAAGAAATCTACAGTTAAGGACATCAAGACCGTCGTCATATTAGAACGAGACCTCCTCAGCCAGTTATATGTTGTCTAAATGTACACATTAAATTTGATAGGACAAGGTCTCGGTTGTCGAAAACTTCACGAATATTATGATCTTCTTAGAGTTGTTTTTCAAAGTTATGATGTGCTTCAATGCGTAAAAGACTGGACTTAAACGTACATTGAAAAATCTGCAAAATTAACAAGTCTTTTGGGGGTTTGAAAAAAACCTTCCACACTAAAGTTAACACTAGTGGTTGGGAAAACAAGCTTTAGATGGTTGTATTATGTCTAGTTATAGAGTAAAACTTAGAGACCAAAGCTTAGAAAGGAGAAGATGTAGTTTTTCTATGGAGATTAAGATTTCGAAAGAGAGGAAGATGCACTACCTTGATGTTCAAAGCTATATGTTTATATAGCCTTGAACTCATGTAAGTGTGTCAATAAAAATGACATAGGATCGATGATTAATGTGTTTATTTTCTATAATTTTAAACTACATGGAGATAAAAACCGAGTGTGACAACAAGCTCTACCAAAGCTTTCCTCGCTATGGGTTTTATTGTTGAACTTTATGGACACATCGGGTCCAATATAATGGTGAGTGTGTTGGATTAGTTAGGCCATCTTAGCTTTTAGATTTCTAATTCGATGAGCTCCATTCTAGAAGAGCATTGAGCCATGTGATATGCTTGTATTCCAAAAAAGATATGAACTCTTTTAATTTAAACCATGAATATCTGAGTGAGTTTAATGACCTATCACAATTTTAAGATTGTGTCTCCAACAAGCAATATTCCGAGCACTATGCATTATTAATATTGGTGAAAACAAAATGCAAGCTTCCTTCTCATAAAAAAAGAAAAAAAGAAAAAAAAGAGGAGAATTAGTTGATGCATGATTCTAGCTAGGCCAAGGTATATAAATTTTCAAGGTTATCTTTTCTTAAGAATTATTAGCCTAATACACATTTTATGTTAATTTTCATTAAAATCCTAATAATAATAATAATAAAAATAATAAAAGAGAATGATCATAATTAACCTAGTAGTTGTGATATGTGCTATCTTTCATTTTCTTAAATGCTTGCAATTAAATTTCTTACCTAGTCTAATTAATATGGTTGCAATGGAGCCAACCACCTCCTTCAACAAATTTCCAAATACTTAGTATTGCGTAGATTAATTTTGTTGTTTACTCGGTGTTATATATCCTTTATAATTATAGCATAATTAATTAATATCTAAATCGGCCACGCACTCATGCAATGTGACTCTTACTTTGTGTATACATGAGGTCCCATGCAAGTACTAGCTAGTGATCTTTGAGAGATTTTGATGCCCGACCTTATTATTATTGCTTGATAACCTTAAGTATAATTATAACCTTTTCAAGTCATTTTCGTGGTAATTAAGACGTTGGAACCATTGATGGTTTCATTCTACCATATTCAATATGGTTATATATATGCAAGTTAATTAAATTATTTTTCTTAATTATAAGATTTAATTAAATTTAAGATATAGTATTAATTTTAATAAAGCATGAGATTTATAGGAGCCTGTGAAACATTTCATGAAAGTAAGTTTAGTTAATAGTAAGAGATATGATCCAAAAAAATAGTAAATTTCTTTATAAATAATATTTTAATTGTTAGAGAATAATATAAATTATACATTGAAATCTTATATTAAAACTTAAGCTTTTGGGTTGATTGGTTCTTAAACATGGTATTAGAGTATTAATGACCAAATGATCACGAGTTCGAATCTCATCATCCCTATTTATTTGATAAAAATTAAGCATAAAGTAATGTGATTTTATACAAGTTTCAAGTTTAAAGGGTTTTTACTTGAGAAAGTGTGTTAGAAAACAATATAAATCTTTATTTGAGGGAAATCTTTACTTGAGGGGATGTGTTAAAGAATAATATAAATTTCATAGACGATAACTTGATTAGTTTTGATATGAGAAAATTAACTTAAAAACCATGAAAAAAGAGATAAAAATGTCATCATTGATGATATATATATGATCTTTGGCAGGATATTCAGTACTGAAAGATCGATAATTATACTTATTATCCATGATATATATAATTTAGTTGCAAACATTGGCATCATAGCAACGTCATGTTGTACGTAGGGTGTGATATCTCAACACTCGTCTCTGTTTACAGCGAAATTTGTATACATCAATGTGAAAGCCACCTTGATCAAAGCTTCAAGGCACATCATTACACAATGGAAGTGAATTTCAATATTGATTACAAGACTGAATTGTTGTAAGAACTCCTTGAGATTTTATTGGACCAGCAGAAGCTACTGAACAACCCAGCGGTTGCCATATCACATCACAAAATGATGATTTAGCCCTAGTTGATCGATCAATCCTTGTTGGCATTCATGGCAGCTTCGCTAAACCTATCAGATGCAGTGGAAAATGAGATCAGGAGAGGAGGAATCCCCGTCCATAATGTAATTAAGTGAAGTAGACAATAATCAACATAGGGCTGCAGTCAAGGTCTTCAACCGAAACCTTTCATTTCAACTATTTTTTATCCTCTTCTTCACAAGAAGTTACAACTTTTGCCTTTTCGACTGCCCATTTAAGAGATGATGTCTGTGTGATCTGGATTATCACATGCTACAATCCATCAATCCACCTTTTTCAACGGTATAATAAGAGATTGTGCATAATTTTCATTTCTATATATACGTGCCAGCACTGTTTCCGAGCTTCACATACATTTTCAATTATGTTATTGGTGCCATTTCCTTCCAAAACGGGCAAATGGGAAGTTGAAAGAGAAAAAGACGGCCAATAAATAATTAATCATGAAAATTAATTACGAACATAGCGATTGATTACAGTATCTTAAGGACCATGGTTGGTGGTCATGTTTGAGACAGACAAAGAAGGCGGTGGTAGGTTAATTAATCTAGAAAGACACAAGAGACAAAACCATTCGAGATGAAGAACGTGACATTGCCTTGTGCTCATTCCAATGGCCATCAAACACAAAATCAGGACATGACTCATTCTTAAAATATCTTGTCAGGTTGATTTTAGATTTGTTTTTTTAAATCTCATAATTATTAAAAACTTATTTCATGACTCAATCTCTAAAGCATTGCTAAGACGCTTTTAGCTCTTTGATTTCATGCTGCCTGGTTCTTTCTCTCGATTGAATTGATCTACACATCTTTTGTACGTTATGATCTTATTTTTCTATCTTTTAATTAACTGTCACTGTTTAGATAGTTAGAGAACAATCACGAGAGAATTCATTTAAATCGATTCAGTTTCACAACATCTTTAATTTATTCCAATTGCATTCTCTGAAGCTACAGCTAAAAGAAACGTTGATAGCATGGAAAATATAAATCAGCTTTACATTGCGATATAGTGGCGATGTTTGCCACAATGATGATTTGTGACCCTATACATCGTACTAAAAGCAAGATTGGCACTAAAAAATCATGGAGGATTGATCGATCGAGGCAGACATCTTCCTACCCATGCAGTCTCTTTACATGTGCTTTCAAGATAGGGTTTCCACACGCAATTTCGTACACATCTAAAAAATTGAATGTTGTTCAACAGTTATAATTACTCTTTCACTCACATTTTATTACAGATTTGGTGCCAATAAGCTGTGGTTTGTATTATTTCTTCTAAAAAAAAACAATCGGGCCAATTTTCTAGTGTAAAAATTAAATATTACCCTTAGCATATTGCAGATAAATATATAATCACCACCAAATTAATTAATCCTACAATTAATCCTATTGTGAGCTAGCTAGGAATGCTGACTGCTGGGCACCCAAAACTCTTAAAATAAAATCGTTTTGGTGAGAAAAATAAGATGACCAAAAAAATAAATATTTTTAACATTAGCATATTAAAATAAATATAAACATGACCCTGCACACCGCTAAAACTAATGAAAAAAATGAAGACAAATCTCAACATAGATGTCACTATATATGCTCTCTCATCTTCTGACTTCTACCTATTTCCATCGGTCAATTTCCAATCTAGACGTTGGTGGGTTGGACTCTAAAATAAAAAAATAAATCAAATCTTTACTATTTGATTCACGTAACTATTATACTTAATAAATTATTTTTGTTATGTAATTGCTTTAAAGAGAATGCTGAGAAGGGGAAACCCATAGCATGAGCCTAGCTCTATATTTCTAAAAAATGTTTAATTAAGACAGAAATTGATTTTTCACATTTTGGGTATTAGTTTTTCATTAAAAAAAAAACTTGTTCTTTAATGCTGAATCAAATATTTATATATTCAAAAAAATATTAATTTGTGGTATAAGGATACAAAGAACAGGCTTTTTATTACCAGATGTTTCTTTTGTGATATCGGTGGAGACATAAGGAAAAAAAAAAAAACACAGCAACACCATCATATATTGCTGCCCTGTCTGTTAGGTCATGAACGTGTGTGATTTCTTCAACATTTAGAATTTTCAAAAAACTAAATAAAGTAAAAGCTGCAACCCTAATGTGAAATCGCCGCACTTAGAATTCGTGATCGGGTACTGACGTTCGGTCATTGCCAGAGTATTCAACTCCCACTTTGCTGGATCGTGACCAGAACACCGTAAACGGATGCTCCATGTCCAGTTGTGGTTGCAGTGGATCGAGGAACCGGCATTTATTCAAGGGCCGACGATCATGACAGATCCAATGGCGTACAAGTTAAATATATTTGGTTACTAAATTTCGACGGAAAGTTTGATCGTTGAAAAGAGGCCATATTGACCGTTTCCACATCTTCGAAGAATAATTTGAATCTGATCTCCATTGATATCTGCGGTGGTAGCCCTGCTGTTAAATGTTTTTGATAAATTAACGTTTTTTAAACAATAATTAGAAAATAGCAGAGTTAGAGAGAACGCGTTACTCCAAGAGAGAAGAGATGAGAAAAAAAACAAAAAGGTGGAGATTTCTTTTATGGAGGATATCCTTTCAATTTTGAACCGGGAGCACAACCTCTTAAACAAAATGTTAAATGCAGCTGCGACTCGGAGTAGTTCAATGCATTCAACATAATATATTGGCTATTTTATAAGTTTAGGGATTTGAATGAAAGATTAATTATTCAAAAATCCCACGTTATTGGAAAGCTATTATCAATTAACTATTATCAGTTTATCACCATATAATCACGATTAAAAAAAAAAAAACTATTAACGCCATAATTTGTTTTGGGTATGTAATTGATATATATAAACCACCATTTAATTTATGTAAAGATCTAGCTATTTTATTTTTATTCAAACATAGTGACGAGTCCTACCTACTTCTTTATATAATCTTGCTTACCTGAATCTTCAAGGGACCTAGACGATGTTACTAGCGTATCAACTGTCAAGCAAACCATCTCAGCAAGAACATCAAGAACAAGACAGTAAACACTCACCTACCACCCTTCCTCAGCCACAATTTTAAATCAAAACAAAGAAATTGAAGTAAATTGTAGAAAGGAACGGCTACATTATTTTTACGATTCTATCATTTTCATGTCGGTAGTTTATAAGTGAACAAAAAAAAATTATCCCACGATTAAAATAAAATGTTTTCCCCTGGATACTTATAAATAACTTCTTATTATAGATGTTATTGTATGAATATTTATAAGCTTAATTTTTATAATTAATTTTGATATTTGTGCCTATTAGAATATAAATTAAATAACAACTATTCATTTTAGTTCAAAATATAATCATTTAATTAACAATCATATAGTTTCATTAATAGTTATAATGTTTCAAGTCTATATAATATTTATGTTACCACACATAGAAAAATATAAAAAAAACACATATTTTTTTTCCTTTGTCTTTTTTATTTTCTGTTTTTTCATAGGTTTAGATGTATCTTTAAGATGTTATCTTTTTATAAAATAAATAAATACTTTAAAAACAATATTTTTACACCTCCAAACCAATTATTTATTTGTTTACTTACCTAAACAGTTTAACTAACAACTCAAACATGATTCCATTGTCTTATTACTATATCTCAATTTATTTATAGCCATGATAAATCATAAATATTTAAAGGTATCCTTAAAATGAAAGACATTGACCAAGCCCATGTTAATCTATATGTTATTATATAATGAAAGACATTGACCAAGCCTGAGTTAATCTATATATTATTACACAAAGAAAAATATAAAATAAAAAACATATTTTTCCTATATCTTTTCTTTTTATTCTTTAATAGATTAATTAGATGATTTAATTGTATCTTGTACGTGTTGTGAAACAAATAAACAAATTAAAAACAATATTCTGATCACACTTCGAGACCAAACCAGCTCTTTATTTGTTTTCTTGCCCAAACAGTTTTATCTAACGTCTGATGCGTGGTTCCATCATCTTATGACTCTATCTCAATTTATTTATACCCATGATAAATCATAAATATTATTTAAGGTTATCCTTGTAATAAAAGACATGGACGAGGCGTATAACAACAAGCTTATATTCTTTATTAATTAACTTCAATATTATACTGACATAATTATACGTGCCAAAGTAAGAGTGATAGAAAGATAGATTTACCTAATACTTGAATTTACGTATGAGACAGGGACTCGAAACAATATCAATTTCTGCATTTGAAGCTATATATCCCGATTGGTCGGTCTAGAGTTTAATGTGTAGATATTTTCTCAATGGAGACATCCAAATGGTTGCCATGCGCGCGACTCGTTCTCCAGGAAGAAAATAAGTTGCATGCGGGCGTGCATCTGTTCTAGTAACTATATAGAAAATTAAAATCTTCGAGATTCCGGTTGACTTGAATTGGCAATTAATGTTAAACTGAAATTATAGAAACTAAAGCCTTCATTTTCACAATTTTTTCTTTCATATATGGTTTCATTATCTCCCTTTTCAACTCGCATTTTATTTATTAATTAGCAGATAATAAGTACCGGAGGCATTGACTAGTATTAATTTTGTCCATAACAACAAATTGTTTACGTAACATATAGTAGAAAGAAAGATACTAAGATTTATATTAAAATATTATAGCTAGAGAGAAAACCATATGTAATGTCATCGGTGTTTTTATTTGTCCGGCGGTATATCCATCGGTAAATAAAATATACCACCGACATAATATCATCTATACTCGTTCGGTGAGTTAACAAAGAATGATGATATTTGCAGTAATTCTTTTCCAATTCTCTATGGAATATACCATCTATAACCCCGTAGTAATATTTTAAAAATATATATATTTTTAAAAAATTTATTGAACAGAAGTATAAAAATAATTAAAATAATGTATATAAAAAATATTTATTATAAATTTAAACATTTGTACTTTTAAATACAATAAATTTAAAATAGAGGCGGCACTGGAGGAGGAGGAGGAGACGGCCAATCGTCACCGGGACCATGAGGCCAATCAGGGAGTGCACATGTATCACTCATTTGTGATCTCATCTTCATTACCAATTGACAAAGTTCTACATAATCAACAGTAATTTGTTCATTTTTTTCATTAAGATGGGTCGTCTGAGCATGTACTCATTGGTTTAACAACGCTATCAACTCTGGAGTTTAAGGCTCAGAATCAATTGTGAACATCCAACGGATGAAACACTACAAGCCTTCCGCAAGTTCTTAGTCGCAGTGTTAGAGAGTTCGTACACCCGAATTCTATCGGGTCCACCGGATGATCCTGCCTCCAAGCACAAATTTGGATTAAGATCTGGATGGGCCGAAGGATCGTCACCATATCTTTCCTTCAACCGGCTATTATATGTATACTGGAAAGAAAAAATAAATTTATCAAATTTAAGGAAACAATAACTTAAGGAAAAAAAATTGGTTGAAAACCAACATACCACAAAGTGTTAAGCTCGACTATCCACGAACTGTTGCACCCCTTTTTGGCGGTCATCACCCCGCACATGCGTTTCAACAAAAAGCTCAATCGAGCTTAGCTCAGCGCCCAAGAACCGTAGCCTATAAGATAAAGATATTGTTAATTAAATATATTTATAAAAAACAAAAAAAATAGATGTAATAAAAAAATTCATACCATCTGCTTCGCATGCGAAACGAACGGAACAGAGCTGTTAATATGTTTGGTAACAGAACCGTGAACAAGCCAATTTTGATTTTCTGCACCGGACTATGATCGACGCATGAAACGCACGCACGTCATGTGTTTAATCTATTTCGCCCACACAACCTATGAGATGTATGGTGGTCTAAAATCCTTCCAAATTGCCAAGTCATTCTAGCCTGGAAACTCTTTTTTTTTCACATATTTTTTTGCTTTTTTTTGTGCTTCGTACAAAAAATCACACAACCCATATGACACAAATTAATTATCTGATAGTAAATGAAAAATAAAATTTTAATATTTGGAATAAAAAAAATCTTAAATTCGATCCTACCTAATTACATTGTGGTTCTCTGAAATCCTCCTCGCAACATTATTATCAGATCTCTTCCATTCAAATTTAATTTTCTTTGAAGTAAAAATTTATAAAAGAAAAATTTGAGTAATTCTAATAAACTAACCAAATTAACATAAAACAATATTTAAGTCAATACTAACCTTGAAAACCATGCATCGACCTACGATTTTCATTCAGGATGTTTGGAAACTTGGCTCCATTGAAACAATAAAATTTTCATTGACAATTGAAAGGTTAATGTTATTGTTCTCGCAACCTCAATGTTTGTAAACCTGAAATTGTATTCATTAAATGAAATTATTTTTTCAAAAATTATTAAACATATCGTTGTGAAAGCAAAACAAACTTAAATTGAAAGGTCATCCTTCCACTAGGCCTCATACTTGTGGGTAAATGGTTCCCACCGTGAAGGGACCTTTCCTTGACGTTGCAGCATCGCACTTGATAAGCTTATGTCGTGATTTGATGTATGTGTCTCAAATGCCCGTTCTTGACCCAAGGCACCTAATGACTCATGGTTGTCAACATTGTTGCTAGAAGAAATAGCAACGATCCTGTCCTTGCGGCGTGCAATAGACTTTTTCCTAGGTATCTACATAAATTAATGGATAAAAAAACTTAAACAATTCCTATCTTTTTAAAAAAAATTAACAGCACCTTTCCTCTACGGGAGACAATCCAAAAATTTTAAACATGCGAATACATAACATAAATGCCACAAAAGAGTTGATTTTATTCAATTTTTTCTAATAATTTAGCATAATTCAATTTCATAGAAAAATTTAATTTTCTACTTGATAATATTTTTAATCCTAAATTTACAAAAAAAAAATCAAAATTTACAAAAATTCAAAATAATAATTAAAACTAAGCCTCCACATTTAATTGAAATTGAACAACAAAATTAAAAAAGAACAACTAAAATTCAACACAATTATTTCTATGTGATATTTAATCCTAAATTTACAAACAAATTCTAAATGGAATAAATACAAAATAATAATTGAAGTTAATCCTGCATGTTTAATTGAAATTAAACAAAAAAATTGAAAAAAAACTAAAATAATACAAAAAATATTTCAATAACAACTAAAATTCAAGACATTTATTAATTCATAAAATTATTAACAACACAAAATTGAACAAAAATTATTACATAAAAACAAAAATAATGCAAAAAAAAAACACAAAAAAGGAAGAAAAGAGAATGAAAATTTGTTACCTTAATGGCATGCTTAATTTTGGCTAATAATTAAAAAAGAAAAAAGAAAAATAAAATAAAAGAGAAGAGATTGTTAATAAACCAAGAAAAATAAAGAAAGACAACATACCTAAGGATGAGAATAGAAGAGAATGCTTGATTTCGGTTAGGGGGGGAGAGAGACGACTATGTGAGAGAAAAAGAGAGAAGAAAAAAGAAAAAGATGAAGCCCTGTTTATTCTGATTTTAGTTTTTTAATTTTGTTTTACCAACGGAATTACCAAATAAATATTAAGTATTAATATTTTTTAAAATTTTTGTTGGTGATTATGTTCGTAAAGTCAAATTGAAATTTAATGATCTTGGTATCTGATAGCTTTTTACCAACAAAATCACAGATAAAAAATTAAATATTAATATTTTTAATAATTCCTTTGGTGATTCCTTCTATAAAGTTAAATGAAGATTTTTAACTTGCACAAAACTTTTTAGAATTCTCTTTAAATATTACCGACGACTTTTCATTATATTGGTGATGTCGTTGAGAAAAAGTGAACAATCAAAAGAATATTAATTATCAATGTATTGAGAAGTGAACAGTTTTCATAGTCACTGGAATATATCGACAAACACATTATGTTGGTATACCCGTATGTAATGAACACTATAAACAGTGCTAGGGAGAAGGGAAACAATTCTCATAGTCACTGGAATATACTGACGGACACATTTTTTCCGTATACCCATATGTAATGCATAGTCTGTTGGTATTTCCATCATTGTAAAACAATGTTTAATGCTAAATTATATCTGTATTCTTTATCTATCCATCTTGCAAATATTTAATTTACAGCTGCACACACAACACAATAACATCAATTCATATCACAATAATAAAATAAATATTTTCTTATCATTCAATAATAAATTAACATCATTGTCATTACATTGAAGTGAATTTCATCCATAAATATTACATAATAACTTATGCCATTACACATTCGTGTTGTGCAAATTAATAAAAATTGTCTTTTTTTCCATCAATTGACTCATCTCCATCACAATCTTCTACGTTGATTTCATCGCTATCATCTTCATCAATTTGTGTATGTCCGCTAGAGCTCAAAACATCATTTAATTCATCAGCATCAACATCAACAAAAATATTATTGACGATGCAAAATTTTGAATCTTCTTCTAAGTTATTAGACCAAGCAACTCAATATGGATCAACTAACTTACAAAGTTGAAAGACATCATCTCCCACAGTTAATTCATCGTTTCCATCCTGAACAACCTCAACACGACCCTTAAGTCTGGTTTTCACTACGAATAATCAATTAACTCTTTAACGATCCTTTCTAAAGTAAGGAGTGTATGTGTAATAAACTTGTCAACTTCAAACTAATTATAAGTCAATCCCTTAACACAAACCCCATTGTTATATGTCTTTCTACCCTTCCTATATTCTTCAATATGAAATACTCATTGTAGCACTTCACATTTCTTTTAGGACCCAAATTTAGTAAAGACAAAATAAGATTAGCATTTCCTCCTAATTGCTGAAACTGGTATATGAAGTATAATCATAAATAGTTAATGAGAAATGTATAATGAAATCAAGTATCCCGAGAGATAAGAATAATTAAACAGTACTTACATGTGTTTTGAACCACGTGAAAAATTGTTCATCTTATAATTGAAAGATTTGAAATTCGTTAGTTCCGAAGTTTTGAGACAAGAAAATTAACGATGTTGCCTATGAAAAATTCAACGATGTATCATTTTATGATATTATAAGAGATAAATTATTCAAAAATAACAATATGTTTAGTAGTATACTTACTGAATAAAAGGTCTCAATTCATCGTAGTTAAATAACACATAATTACGTGCTTGTCTGAATTTTATTTTTGACAAATATCTTTCCCTTATAGTATTTTTTTGTCCGGGTCATCCAAGATTAGAGAATTTTGTCAAGTTCCCACACGAAAACACTTCCCCATCATTTTCATGTCTTGGAACGCGGTTGATTTTTGTTCTCAATTAAGGCTTGAAATAATACACTTTTCATATTGAAAAAACATAATGTTTTTCTTATAAACATAGAGTATATATACGAAATGACTTCAAATCCCACATTGAAAAAATAATTTTTTCTTTCTTCATTAATTCATTATTATACAAAAAAAGAAAGAAAGAAAAAGCAAACCGTTGGATCATGAGTCTATTCATATTTTCGAATCTTTCATTTTCGTGATTTCCAATCAATGTAAAAATTTCATACACATGTCACTACCAAAAAAAACATTTGCAAGTTATGAAATTATGAATTGTACACTTTTCTTTGTGGTTTTTAACGAGTAGTAGTTGCTTGGATCATTGAAAGACAACAAAACATATCTGTCTCATGACTCTGAAGCTAGCTAAATTCAAAGAAACAAGTGCAAAATCAATCAAAATAAGTACCTAATTCAAAGAAACAAGTGCAAAATCAATCAAAATAAGTACCTAATTCAAAGAAACAAGTGCAAAACCAATCAAAATAAACGCAAACCAGTACAAGTAAATAAATCAATTTAATTGTAGATAAAAAAATTATTATTTATTAAAAAGTAATATAAATTATATTTTAAAATTTTACTTAACAACTCAAGTTTTTAAATTTTAAACTAATTTTTTAATAATATATGAAAACTTTATTAACTAATTTATTAACTACTCGTTTTTTTATTTGAAACAATTAATATTTTTATTTAAAAATATATATTATAAAATAATATAAATTATATCCATAAAAACATGTGTCAAACAAATTAACAAGCGAAGATACCGACCTAAACATAAACTTTTTTTTTTTTTATTTGAGGAAACCTTACCCTTCGGAAAGCGCATTTTGTGGGCCCAGGTGAGGGAGTAAAACCCCGGCTGTTCCAGGCTCTTACAAGAGGTGCACGCGACTTCGAACTCGAAACCTGCTGTGCAAATTTCAAATCCTTTACCATTACGCTACACCCCTCGGGAACGACCTAAACATAAACCAATACATGTAAATGGCTTTTATAGAAAAGCTAAATTTAAGACATCATGGTCCCTCCCATGTTTAAGGATCAATGTCAAATCAACTTTTTACAGCCATTACTCAACTTTTATGGTTCACCTCCTAAGAGATCAGAGCAACCTTTTTATTTTAATTACAAATTATCAAGAAAGATATACGGTAAACCATTAACATCCACTCATCTTATTTAATGATGTAGAATTTATCTTATATATTTTATTTTCAACTAGACAGCAACACTTCCCTTAATCTTTATCAATATTATTAGAAAACGATGTTTTCCATTAAGATCAACATGATGACCGACATGAACTGGATACAAAACACGGTTTTTTGAACAAGTAATACACAAATAATTATATAAAAATCTAGAAACTTATTTTTATACCGATGTTAATTTTTTTTAATTAATATGAGTATCCGGACGAGTTTCTAAGCATCTCAACTAATCTCACAAATTCTAAAATTAATAACTATATAAATCTTTAATAATTCTAAAATTTGTAAAACTCGATAATCTTTATAAAATAAATTTAATATTTAAACAATAAATTACACCCCTTTAGTCATGGCTAGGTGGTCATGGTTTCTTACTTCAATCTCGAGTCACCCTGACCTCACAAGGATTACTATTATCGCTTGATGGGATATGTGAATCCTGTGCCGCCATCTTTGATTTATCCTCTTCCATTTCTTGACAGAAAATAATATATTTTTCCTTTTTATTGCATAATGCTCTCATCATCATTGATGAATTAAACCGTTTACTTTGATGCCAAGGAACCGGATCCATTTTTGAATAATGGAAGTCTTTGATGGCTACAGGGGCAACTAACTCGTACACACTATAATACAAGGAAGCTTCTGTGACAAAATTTCTGTTTTTATTTCTAGAAGTATTTTAAAAGTAATTTTGGTTTAATAAAATATTAAATTGATATTTTTTAATGTTTTTTTTATAATTTTGATGTTAAAAATAAAAAAAAATTCAAAGACAATTTATTTTAATACATTTTCAAGTGAAAAACTATTTTGAAAAACATTTTAGTATAGAGGTGAGAAAAAAAACCGAAAAACTGATTAAACCGAGAAAACCGGGAAAAAAATAACTGAAAAAACCAAACCTTGAAAAAACCGACCAGTTCGGTTCGGTTTTATAAGCCTGAAACCGGAAAAAAAGAGCCAAACCAAAAAACCGAACCAAACCGGTTTCGGTTCAGTTTTCTTTTTAAAAAAATTTCGGTTTGGTTACTTTTTTTTATAAAAACCGAACTGAAAATGATCACCCTTACTATAGTATTACAATCTCAAACACCCTCCTAGATAACTTAAATTTTCTAAGGCTTTACTTTCTCACTTGTATTTTTCATTCTTTTCATGAAGCACAAGATAAATGTCAAAGAATTATCTCCATCTAAAAGCATAGGTTATTAAGTGATACCTCAAGATATGATTTTATATTATTCTCTAATATACATTTTCAAGTGAAAGTTTATACATGCCCACACTACCTTGTTATCAATATAAAATAAAAATAATGAAATTTGAATTCATAACTGCTTGATCAATAAGGTTCTAATATTATATTAAAAAATTATTTCAATTAAAAAAATTAAATTATTAAGTGAGACCTCAAGATATAAATTTATATTATTTTTAATGCTTAGAAAAGGTGTCTCTCCTTATATATACAAAGTCAATATCGTAATTTCTCAAAAAGAATAAATAAATAAAAGAAATGAAAAGGTAATACATTAGGGAGGGGGTGCATTTTCCTTGATTATATAGAGAGTCAATATCATCATTTCCTAATGAAAAGGTAATTAATATTATTATGCTTATAATCCATTTGGAAAAAATGCTAATGAATGATGAAATTGAAATTACTAATTATATGTTTCTTATAGGATGTCTATATAGACCTTGAGCTACACATATATATATCAACTAATCCCCTCAAAATTAATTCATCTAAACTAGTTTCCTGGCACGGTACATTGGAGTATGGATAAAAAAAATTAAATGTGAAAAAAAGCTCAGGTAAGATGAAACTATTTAATATTATTATTAAATTTGATTTAATAGATTAACTTTAAAATCTCTTAACTTAACTTTTTATCTGCTTATCTTAACATGATTCAATTGTATTAGCGGGTTCAAAATCAAAACAGATAATCGGTGAAAAACATGGTCTCACTTTCAAAAAAAAATAAAGATAACTTTTTTTTAATATTAAAATGATGATATTGAATTCTACTTAGGCTTTGTGGCTGAACATGTCAAACTCAAATCTAGATCATGAATTCCACTGAGTTTAACAATCTTTTTAAAATTATTTTTTACTTAATGGTTTTATAACAAAAATAGTCACTCACAAAAATTAAGTATCAATCAAACACTAGAATGTTTGTTTGAGACTGTGATAACCGAAAACAAATTGAAATGATAGAGTCAATTTGATGGTTACACACGCAACCCAGACAACCAGTAAAAAGTGTGATTTGTTTCTTTTATAAAAAAAAAATCATGATGACATATTTTTTGTTTTAACACTACGACAACAATATATTGGATTGACATGAACTTCATAGCTTAACCTGATAAACCCACGATCCAGATCATGGATCTTACTAGGCTTAACAACTTTATTTTGTTATTAATTATTTTTTACTTAATGATATGATAATAAAAATAGGCACTCATAAATTAAATACCAACCAAATATCAAAATATTTGTTTGAAACTGCATTAACCTTATAGAAATAAACCAAAATAAATTATGAAGATCAATTCAAAATCAATGAAATATTAAAGGATGAAATTGAAAAAAAAACAAAATAAATTATGATAAACCCAAATTTAACATGCCTTTGGCTATCATGCCCGAGCCCAATGTGCTTGGATTCAAGTAGGCGTCCGAACCCATTTTGCACCTCCACAATAGTTAGACACCTTGCCTGAGTCCAACATTCTCTTGGAAATTTTTTCAAAACTCCACTCGGGTCTTTCTGTATTTTATTCTAATCCAATACGTATTATTTTGTTTAGAATACAACTTAAAATATCACAAGTTTGGGTGATCATTTTCGGTTCGGTTCGCTTTTTATAAAAAAAAAGTAACCAACCTGAATTTTTTTAAAAAAAACCAAAACCGGTTCAAACCAACCAGTTTTGGTTCGGTTTTTTAGAACAAAAACCGATTCAAACTGGTTTTTTTAGTTTGGCTCGGTTTGGCTTGGTTTTTTTTCGGTTTGGGTTTGGTTTTTTCAGTTTCAGGCTTATAAAACCGAAACCGAACCGGTCGGTTTTTTCAAAATTTTAATCATTTTTTTTTACGGTTCAATTTTTTTGATTATTTTTTTTCCAGTTTTCTCGATTTAATCGATTTTTAAAATTTTTTGCTCACCCCTAATCACAAAAATAAAATTGCACTTTAGTCCCTCATCTCCGTGTGTATGTGTGTGTGTGTGTGTAAAGAAAAAACTTGGCAATAAGTTCTACGTGAATCCCTTAAAACCAATAATTTTAGTTTTATAATCTATCTTCTAAAAATTTATATTTAATTGTGCTTTCTATATTACCCTCTTCATATCCTTAAACAAATTACCAATAAATTGAATTTTCTTTTCTTTTTTAGTTTTCTTAGAAACCCTTTCATAATAATTTTTTAATGCCCAATTTCTCTCATTTGTAAAATAGTTGATAATTTTAATATATTTTTTATATTACCATTATTGTAAATCTTGATTATATTTAAATCCACTTATGATAGTAAAATAAGAAAATATAATTATTGATATTTGTAAATTTTGTTTTTAAAAATAAATAGAAATTAACAATAATAAAATTGTAAAACAATAATCTTTAATTCAAAAAATATCTAAAAAATTGTTTTAGGAAAAAAATCCATAAAAATGTAAATTAGAAAAATTCCATGATAAAACTTATTGCAAATTGTTTTCTAATAAAAAAATATAAATAAAAGAATTTAAATGTATTCTAAGAATTTTGTAGAAAAATATAAGAAGACATAATCTTATTTGAAAAAAATAACTTGAAAACTGAATCTATTGGTTTAAGAAAAATATCATCGACCTTAATGGTCATTTACCTTTAAAAAACAAACTCATCTATACATTTTCATACTTAAATAATTAACTAGCTACATAACAGCACTAACTTCATCAAATTAAGAAGTAACGATTGATTAAAGACCCAAATGTGAAAACGGGGGGGTGTTGATGTTTCAAAGTCCTCCCTTGCAGACGGAATATAAATATAGCTAGCATCAAGAATACCAGGTTTGAAAACCTTGAAAATCCGTGTTATGATCAGGAAATGCTTGACGGTTTGATGGATCTATATACAGTCACTGGCTACGTACCGGGAAGTTTCGGCCGTTTACGGTTTGATTATGATCGGGTCAAATCCATGAATTTTCAGCACTCACCTTGTCCGTTTCAAGCCCAAGGTTTCAGCAATAAAAGGCAGTCCTGGCAAATGGCCATGTGACCATGTGCCCAGCGAGAGTTTAGCAGTCGAAGTTTGATCAATGCTACAGTCGCATTCGGATGGCAGCAAATTGAAATAACAAAATAAAGCTTGGACTAGAGCCGTAGGGGGACAAGATTTGATTATCACTTTGGTTTTTGTGCAAGCTATGATATGATCACCGTGATCTTTAAAGCCTCCAGTGACTTGATTTGACCATCGGGGGTATCGTGAAGAAAATGCCGAGGACAATCAGTGCCGTTGTCCTCCTGGAGCTTCAATATTAATTCTACCCAGATAATTTGCTTTTACCTTCCTGTTTAAAATATTGCTTCTACCTAGATAATTTAACATATATATTAGCCACAAAAAGGAGTGATTTGCTTTTAAATCCTTACAATTTTGGCTATTTTTTCCTTGGGAGCCTGGTTTTTTAAAAAATTAGTAAAATAACACATTTTAGAAAATAATTAGTAAAATAACATGGTGTTAAAGTTTATGACTCTAGCCAGTTACTAGAGTAGAGTATATATCAAGCGGAGCAGGGCGAAACAACAAGATTTGCTTTTTAAGGATTTGTTTCATATTTTATTGCTAGGGACAATAAATAGGATGGCAGGGTGGGGGAAGTACCCCTACTGTATGGTAAATGGGTGTTAGAAAAAATTATTAATATTCCTTGGATGATTAGTATCAAAGCATGTCTACAATGTTAGGGATTTCGTTTGCAAAATTCGACATGACCAAGTTTGACAGATCAAGCAAATTTGGATTATGACAAAGGAGGGTAAATAATATGTTAGTACAACAGGGGATGGTGAAGGTGTCTTACGGAAAACAACTGGAAGACATGAACGATATAAATCGGCATGAACTGGAAGTAGGGGTTGTGGCAACTATCAGGCTTTGTCTAAATGATAACGTGATGTATCATGTCACGGATGAAGAATCACCAGCGGTAATTTAGGTAAAAATAAAAAAATCAGTATATGTCTAGGTCATTGTTGAAGAAACTTTATCTTAAGCATAAGTTGTTTGGTTTTAAAATATCAGAGGGTACAGATTTGAATCAATATATCAATGTGTTCAATCACATCGTTAGCAATTTAAAGCGAGTTAATGTAAAGTTCGACAATGAAAATAAGACGTTGATGTTACTGAATTCTCATGCTTCTCCTATGTATGAAAATTTGGTTACAACTTTAATGTGAGGGAAATAATCTCTTATATTGGAAGAGATTACAAGTGCCCCATTAAGCTTTAATTCGAGGAAAAATCTTATTGCAGGTTTTTCATAACTCATGATTTGTACATGTCACAATTACAAAACGTGATGTTCAACCTTGTCTTTATTTAAAAAACACGGTATTTCAAATAAATTGTGAAATAGACGGCATAAATTATGATGAGGAGAGAGAAAAGAAAAATAAATAAATATATAAAGAGATCTTTGAGGCATATCATAGCTTTGATTACGCCACTGTTGGTATCATAAAAAAGATCTCGACGAGACTTATCTAACATCATTAAGGAATGCCATCAATAGTTATAAAAGTGGGCCACACTTGCCACCCAAAAATGATGTGAATGACCCACTTGCTTTTGGCGGCAAGTATGACCCACTATAGTCATTATTGGTGACATTCATTGGTGTTGTTGGATTTGCCACAACGAGATCTTTTTAATATATTAGTGGTGTCATAATCAAAGTTTCGATATGTTTCCGGGAACATTTTTTTAATTTTTTTTATCTCTTCACAAATTACAATCAAATGAGAGGACAGAGACTGTTAAAGGCAAGTGAGCTATCTTTTGATGATAAATGTGACCCACTCCATACATCTTTGATGATCCTTTATAATGTTGTTGGATTCATTTCATTGAAATCTTTTCAATGATGCTAGTGGTGTCATAATTAGAACTTTAATGTCTCGTCAAAATCTCTTTCTTTATTTTGTTTTGTCTCTCCTCTTTTTCTTCTTTCCATCATAATTTGTGCAAGTCATTTGATAATTTAATAAGTATTTCATAATAGGTATGAGAACCAGTATTTTTGTCATCAGTTTAATAAATATTTCTTTTATAGGTTTTATTTCAGATTGGGTTCAAGATTCCTGTAATAATAAGATTAGTTGGGTTATAAACATGAAAGCGTAAAAACTTAAAAAGTATATCCATCAAATCATACAGAAAAAAGAGGCACCATTGAGTTCTTAATAATGTTTCACTTGTATAAATAATAAAATAAATATTATTTTATCGATTACATTCTTCTAATATTTTAAATATTTTTTAAAAAATCCATTATACTTTTTTTCCAGTGGTGCTTGTAAAAAAAAAAAACCATTTCATTAATTGATTTAGAAATCTTATTTTTTTGATAGTATCTGATTAATTTATCAATATCATCCTCAGAAAGAAGGAATTGCATAACAAAAAAAAAAATAGTTATCAAGAACAAAGTGTATTTTTTAAATCAATAATTAAAATTAACATTGCAAAATGTTGGGCATTATACTATTAATTGATTCTAGAAGAATAAGGAATAGTTTCATTGCTCTTAAATCTTGAAATAAATCGATAAAAACATATTCTAGAACTGGTAAAACAGGAGAAATGGGAATGCAAAGACAGCAATAATTGATAGGTTTTAGATTGTCTAATTTAATTCGAGAATTCTTGACTTTTCTGCTTTCCCATGTTTTGAAAAATAGTAGATCACCAAAAAATATGTCAAAAATGGTGCCTTCTGAAGCTCTGTGATTTGTATTTTGCAGCTCGCACCTGCCAACGAGCAAGACTTGGTATGGTGAAGGATGGCCTGGACTGGAGTCTGAATTTTGAGACATAAGAGTTAAAACAGTTCGCAACTACACACTTGATCTAGTTGGGTTCGAACAGAAAAAGTCTGGCTCGGTCAATTCCAAAGATATATATATATATATATATATAGAATGAAATAGTCAAAAGACGAAATATTTGAAAAATGAAGCTTAGGGCCACCAACCATCGATGCTTAAATGCTTGGCTACTGAATTTGTCTCCATTACGGCACGAACTAATCCGTTGCTTAAACATCCGGCTAATTTGTAATAGGGATAATATCTGCTATAATAACATAAGAATATCTAGCATATATATTTTATTTACTAAAAATAAATTAAATTATTGTGGACCAATGGGATGCATTTGATTTGAGGTGGATAAACTTGACTCCATATTCAATTAAGTATATATGTTAATATCAAGAAACGAATAAATAAGACTTTCTACGTATACAAATAATTATGGATCTAAGTTGGTGTTGTTTTTGCATAAAATATTATAGAGAAAAATATTTTTTTGTATTTTTATTATAAAATAATCTATAAAAAATTTAACAACATCAATTTTTAAATTTATCTTAAAAACTATTTCTTACTCGTGAATTATGTAAAATATTTTACAAATATTAATTCACTCTAAATATAATTCAATTATTTTAATTTTCATCACCACTTTACCACTATAACCTATAAGATTACCATCACCCAGCCGCTGTCACTACTCTTTACCCTATCACCATCAGCATTATCCTCAATTCCTCGTCACCATTACTACAATGATATCTCATTACAATAAAATATTATTATTATTTACTATTATTATTATTACTACTACTTATCAAATAAAATAAAATAAAATAAAATAAAATATTTTAGTAATTCATTCATAAAATATTTCATGCTAGGTGTGTGGGCCTAGGATTGAGGCCCAACAACACTTAACTTCTTTTTTTTTTTAATTTTGACCATTTAGCTTCTATTTTTTTCTGAAAAATAATTCTTAAAAAATTTTCTGCAAATAAAATTATTAAAATAATATTTTAAAAATTGTACGGTTATAACATAATTTTTAAATAAAGTTATAGTTTTTATGGTAATATTAGTAATATTTATATAAATAATTATATATAAATCTAATATGCAATTATTATAAATTTTGCTAAGAAATATTTAGTGAGAATAAAATATATATTTTTTTTATTGTCAAATTTTTATATAATTTTCTCAAATTAACCATTCTTTTACATTTTTATACAATTGCGTAAAACATGTTTAGGCATTCATTTTTTTTTTTGAAAATATATTTTTTTATTGAAAAGTGTTTTCTTTTTATAAAAAAATATACCAAAAAAATATATACAATTAAAAACGAATTTTGAACTGAAAAATAAGTTCTTACTCAAGAACATAAATCATTTTTACTCAACATATCAAAGTCAAGCCCCCCAACTTCTAAAAGACTTAAAATTACGTGATCAAACCTCTCTCTTTTCTTTTCTTTTCTTTTCTTTGATGGATGACATACTGCAGTTTTTGTTATTAAAAAAGAAATAATAAAATAATAATAAAAAAAAAAAAGCATAAACCTTGTTAATACCATAGTGTGCTAATGCAGAACTGTAACGGTGACGGACCTGATGCTTCCCAGCTGCCAGGTGGGTTCGGAGTTGGTAGGCCTAACGTTTGGAGCTTCGTTATCAAACGAAGAAGGCTACAATGGGCTAATGATTAAACAAGTATAAGACCCCAAAGTCCAGTTTAAGGATAGCTACATCCTCAATTAGTACCATAGGAGTCCTTCGTACCGTGCTCCACGAACCACTTTTTGTTAAATGAAAAAAAAAAAAAGTCAAGAGCATAGGGGATTTTTTTTTTGGTAATGTTATTAACTCAGGCAAGCGGGTCAATCTTGAAATCTCATGTTCTAATTTCTTGCTTAGCTAAAGTTTTTAATTAAGTCATATCGGAGCTAGCTTGATGAGAATTAATTGATTTCACTCGTTTAATGATAACCTAAATTATCTATAAAAATATAGTTTAGTTTTTAAAAAATTTCAAGGTGATAACTTTAAGGAAAAAAATATTCAGATGACAATATATTGAATCAACCTCGGTGACCCCTGACCCGAGTCATTGCCTCTATTTGGTTTGATAACTTTTTAAAGATATTTTTATTTAATTATATGATAAAAAAAATAGATCTTAATATAGAGCTTCAACCCTAAAATAGACTTTTGTGTTAAGACTATGATAACTCTATAGAAAGTAGAAAAAAATAAATTATGAAAAATATCTTCCAACCAATCCAATCTTGAAAAATAAAATTAAAAAAAAAATAATTAAAAAAAGATAAAAAAAGCATATCAGGTTTGGTGGTTAAACCTGTTAAACTTACGAATCAAGTAACCTAGATCAACATGCTAAACTCATGAATAGGGCCATGGATTCCAATGAGATTAATTAGTTGTTTTTTTAAAACTATGTTTTATTTAATTATATGATTAAAAAATAGATGATTGCAAAATCAAGCACAAACACAATATCATAACTTTTTTTAGACCACAATAACATCATACCAAGCTAGCTTGCTTGGCCTATTTATTAGGACTTGTGTGTATAGGGTCTTTTTTTATTGCATCTAAGGTGAATCACTGTCTTTTTTAAAAAAAGAATCAGATAACACGTCGCATGATTTTTTCAAAATTCTCCCACTATGGTGGTCAGAAAATTGGGTCAAATGTTTCTTTGACTCAAAAAACTCATTTTCAACCCTTTTTTAACTCAAAACATGTAGAAAACACCCTAAAAATCATGATAAATCTATCCATGGCCTCTAAAAACCTTAAAAACCATCCCGAAATAAAAAAAAAATCAACCCGAAACTAAAAATATTTTCAAGCTTATATCTATTTTTTTTAAGAAATCTCAAACTAAACAATCACTTCATATGAACTCTCATAATCAAATTAAACCATTTGACACAAATAGACTTTTTTTGTGGTCTAAATCGACGTTAATGATATTTTCTCTTTCTATGATGAAATATAGATATCTCTCTCAAACTAGAAACTAAAAAATAGTAAAAATAAACTTTTATAACAAAATAAAATTGATAAAATATTGAGGTATCGAGCATTTATAATAAAGTAAAAGGATCAAATTAAATTTTAATGTAATTTAAAAAAAAATGTTTGAGAACTAAATTTTAAAATTAAAAAAATTGTATAGAAAAAACCCATGCCTTTCACTTTTTTACTAACGTAACTGTAATTGTAATAAAACAAACATCCCTAAAGGACATACAAGTGAAAAAAAATGCAAAGGCTTCAATTATCACAAGGAAGAAGAAGAAAAAATTGTGGGGCTTCTGACAGTCCAGTAGGCCGAATCGTGCCTGTCTATTCTTGTCTGTTCTTACCCACAAGGCCCATTAGATTCAGTGAAACAGAAGTTCGGGCCTACTAAATGATGCACTTTCGTTGCCCGTAATCCGTCAGCAAATAGCATATGATTTGGTTCTTTTCTTCGTTTTATTTATTTAAAATCCGGTGGTGTTTCCGGTCAGTTTGTATATGTTTTATATTGGAACAAAGTCTATGTTTTTATCCGGTTAAAATCAGATCATAATACTCACCTCATACTTTGATGACCCTTGATATTTATACATCAGGAAGTATAGGTAGGGTCGCAAACCTATGGCGAGGGGAGGATTTCAAACCTATTACAAGAGTGGAGAAAAAGTTTGCAGAGCTATTGCCAGGATAGGGTTGCGTATCCACTTCTGGGAGCAATCATGACAATTTCTTTATTTTTTCGTGCATCAACGCGCAATGACCTTGAAAAATGTTGTGCCGCAACCATGGAGGAGTGGAGAATTCTGGTGTAAGCTGAAAGTCAACGCTTGATAAATACTATGGGTGGCATAAACAAGGAGTAAAGGGGCCAAAGCAACAGCTTCATTACATTTATACTCCGTTTGTTTGTAGAAAAATAATTTTTTTTTAAAAATAAATTTTAAAAAATTATTTTCTAATATTTGGTAGTATAATAAAAAATAAACTAAAAAACACTTTCCAGTGTTTGATTATGTTATGGAAAATGAACCAGTAAAATAATTTATTAATGAATTTAATTTTTTTTAAGATTTATCTAATATATAAAAAATATTAAATATAAATATTTAATCACTTACAATAAAAGAATAAAATCTTAAAAGTATAATGATGAATTTTTTTTATTATATCCTATATTCATATATAGCTTATTTTATAAACATGTTTGTTTTCATGTGAAGAAAGCCAAATTAGCTTATGGTATTAAGTAAGAGTTAGATATTTGGGTTTTTTGATATGAAGATTTTTTAAAAGATAAATAAATATACAAATATTTTGATGGTTTTTTTTGGATAAAGATTGTTTTTTTTTACGGGTATATGCAATTATCACTATAATATCTCTTTAATATTCCAATATGATTTTTTAATATGTATTTGATAGGTGATTATTTGTCCCTATTTTTTTAATAAGTATTGTGTAGAGGATAAAATATTACATTAGGTTAACAACTATTTTAATTTTAATTTTTCATTACTGAGAACCAATTAAATTTAATTTAGAAACAAAAATATCTTGTAATTAAAATAAAATAATTTATACAAGTCCTTATGTTTGGATGCTGGGCCACCCACCGCCCTAAAAAAACAAAGAAATCATCAAAAGTCATAAATGTTCACATCTAATTCACTATTTTAAGCAAAAACAAAAGCAAAAAAGTAGACAAGACAAAAACCTTATCAAAAAAAAGTTATATCCATCTACTTGTTAGCAATATTCTGAAGAGCTGACACTTTCCTTCTACCCTCATTACATGAAATCACCACCGGAGTGTGAACCCTCAACTCATCCTCATTTAGTGGCCTACAAAAACATCATCCCTCGGCTGAAAATTAATCTAAAAAAGAACCCAATTTATAAAAAAAGAGAGACTGACCTGCAACGCACAATGACACCCTTTTCTTTATCATGTTTACTGCTAGAATTGAAATTGAAGTCCCCAGATCGCAGATCTCTTGCTGAGTTATCAGTTGATCACGGAGTATGTGATGGCGATGACGATGGCGAAACCATACCTCCTCCTCTTCTTCTCTGCTGTGATGAAGAAGAAGAATCCTTTTTTTTCCCAATTCTGTTCGTCTTATCCACCAATTCCTCCGGTCCCTATAATCACTTGATGACGGTACATGTTTTGTGAACAAAGGAAAGTGTTTTCCTTAGAATAAGAAAAGGAAAACACTTTCCTGACATAAAGTGCATTATTTTTCTTTGATCGGAATTTAGATTTCTTTGACTAATTTTTCTTATATTTACCAAGTATGAGAAAGTGGGAAAAATGATTTCTAGAAAAATGAATTCCTGAAAACAAACAAGTCATTAAATAAATCAATACATGGCAAATGAATCAACAGCCATAGGGAGGTATATACTGGGAACTAACAGAGGTAACCCTACTGCAGACTGCATGTTTGTAAAGCCATAGAACGTAATTTGTAGAAACCATAAAAAAACCAGTTCAAGTGGCATGGGGCTTAACTCCGACCACCACCTTTGGTGGCTTGGATTTGCACTCGGAATCATTAGTGGTTGCAGCCTTAGAATTGCACAAATCAATACCTACAAGAAAGCAGGCAGTGAGGGAAATAATATCTTCTATGATGATACCCACAGGACCTCTTTAAGTGTGGATGCAATTTTTATGGTGTCGAGTAAAGCAAGATCAGCACCATGTAAAGGGAAATTGGAAATGGGAGTGCATTTTAAAGTAAGGTCAAAACATTCTGTGACTCTCGTTTTCCTCCATTTTTCTTAGAGGTTGCTCTGTGGGCCAAACCCTGAAAGGACGCTTAGAACAGTTAGAGAAATGATTCAAGCTTATCATCCATTTTAAGCCCTGGAGCCAGGGGAACTAAATCCTTGTGCCCATAACTATGGAAAAGAGAAAGAACCAAAGCATGGTCATTGGGAGTCGTAGGCTCATCAAGAATATCTAAAGGTAAGCTAGTCCTAGGAAAAGGAGACGAAGAGCAGGTTAAGTTGGAGGGCAGAGGTTGTAGAACTTGGAATTGAAAGAGATGATCTTTGACCTTTGGGTTTTAAAGACAAAGAAGAACATTTTTCTTGTGAACCATTCCTATAATCGAAGAAGAGGGAATTGAATTTGAGCAGACTAGAATGATCTCTGGGATTTGAGTGAGAATGGGAAAGAATAAGAGATTGCAAGAGAGGTGAGCAAAGTGCTTTGGAAACTCAGAAAAGAACTAGAAAACTTATCCATCCTTTGCAGGTCAGATTAAAAATTATTTTTAACAACGTAAAAAAAAATAAAAGCATTGTTAATATTTCTTTCTAACCAAGAAAATTTTCACTGTGAATTGAAAATTTAACATATGTATTTAATAAAATTATTTGATAATTATATGCATCAATAAATATTAAAAAAATAGTTAATAATACTAAATAAAAGTATATGATCTTATGCTGTATGGAGATATCCAAGATTTTTTATATTTAATTATATGTCAAGTATTTTATAGTAAAATTAATCATTTAAATTCAATTGAGACAAAATAATATCATCTTCTCCTTAATAATTTGATTTTCTCTCTCAATGTAGCTCCTTATTGGTCCAGATTTCAAATCAAATATTGTTGGGGTTGGCCAAACTTGAGCAGTTTAACATGGTGGGTCCCATCTAAGATAATGGAGGAAAAAGGAGTCATGGACACGGTCAACAGTCAACACTATGAAAATCCAGTTTACACGGTGGACACTTTGAAACCCCAATTTGATTAAAACATTTGTCAACATGTCAACTTTTTTTATATATAATTTTGAGATGACAAAGTTTTATATAATTTCGGTTCAACCCGTTAAACTGATAAGTCAGGTTAAGTTTAATAACTTTATTTTTTAATTAATTTTTTATTTAATAATATGGTAATAAAAATAGACATGTATAAGAAAGTTATCGGATCAATTCTAAAAAATCTAAAAAAAAGATGATGAAGGATGGTATAAAAAGAATACTTGCTAGTAAAATATAAAAATGTTATAATTATATTCAAAAACAAAGTAAAAATTAAATGTTGTTTAATAAAATAATATCCTAAACATATTCTTAATTAGATTATTTTAATGAATTTCAATTTAAATTTAAAGGGAAAAAAAAGGTAAAAATGAGGTATCCGAAACATATTCTTAATTAGTTTATTTTAATGAATTACAGGTTAAATTTAAAAGGGAAAAAAGCAAAGGTAAAAATGAGATTCCGGGCTTGGGTAGGTAACGTTACTTGTAAAAAGGATAGGCACGTGGGTTTATAAGAACAGACCCACATTTCTAACCTTTTTTTATTTGTTTAAAGAGATGAATAACATGTCATCTATTCTTTTATTTTTTTTAATAGATGACCCGTTGTTAACTTAGCTAATTTTCAACTACTAATGAAATGGTCGGAAAATCAGATGGGTATTTGTTTTTACCCAAAAAATTATTTGTCAACCTATTTTCACCAAATAACACCTAATAAACATTCTTAGAATCAATTTAAGTCAATTTATCAAGTTAAAACACCCTTAAATTAGTACATTTAAAACTTCAATCTACTTTTTTTTTTGCAACAAAAAAGATAAAAAAAACACATTAATAAAACTTCTTTCATCAGAAAGAATTTTTTTGAACTTTCTTTCATCTCCTATTTTTTTAATGACTTTCTTTTTTTTTCCTTAAATTCAAGTAGTAAAATGCGAATAATATAAAATTTTATACAAAAAAATAAAATTTCAAAACTAAAGGAATAAAGCATAATTCAAGGTATATGTTAGGGGCAAAAGATAATTTTTCTACGTAAATTTGAGATAAATCACTCTGATCATTTTTTCTCTCTCTCGGATTCATTTTTATTATTTTAATTGTGTCTTATTACTACAAATTAAAACCATATCTACATTGAATCCATTCAAGGAAACGCAAAGAATAGAAAGCATCAACCAAAAAAACACAAAATGATAAAATAAAAAAATAAAGTTGGATTAACAAAACACAAAAAGAAATCACTATTGCAGTACATAATGAAATGTGATGGGCGCTGCTGCAGTGTAGGGAGGCGCTGTTGAAGAACTTCAAACCTTTTAGTTTTTCTTAATCATTCAAACACACGATTAATTTCTTTCCACGCGGGAGGAGGACGCACACAAAAAAGAAGGAAGGAAGGTAGATATTGTACCTAAAAATTGACACAGGTCTACAAGCCCAATAAATGAAAGATTTGCTGTGGTTTTAACGTGTTCGAGTGGGAGGTTTATGGGCCATGGGCAATCAAAAATAGTTATATTGATGATCTTTAACTGAGAGGATAAGCATATAAACTCTCTCCTAACCATTATAGGACGATGGAGAGCATTGTAAGAAATGTGGAAGGATAAGAAGAATATATAAGAACTAGAGTTTCGGCAAAGGGGAGCAAGAAACAACATAACAATCGATTTGCAAACTACGAGCAGCTCCCAGAGCATTTTTCTCTCAAATCTTAGCACAATTCTAAAACTTGTTAGGCTATAGCTTATAGACAGTAGTGAGTAGGTTGATCGATTTGTAAGCTGATAGTTTGGTTATAATTGATCTTTCTTATAATCTAATTCATGTCTGTAAGCTTCCGATCATTTCTCAAGCATTGGATTCTTGTGTGAACACCATATCTTGAGGAAGAATCCCAGTTTATAAGCAAAACTTTTTTACGTGTAAGCTTTCTTTTAAGTACTCTTACGAGTTCTTAAAGTCTGCCATCTTACTTTCATCTGGGCTTTGATTGCAATAAGGCTTGGAAAGTGGATATTACTACCTTAAAGTGATCACGTAAGTTTTAATCAGTCTTGCAACTCGTCTCCCAGCAAATCTAGGTAGACTTAGGGTTTGTAAACTGATTATTAATTAATTTAATTTAGTTTGTTTATTTTTGAGGGAGGTTATATCATTATTTTTTTATAACATTAGTGGGATTTTTTTTCCAGCTCTTCATGATAATTTTCTTCTTTAAAATTTGATTTGGTGGCTTTCATGTGCATGCTGAATATTATTGTCATATGGTTAGATTAAAAAAAATCCAAAAAATTAAGTTATTAAGTTCATTCGGACCTATCACCTTGTTCATAGTTTTTGTGGGTTAACCTAAATTAACCTGAGCTAATAAAAAACATTGTCATCTCAATATATATAAAGAAAATGTTAAAATCATATCGTCTTGAAATCTTTTTTCTTATAATCCATCAAGTTTTTAACTGAGTTACATAGGATCAATTCTTATATGTTTTAATTTGAAATCCAAGTTAGATAAGAACAGGGATGTCTAAGTTAGCCTACAAGGCTAAACAGGATTCGGTAATGCTGCAAAAACAAAATTCCATATCAACATTCTAGTGATGTATTAGACTTATATTTTTCAATGCATCCACGTAAAAAATAGTTGGCTTTCTTGAAAAAAACCAAGAATTCTTGCAAAGAGAAGCTAAGCAAGCAAGTGAGCTAATAGATAAAGTGGTTATAGTCAAATGATAAGAAGGTCACCTAGGAGGATAAGATATCCATGGTTTGAATCATACCACTTGCATCTCTCAACCTACCTCCATGTAAATGTTGGCTCTTGGAGTAATCGTCAATCAATAGATCATGTTCAAAAGTGTATCCATAATAATAAAATAAAAAAGCCAAGCAAAAAGGGAGTGCATGTGTTGATGAGATTAAAAAATTTGGATGCGAAGGATGCCTCACTCTTTCAATCCGTCCAAAATTTTCTTTTATTTTTTCATTGTCACCCCCATGAACATCCTCTCAGCTTACCTTAAAAATGATCTCCCACTTCATCCCTACCACATGGCCTGGACTTAATTGCTCTCCCACCTTGTTTCTCATTCGTCAAGTAAAAGGCATGGCGTGCCCCCTCTTTCAACCACTTCACGTGTGATGCAGGGCACTACTCTAGGCCACCCCTTTTTTTTTTCCTTGAAAATTCTAGGCCCTAGGGTAGACTTTAAGTAGGTGATTCCTAGAGTGGGTGGATATTATATATATTCGATGATATTAATTTCTGACCCACAACTCAAACTAATTGGATATATAATCTAGTTAATAATTTAATTAAGAACTTAAGCACCCTCTTCTCTTGGTTCAATTCCTATTTGTATTAGACTATATGCATTGATAAAGAATAAACCCTAATCAGTATCCTAATACACATTCTATCCGGACAAAAGTGATCATAAAAAAAGGAGCAAAAGCGATTACTCTTTTAATGCGTGCAGACCTGGATGCACTTTTTAAGCTATAAGCACTCTAGGATATTTAAGACTCCGAGAAAATATCAGGTCCAGAAATCATAGGCGTCCTGCCATTCTTGAAGTGGGAGGCCCGCTAGGGATCAAATTGGGTGCTGTTAAGATAATGAAAATAACATTATTGCCTGCCCTAAGGTCCATCATTTATATGATTAATCAAAGACCAGCATGTTTCCTTCATGTCTGCTAATACAGGGACTAGTTAAAATCATCGTCACAAACTACAATGCCTTGGATTCATATACCCTTGATAAGGACAGCCAATACACTTAGCAGCTCATTAGGGTCCTTAATTCTATGGTGTTTTTCATTAAAACAAAAGGCAGAATCTCTTACGTAGATTGGTCATGATCACTTGATGATCGATCGGCTACTTGTGAAATCTGATCAACACCTACAGCCATGCAAATTGGGAAATCCTGTGCTCATTTTAAATGTTACTGCAAAAATTCTTTAATGTTCGAAAAGGGCATTTGAAGCTCAATGCTCTGAGATAATCCAAGAGCATTAACAGAGCTTGCCAGCTCGGTATTATAAATTATATTGTAAAGAAGAACTAAATGCTGTTCTGCCATGTTAAACTTGTAGTCGGCCTGGGGCGAGCCCATAGTGCCCCCTTCTAGCGTGCTTTAGGGGAAAAGGAGTAGGGGTGGGGACAAATTGCGCCGCAAGGCAGAGTAGTAATCTATCCCGGGTAATTTTAGGGTTCCTTTTGCAGCCTTATGAAATTGGGTGTGCGTTTGTTGGATTCTGGTTTGTTCATGTGGGGACTGTGTCTAGCTGTCAGTGGGTTTCAAAGAGTATATATAAGAATGTGGGTTTGCACTCCTGGCTGAAGCAGGAAACCAATGGAGATTGCAAGAGAATTTGGAGCATTGTTGTTCCTTGCATTGGTGTTTCGCCCATTTCTGGTTCTTGGGCTAGATGATTTTGAGGAAAGGAACGGAGTAGCTCATTTTAACACCACTAAAAATGATGTGCATTCAAGTGGAAGCCACAATGTTGAGGATGATATAAGAGAAGGAAGAACAAACTCAACTTATAAAGATGCTTTAGTCGAACACAATAGTGATTTGAACAACGGTGGAAGAGGAGGTGGCGGTGGTGGAGGAGGAGGAGGTGGCGGCGGCGGCAATGGTGGTAATGGAAATGGAGTAGGTGGTGGTGGAAGTGGAGTCGGGAAAGGTGGTGGTAGCGGTCATGGAAAAGAAAAAGGTAAGCCACACCAAAGAAAAGGAGGAAAGCCTAGTGGTGGCGGTGGCGGAGGCGGTGGCAATGGTGGTGGTAGAGGAGGTGCTAGCAGTGGCGGTGGAGGTGGTGGAGGAGGAGGTGGCGGTGGCGGTGGCGGTGGTGGTGGTGGGGGAAATGGTAAAGGCTTTGGATGGGGCCATGGAGGTGGCGGTGGCGGTGGCGGAGGAGGAGGTGGAGGCGCAGGTGGTGGAGGCGGCGGCGGGAGTGGTGGTGGTGGTGGTGGAGGTGGAGGAGGAGGAGGTCAAGGGGGAGGTTGGGGTTGGGGAGGAGGAGGGGGCAACCAAGGAGATTGTTTGCCATGGGGATGTGGTGGCCACCCAAGAAAATCAATTGGGGCAAGATCAGTTAGTCCTCCCTGAAACTAAATGAAAGGGTGATCATGCACAATATTGCATGGGAAAAAGACGTTGCTAGCTAAGTGGGAACAAGATTGAAATACCCTCCCTCCCTCCCTCCCTCCCTCCCTCCCTCCCTCCTGGATTTCAGTTTCCATTCCACCTTCTGATCGATATAAACCTCACATCAAATACTATATATCATCCCATAGAAATAATCTTTAGCACGACCTCCCTCCCTATCGAATCTTATTCTAAATTCTGTGCCAGTCGACTGTATGCCAATTAATACTTTAAATGTTCGCAACACTTTTGTGTGAGAGTGGCTAATAAAATATTCCTACTGATTTCTATTTCTTAGTGCCATCTGCTCCGTGGCCAGCACTGCTACAGACCTAGCTCCTCTCCTTCACTCTTTCTTCTTCTTCTTCTTCTTCTTCTTCTTTTTATGAATTTTGCTCAACACCATGATCGCATTCCTTCATCACTCGTCACTTTCTTAAGAGAGTAGACATGTTTTCTTGTCAACATGATATCTATATTAAGAAAACGATAAAAATGGAAACATCTTCTAAGGTTATTCCCCCCCCACCCCCTCAGGAACCCTTAGCAAGAATCTCATGGCACCACAAGAGAAACTATTTCATCTTATGCAATGTAAGAAAAGCCCATATGAGTGTTTTTTTTAAGACCTGGCCCTTTTCTCAGCCCTAGCTAGCCGTGAGCTTCTATATATAGGCAGGCCAAGCCCATAACTCAAGGGGGGTGGTAAATCTTGATTTAGTCTCTCACCTCTAAATCCATTCTCGTTTAAATCTTAATCTTATAAATTTTACCAATTAAGACCCAAAAATTTCCCATATCTCTCGATTAAATCCTTTTGTTTTGTTAATATGTTCCATTTAATATGCATAATTTATGAAATAAAATGGCATCGTGTTGAAATAAATTCGGTGAAAAAGTTAACTAATATTTACATAATTAAGGACCTCAACGAGAGTCGTCTAAAACACATTAGAGACGAATGAATAAAATCTAAGATTTTGGATCTAATTGAGATTGAGTATATAGCTTATGGGCTAAATTGAGTTTTATCCAAGAAAAAAACTTGGAGTATACAAGATATTCATCTAGTTAGCTATTTGATTTGTGATTCGTTGCGGACCATATGTTTTTTCAAAAAAAAATATTATATAAGTAGATTTTTTTGATGTGTTTTTTTATATAAAAAACTAAGTATAAATCAAAAAAATTATACAAATATCTAATTAAATAAATCGATATCATCTGTGTAAATAAATAAATAACAAAATAAATGATAACTAAAAGCAAAACTGGAAAAATTAAGAGATGGATGTAGATCAAGATATTTGATCTTGCTATATGAAACATTTACTCCATTATATTTAATGTATTTATTTATTAAAATTAATTTTTCTATTTATTCAAACGATAATAGAAATAGACACACATGAATCTAATTGAGTAAAATAAAAGGAGAAAAATATCATGCAAGGCTACATATATTAGAAATATTATCTTAAAATCAATATTTTTATTTTTAAAAATAAAGTTAATATATATAAAATGTTAAAAAAATTATATAAGAATAAAAAAAAATATCTTCAAAAACTACACACACAAAAACAAATAAAAAAACCTATATTCAAAAAAGATTAAATAAAAAAATAAAAAACCATAGAGATATTAATTGAAACATAAATTTAAAGATAATTTTAAAAAAAGATATATTAAAAAAAAGTATCAATTAAAATAAAACCCAAAAAAATAAGAAAAATACAACGATAATCCAAATGCTGCAAACACGTTTAAAAGAAATAAAAAAAAATAACTTGGCCTACAGACTTTACTAGTTTTAATAAGTTGATTTTATTTTAATTAGACAATAAAAAATTAGAAAACAATAAAAACATGACACGGTGAAAAGAAATATTTGGCCATAAAAAAATGTCGCATGCATCGCCCAAAAAATACGAGTGCCCTCCATGCACTGACATGTGAAGAGCACGAGAGTAAGTAGCTTTTTGAATTTAAAAATTATTTAATCAATGTAAAAATATCAAAATATCCTTCATAAATTTAGAATTAAAAACATTTTATGAAAAGATAAAAATACCGTTGGAAGTGTATACTATTTTTTTCTAATTCTAGGGGAAAGAATATCTTTTTACAGTTTTCTAAACAATGAAAAGACGAAGATATCCTTTGTCAATTATTCTAAATTTTGTAACAGGTAAATTATGTATGGATGTATGCATGTATCGTAGAAAATAAAAGCAAGAAGGGTTTGAGAACTAATGCCAAGGGCACATGATAAAACATCCATCCATGTCAAAGGGGTTGGATGAGGAGGGCACAATCACTATCACTGCTACTAAGTAGATAATGTTTCTGATGGGGCTAGAAAAGCTTTGAGCATTTGGTCTTTGGATTTTCCAAGTGGAGTGCACAAAGATCATAATCGCCACATCACTCAAAACAACTGAAAGAGCCGGCCAATAAATTTGACCTTCCCTGATGGATATTCAACAAAATTAACAAGAAAAAACCTTTAATAACTTCTCATTTATTACCATCAAAATCTCCATCATCACGACTACTTGATGGCTTCTTTAAAAAAAAAAAAATCTGTGGAGCTTAAAACGTTTTATATTGATAGTGTGTTTAAGAGTATGATAATGATTACGCGGCATGTTTGGAACACGCGGCACCTAGCTTGTGAGCACATGCATGGTCTGTTGAGAAAGCCCTCTCTAGTCTTATCCAGGATGTAGCACCTTAAAGTCCACGAGGTTTGAACTCCACTACGAAATAGTGTCAAAACCCCCACACAACTCTACCATCTAATCAAATCCTTCCTACCAGACTTTCATGATGCTGGCTTGTTGCTCTATCACAGACGTTTGAGAGTAGTTGGAACTGGTGGGAGATAGCCATCAAGTAACTGCCACGCAACAATATCAAGTGAGGTGCTTGCATTTGGAACTTTCCGCCTGCTTGTTACTTCATATAGGAGTTTTTCATTTAATTAAACTTCATGTTAGTTGTGTTGATAACTTGTATGTTAAATTAACCTGTATAAATTTCATCAATGAACAATTGATTATGTGTATTGCTTGCCTCATGGAAAGAAAAAAAAATTGATTCTTATGGTATATATGAGATAAAATATTGCCAAATTGGGCATAAGAAGGAGAGACTTTCGTTTTCTTTGTTATTTTAGAAATGACTTGCGCTTGACTGGAGGAAGAGGAGCCTTGTAGAAAAGTCTGGGGACTCCAATTTGACATATGGCAATTGGCATGCACATTGTAACTAACGTTTCAATTCTTAATTACAGATAACCTTGTATCACAAATCCGCCAGCAGCATTAAGATTTGCTGTGTTCTGTGACATCTCAACTGCGATTTTTGAACAAGAAAACGTATCTTGTTGTTCGTTTTTTGACCTTTACTTGAATTTTATGCCTTTGTCCTTGATATCTGTATTCATTGTACAGTGAAACACTCTGGTTTTTCAATGCAATTTTTATTGAAGCCACTTGAGAGCTCCAACGAATGAGGGGGACAAAAAAGAAATTAAGAACTTGAACGATTAGGAGCATAGATTTTGAAAAGAGGTTAATTTGGACAGCATATGTGTTTAGCATCGGCAATTCTCCCTTGCAGAGCAGATGAAGGGAAAACTAATTAAAGTATGCTTTCAAATTAAATTATATCCTTGTGGTCTTAGAGGATTTTTTTTATATAAAAAATTAATGAAGTGGGGTTCGGACATAGAGTTTCACTTTAACATGCAACAGCCTTCATGGATCAAAGGGCGTGGAAAACTATGAATGATGATTTGTCATTTGTTCTTGCATGACTCAATCAAATTCCAAATTTTAGAATCTTAAAGAGGTTTTAATTTATCTTAGCAACTAGATTAGTTTATCTTAGCAAGTATCGATTTTCGTTGGTGTTTATTATTTATATCATCTGAAGGATAAATGATATATTTCTTAAAGCAACGCTAGACGTGAAATTACACTGATGTGATCATTTGCTTCAAGATTTTGTGACTGAGTATTGAGAACACATAATTCACCCCTCAAGAGATGCTTCGGGATCTTTCAATACAAACCCTTAGCGGTGTAGTACAGGGGAAAGATGGATCCAAAAGGTGAAAAAACAGATTCCATTAAGATACTAGTTAATTCATTGTAACGAGCTTAACTGATCTCAAGGCATGGAGTAAGTGCTTGGAGGAAGGTAAGGTAAGCTGAAATGGCAGTGGTGAATAAATGCTTCAGTGCTGCCTAGCTGAATTTGTGAAAGTGTTGCAATGCCAAAGCCCACACTCTTCCCTTCTTCTCTCAAATCAAACCTATTAGCCTAGCCTCTTTTCTAGTTGAAGGCATATACATGATTCAAACATTAAGGTAATTAAAGCTGCTTAGTCACTCGCTCCAAGATTGTTAGTGCCCTTGCCTGAATGAACAAGTCTTGTTTGAATCACGCAAGTTGTGTGAAAGTCTAGATCAAAGGCTGGCACGGTTCAGGAAGCAATAAAAAGGGACTGCAACTGCAAATTGGTCTGCATTTTCAGAAGCTCCTTATAAAAACAAGTCAGGGTTGCCCCATGACATGAATGTGGGGAAAATGCCCGTCACTACATTCGATAAATCATTCGACTTAGTAGCCCATCTTGCAAAGTGGTTCAGGCTTCAAAAATGGCACCTGAGGAAAAAAATAGGTGCAAGAAAACAAGATTATCACTGTTGAAGCTGTGTACAGGAAAAGATTTGAAGATCAATGGAGGGAAATAACCAAAGGCACGCCATCCATCCACCATCCCAACGCTAATTTCAAACCTTGAACGCTCAACCTCCGCCTTTATGCCTTGGCCCAAATGTCTCTTTTATGCAAACAAAGGGTGGTCCATATCGGCATTCAGCAGCATCGAAAAGCCATATTTACTGTATATGAAAACAAAGTACCCATCAAAGATGACAAAGAACACTATCGCCAATATATCTGAACCCTCAGATTCCCCTTTCCAAGGGCAGGGATTTTATCAACTGCGAAAGTCTCACGCTACATGCATTACACTTTAAATGTTTTTCGTTTTTTAATAATTACTATAGAAGAAACACTCTCCTCTCTCACAAAATACCTAGACGTCAACAATGTTTATATTTTCTAGGATAGGTGTGTGAATCGAGAGGAGAGGGAAAAGAGGAAATTTAAATAAATAAATAAAAAAGATTTTCGTTGCGCTGTCAACAGTAATGGGAGAGAGCTACCAGCAACTCTAAAATAGGCTATTATTGGAGGATAGAGGAGGTCTCAACTCTCAAGCATTGCCTAAACAAACTTGGGATTTTTTTTATAACTCTTTAATTTAATCTAAAATTTCATCTTTTTAAAATTCAATAAGAACCCAACTAAGGATAAAAAAAAAAAAGTAGATAAACCAAGTTCGTTGAAAAAAAAATAAATTTAAATCAAATCAAAATTTAAACAAGAAAACCGATAATGTTTTGGATCCACTCGATCAAGCACGACCCACTAAACCACCTCCAACAAAATTGAATTTAAAAACCAAGCTGTCTGATGATGGATCACGACAGACATGGGGCAACGCTAAGATGATACAATGTATGACATCCATGGCACATCCTAGTCCAATCATTGTTTTTCATTAACGACTGTTTTTAGTATTTTTTTTAATCCGTAACCCAAACTCTCCATGCGCATTTTAGAATTCTCATCAACTCAAGATTTAATATGGCCAACATGTGGCGAGACTGGTCTTCCCAATTCTGCACACAACTGCTTCGGCTTTCATGATGTTCATGCTTTGCAACGGCCTTCAAGAGAACAAATACTATATCTAGGGTTTCTATCTCAAGACTGTAATAATTTAGGGTTTTTTTATATGAATTGTCTGTCCTTAACCAGAACCACCTCCCTGAGCTTAATTAGCTTAAAATCAAAAGAAAATAAAACATCAATAAACAAAGAGCACGATATTAAAGGTCGTCACTAATTCAGTTACAAATACTATATCTACCTCACCCACCCTGAAAGGAAAAATGTACACTAATAAACCGAACCTAAATAAAAACCGGTTTCAATGTCCCCGGTTCAATTTCCTATCCTCTCTTTTCCCTAATACCCTGCCTTCCTCTAGACTACGATTCTAATCTACCCAAAACTGGGTACAAAGGGTTGGGCCAGACCTGGTTCAGTCGGAACCGAACCCTCCTTATTCCTTCGCATTTCAAGCACTTTACGATGATGGTTCGAGTGCAATTCCTTTGAGAAAGTTGGGCTGCAAGCCGGTCTGTACTCGGGCAGTAACCGACCCGACTTGTATCGAACCCCGCAAGCATTGCAAAGGGTTTTGGAACCATTTGGACCGGCTCTCCATTGTGGAGTCTTTTGAACCCCACAATGGCTGCACCTCCTCGACGAGTTGGAACCACAACCTTTTGCCGCTGCCTCAACAGCCGGTTTTTTCATCTTTTTCGCCACCGGTTTCTCGAACCAAACCGGTTCAACTTTCAAACCGGGTTTGGAGTAAACTAACCAAGGGCTTGAAGGGCTTGAAGAGGATGTTGAAGAGGAGGAACTTGATGATTCTGTTAAAGAGGGCGACCCGAGTGGCCAAACTCTTACACCATTTCTTGTTCTCTTGCTTCTAGCCTTGCCTGGAACCGGGGTCTTAAACAAGGGCTCTTCTAAAACCAACTTCTCCTGTTCCACCGGGTTCTCTTTTTTCGGCTCCGGCGGAGAAACATTTGTCGGAAACGGTGCGGCGTATTCCGAGTTGGAATCCTCCACAAAATGTGACAGCCATTCAAGACTTGCAAAATCATCCGTCTGTAAAAAATGGCACCTTTTCAGTGAAAAAAATAGCCAACAAATTAAGTATTCAAAGAAAGAGAGAATGGAGAGAGAAGGGCCACTAACCGGCACACAAAGTTCACTTGTAGGAACAGAAAAAAAATCATCTTTGACAGCAAAACCAGGACTACTGTCACTGTTTTTGTCTTCTTCAAGGGCTTCTTGCTTAGGAGAAACAGAAACAGAAAAAACACAAGGTTTCTCTTTATCTCCCCCCTCCTCCTCCTCTTCTTCAATGAAGTCGTTTTCATTAGAGAAGTCTAAGAGCTTTTCAACAGAGAAGTCATCAGACGACATGCCGTTGGGAACATTAACTGCCCAAAAATCGTCGAAGACTTGCGGGCTAAATTTCACGGCCACTTCTTTTCTAAAACTGGTCTTCAAAGCGCCTTCAACACATTCCATTTCTTGTTTCTTGAACCTAAAAACAAAAAGCAAAGGACACACAAAACAAAACCCAGAAATTTAAAAACTTGATAGCAAAACCAAGAGAGAGGAGAGAAGAGAAGACACAACGGGTGTGTGCGTGTATACATATATACTCGCAGAGGTATACCTGAAGCGAAGAGGATAAGAGAAGGAGAGAAGAGAGGGGTTGTGAATTTTGGAGAGGAGAAGAGTTTTGGTAAAGCATTGAATGAGAGATGAAAGCATGCGTGGCCTATACCATTAGTGCCAGTTTCTTTCTTTTTTTATTTTATTTATTTTTTCTCTGTTTTTTTTCCAAGTATTTATATAAAACAGTAGTTATCTCTCTACTGTTTTTTTTTTTTTTTATCTCTCTATTTATTTATTTGGACGAATTTTATTTATTTTATGCGTTTGCAGTTTAAGAAATAACGTCCTAATGTTACATTTTTTTACTGAAATTACGAGGACTACCCCTTTGAATTTTCAAAGCCAGATACTCTTTTACATTGTTACCTAAATTAGTAAATTGGTTGACCTTCTTAGGGTTCAAATTATTGTCATATACAATTGAGTTCATATAGTTTATTTTGGATTTCAATTGAAGTATTTTTCTTTCTTTTAAAAAAAAAAATAGTTAGATACTATCAACGCAAGTCTTCGCGTATTTTTTTCTTATATTTTAAAAATCATGATTTGTATTTGAATTCAAACTCAATGTAATATTATAAAAATTAATCTACTTATCCGGTGTATATTCAAAAAAATATTTAAATTGTGATTGAGGTTTAATTTTTATTTATGAATATTTAATAGTGTGGTAATGATTGTTTTTTAAAATATTTTTTATTCTGAAATATATTAAAATAATATTTTTTTAAAAAAAATTAAGTTTTAGGTATTCGGAATGTAATACCAATTCAGAGATCCGAATAATCGTTATACTAATTATATTCAATTTGTACAAATATGGAAAGTGCATCCATCTATTGTTAAATAAAATTACAAAGATGTAATTAAATTGGATATATGTGTTAATAACTTTATAGTTTTCAATAGTATACGGTAATTGTGAATTAAATTCAATTCGTAGAATCCAGTCCTTCCGTGTATGCTAAGATTTATATTCAAACTATGTGATTTAGATTTATTGTAAATATAATTCATCTACTTAATATATAATATTTTATTTGGTTCATTGTTTCGGGACATATTAAACAAATACAAAGAAAATATAAATGTATTTGGTAAAGAAAATATAAACAAAATATAAAATAAATCTATTTGAATTTATGTATTTTAAAAGTATAAAAGATATATCTTATTTTTTTTCAAGTCTTTTATCTTAAAATAGTAAACAAATACTATTTAATTAACTAATTTGATTTTCCTTCTTTGCTAATTTGAATTGATTTGACTTAATTGCTACCAAAATAGGATTAGATAAATTTTTATATCAATAATTGTAACACAGTTGAAAACAAAACTCAAGACAAACTAGAAGAATTCATTTACAAAAAAGAGTTGGTTTTGTTACAAATACAGGGAAATAAAAACCATTTAACAACGGTTTTTTTTTACGTTTAAAAATGTTTTTTAAAAAATTTAATTTTTTTATTTTAAATTAATATTTTTTGATATTTTTAAATTATTTTGATATACTGATATTAAAAATATTTTTTTAAAAATATATATTATTTTAATATATTTCTAAATTAAAAATACTGTAAAAACCAAACACATTAATACCCAAAACAGGCCATTAGCACAAAGATCTCTAACTTGTATTTAATATAATTCAGAAACTCTTTTATTTCATTATTTAATTTTATTTATTTATTTATTGGTTCGTCCGCCGTTTCAAACCTCGAATTCGTGACGGCCTAGAAAACCGCCACCTTTTGTTTTTTCTTTCTTTCTTTTTTTACTTTTCTTACTTGGTTAGATTTTTCCCATCTCTTTTAACTAATCATCATTCATAATGCCTACCCCGCTTTGATTGCTTACTGTTTTTTTATTATTTGCTTTAGGGCGAACTACAATCATGCCCTCTATTTATTTAGTAAATTTCATTTCGGTCCCTCTCTTACTGATTACACTGGCAATATCCTCCACTCATCAGAAATATGTAAGTTTTATCGTACTTCCTCCTCAATAGAGCAAATTAACATCTCACCGTGGGAAGAGATTGACATGATTTTGATCATAGTTATTAAATATTATCCGAGAGCTGACTTGATGTAGGGCTCGAGTCTTATATGAGTAGGATAACTCAAAAATTAAAAAAAAAATCGAGAGGTTTTTAACCTGGTTGCGGGTTGATCTGTCAGGTCGATTGACTCAAAACAAGTCAACTCTGGATTGGATTTTTTTTCGCGGCTTGAACCATGTGGCAGATCAGCCAGGTCTTGATTCAACCAAGTAGGATGGGTCGGGTTTGGTAACAATAATTTTGTTGGGTTCAAGGTTAACATCGGTGCAATTAGTAGGAGAGGGACCTAATTGAAAGCTCGCATCAGACACAGAACATAATTATAGTTTGCCCTTTGCTTTATTGCCAAGTTAAACAAGAAAAGTAATTAATTACATGTAACAGAATTCAACTATGAATGCATTTTAGACGTTTTCAAAGCGTGTGCGAATCTGTAATGTGTACATGTACCTGTATTTTTCAACACGTTATGCTGTGGTTGTCTTCATTGTTTATATACGTGGCAAACTTTACGTGAATATATTTAATTTTATGTAACATCCAGACGATAATTAACATCTAACCTGTCAAGAAACTTGTGCAAGCTTGAGACAGAAGAAAATCAACAGGTACGAAAAATAATGGATATCAGTGAATTAATTATAAATGAAACCGTAATGAATTTAATTTCTTATCTAACCCATAATTATTTATATAATTACTTGAAACTTTATCTCTATTATTACATCTCCATTGTCAGATTGTTTGCGAAACATGTGTTACTGTGCTTATGATGTCGAGATATTGCTTGCTTTTATTATGATTGATTTGCTTTTGATCATCCACTTCGGCGTCTTGCCAAGCATGCTATCGGCTCAAGGGAGAGGTGGGAAATTTCTTGTAAAAGCGTAAAACGAAATTTCTCCAGTGATATGTATGGGAGAAGTGTTGTTCGAAATTCCATCTCGATCGTCAGGATGATCCACATATGCCAAGCATGACGATGGACGAGTTCTCAGGGAAGGCAAGGATCAATTTAATTATAAATTGATAATGTGAAAAACAAAAATATATATACTTTTTGATATATTTCCAATTAAAAATTACTACTTTAAAAACAATTTACACTTTGTTACAAACACACCCTTGATGGGTACTGGGCTAATAAAGCAATCTAAAAAAAATATATAAAACCATCAACAATTCATACATATTTGAAACTTTGTTGAGGCTCTGAGACAGAAGTTTGTCAATGTAAACCTATTAACCTAGTATTTAGCTTAATTAATATAAGAGGTTTTTTTTTTTGGGGAAAATATGTATATTTTTTAGTTATTGTTTTTAAGCTTACAAACTTTTATTTTTTAATTCTTATTTTAATTATAACTTTTCTAGTTTGTTTCTATTTAAAATGAATGCTTCTTTTCCAATTTATTTTTTATATTCGGTGTTATTAGAGGTTTTCTAGTTTGTTTATATATATAAAAAGAGTTGTAATTGTCTTTTAGTAAGTGAGATATAAATGAATAAAACTAAATATTTTACTAGTCTCCCCATAGTTATATAGTTATAGGGTTTTTGGTCTTTGAGAATTTTAACTAATAACAAAATCTTTATAATTTATTTATGTTTGCGTCAGCTAGTATGAAAGTCCAACGTTCCTCGATACCTAGTTACAATTAATGATGGCTAGTTATTGCGTGCTATTGAATAACTATAACTATAAGAAGTCGTAGAATAGAATGTGTTTATTTAAAAGGGGATGGAGAGGTTCCTCTAAGAGAATGAGACGCCGAGTAACTAGTATGTTATTTGTGTCTATGTCAGTTGTTATTATTAAAAATCATGACGGAAGGATCCACGATGAAGCGGCTCCAACAAAGGTCTTGCGCTAGGAATTCATGACGGGCTCCTCACACAAAGGTTTTAGGTATCCAAGATGGGGTGACCTACACAAAACAATGTCAATTGTGGTTGAGGATTTCTAATTGAGGTCTAAACTTGAGGATGTGTTCCTTCCAACATGAAGAGGCTGATGCAATATTTTTTTAGAATAATAAATATTTTTCTTTATTATTTTTTATGTTTTTGTAATTTATGAATTATATTTTTTTCTATTTTTATTTTAATTATGATTTTCTAGTTTTTTTAAAAATAGAATAGTTTTCCAGATTTACTTTTTATATCCACGTGTTATTAAGGTTTTTTCAGTTTAACTTTATATATAAAGAGTTGTGATAGTTATAATGTTTGTGGACTCGAGAGTCTTAATTTGTAACAAACTTTATTACTCTTCATTTTTGTTTATGTAAATAATGATAAAATCTAACTAGAAAGTTACTTGATTTAATATATATAGATTGTAATTTGAGTTTTTTTTGTGTTTATTGAACAAAATTTAAAAGATACGCTTTTATTAAAGAAAATAATTAAACTTTCTACTAATCTAGCTTGGGTATCCACTAGGTTGAGAGCCTGTTTGGAAGTGTGGTTGCGGTTGCTTTTCAAAGTGCTTTTCACTCGAAAATATATCAAAACAATGTTTTTTTATTTTTAAAAAATTATTTTTGACGTCAGCACATGAAAATAAACTAAAAATATCAAAAAAATATTAATTTAAAATAAAAAAATTAAAAAAAAATAATTTTTTTAAAATATTTTAAAACATAAAAACAAACTAAATGTAATACGAAAGAGAACTAGAACTTTTAGCGGCCTCTTGCCGCCGGGAAGGATGAATTGACAAGGCATATACCCTCCTCGCTATTTCCGTATAAATATTCCCCTTCTTTTTATGCCCTCTCGGCTATAAATAAGTGGGGAAATGTTCAAACACAAAAGAATTCGGACAGCTTATGTGCATGCACTCTTTTGTTCCGAAGTAGTCGTAATAATGAACAAAGTTCATGACAGGACCTGCCTTCTAAGCAAAGAGACGCAAAAGTTGATACAAAAACCGAAGGTCCAGCTTTTGTCCCCAAACGGAAATGATTCCCCTCTCTTATCTTCCTTCCTTGGAGGACAATACCCCCTCCTTATCCGCTTTATTGAAAGGCAATTTATTTATATTCTAATTTGCTCGTAGTTTTAGTTTTTGCTGTTAGATTGTGATTTTAAGATTTTTTATTTTTAATTATTATTTTTTTAAATCATTTTAATAGGTTGATAATATAAATAAATTTTAATATATATATATATATATAAATTATTTTAATTATTTTCAAGTAAAAAACTCTTTAAAAAACAATTAGTATTATCATAAATACAATAATTGTATTTGTTTGATATTGTATACTTCTATTTAAATAGATGAAATGTGTACGTACGAGTATGTACGATTATGTTGGACAGGATAGTGAGTATCGTTGAAATTATATTTTGTGTCGAGCTATAATTTTAAAAATACCCAATTAATATTTGATGTGTTTTTTGCAATTCATGATTTTACATGAATTTCATTAATTTTTTTTTTAAGTTTTGTCTATCAAAAATAATATATATATATATATAAATTATTTTTTCAAACTGTAACTACAAAAACTGTTTAAATAAATAACGCTAAGATAATATAGATTTGAAAATCAAGACGTTGCAGCAACAACACAAACCTAACATTGTATCAGCAAACACTTCAAAAGCATGGGCGTGGGAAAGTTAAATACGTATCTTTAATTCCTAAATTTGGACTCTTTTTAGTTTTTTTTTTTTTTACCCATAAAGAAAGAAAGTCGGCTCCACGTCATTTTCAGCCGTCCCAACTCCTAAGTGGTTTGCTGACGTGGTGTCTTCCTATTGAATACAATCCTGCCGATTTACGTGTCGTTAGTCCACGGTGTTTTCCAGAAAATTCGAGTGTTTTAAATTTTGAATTTTGAATTCGTTAGTTTCATCATGCCCTCCCTCCCCCCTCTTTTACGACTTTGAACATAATTGTCAACAAAGTTTTACTACTTTGGCTTTTTGAAAAGAAAAATAAAAAACTATTTTTCAAATTTCTACATATTTATTTTTTAATAAAAAATTTTATGAATGAAAAATATTTTTTAATTAAAAAAAATTTAGCTTGATTTATAAAAAAATATTTTTTTTTATATATCGGGGTGAATATATTTTTTAAAAATTTTAAAAATATCATATTTTTTTTTGTTAATTACATCAAATTTAATCTTTATTATTTTATCTTTATTTTTTTATTATTTATTTTTCTCTTATCTTTTTCATAATTAAAATTTTTATACTTATAAGATTTGATACATATTTTTATTATTATTTATTTAATTTAAATTAATTTATAAGATTGAGATGAGATTTTTTTTAATTTAATTGTCTTTTAATTTTTAATTTATTAAATTTAATAATTATTTATTTTACCTTAAATAATTTATAAAATTAGGCAAAACAAAATGACGGGCCAAAAGAAGCCCTGCAGCTAGTTTAATCTTGGCGGCGAGTTTAATAATTATGGTAACAGGCTAACACTGCTTACAAGATTATATATGTTTTTTGAATTCTGGGGGTTTGCTGTCAAAGGGAGTCTTCTTGGAAGACTGTGAACAAAAATCGGTACGGGGAAAGGGCAGAAGAAACAAACATAAAGTACGGAATCTACTGAAATTTCCGACGAGGAAATCGTCTCTTGTTTTGGCAGTACAATCTCATCGGATAACGTAACCAAGACATATAAAATCTGTAAGACATGCTTCGGGAAGTTTCCGGCAGGAGTACAAGAGATGCTAAACTGAAATGCCTTCCATACAAGATTTATTTCCATGTCTTCAAGCACCCTCTACTTCAAAAATGGTCTTGATCGATGCTGTACAGGTGACACATTTCTATGCCGTTCGGAGTCGTGTCTCTTTTATTTTGATCCGGAAGTCTTGGCGTTTGTTTTTGCACATTTGTTAAACCCAACCTAGCCCGGTTCAGCTAAATGAAAAGGACCTGGACTACACCCTTCGAGATATAATCAGGAATAAAATTGGGATTGCGATGAAATTCTGTAAATACTACGTCATCAAGCGATTTCTATCTAATTTATGTAGTGTCATTGAATAATGTTAAACACTAGTTTTTTAAATAAAACACAATTAAAAATTAAAAATAAAATTTAGTTTTTTTTTCTAGGTTGGACCTGGTTCAATGCATTTAGTTTTGGACCAGACCCGGTCGGCCCGAAATGTAAAAGAGAGATATGCTCCATTGTTCACTCTTCCACGAAGAAGCGATGATTGTGCCCTTCAGTGATCCTGCATTTTCAATGCAGATAATAATGGGGCCCATGAATAGTGAATAAAATTTTATTCGTTACGAAACGTTTGTTTCCTATAATTTGCTTCAAAAACAGACGCAATCACATAAGCAAACAGGCACTAAATCAACTCGTTGAATATGGGACACAAACTTTGGACCGAATGGGTTGAATAACTTTGATTTTGAAAACTTTGGACCGAATGGGTTGAATAACTTTGATTTTGAAATCCAACGGGGCTTGATTGCATAGTTTAACTCTATTTTATAATTTTAGAAGGTGAGTTTTGTGTTTAAAGAATTATACACTTTTGCTTGGATTTTTCAGTTCAAATTTTATGATCAATATTCATTAAACACATCAGACTGACATGAAAATATACTCTTAAAACCCCATGCAGAAAAAAAAAATCTCAATCAATGCCCAAGAATCTATATATGATAGCCATAGTATTGCTCATTAAATTCCCAAACCATGTTAATTGACATTTGAAACGTCGACTGAATTATTTTGAATTTTTTTTTTATTAATAGGGTTTTCAATGAAAATATATATATATAACAACCCATAATTGAATATTTCTGGTCCCTGTAATCAATTTTGAAGAACCTAATGATAGCTTGGATCAGCTGGAAGTAGGAGGTCCATGAATTTGAATATAGTTTCGTTTGTTTAAGCCTCTACTTTTGCTTTCTAGGTTGAAAAACCAGTAAAATAAAATGATGTTTTTTTTTTTTTACAAATATTTTGAAATTGATTGTCTAATGGATCACTAGTCCAACATGGGCACCATAATGGAAAGTTGACCACAGTAGTGGTGATGATGTTCTCGTCGTGAAAATGAAAAGTGAAAACAGCTGAGGGTAAAGGAAATTACTACAAAATACTTTACTACTGCCAATGTCTATCTATCATCCCCCTCTCCTTTCATGATTGAGTGAATTCCTTGAGAGTTGTGGTCCGTGGCATGGGTAACATTAAGTATTAAGTCTATATTATATATTATATTAAAAAAAAACTAAAGCTCTTATTGAAATTTCTGTGCATGCAGAGATAATCCACCATGGATTATAACAGTAAATGTTCTTTGGTTTTCTTTTTGGCTTCGTGGGAGGTGTGTTTTTCTCCGTAGTTATGTATTTTAGTGGGTATTTTAGTGGGTATTTGGCTATGAAAAGACAACTTATAGTTACATTAAAAAAAAACCCTAGGAGTGCTCATATTAATTTTTAATGTAATGTGGAGTGTGATACATCGTTATCAAACCTGATCAGGGTTGATCCGGTTAAGGGACCAAGTTCTGGGTTTCATGGGTCACCTGAAAAAATTAAAAAAATATTTAAAATTTTAATATTTCATATGAAAAAATCCATGTAAATATACGCTATACATGTTGTAAATAATGAAGTTTAAGAGAATATTTTTTTAAAAAAATTTAACCCACATTGAAAAGATATTATGTAATCATTTTAAGTTGAAGTATTTAAACCAAAAATTTTTTATCCCACATTGATAAAATATAATTTTTTTCTTGTGAACATAAAGTATATATACTAAAAGGCTTCAAATCTCACATTGAAAAAATAACTTGTTTCTTGTGGATATAGAGTATATATATTAAAGAGCTTCAAATTCCATATTGAAAAGATATTATGTTATCCTTTTAAGTTGAAATATTTAAATCAAAAAGTTTTTTTTATCTCACATTGAAAAAACATAACTTTTTTTTTTGAACATAGAGTATATATACGAAAGGGTTTCAAATCCCATATTAAAAAAATAATTTTTTTCTTGGGAACATAGAGTATATATATATTAAAGGGTTTCAATTTCCATATTGAAAAAACATAACTTTTTTCTTGTGAACATAGAATATATATACGAAATGGCTTCAAATCCCACATTAAAAAAATAACTTTTTTATTGGGAACGTAGAGTATATATACTAAAGGGTTTCAAATTTCACATTGAAAAAACGTAACTTTTTTTCTTGTGAACATAGAGTATATATACGAAAGGGTTTCAAGTTCTATATTAAAAAATAACTTTTTTCTTGAGAACATAGAGTATATATACTAAAAGGTTTCAAATCTCACATTGAAAAATAAAATATTTTTCTAATATTTATATAGTGAATTTTAAAAAATGTTAATAACCAACTAAAAAATATAAACAAAAGGATATCGAAGAAAAATCACATTTGAAGAAAGAAAAAAAACATATCAAGTCTTGTTACCGGTCACAGGTCGACCCATCAAATCGACCGAGTTTTTTAAGATTATTGCATTAACCAGTCTTTTAACAAATTTAAACAGGTCCAACCAGAGACAAATGCTAAATAAGGTGACACCATTTAAACTAGGACTATTGTCCGTCTGCAAAATACAAAGACTAAGAAATGTTTGCACAGTCATTTTCATACATCTCTGACAACCCAGAGGTTAGCATGAGTTTAGTTGTTCTACTTCTATTTTTGTTGCCTTTCATGGACTGGATTGTTGAATCTAAATACATTTAGATGCTAAACTTATATATAATAATGACATTGAGTATATAGTTTATTATACACATACCTACTATATATGAAGTCATGGAAACAATTTGATATTAGAAATTAGTTGAGTAGAAACACCTGTAAACATTCAAGTTGTTTTTGAGTTTATTAAATTAAATTGATTTATTTATTTTGAGACAATTTTTATACAGTTTAATTAGAAATTTGAGTTAGATAAAAAGTTAGGATGATAAATTTTAAAATCAAATCTTTTAATTGATTTAATAATATTGGAAAAAAATCTTCATAACTATAGCATTTTTTTTAAAAAAATAATCATACGCATAGCATAGTGGAAGAATGTACTAGTTTATAGCTACTTGATGTGGACTGTAGTGATCATCTGCTTCATCAGCAACAAGGTAATTTTGCCCCCTCATTGAGAGAGAGTGAAATTGGCATTAAATATTTTAATGTTTTGGGCTTTAGAATTTTTCTTACGACGAAAAAAATATCAAAAATCTAGTAGTAGTATAGGGTAAAATTAAAGTGTACATGTTCTTCCTTGCAATAATCAAGAAAGATCGATGTTTGAAATCTTCCTGGGCATGCAGGAGTTTTTGAAGCCAACAAGATCTTGCGTTATACCTCTCTTCTCTCTATTCTATAGTCAAGCCTTCCTGCTAAGATTGTGTACAAAAAGCTTCAAAAGTAGAGGAAAGGAGAGAAAGAAATCATAAAAGAAACAATTCTCGCCTAACGTCCATTTACTGCCATAGACAGTCCTTGAAGCCAGACGTAACGTACCCAAATTTTCCTCCATGCACCTGCATTATCTTTTTTAGCCATCTTACTTTGGTGAAGACAATGACGTAGAATCACGAACCTCTGTGCACTTGTAATGGCCAATATGTGCTAACATAAGCAGTGCATATGTTCTAAGAGATCTTTTTTACGTCCAGAGCAAAATCTGTTGAGCAATCCTAAACCACACTGACGCCACAGAACATATTTGTTTTTAGTATCTTCTTTTGTGTGGCTCATACTTTTTCGAATTCGTGCTGTCATTTCTTTAAAATAGTGTTATGCTCCTTAGGCACTGTGCAGGTTGCATCGCAGCAAAAACATTATTTTTGATGTTCTTGGCCAGGCAGAGAAACCCAAATTATTCTACCCAGGACCATAGTTTTAAACCCATATCGGTGGTCTACCTAGCTAAAAGTCCGAGTTACCAGGTTTTGACTGGATCATCAATCATCTTAGATCGATTTTATTTTTTTCATAAAACAAAATAACATTGTTAATTGTTAAAAAAAATTAATTAACAGGTTACAACAAAATTTTTGACCGAACACTACCGAGTAAATTTAAGTTTTTGACCGAATAACTCAGGTTTTTTGCATTCCCATATTTTAAAAAAAAACTTGATCCAGTTTCGGCAGGGTCCTGATTCGGGCTAGATTTGAAAACTATACTTAGTACATACAAGTACACTAATCAATATGTCAATGATAATGTTTTTGTAAAGTCACAATTATCATAACTAAGTCATTTTTGTTAAAAAAAAAACTATCTCAATTTTAAATTTTAAATTATTACAGTGAAATTGTAAAATTGATTTTGTTTAAATTTATAATATAATATCTCAAGTAATAATGATGTGATTTGAATTTGTAATCATTTAATCATTGAAATTTTAATATTATGTTGATTAAAGAACCATTTTAATTTAAAATATTTAATTATTAGATGAAATTGTAAGAATAATTTTATATTACTCAACGGATTTTTCTAATAAAATCCACAGAAACACATTTAAAAATTTATTTCGCTTTCTAAAGAACTCAAAATTGAAAGTCTTTATAAATCACACCTGATTTTTAGCCTTCAAACTTTACCTTTTGGTTTTTTCTTTTAAAACTAGATTCTTAGGACAAACAATGATAGTGAGAGGAAATGGCAAGAGGCGAAGAAAGTAAGAAAATTGGGGATTTTTTTATTTTATTATATATTTTTTAAGAAAATAACCCTACTTGATTTTTAATGAAGATGGTATTGGTCCTTCTTAGAGGTGAAATGAGAAATACAAATCGTTTTGGTTTTCAACAATAAAAGTGTTCTCAAACCACTATTCATCTGTTCAAATATGAAATATGATAATATATCTTATTTATATACATAGATGCACAGATAGACACTACCAGAAAATTGATAAATACAAATAAAAATATTGAAGGAATATTTTCGTTGGTAAATTGCCGATGGATTTTACCAACAAAAATATTCCTTTGATATTTACCGAGAGAATTATAATGGAAAAAAAATTAAAACAAAATAAAAAAAATAATGACATGCCATTTTTACCAACAAAAAAAAAATCTAACTCGACAATCATTTAGATTATTGGTATGTCATATAATGTTAAGAGGTATGGAACAGTTGGTGTTAAAAGGCATATATTTTTTTTAAAATATGTGTCAAAATAAGTTTTGCAATATATTTAATATGTGTTAAAAGGTATGGAGACCTATAAGATTTTAGTATTGAAATTGTAAGGAATCAAAGCAACAAAAGATCCGATGCAAATAGCTATATAATATAATCTTAATTTGTCACTTTTTATTGTAATTCTTCCCATATAGAGAATTAATATTATTATTTTTTTAGCAAATTAAGATTATGCTTATATATATTGATATAAAGTGTTTGGTGTTGTCTTCATGGTAGGAAAATGACATGTTTTGTATATCTCAAGTTTCATGACAACAACGTACGAGCAAGCAGGTTTTATTCAAGTCGAAATTGAAAACTTGTTTAATAGTCAAAGAGAAAGAAGAAAAAACTTGACTTCACCTTGATCCTTGAAAGTTCTGATGAAAATTGTTTGGCGATATGATTGATGAGCCAAAACACCATTTCATGAAATTCTATAAACAATAATAATGTGAGGAAAAAAATACAGAGAGGATAGACCACTTTTGGTTGTCCTAAGTTTATATTTTAATTTTCTCCCATGTCTTGATTATCAAAATCTTTTTGAATAAAGTGACTTATGAACTCTATTAGTCAACTACACACATTATATGTGTGTGTGGGGGATTTTAGCATAATTATATTTATTGTCTAGTTTTACACTATCAAGTATGAATTTTAATCTAATTATTGGATTGGACTGAAATTTTACAAGGAGTTTCTAGATATTTTTCTATATTGGGTTAAAATTTTAGGTTAATCGAAGTTTGGAAAGTTCTTGCGATACAAATCAGGATATGCAATACAAATTTTATTATTTGTTGCCTTTTTTACTTGTGGACTTTCTATTTGGAGATGATTTTTCACCCTTAAAATGCAAGGATACTCAATAGCCGAGATGTTTTGAATAAACTTATATTTTGTGTTATATAATGTTTTTGTTTGGAAATTTTTTTTTTTGACTTATTAAGGTATAACTGACCTTGTGGCATCTTCACATACTTTAAGTTCTTGATTCTCTATAATCAACGAGTCCAAGTTTGATTTTCAATACATTTGATTCTTAAGTACATGGTTATTTCTAAGTCAAGATTTAGCTATCAAAAACTTAATTTTTGTCTTTCTTGGGTGGTTCATTTACTTCGTTATGGGTTTTGAGATTGCTATCCTAGAAGTTCGCATCAGTTAGTATCAAGCTAAACTCTAAAAATCAGGTTATACCTTTATAAAGTTTTTGTTTTTTATATTTCATATTTAAATTTCTCTTTGATTTTAATCTTCTACTCTTTCTCTTGCTTGCAACATTTGCAATTACAATAATAATAATAATAAAAAGAGTATTCTTGTTGTTTTAATTATTGTCCTTACATATCAGTAACACTAAATTAAAAAGGAGATTAAAACAAACCACGTTGGGATCGCTTCAAAATTGATATTCTAGGGTTCTTAGGTATTATAACATCAAATATTAAATTTTAGGTCATTTGGACTTTGTTTGGCTTGCGTTTTAAATTTGGGTGTTAGATTGCGTAAATAAGTCTGATTTATGTCAACTTATAAAACATGTTTCACTATTGTTGAAATCAGCCTAATACTAAAGTTATATTTAGGATGTTCTGGTGTTAATAAAGTCATTTTTATTAATTTTGCATCTAATTTATTTCGCATCTTAAAAGAATTCATATTTTGTATGAAATCATTTGCTACTCACAAAACTGTAATCATAGTTTTGTCTTTGTTTATTTTTGTATATTTATTACTTGTTGAGTTATACACATATTTGAATTGCGCTATTAAGTTGTTCTTTTTTTGTTGTGTTGAGTTTCAAAGTGAAAAGCCTAATTGAGTCAAACACGAGAAGAGTGTAAACATGTGAGGAGGAGTGGGAAAATAATTTTTTTTCACTAATGTATTTTATAGATTTAAAGATGTCGGAAAACACCAAGAAGACACCACCAATTAAAAATTAGGCTTTTTAAATTTAAGACTCGGTACAAAAGATGGAAATGATGAACATGGGTAATAGGAAATTTGGAGGATAGGATGGTTAGAAGGGATAGGCATGATGCTGAAATTCATCATTTATGAAATAGAGTTAGTTAGGGTGGAAACAATGCTAGAAGGCATGAAAGACATGTTAGTCTCATTGTTGACGATGATTTTGATATGATGAGTAATGAAAATTATGATAATGCATCTTTAAGCCATAAAGATGAGTTTGGGTAGCTTAGAAACCATAGGTATAAGGGAGTTAAAAGAGATGACTAGTTTAGCCAAGAAGATGATTTGGGTAATTTTAGGTACTATGATGGGATAAATAGGAGTTTAGGTATCATTAAGATGAAAATTCCTTCATTTAAAGGGAAAACAATCCCGATACATATTTGGAGTGGTAGAAAAAAATAAAGCTCGTATTTGATTGTCATAAGTATTTAGAGGGTAAGAAGGTTAAGCTTGTCCTAATTGAGTTTGTGGACTCTGTTATTTTGTGGTGAGATTAACTTATGTTGAGTCGTAAAAGGAATCATGAGAGGTTTGTTGAGACTTGGAAGGAAATAGAGGCTATTATGAGGAGATGATTTATCCCCGGTCATTATTATGTGAAATTATATCAAAAGTTGAAGTGTTTAAGTCGAGATACAAAAAGTGTTGATGAGTACCATAAAAATATGGAAATTGCGATGGTTCAGGCTAATGTAGTGGAGAGGATATAGAAGCCACTATAGCTAGGTTTTTAAATGGGCTGAATTGCAAAATCATGAATGTTGTGGAGTTGCAACACTTTGTGAAGTTGAAGGATATGATGCATATGACAACAAAAATAAAAAGACCAGCTCAAGCATAAGGATAATTCATGACCAAGCTAACCATTGGGTTTTTTTATCACCTTAGAAACCTAATTGGAAGGCTTATATAAGGTCTGTCTAATCTCAATCGAATATGAGGGAGAGAACTAAAACTCTAAAAAAAAAAAGGACATCTCTATCAATAATAGAGGTAAAGTTGAAACTCTTGCATCTTGTAATTGTGACATAAAATGCTTTTGTTGTTTAGGAGTTAACCATGTTACTTCGCAGTGTCCAAACAAAAGAGCTATGGTTATGAAGGCTCCTGGTGAGGTTGTGACCGTTGGGGAGGTTAATGATGAGGAGAAGTTGCCCACATTTAAGGATGTTAATGATGATTGTGTTAAGTATCCGATTGAGAGGGAAGCACTTATGGTGAAATGAGGACTAAATTTACAAGTTAAGGTTAGAGACTTGGAGGAACAATGAGAGAACATCTTCCATACGGGGTCTCATGTTCAGAATAAGGTGTGTAGTACAATCAATAATAGTGGGAGTTGCACTAATGTAGCTAGTATTGATTTGGTGGATAAATTGAACTTGCATACTACAAAACACCATATTCCATAAAAATTGCAGTGGTTGAATGATTGTAGAGAGGTGAAATTGTTTAAACAAGTTCTAGTTGCATTTTTTTTTGAAAGTATTATGATGAAGTGTTATATGGTGTTATGTCTATGCATGCTAGTCATTTCTTGTCGAGTAAGCCTTGGCAATATGAAAAAAAAAACTATGCATGATGAGTTTAAAAATAGATTTTCTTTTGTGGAAGATGAGAAGTCTATAGCTCTTGTTTCTTTAACATTTAAGGAGGTTTATCAAGATCAATTGAAGCTTAAAAAGGAGAATATGGCTAAAAAGAGAGTTTGTATGTGAAGAAAAGGTTTATTCAAAATATTTTCTTTGCTAACAAGATTATGCAGGGTTTTGATGAAGATCCTTTTGTTTTAGGTTAATGGTGGTTTGTTGCTTTTAGAGGGTGTTCTTCATGTTAAAGATTTGAGGACGAATCATTTTGATTGGAGAAGGAATGATACGATCCAAGAAAAGTTGAATAAAAAAATTCAGATTTTAACGTAATTGTGTCTACTGTCTAGTTTTATGCTATCAAGCATAAATCTCATTCTAATTGTTGGATCAAGTTGAAATCTGTTACTGCGTTGAAAAACAAAAGAGAAAAAGCAAATTGAATGGTGAAAAAGCAATATTTTATTATTGATAAAGAAAAGGCCTATATATAGGTTTTACATCACAACATTCATTTAACCACTACTCCTATAGAATAGGACAACAAGGACCACTTACTATAGCCATTAAACCACGATTTGTTTAACTGAAGAAATCCCTAAAGACTAGGACAATACGAAGTTATCATAAATAATAATAACAAATCTTAACATCCCCTCTTAAACTGAAATCTGCAGATATCAGTTTACAAGAAAAATCAACCCTCTGCAAAATTCTTGTTCACTGCAGAACGTGAACAAACTCCAAGTAGACCACACAATTTCACAAATGTAGCAAATTTGAGAGGTTTGGTTTGTATATCTGTAACTTGGTCTTCACTTTGATAATAAACTAGTTTGATTGTTCCATCATTGCTGAGATCTCTTAAAAAATAATATCTCACATCGATATGCTTGCTTCTTCCGTGTAGCACTGGATTCTTGGAGAGTTTAATCGCTGAGTTGTTGCCACAAAAAACTGTAGTGGCCTTAATTTACTGGAACTGTAGTTCTTCAAGAATTCTTCTTAACCAAATAGCTTGACAAACACAAGTTGTGGCAGCAATAAATTCAGCTTCTGTAGTTGATAAAGCAACAATTTATTACTTCTTAGAAGACCATGAAATAACACCTGTGCCCAACATAAAAACATAACCTGAAGTGCTCCTTCTGTCATCTTGATCTCCTGTATAATCACTGTTAGTAGACCCAAACAACTCTAACCTTTCACTCTTCTTATAGAACAACCCAAAATCTCTAGTTCCTTGCAAGTAACGAACGATCCTTTTGGCTGCTAACAAATGCATTTATGTTGGATTCTCCATATACCTACTGATTAAGCTCACAGAGTACATTATGTCTGGTCTTGTTCCAATTAAATACATCAAATTGCTAACAATTTGCTTGTAAAGTGTGTTGTCCACCTTCTTCCTTTCATGATCTTTGTTTAGCCTTAAGCCAAATTCAGTTAGAGTGTTAACAGGATTGCAATCCCGCATCTGAAACCTGTCCAAAATATCTTGCACATACTTCTTTTGAGAAACAAAAATCCCATTAGCAGATTCCACTACTTCTATGCCAAGAAAGTAATGCATCATACCAAGATCAGACATTTCAAATTCAATCATCATAGATTTTTTGAATTCCTTAAACATGACAACATCATTTCCAGTAAATATAAGATCATCTACATATAAACAAACAATGAGCAGTTTCCCTTTATCTCCAATTTTAACAAATAATGAGTGCTCATATGGACATTTGTGAAAGCTTTCTTTCAAAAAAATAAGTCTTAATGCGACTATACCTAGCTCATGGAGCTTGTTTTAACCCATAAAGAGCTTTCTTTAATCTATAAACTTTATGTTCATTTCCGATCTTAACATGACCAAGAGGTTGTTCAACAAATACCTGTTCTTCCAAGTTTTCATGCAAGAATGCCGATTTGACATCCAACTGGAAAATAGGCCACAAGTTCTGCATTGCTACTAATGCAATCACCAATCTGATTGTATCATATCTTGCAACGGGAGCAAAAACTTCTGTATAATCAATAAATAATAATAACAAATCTTAACAAAATCTTACCAGGAGTTTTCAAACATAATGCTATACAGGAGGTCGAGATTTCAGGTCAATAAGAGTTCAAGAAGGTCTTGCAATATGAATTTTATTATTTATTGCCTTTTGACTTGTGAACTTTCTATTTGGAGATTATTATTTTCCTCATAATACAAGGGTATTTAGCAACCATGATGTTTTGATAAACTTGTATTTTGCGTAATGCAACACTTTTCTTTTTACTAGGACAAAGAACGAATTTAACTTATCAATGTATAACTGATCTTATGGCATCTTTGTATATTTCGGGTTCTTGATTCTTTATAATCAACGAGTTCAAGTTTAATTTTCAATTCCTTTAATTTTTAGGTACAAGATTATCTTTAAGTCAAGATTTTTCTATCATGAACTTGATTTTTAGCTTTTTTAGGTTGTTTATCTACTTTATTATAGGTTTTGGAATTGCTATCATAAAAGCTCGCATCGAGCTGCATATTTATACTTTCAAGTAAATAAGAATTTTACCAAGTTCATACATTGAAAATATAATCAAGGGACTAATCATGTATCACACATGTGAAGAAATTATTCTTCAAAAAGTGATCAAAGAAATACTTAAAAAAAAAAAACTACTCCAGCATGAAGTAATGCTACTTCTCACTTATAAAGTCTTATGTGCCAATAGTTCATTAATTTAGACTCATGGAGCTTTTAATCAGGCTATTGATGAGAGAAATGGTAATCTTACATAATTAACATGTTTAAGAAAATCAATCATTCAATTAGTATTTCAATTCCATTCATAAATCTTATAAATTATATATTTTAATAAATGAATTCTGCAAACTTATTATATAAAAAGGGTGATTGTTGAATTCTGACGAAAGATAAAAAGCGTAGTTAAAGAGGAAAAAGATGTGAACCTAAATTTTCTGCCTTCCTGTGCATTTATGGATTGTGAAAAAGCAGTATAAAGGTACAGCACCTTTTATCAAGCACGCTAGTCAAGCTTACAAGCGTGGCATTGAGTCATTCTTGTCAACCTCCATGGCTGTTAAATTATCTATTTGTTCATAATTAACTTAATTATGACATTAACTTGTCAGGAAATACATCATCAAGTTAAAAGGGACATCTGATATCATAATCCTGATTATATATCTAGCAGGAATTGTGCCAGAGAAATCATCATCTATGGTAGAATTAAGTGTACTCTGCTTCCAAAGTACTATATTGGAAATGCAAACTGGCAATTGGGATTGTGCGCGCGCACTAGGATCCTTTGTCAGAATTCTTGTAACTTATGATTCAGTAACAATTATAACCAGTGCACTAATCAAGCACAACGAAAAAGAGTTAAGAATCTCTGTATAATGTTCTTGGCTGATAATCTTTGAGGTTTTGACTGTTGATTATGGGTAGAAAAGTTCTTTTAGCCGCCCACAAGAAGTCTTTTCTTCAATGAAAGTGATGAGGACAACAGAAGAAGGAAATTTTCAAAAGCTGAAAGAAAAAATGGAAAGTTAAAAAGTCCAAGGAATTCGTTGTTTGTGCTATATGCATTTTACACTCAAGAAATGTGTGTTAGTCCTATTTCTGTCGTGTCGTGAAGGAATCTACACACAGCTTTATTTTGTAGCTCCTGCAGAAGTGAAGAGCTTGAGATGATGAAGCCATCACTTGCTAATGTTGGCACAAATTAGATGCATAATGTAAACATTTATGGTGTCAGGATTGGATCCTCAGTTACTTGGTAATTGTTTCCAAAATTTCATTGCATCTGTCACCGAAAACATAAAGCTGGTTTGTTGTCTAGGACCAGCCAGGAACGGAACCCGTGTGTGTAATGTTGCAGAGCGCTATTCTACCACTAGTAATAGCAAAACTTCTACAAGATTTAATGGTTATGTGACAGCAAGATCAGAACCCAGAACCCTAGAGAGTTAAATCTTTTATTATGTTCTTCAAATGAGCTTAAAAGTTGACCCGCCGAGCCATTCCTGTTCTTATAACTAGGATTTGGACTGAGCTAAACTAAATGGCAACAACGATAAAGGTTCATTTTCTAATTTTATAAGAATAGAAGCGAAACTCTGACTGTTGTTCCAGGCCCATTTGCAGGGCCTGTGTAGTAGACTGTTTGGAAATCAGATCCATTTCCATGAGCAGAAATGGAACGAAGAAATACGCAGATCCAAATATATGAACCTCTCTAACCTCCTTTCTCACCCAAAAACAGTCTATTTTGTTTCTGTACATATTACTTCGCACAGACAAAGTTCATAAGAAAAAAAAGCTTAGCATGGACAAGATATCTGCCTTCACTGATAAAAACGACCAAGGTTGTTAAAATCACGATTCAACTCGTAAAATTATACGTTTTTACAAGTTGATATAGACTTTACGTGCTAAATCGTTTATAAAACTCAAAAATAGGTAAAATCAAGTCAAAATCGGGTAAAATCACGATTTCACCACCGATTGAACGAGTTTACCCGCAGGAATTAAAAATGCACTGTTGCTGACAGGTGTCGACCGCCTATTGGCTTTAACAGAGCAAATGCAATTCCACCGAATCATCAATCACGTATGCAGTCTTCTCTTCATATTTCAGTTCATCATTCACGTTCAGAACAAAAAAAATCCCTAAATTGAAATCCCTAAATTCTAAATCATCACTGAGGATTCCTCAGTGACTCAGTCTCTATCTCTTTCTCTCAGCCATCCACTATTCCACGAACACCATCCAGCGGTACTCCATAATAGCCCTCGCCCCTCATGTTTTTTATTTTTCCATCATCGACGACGTCCTTTTCACCAGCCACCGTGAGAACCAGAGTCCACCCAACAACAACAGCGTCTCTCCAGTCTCCACTAGGTAAGTTACTCTGTTTATCTTGTTTATCTTATTTGCCTGCGAATTTTAGATTCAAATTTAACCGTGTGTGTGTGTGACTGTTTTTTCCACATAAATCAGTTGTCTTTGTTTCTTAATCTGAACAAATTGGAGTCACGTTAGTAACCCATTAAAAATTCCATAACCTCTAAGCATGCAGGTGCTTTTCCCTAGATGTTTTTATGTTTGAGTTGATCTTGATAAGATGATGAATTTTTGAAGGTCTGGTACTGTTAATAGATCTGACTAAGTTCTCCAGAGTGCCTGGGTTTAGTAGTTTTGGTTTAGTTACCAAGTAACCTGTATCTGCTTCGCTATTTTTCTCTTGAACTGATTTATGTGGAATTTATTTTGTCTTATTAGTATGATGGAGCAATCTAATAAAGTCTTTCAAAGATTCATCTGAAATGAGCAGTATCTAGCTAGTTGTATTCAATGTAGATTTTTTGCATTTACTTGCAATGATCTCCATAAGGACTTCAATTTTCTGAAATTCCCTTATAGTATGAGTCTAAAAAAGAGGTTTTTCATAGAAGTTTGGCTGTTGAAATAACCTACTAATCTTAGTCATGTTCTTGGGGACTTGATTCATGATGCTCTGCCTCTGCTTGTTTCAGTTTAGTCCTTGTTAGTTGTTAGTGTTACCTCATCTGCAATGCATGTTGTTGGCTGGAGAATTGGGCTGTGATTATGTTGAAAATGCTTGTTTCTTTTGTGTGCATGTGCATCGGCACCTCGCATGCATTTGCTATCATGTTTTGGGTGTTTCTGTTTCTTGCCCTTTCCTTCTAGTTTTTATTTCTATTTTTTTTTAAAGCTGAACGGTTACCTTATATGCATATGTTGTTGTGTTTTCTCACATAATAGGTTGTCAAGGATAAGCGGAGTGGCAAGACCAAGGGCTGTGGATTTGGATAATAATATAGATATGGGCTGTTATGTATTATGGTATTTTTTTTTAACAAAAATTTAATTACAATCATAAAATGTTTGTATTGATTATATGGTTGATTTGAATTGTTGAACTTATGGCATCTAGAAAAAATTCTTCTGGTAATTCTTGAATTGTTAAATTTTTTTTAATATATTTTAAAATTCCTTACGATTTTATGATTTTACGATCCATTTTTACAATCCGAGTTTGTTTTGTATTTTCTATGCCGTGTCAAAATCGCGATTTTAACAACCTTGAAGACGACAAAGACAGAGACATGACGAAGCAAAAGAAAAGATGCCATGTAGAGGGGAAAAGCTTACCCCTCCATATGAGTACTTTAATACATACCATCAAGAGCTCACATGGAGCTAGTCAAGCAAAAACACTAAGATATCTTAGTTGAAGATGAATTTACTGCATCAAATTTTCATGATCAAGCATGTTCTTCTCGTTGAAAGGAGAGACAACGTAATCTTTAGATTTAGACTGGAACAACAGAATTGAAATAGCACACAGAAAATTTCGTGCACTCTATATTTTCTAAAATAACAATGGAAGTGTCAAATTCTGACTTTTTGAAAACTTAATTTTTTTTAATTTTTATATTGTTAAAAATAAATTTTTAAAAAAATATAAAAATATATTATTTTAATATATTTATAAATAAAAAATATTTTAAAAAACCAAAACCCCATCTTAAAATGTAAGGAATAACTATGTTTTGGTGGGCTGGGTTCATATTGACATTATAATTGTGTCTTGCCAATAATCGGTTAAGTCCCCCTCCAAAACAACTTCTGAAATCAAAGATGGCTGTGAATGGATGGTAAGTTTGAAAATTGAAACAAACTTCTGTAATTAATATATTTAAATTCAATAAATTTATAATTAAAACTTGTAATGCATAAACAAAATACTTTCAGATATGGATTTTTACTATTAAATTAAATTGATTTACATAGTAAACTTTGACATCTCGCTTGAATATTTAGTATATGTCTTTTAAAAATATATTTTATAATTAAAAATAAATTAAAATAATATTTTTTATATCAAAATTATCTAAAAATATATAAAAAATTAAAAAACTCTTTAAAAACATATTATAACACAAAAACAAACACTAATGATTAGAAGTAGTCATGCTCTCTTTTGAATACCCAGAGCGGACTCGCATCATTTTACAAGGAGAAAAGTAAAAGATGGGATTAATTATTGACCTCTGATGCAACTTGAGAGTGGTAAACAAAAAGCCGTACTGAAAAAAGAAAAGAAAAAAAAAGAGCCTGTAGTATTCCAAGCTTAATTTGTCTTTTTGATTGGTTAGCGTGGAGTCAAAAGGTACACCTTTTAGCAAGCACGCCAGGCTCCACAGAAATGGTTTCTCAGTCCAGTCATTGTCACTGCAACAATGGTAGAGAATTTGAAAGGATTCATTACTAGCATGATCTATTCATACTCATTGTTGTCTCTTTCAGTTTACTAGAGGATTTGGACATATGGTCATTTAGCTTATTAGCTTTGAAAGGAAATATAAAGTTGGAAGAGATCAAGGAAAGAGACTAATCATCTGAATAAATACAAACTTTTTCAGTCAGAAGAATTAGTATGAAACATAACAAAACTTTGAACATTAAAAGAAAGTTGAAAAGGAAAAGAAGGGGAAAAAAGATCTTTCAGAAGATATTAAAAGTGTTTGCAAGGTGGGAGTGGAGTTCCACACAAACCAGGATTGTTCTTGAATGCAGACGCAGGAATTATGGCTTTGTGAGGAGGAATCCTGCCTCTTAGTCTGTTACTAGACACATCAAATTGCTTTAGCGCCTTCAGATTTAGAACAATCTCTGGAATAGCACCAGTCAGCTTATTTCTTGAAAGTAAAATTGTGGACAACTCTTTGGCATCGCCAAGCTCCTCGGGTATCATCCCAGACAGCCCAGTATTCACTAGCTTCAAAACCTGCAATTCTCTCATTTTCCCAATTGACTTTGGTAGTGATCCTCCCAGTGTGTTGTGTGATAGAACCAATGAACTAATAGATGACATTGCTGGTCTCTCTCCTATGTCATCATCAATTGGACCAGTGAACATATTGTAGGAAAGATCAATGGAGTTAAAATGGCCTAGTGGGTCTTGGACTTCTTTAGAGAATATTACATTTAAGTGGCCACTGAACTTGTTGGAGTGAAGATCAAGATCCATCAGAAGTGAAAGGTTCTTGAATTCAACTGGGATGGATGAGTGAAATCCATTATTTGATAAGTTGAGAAATGAAAGGCTAGTAATGTTACCAATCCACCAAGGCAGCTTTCCTGTTAATGCGTTTCCTGACAAGTCAAGTTGTGATATTGATGATGAAGATAGCCAGTGAGGAAGTTCCCCTTCAATCCCAGTATTTGCCAACATAAGCTGGAAGACTCTTAATTCCTGGAACCAGTTTGGTATTCTAACTAGTCCTAACGGATTATATGAAAGATCTAAAGTCTGTAAGCCCTTCAACTTAGCTAGCTGAGGAGGAAGCTGGCCGGAGAGTCGGTTTCTTGATAAATCAAGTGTTTGAAGGTTGAGTAAATTTCCAAAACTTGAAGGGATCTTTCCTGTAAAATAGTTGTTAGAGAAAAATATATCAGTAAGAGCTGTTAGATGACCAATGGTTGCTGGTAGTTTTCCAGTGAGCTTGTTATTCTCAAGGATTAGCCTTTGAATCTTTGAGAGCTGGCCAATTGATGGTGGTAAACTGCCAGATAACTTGTTTTCTGATATACGACAGAATATCATAGAACCAAGTCCAGATATCGAAGATGGTATCCTTCCTGTGAGCTGATTTTGATTGAGATATAGTAGTTCCAATGCAGCAAGTCCACCAATGGACTGTGGGATGCTTCCAGTTATCTGATTTTCAGATAGATCAAGATATCTGAGATTCTTAAGATTGCCAAAGCCTGTAGGAATTCTACCAGTAAAGTTGTTACCATGTAAATCAAGCTTAGTTATCATAACCACCTTGCCAATTGTTGGAGGAATTGGCCCCGACAAAGCATTTCCTGATAAACCAAGTTCAGAGACATGTGTCCAGGATTTCATAACAGATGGAGGAACAATACCAGATATAAAATTGTCACTAAGATACATCTTTTCCAGCTGAGATAAGTACCTTAATGTAGATGGTATTGATCCAGTGAGCTTGTTTGTATCAAGAAAGAGATGTGTGAGCTTTGACAACTTGCCAAGTTCTTCTGGTATTGGTCCCTTCAAGTCCTTGAGATTACTCAGGTCTAAAACTTGAAGACTGGACAAGTTTCCCAAATAAGGAGATAAAGTTCCTGACATGTACGTGTCCTCAATGAAGTCATTGTCTGACGCAAGACCAGGACGAGATACATTGACAACTCTGCCTGAGGCATCACAAGCAACACCTTCCCAAGAAGTGCAGCAATCAGAGGAAACTCTCCAAGAATGCAACAGTTTTGATGGGTCATCTGTGATTTTGTGTTTGAAATCAAGTAATGCTTCTTTATCAACTGGGTGGCATGCCTTAGAAGAGGCTAATGTAGAGAAGATGAGAAAGAACAGAAGTGAGAAGGTTTGGGGATGCATTGAAATCTCCATGGACAGTTTTGAGACTGTAGTGCTGAGGATCCGCTGCAAATTTAGCAGCGAGGAGAAGTGGTGCTCAAATAGTTCTGTGAGGCCCTTGTTTTTAATTTACTAAAAAATGGGTGAGTGCAAGGTTGTTCAGGATTGAGAAAAGCCATGCCCATTCTCCCGTGATTGAGTTAATTAGGCCTCAAAGTCAGAGGACATACACTAAAAGCATCCTGTCAGTGTGCTGCAATAACCAAGATACATAAATGCTATGGTGATTCATCTAACAGTGGAAAACACTATCGAAGGTTATGGATTCTTTTTCTTTCTTTTTACTCAAATTATCTACTGCTAGACCCATACATCCATTGGCAAGTGCTGTGTAAGAGCACTTTGGACTTAATCAGTACATAAAATATTCAAGCCTCGTTAAGGAAATAAAGGAAGTGGCCCTGCTGGTCAACAGTCACACCATTACCATTTTATGGCACCTCAAATTAACAGCTTGCCTTCAATAGTATACCTCACCTCCCATTGTTGACTGCTTGGAGCTTTCTTACATTTGTCAAGCCAAGTTAAAAAATAACCACTCGCTTTGATTGGGACATGGGCTTTCTTGTAGATCAACTATTAGGCATGTGAATCTGCGTTTGTCTTGTTTTCAATCCTGTTCAATTTGGCTATACATCCAAAGTACATACCTGGAATTTTCCTGCTGTCCTAAAAACATGACTGAAAGCAAAAGGTTTTGTTCTTTTGTTTGGATAGCATAAAGACATAAAATTAAATTACTTGAAGAACAATCCTGACAGCATAATTATCAAATTGTCTGTAAGCCTTGATTTAAGGATGTTAAGGGAGTATATGTTTGGTATACAGTACAGAGTATTTTTCAATTGAAAATGCATTACATTAACATATTAAAACCATTGAAAAACATCTAAAAAAATTAATTTAATATTTTTTTTAGGTGAAATTAGTTTGAAAAACATTTTAAAAAGCAATTTTAAATATAAAAATAAGAACACCACCTGTTGTTCTCGAATATAATCCTTAGAAAACAAGCAAATAGGTACTTATGTTAAGGGTAAGGAAGATGCTGTTCACGAGTCTTGTTGACTAGGCTTGAGTGATTATGATTAACATATTCCAGATTTGTAGTTGGTGGGAAGTGAGCAGGACGGTCCATGATTGAAGAGGCAAGCATGGCTGAAATGTGAGTTGAAGTTTATGATTGGATAGGCTAAGAGCCAACTTGTTGCCATGAATACTTGAGTGGGCACTTACACATTTGTTGCCATGTAAAAGCTGCTGCTGCTGCTGCTGCAACTTTCCTTTTTGATAAGCATTGTGACCTGGAATCCAGTAAATTATAGTGATGAATCTTTGTGTCCATCTTCATAAGATGTCCCCGAGAGCAGGAATGTTCGAGGCCATGATGATAAATCCTCTGGAGTTCAGAGATATCTAGGTCCAGGAGAGATTATTATATAATTATTATTATTATTATTATTGCTGCTGCTTTTAGCTTAACCCCGACCATCATCATGCCACGCCGTCACGGGTCTACCCATAATGGGTTTTTTTCCCGTGCCTATAGAATTCATGCTTGGATGGAAAAATGGAAGATGCATCATGATTTTCTCATCATCAGTTTGCACTACAAAAGTGTTACCTAGTTCAAGATAAAGGGCAATCCACTGGAATCTACCGGTTCAGGCCTTGCAAGAACATTCTACAACTTATAGTATTATATGATTATTATAATGGAACGAAAGGTCTCATCTTGCGGGGATAGCTCAGTTGGGAGAGCGTCAGACTGAAGATCTGAAGGTCGCGTGTTCGATCCACGCTCACCGCATTTTTTTAAGCTGCCTTGTCTAGTTCGAGGAAATGGGCTATGGGCTTATAAGAAGGCTATTAATGAGCCCGATGGGTCTTTCAAGGAGGACAGAGAAACTCTTTCAAGCAGCCATTGCTTTTTTGGGCTCCTTAAAGTTTTGGGCCTGTAATTGCTGTTTGTACGATATTTATATCAGGAAGGAACCAAACGTTTAACGTGTGACTTCGATACAATATTGTAGTGGGACCTATTACAGTAAAAAAGAAATGATAAAATCTCTTTTAAAAAATAAAAATTGGATGGTTAAAGGGGAAGATATTCTTTTTTTCAAGACAGTCGAATATTAAAAAGATAATCAATTGTTTTTTCCAGACTTTATCTAGCTATAATATGTAATTTAGACGTGAATCAAGGATAATAAAATTTGTTACACATCAAAGTATTTATTTATTGAAAAAACCATGATTATAGAAAAATTCTAAAATTATTTAATTTTATTCATCCATGTCTTACTTATCAAAAAGTTATTATAATCATTTAAATAAAAAAAACTAAAATATCATAATAATACTGAATAAAAAAATAAACTTGGAAAACTATTTCTTTCAAATAAAAAAAATTATAAAACCATAATAATACAAAATATAAAAAATAATTAACAATTAAAAATATTTATCTTTTCAAAAAAAACCTCTACATTGGTCTTCATTTACGAGAAGAAACTTGTTATCAAGTTCATATCTATGAACTTGTTATCAAGTTCATATCTCATTCAGAAACTATCCACCACAAATATTTCTGTGTAAATATACCACCTCATTATGGATTTCTAACACAACATCTTTATATAAAGATGCCTCATCATAGATCTCATTACCGGGTTTTTCAATAATAGCAATTAATTAACACAAAAATAAAACACTAGTTATATATTTCAAAGGAAAACCTCTTCATCCACTATTACATGAGCAACTCTTATTTTGCGATATTTTCCGGTCATAGATTTAACAACACACAACAACTAACCAGTAAAAAACGTTGAGTTTTAATACACGTTTTCTAAAACCTTTAACCATGGTGATTTGACAGCACATAAAATAAAAAACACCATAAATTATTGCGCTTTTATATCAACTAACATAAATAAAAATAAAGAATAATAAGATTTGTTACAAGTCAAAACACTTACTGATAAAAAAAAATATACTATAATTACATCAAGACTTTCAAAATACTTAATTTTATTAATTTATATCCCACCTATCAAAAAAAAAAATTATAACCCTTTATATAGAAACAAAACTAAAAAGTCATGGTAATACTAAATAAAAAAATAAATTAGAAAAACTATTCCTTTCAAGTGAAGAAAAACTAGAAAATTATAATAATGAATTACAAAAAAAAATTAATTACAAAAATATTTATTTATAAAAAAAACCTATGATATCATATTAAAAAAAAAATTTACCGAAACTGGAAATATATGTGTTTAATTGATAAAATTAAAAAAATAGTAGCTTATTTGACAGATTTGTAAAAATCAGGGCCAAATAATGGGCTTTGCCAAATCTGTTGCATTTACAAATTTTCTGACATTTGCCACTAGGGTCAGGAGCATGTGCACATTGACAACCATAAAGCACGTGGACCTCCATGCCCAAACAAAACTTTATGCGCGTCTGCCCCACGTCCCGTAAATTCACGTGGACACAACATTAAACCTGTCAGAGGACACCCAAAAAAGTTCTAGTACTCGATTCCCTTGTCTTAAGCAAAAAAAAAAAAATTCAACTTATCATTACGACACTATCAACAGCAAATTCGCGGCACCTAACATTCCTAAAACCGAAGTTATTAAACACGTCGTGATTCGAAAGCTATGAGCTCGCTAGTATAATTTATTATGTTATGGAAATGTGACTGTAATTGTATTTTTTAAATATTTAATTTTTTTTTATTAAAAATTAATTTTTATTTATATTTTAAATTATTTTAATGCATTAATATTTAAAATAATTTTTATAAGGTAAATAAAATATTATATTAATGTATTTCAGGTTCATAATCCTAGCCATTTTCATTTTGGACGAATCAGATCTATTAATTCTTTGATTTCAGATGGAATTACTATTTTGTTTATATAATCACATAAATTTTATCTAACTTTGTATATGAATATGAAATGTCTAAAATATATATAAACAGAGAAATAAAAAGAATTTTAATTTTTTATACAAATTAAAATTTGTAACAGATACAACTGGATACTAACGGTGAAAACACTCTACCAGGCCGACACTGACACCAAGAAACGAAAGCTAGGGGAGTGAATGAGATTAAATACCCCAGAAAAGTAACAGCAATCATACTTCAAAACAGAAAAACACTAATTTTGTTTTATTTTTTAAAAAACATTAAAAATCATGCTCAAAACCCAAATGAAAGAAAGAGATAAATAATTATTAACAACAAAAACTAACGTAATTACATTCAATAATAATTATTAATTAATTAACATTTCTCGTGGGATATAAGGGCTAAAGCTCTTACATTCCATATGTGATTTTTGGTCACCACCTTGACAAAAAAAGAAACTAACAGGACAACGGTACAGACAATTATCATTCAACCTTACATCAGCAAAACCTGGTTGGAGCTCCATTAAAGGACCCGGTATAGGTCCATACAAGTAATTCCCTCCTAAAAAAAGCCTGCCAAATGGAGACAATCCGGATCCGGGTAAAACTGTTTTTATTGCGAATTGGGTCGGTATCATACCTGAAAATTTGTTGTTTTCAAGAGATAAAGCCGAGAGCTTTGGCATTAAAGCCATGAAATAAGGCAGAAAACCTCGAAGTTCATTATTGCTTAAATCAATGGCTATTACTTCACTTTTGAGAACTGTGGTTGATGGGAATGGTGGGGATTGTACGGACGTGAAAGAATTGAATGAGAGAGTGAGTTGTTGAATTGAAGGGTGAGTGAAGAGAGGTAAAGGGACTGAGTCGCTGAGATTGTTGTGACTCAAATCAAGTACTTGTAAAAGAGCCAAGTTTTTGAAGCTTCGAGGGTCTAATTTGCCTTGTAAGCTATTGTTTCTCATTGAGATTTGAACTAAAGATGCTGGTAATGTTAATGGGACATTACCTGATATGGCATTCTCACTAGCATCTAAAAAGGAGAGATTTTCAAGAGAACCCAACTCGGGAAACTCACCAGCTAGCTTGTTTGCTTGAATTTCGAGCCTTTTTAAACTAACAAGACCATTGAAACTTGCAGGAATAATGCCTTGAAGATTGTTGTTGTCCAGATATAGCTCTTCCAGTCTACTTAATGAGCCAATCGAGGTGGGTATCTCACCAGAGAACATGTTTCTCGACAGACCAAGTCGACTCAGTTGAGTCAAGTTGGATACAGACTCGGGGATTTGGCCATAGAAAAAATTATTGGAAAGGTCGAGTGTTTGTAAATAAGGGAGGTTCCAAGAAATGGAAGCTAGCGAACCCGAGTAACCAGCCTGGTCAAGACTGAGCTCAGTGACTCTACTTGACTCGGAAACTACAATGTCACACCTGAACCCACAAGTGAAACTCTCACTGAATAAACTATCACACGGGTCAACGGTGAAGTCCCATGAACTCAAGCAAGAACCTGGATTAACAGAGTTTCGGTCCACCGCGCTCTTGACCTCCTTCAAAACCTCTATATCACCCCAAAATGTCTTCGACTCTGCTCCCACTAACATCCCGGTGACTGTAATGAGCAAAACTAGAGAACATGAAGCAAATTTGAGAGAGCCCATTTGTTGGTTTTTTGCTACAAGTGAATGTGAGAATTGAAAGTTTGAAACTTGCAGATAACAAGATAAGGTGATTATGTGGAAGTGATGGAGGGCCGGAGAAGCTTGTATCAGAATTAATCAAGACCGTTCATTAGTAGAATCAGAATTGAGAGGAGTCCTGCAAACTACGGAGCTGGGAAAGGAAGACAAGAAAGAAATGGCTTTTTTTGAGATGGACACTTGTGCCTTCTCTGGGGTGAGTGATCTTGTTTTCTGGGAGTGGCTTCACGGGGAACTTGTCAGAGCCTTCTTTAAATGCTTCCTTGTATTTGAACTTGTATGGATGCGCGAATGCCTCGAGACAGAAAGAGTAAATGGTTACTTGGGTCATTTGTGAGGGAGGAAATGTTTGTTGGGACCGAAGATGATAGAGAGAATTATATAATAAATTATATATTGTTCTCTTATTTAATATTTCAAGTTTTTATGTTGAATTAAATTTTTAATATAATATTTAAATTTTATTTATTAAATAGTTATGAGTTTAAATTTTATTATTTTTATTTTATTTAATAAAAGTTAAATATAAAACAATATAAATTTATACAAGTTTTAAATTTAAAAAACTTTTACTTAAAAAAGTATAATAAAAAGAATTATATAAATTATATATTGGTGTCTTATTTGATAATTTAAACTATTGTGTGAGATGGTTTTTTAACAAAAACAACCTTACCTGGATCATGACCTGATTCAAGGTCTGAATTACAAATTAAATAGATTAATTTGAGTTAATTAAATTAAAATTATTTTATTTTTTTAAAATCAAACAAGATTTTTTATTATATTTATCTTCTCGGTTGATCGCATTAAGCTAAGTAAAAATAAATAAATCAACTCCACCTTGGACAAGGGTTGAGTCATTAGATGCTGAGTTCAACTAATTGTGGTCGGAAGCAGGGACGCTTCTGTTGATTCATATATTGCCTAAATTTACTTGTCCCAGCTTGAGCTGTCCTTGTTCTTCCTGTCGTCATCCATGATTCCTTGAAGATTATTTGGTAAATTGAATGGTGGGAACGAGGGAATGGCAGAAAGCAGAAAATGAAAGAAAGAACATCATTCACTGTTTGTAAAAATGTTGGGGTCATTCGGAGCAGGGACAAAAATAATTTGAAATAAATTTACGGGCATGAAAAGTTTTTCACGAGCTGAGAACTTAGATTCTGTGGAGTACAGAACAAGGGCTTCACTTTTTCAAGTCCCATGGTCACATGGGCGCACTTGTAATTGTTGATATCTACCTCCATTAATTTTGCTTTCAATGGAGGGAAGGATGCATGCCCCTAGATTGCTGTTAGAACCAGTGATCAGTTCTTAATCATGGCAAATTGCTCGGTGGTGGTTGTACTTGCTGTATAATTAGAATCGAATGCCAGCAGGTATGATATATATATATATATATATATATATATATATATATATATATATATATATATATATATATATATATGATGCGGTTGCTGCAAAAACTCTCTCGGAAGGTGGTGGATGGCTAGGGAAATCTGGTCCCCTGTGCAGAAGTTGGTGGGTTATATATATATATATATATATATATATATATATATGATGAAACAAGTAGCTTTGCTGCCTAACTTTGAATCTCAACATACCCTTCAAAGCCACTGAATTTCTAGAAAATGGATTCTCACTCATTGATACAACCACCATCAAATATTATAGCTCGAAGAATCCTTCATTGCTGAACAATCTTCTTGATTTTCGGTTTTCATTTTCCAACATGGTTTCTCCTTATTTTAGCCTAGAAGCAAGGCGCTGCTTGGTATAAAGAGTAACAGGGAAGCCAGAGTTTGAGTGAAATACAATGAAGCCATTTTTTTTTTATTTTTTTCTCTCTTTTTCTTGGGAGTACCATACCATGTTTTGCCACCGGAGATATTGTTCTATGGCCAAATCCAACGGATAAATGCTGCTGGTGGGGATCCTTACATTTTTAAAACTGGGTAGTTGGGGCACATTTATTAGTACATGCCAACGTGAATTGCAAATAATATCGTGGATAAATTCCACAATTTTTCCTGTCGCTGCTTGCTTCGCAAAGTAGAAAGCGGTGAAGACAGTAAACAAATATTATCTTAATAAATATTATTGGTGGGAAGGAACTCCGTTGTGGACCATCACAAAAAGATTTTAGACACAGGTTTAATCACGCTTAAATCCAAATTAAGTGAATATTAGAAAAAAAATATTAATCTAGAAAATTTTAAGAAGAAGAAAAAATCTATAAAATAAAAATGAATCTAATGGAAAAAAATTAACAATTAAAAGAATAAAAATTAAATTTGACAAATCAAAATATTGAATGAGAATGAAATCGAAATAAAGATCTAATTTAATGAATTATTTCAAAAAATAAAAGAATAAGAGCTAAATCAAAAGGAAAATATAAGTTTAGTTGATGATCTGAAAAATCAAGGGGTAGAGCACAAACATCAAAGGAAAAAAGGGAAAAAAAGAAATGATCATCCACGCTGAGCTAATGTTTTTTTTTGGTGCACGCACCCTACGGGTTCATGGAGGAGACACCGGGATGAAATGGAAGCCACCCTGAAATGATTTTTTGGTCACTAGAATCAGTCATACATATCGTCCGAAGACTGCGAAGCAGCTAACCTGTGTTTAACACGCATCAATAGATTTTTTTTTATTTTTTAAAAGATCAAATTAGTCCTCACTCAACACAATAGCACCAACAACAACAATAAAAGGTTGATCAATGACTAAATTACCCTTGGACCCTAGGCTTAAGAATATAAACTCTAAGGGTAAGTAGGCCTTTTTATTGTGCCTGTAAAAATTAAAAGATAAAAGAAACCTCCATTGTTAGTTCAATTTTTTTTTTAATTCCAAGAATAATATAGTTACTTTACCGTACACAATCGAACAAAAATAACCCTTCAATCACAGTCTAACACTTTCTTGTTTTTTAAAGGGCGCAAATATAATTTATTGTGCAAAAAAGTGAAATTTCCATCTTGTCCCTAATCAATTTTTAAATGTCAGAACGATCAAATTACAGAGACAATCTTATCCCCGACCATTAGCCTACACTTTTTTTTTTTTTCAAAGAGCAAGATAATGAATTTACTATCATACATGGTACAATCCGTGCAATGAAAGCAGGGAAACAATGGATTCACCATCACCTTCAGTTTTTTTTTTTTTTTAATCCTGTGAAAGTCAAATTTCATCTGACCGGTCCTGGTCCACTAACTGGGGGTAAAAAGTACAACTTCGAGTGAATGGAGTTTTGGAAACCTCGTTATTATCACCTCCGTGCTTATCCATGTGTCCTAAATGCAATCTAAATTCCTTATCACCGGTGAGATGAAAACTGGCTTATAAAATAGGTTAAATTTTAAATTTATTTTTTAAAAATTAAAAATTTAAATTTTAATCATTAGAAGTTTATATAATCGTTAACTTCAGAATCCATGAAATTATATAATCGTTAATTTCAGAGTCCATAAAATTAATAAAGATACACACAAACTGACTCGGACATCCATGTTAATTAAAAAAAAAACAAAAAACTTGCTTGTAACGGAGACCAAAACCATCACAATGAAAACCATGTCTATCACGATGGAGACCTCTTTATCATCACCTTATCCATGTTTCCTCAATGCAATCAAAATTCCTCATCATCGGTGAGAAGAAAACTGCTGATAACGGCTACCCAAACTATCACCCCCCCACCCCCCCTTTCATTCATGATTCTGTAGTTGAGCGCCATAAATCATTATGGAAGATGGAAGACTTACAATGCACACATACACAGACTAAAAAAGTAACAGCAAGGAAACATTGGCATCAGCAATTCAGCATTGAATTGGCACCTTCTTCATCCAAAAGGGAACGATAGAAAAAACAGTTCTTGCCAGCTATGACTTCTATTCAGCTATTCTAATTTCTCACCTTTGGGATCCACTATTATTCATATACATAACATGGACTATCTATAAATTATTTATACATGGACAATACAAATGCTAGAAAGAAATTTGGGTACACTACTATGAAACTTTTTTCCCTTCCCTAGGAAGCTTAAAAAGGAGAAACGAACCTGCTGATGACATTTCTCTAGTCACGGAACCCCTTCAGACCATTCAAACTTGATATCAGTTTCTCGGTGGTTATTCCCTTGTTCTGACCATTCAAATTTGAAATTGTTTTCTTTGTGGTTTTTGGTGACATCCGTGAGATGCTGCCTCACAGATTTGTTATTCACTTCAAACACAAATGCCATTTCGCTTATCTGCAGATTCAACAATTTCAATTGTATTAATCCACTTGCAAGTAATAACAAACCAAGGCAAGAAATTAGATAGTTCAGTATGGAAGAGCAGCGAAAATACAGTGGAGCAAATAAATGACAGTAAAACTACTCTAAATAGATTTGAACTTGGAAACTATGAAGACTGCAGAAGCTGCGCACCTCAATCAAACTACTTGACCTCAGACCCATACTCTGTCCAGTCATGAGTTCTTTGCCGTTCAAAAATATCGGACTCCTACCAAGATTTTTTAAAAAGAAAGAACCATCTCCTTCCATCGTTATGAGTGCCTAGCAAATGAAAGACAACCAGTCATGCTTTCATGCAACTCAGAGCAGCATAGGATCTTAAGAAGCTAAAATGAGGGTCTGACAAGAACTAATATAAGCAGCAAATATTTTATTAAGAGAAACAATCTACTTCAAGTTTTATAAAATGTCTGGCATTGCTGAACAGAAATATAGATTAAAAACATCTGAATAGAGTGCAAATACTTCTCATCTTTGGATTGTAAACTAGCTCCTCAGGTAAGAGAAACAATGATCAGGGTCCCTAGGCCAACCTCAAGATGGTGAGATACACATTCAATTCTACAGAGATTTTCCCTAATAAATTTTTTTTATTCCTTTATTGCTACTGTTTTTGCTCCTCTTCTTTATGTCCTCTTCAGTTTCATGTTCCCTTGAGTTTTATAATGAATAGTGATGCTCATATATGCAAGCAGTCACAGACCATGATACCTAAATAAAAAATTTAAGACTCAGAAAAGTCTGTATCCATAAATTAAAGAGAGGTTTGTCAAGTGAAAAGGAACAACATAAACTCAAGCTCTGGCAACCAGCTGTAAATGCAAAATCTAGAAAAAAAAATTGAATCAAAGGAAATTTAGAGAAATCTCACCTGCCGTCTTGATATTTTGTTTGCAGGCCCTTCTCTTTTCAAGTCAATATCAACATCCATATCATCTGTTGCTCTGCCAAGCACAACCTACGCATAAACAGGAGGTTCATAAGAACAAGAGAGCAATCCTACAAGTAGATAAATGATCAGTCCCCGATATGTTATCTTGAAAAATAAAAGGTCAAACATCAATTTAACATGCCTTGGTGTCCTTTATATAATGCTTCAAATGGCGCCCATACAAGATAGCAAGTGCTCCTTGAGATGCAAGGGCTCTTTGCATAGAAGATCGAGCACACTGTTCCAACCTTATAATTGTCCTCGTAGCTTCTTCATTCTGATACCTTGAGACTAGAAAGTTCAATTTAACAGATATTAGCTCAAGTTACATGAAAAATCAATTAAATAGCAGAGTTATTTCAACTATCTGTCTAAAGAATCAATCTCTTTCTCCTTTATTAGTTAATTGATGTTAGTCACCAAATTCAATTAATTAGTGATCACCACTTTTGCCAACTACCACCAGCAATTAAAAAGTTATTTTGAGGCTAGTGTGCAAATAAATATAGCTAAGTGTGTGACTCTTAAGTCGGATGTGTTTGCACAATCAAGTAACACAACAAGCAAAACATCAATGCCCTACCCTCATGATTAATAAATGAATCCGAATCATCCGGGCATAGATCCATTTCAAGTATCTGAAGGAAACAAAAAAATATATATAAGAGAACAATCTAGGAAATGTATTTAAGCAGAGATTCTGAAAGGGTCACCAATTAACAAAATCTAACTAATTTACCATGGCTTCAATGTCTGAAAAGCAGGGAACATCATCATCACTACCACTTTCTTCCTGATTTGATGTTGAGGGTACTGATACAGCTTTTACAGGGAAACTTAAATTTTCATGTAATGTCGCTGACTTTAGTAGTCCAACTGTAGAAGGAGTAGGAGTTCCCGGGGCTTCTCTGCACTGAATTGGGTCTGCATGGGTTGTGATAACTGATCTAGACATCAAAGCAGGAGACTCACATTTGGCTCCATAAAGAACATGTTGGTGTCTTGGACTGGATACTGGCAACATAACCTGCCCAACCATCCGTGGAGAAGTAAGACATTGAGCAGGTTTTTCCTCTTTCTTCAGCAAGATTAGCTCTTGTTTGCAATCCTTTTGATTAACACTCGAGGAAGGCAGGTAGGGATTCTTCTTAGAAGTTTGCTCTATTTTGGGAGAAGAAAATGTTTTAGCTAGGAATACATCATCATTGCATGGGATCTCAAAGTCTTCCATGTTTAGAACGCACTCCATCTCTCCATCATTTTCTTCAGCAGACAAAATATTTGATGCTGATGTAGATGATGGCGCACTCATTTCTAACACAAAATTACTATCCTGATTGCCACCAACAGAATACGACTCCTCTGGAATAACCTCTAACTCTGCAGGGCATGCACTATCAGGAATTCCAAGGCTTGTATCTGATGCTAATATCTCTGGAGCTTTAACATGAGGCACGTCACCTTGAACATCAATAGGAGAACTCACCAAAAGTGTAGTAACACTATCGTAACAAGATTTATCTATCGCATCTTTCCCATCAACATCCATAAAAAGTGGTGCATCCTCATTAGGAAAGTTCAAGAGCGAGTCTGAAATATCTGGAAAATCAGATTCTGAAATTGCAGTTGACCTATCAAGTGCATCAACAGTAGGTTCCTCTTGGAAAGTTACTCCTGAATGGTTGACATCCACTCCTGCCAAACTTACTTTATTCCCATCGACAACATCATTGTCTACCAACATTCCCTCTCCACTATTACCTTTACCTTCAACACTCGCACTAACTGGCATTTCAGGCGCAGAAACATCTTCCATCGTTTTCCACAACGGCACCCTTGGCACCAGAGACGACTCCGCCTGAATCAAAACATCCCTTTCCGGCACACCACATGGCCCAGCTTCCTCACCTCTCTCAGAATCTCGTAACTCAACCAACCCATCTCCAATATCCTGCACATCCTTTCTCACATTTTCCCTCTCGAAACGCACATCCCCCACCCCACCTTCATCCTCCCCAGAAAATCCAAAATGCACTCGATCATCCTCTCCAAACCCACCATTCGCTTCACAACCACCGCCATCCAGTGAACCAAGAAAACCAAAACCACCACCACGCTTCCGCATTTTCTTCCTCATTGCATAATACAGCTGCCTAACACATTCGAATTTTCTCTTAACAGGATCACTTTCTTTCACAACAAAACCAAATTTACTGTTGCCATTACTACTACTACTTACTTTTGAGTAAGAAAAATTAGAAAGTTCTAACTCTACCATTCTACTAGATGCTTCGGTGGATACCTCATTATCATACAGCAAAGAATGCCACCGATCCCTCAATTCACGCACACTAAATTTCCTCGAAAATCTCACAGCTCCTTTCGCTAGGGCTTCCAACGATGCACCTGCCTTTAATCAATAGAACACCAACAGCACAGAGAATTAAAATATTTTTTTCGAAAGCTAGGGTTTGGTGTAGAATTGAGGAATGGAAAATGAAGAAATCCAGAATGAGAGAAATGAAATTACCTCGATAGCGTTTTTTAACAAGAGGTCGTCTTCGGGGATCCACGAAGGAGGAATTGAAGTGTTGGTAGTAAGAATAGGAGTGGCAGTAGCAGAAAGTGCTGCCATATATGATAGTACAAGAGATTTGGAGGGAGGGAATTTGGGATTTGAATTCTGGGGATTTGATTTTTTTATGGAATTGGGAATTGGATTGGGGATTTGGGAGGAGTGAGAGTGAGAGTGAGAGAGTGGAATTGAAAAACGCGGGTAACGTTTTTGTGAATATCCGTTAGGATATTACGTTATGGCTGAGGGGTGAGTTTAGACGGCGTCTGTGAGAACTGGATCTCTCGGGTAAGGGGGTTTTTTTTCTGCTTAGGTGAAGATTACCTTTTTGCCTAGTGAGTTTATGGTAAATTTTCATCTTGTCAGTGTTTCAAACTTGATATTAAAAAGGATATTGAGGTGCAAAAAAGGAAAAGTAAATTTTATCCGATTGGATTTTGATGGAAAAGTGAAGGTGCTTGGTTTAACAACAACGTGTACTGGTCTTATCAACTAGTGAATCGGTGAATCAAACATCAAATTCATTTAGGTTTTAAATTAAATCATTCAAGTATGATTAATTAAAACAATAATAATTAGTGCGACCTTTATCCTATGATGAATATAATTTAATATTTTTAGTAAAAAAAAAAAACGTTGGAAATAATTATCCTTTTACTGTGGCGGGTTGCCGGTTCTCCTATCAAACTAGGGGATCAATTATTTAATCATTGGGTTACTCATGTAATATAATCTTTTAGCATTATATATATATATATATATATAAATATAATTTCATGTTTTTTTTAAATGCATTTACGATACCCGCGGCATATCACAAACACATATAAAGTACCTTGTTATTCTTTTTAGCCTTGTGTCTCGATGCTAGTGCTCATTTTGTTATGTTTTTCTTCTCTCTGTTTAATCAAATAAGGTAAGAATTCAGCGGATTTGGTTTGTGTAGGGCGGCGGGGAAAGAAGGGTTCGGAGGCATTGGTGTGGTGTTGCCGACCTGTGCCAAATGGGGTTTGGGCAAAAACAGTGGATAATGCATTTGGTGCTTACACACCCTGTGTTGTTGACTCCCTAGTATATACATACACACATACGTACATACATATGACGGTTGATCCAGCACATTTCAATCATATAATTATTAAGCCTGCAGATCATAAGGGATATTGCAGAGTGCTACTCCAAGTGGAATTATATTTGTGAAAAAAAGCTTTAATATTTAATTAATCCATAAGGAATGACATTCCTTGCTCAAATCACAATCTAATAAGCTGCCATACACATTAACCTGAGGTAAATTACAATCTATGAAAGTATTTTTACTTCCAGGCTCTTAATTAATTATTAAATGATATTAGATAGCATCTCTAGTTAGCACACGCATTTAGATAGGATGTCTGAAGAGCTGGAAGCTCGACCTCGAGCACCACTCAAGGAAGGCGAAGTTCATGGGCTCCAAATCCATCTCCAAGGTGAAGATTAGGGAGGTGGTGGTGGTGGTTGTGCCCGTGATGCAGGCGGAATGCATAGAGGTTGGAAGCCCCATTTGCAAGTGCAACAGCAGCTTCATTATCCACTAAACCATACTGTCGATCCTCTAGTTTTGCTTCCTTAAATCCCAAAGCACAAAAGTAAATAAAAATCTCAGGTTTAATCCATGTGTTTTTCCAAGTTGGAAAATTAGCAAAAACAAGCACATGAAAGTTTAGATTCTTACATATTCCATCAAGAGGTTTCCATGTCTCTCCTCTAAATTCTTCACCTGCAATTAATCGCCAGAGAATTTGTTCCAAAAGCTACATGCATGAAATTGAATAGGTAAAATGTTCTTTTTATCACTAACCTTCTTCCTGTAGGTTTCGTTTTGTGTTTTGATCACATGGTACTGTAAATAATCAAAGAATGTTGAAATTGTAAGTGTAAAGTGGTGTAAAGTGTTACAAGGCATATCCCTTCTATAGATGAGGTTAAGGGTAACCCAAAATCCAGTTCATGAAAATCCATAATGCAAAGGTAAAGAAGCACCAGTTAAAGGGTGTGTATTTTCTTTCTTACCAGGGTTTCCAAGAATCCCAAAATGATAAAAATTGAGAAGGATTAAAATAACTCAAATTTGAAAAAAAAAATGATAAAAGAGTTCAACTAAAACATAATATTAATGTACATAAAACACCGACCGGTTAATATCATATTTATAAGAACTAATTTGAGAGTTTGATTAAATGTAAGATTCGAGTTGTAGATTAATGTATAAATTTGTATAAGTTGATCCAAAATTCAACCTTTTTTAAAAAAAAATCCTCAAAATAACTTTGATTTGGTAAGGAAAAAAACCTAGATTGATCTAGATTAACCTGCTTGATACACTCGGACCGAACTCAAATTACTAGTAAGCTCAAATTTTAGGAATTAGAACTTGATAATTATATAAAGATGTTCACTTGAAAACATCTGACCTTCCTGCCACGCACACCATTCAAGGCTTCAGTCATATGTTGCTCAAGACCGCGCAGATGATCAATGCTCAGATCATTCAGGCCCTCTCCTCTCCTCTGCCTGTTAAAAACAAATACCTTAATTAGTAGCTCCACAAATTTACAGATATTCCCATAAAAACCATAACTACATGCATATATGCGAAGGTTATTTCTTTTGAAAGTTACCTGATTTCTTGTCTCAGCTTATGATTGATATCATTCAGCTTCCTTAAGTGCTCTTGCATTTTCTGCAAACCTCACAAACAAAATCCTTTGAAGAATCTCATATTCGTCCTATAGATCAAACATAAGAAGAAAGACAGAAAAGAAAGGTTAACCTCGTATTGAGTGGCCCACAGATCTATGCCTAAAGCGTTCTGATATTGATCGTAGATCTTCTTTGTCCTGGTCATAATTAACAATAAAAACTACAGTTCCATTACCAAGGTTTCATAAAACTGCAACATAAAAGACAAGAAAAGAAAGAAAGAAGAGAAAGCACGGAAGAAATACTTAGCCAGAAACATGATACGAGTATACGTACGATGTGGAGGGGCTAATGTACTCATTGAGTTTGTTAGTGTTGGAGAACATGATAAGAGAGACCTTAGCATCACAAAGTACAGTGAGTTCTTGGGCTTTCTTGAAAATACCATTTCTTCTCTTCGAGTAGGTGACTTGCCTGTTTGTGGGGTTTTCTATCTTCTTGATTTCAATCTTTCCACGACCCATATTTTTTACTTACTTCTTAATTTGTGAAAGCTGTAGCACTGAACAAAAGTAAATATTGAGGGAGGGAGAGATAAGGGCTTCTTGCACAGTACCTAGGCTTCTTGAAGGGAAAGAGAAGAAGCTGAAAAAGGGTGAAATGTGATTAAGTGGAGTTTCTAAATAAGGAAAGGGTGATGGAAAGTTGATTGTAGCGTAACTTAGAATGTCTGTGGCGTCTGAGATTGGATTTTTGAAGGGTAGCGTGAGAAGTGTTGGGAGGTTCATACACCTAGACATGACATGCAGGCAATTTACTGATACGACCTTTTCTCGAACCTGTGTTAGGTATTTGTTGGATAGTTATAATTCTTTTTTAAAATATTTTTTATTTAAAAATATATTAAAATAAAATTATTTTAAAAAATATTTTTCATATTAGTGTATTAAAATGATTTGAAAATATTAATTTAAAATAAAAAAAATAAAAATATTTCAAAAATATTTTTTAAAATATAAAAATAAACAGGATCTAAATAAAAAAAATATTGTTAATTCAGCCCTTATATTATTGATTCATTCATACCATAAGTCCTTCCATTACTAATGTTGTTATTTGGATGCAATTTTGAATTATTCTTTGATCCATTATGAAAATTTTAATATTTAAAAAATTAGCTGAAAAATAAATAAAAAAAAGATGAAACCTTGAGGTGCTTAGATTAATTTTTTCTTCTTTAAAATATGCTCTTTTGTATCTAAGAAAAATCATAAAAACAACAAATAGATGGATTGAAGGCATAAAAAAACGAAAGAAGGTTACAGGATTAAATAATTTTTCAAAGTATTTGAATTTAGACAGTGTCCATTGTATGTTAATGATTTTTTTTATTTTTTAAAAATTATTTTTGATATCAATACATCAAAACAATTCAATATATATAAATTATATTAAATTTTAATAAAAAAATTTAAATTTTTTAAAAATGCAACCGTAGTCACGTTACTAAACGATACCAAAGAAGCCAGAATAGTATCTTTCGTGGCGGTCAATTAAGTTCACCTATATATAATCCTACAATAACTGTGTCTTGTCAGTGTAAATAAGATTGTTAAAATTTGAGGTGGTTGTTGCTTTACTATTCAAATTTTGAGTTTGTATTTTAAAAATTAGTATTTTAATTTATAAATTTTAGAACCACTAAAAACTTATATGATTATTAATTTTAGAATATGTAGAATTAATTGAGCTACATGTAAGTTAACTCAGACATCCACATAAAATATAAGAATGTTATATCATAAATAAATATATATATATATATATATTCACATTAATTAAAATAAAAATAGGTGCAGCTAAGTAGAAAAATAACATAACATCACAATTTCGTTATCATATTCTCATATTTTAATGTGGATTTACTGCTCTTTTTTTTATTTTAACCCTTAAACTTTTATTTTACACGATTGCATCTTTTTTTAGCATAATTAAAAAATAATTGAATCAAGTTTATTGATTGAGAAAAAATTTGAAAGACGAGTGATAAAAGTGAAAAACACACCACAAATAAATGATGCTTTAAAAGTCATCACAAAAAATTTATTTTAGTTCATAAATTTTACAAATTATACTTGTTCGATTCTTCACTAGTTTTTCAATTCAATTTTAATATAAAAGTCTTTTTTTGTTTTTTTTTTAAAGAATGTTGGATTTTAAAGGAAAAAAAAAGAAAATTAATATTGACATTGATTCTATACGCCAAAATAATCAATTTTTATGTCAAAACAAATTATTTGGCGAGGGGATTTGAACTTAAATGTTTTTTCACATTGAAATTGCCTTAAAAATCATATATAAGCTTGGAAAGAGCTTTCATTTTGGGTTATTTTTTGGCTTTTTGTGGTTTTTTTAAAGGTTATTTACGGGTTTTTCAAGGTATTTAAGTTTAGTTCTAGGTGTTTTGGATCAAAATTAGGTTAAAAAATAGATTTCTAGGTTAAAAAAGCATAAATACTATTTTTTTAGACCACTAAAATGATTGGAATTTGGAGAATACTAAACGACACACCGTATGATTTTTTTTTCAAAAAATATTAGGACATACAACATGTCTTTCATCCCAATTAAATAAAAAAATATAGAGCTCTTGCACGGGCTGTCCTAGCATGCCCGTGTGCATGCCATTTATAAATGAGCCGAGCACTTGTCTGCCTCTTTCTTTTTTATTTTTGCCTTTTAAAATATTTTTATATTTTTTTTGTGTTTTAAAATAATTTATAAATTTATATTAAAATTAATGTTCATACTCTCTCTTTTTTTCTTGTATTTAGCTATTTTTAAAATAATTACTGTTTTTTTTATTTTTATATGTATTTAATTTTTATGGAGATTATTTTAATTCATTATAATTTTTGTTTGTGTTCTATATATTTAAATTTTATTTTAAAAATAAAAAATATTTATTTTTGAATATCATCTTTAATAAGTGCAACCTTAAATACACTTATTTTTTATTTTATTTTATTTTTAAATAATATTTCAAATATTTTTTATATTTTATTTTATTATTGTCCATCTATCATAAAGAGCTGGCACATGACACATTATCTTCCTGAATGCGCCATGTCAGCTCACAAATTAAAGGAAGATGGTAAATTTTTCGTACTTCGATAAAGTTAAATACTAAATAGTAGTTTGTCTTCGCAAATAATATGTTAACTAAATTATTTTTATTTTTATGTTTTATATCCACTACATTATTCTTACATATTAAATGTGATTGAATGATAATAGTAATAATAAGTAATACATTTATTTTAACCTTTGCTTCTTAAAAAAATAATCATTTAAATTTAAAAGTTAATTTTATTATATTATAGTAGATTTTATACTTGTGTAGACTTGATTAATTTACTTTATCTTATCCTGTATTTTTTTCCAATCTCTTCTTACGAAAATATCAATTAAGATTGCCTCTTAGGATTCCGTAAATCAATTCGTGAAAACATTATATATTAAAACAAATTATTAGTTAATCAAGCCTCTCTCTTAAAAAAACCACATCATTTAACCATGATGTATAATTCAATTGAGTGAAAATATCAATATTTAAGTGAATTTGAATCTCACAGCCATGTCAGATTTTATTATTATTTTTTTAAGAATAATAATATTTTTTAAAATATTTAATAATAATAATAATTTTAGCCTTGAAATTAAACCTATGTTTTTTTTCAATAGTAATAATATTTTTTTTAATTTATTAATAATTATATTTATAATATTAATAATATTATTAAATATATCTGACCCGAGTTTAAGTGGGTATAACAAACATATCATGCCCATATTTGTTAGGTCTTACAAGTTTATTAGACCCACGGTAATTGGTTCTAACCAGCATGTCAGATCCATATTGGTTAGGTTTGGCAAGAATATCAAACTCATGTTCTTTTCCCTTCTTTTTTTTTTTTTTTTCTCTTTGCCCTTTTAAAAAAAAATTACACTGATTATAGAATTTCAGAGTTGTATTTGAACCTTTTCAATAAAAGAAAATGAAGAAAAAAGCCCCCAATCTAATCTCATTTAGTATATATATTGAATAATATTTTCAAAACATCTTTCATTATTTTTTTTCAGGGAAGTGCTATAACTTCTTTTTTAAAAACAAAATTTTTAAAAGTATTTATATCTTTATTATTGAATCTTTATTAGAATATCAAATCGCCTTATTCTTTTTCTATTAATAAAAGGTATTTTAAATATATAAACTCGAACTTGAGGGTGTGTGATTTACCATGAAAAAACACAAGAAATAATTTATCACTAGCTTTGATACCCGCGCGATGCCGCGGGTTATTTTTTTATATAAAAAATATTAAAAAAATAAAAATTTAAAAATATTGGGTTTTTCTGCAAAGTTATACCCAAGAATCTTGGGTTTGGCTACAACGCCTGACCTAAGAGTAATATTTATAATATTAATAATAAAATTAAACTTGTATGACCCAAGTTTAAGTGAGTCTGGCTGTAATACCGGACCCAAGAATACTGGATGTGGGTCTAGCTATAAGGTCGTGTCATAAAAGTGTGATAATTAAATAAATTAATTAAAAAAAACAAAGAACAAAAATTAACAGGAAGGAAAAAACTAATGAAGAAAAGGAAAAAAATTGAATTTATTGGATCAACCTTTTAAACCAGGTCACCCCGTAAAACCTGAGATTTGCGTTATGAAAGTTTGATAACTAAATAGAAAAAAAAAATGACGGGTTTACCTAGAATTAACTGGGTTAACCTACCAAACCAAGTTAACTCGTCAAGCCTAGGATACGTGTCATGAAAGTATGAAAGTCTGATAATTAAATAGAAAGAAAATTAACTTTAACAAACTAAACTAAATGAAAAAAATAACTCGTCAAATTAGGTTAACCCATCAAACTCAAGATTCGTATCATGAAAATCTGATAACTAAAAAAAAAAATTAACATTAACAAACTAAATAAAAAAAAACTTCATAAAAAATTAAAAAGAAAAAACAAAAGGAAAAAACAATTATATAATATAATACAATATAATAATAATAATTATTATAATTAAAATGAAAAAACATGGGGAAAATTTCAAAAAATAAAAAAAAAAGTGGGGAAAGCTAAAGCTAAAGCTAAATTCTCAACCAACTCAATATTGAAAAAAATAAATTTAACAAAGATAATTTTTTGAAAAAAACATGTGAGGAAAACACTATAGCCAAACAAAAATCATGTAAGGGAAACATCAGTAGTAATCCATAATGTTTTTTTTTTTAAAGCTACAAAGCTAATCTCTCAACCAGCTTAATATATAAAAAAAACCGACAAAGGCTATCTTAAAAAAAAAAAAAGAAGTCAATTTTGGGTAAAAGAAATGAAAAAAAAATGTACAAAAAAAAAAGCAAAAAAAAAAACACGTGGGAAAGCTACAGTGTTTTAAAAAAAAAGACAAATAATAATAATAATAATAATAATAATAATAATAATAATAATAATAATAAAATATGTAAAAAATGATAATTTTGGAAAAAAAGAAAAACTATAAAGGTAGATTATCAGCCAGCTCAATATTGAAGAAATAAATTTGATAAAGATAATTTTTTTAAAAAATATATCGGAGAATTTTTTTTTTTAAAAAACTATAAAGTTAAATTCTCAACCAACTTAATATAAAAAAAAATAAAATCTACAAAGACCATTTTGAAAAAAAAATAATAAAGAAATCATTAAAAAAAAACAATATATAAGAATATTATAGCAATCTATAATGTTTTAAAGAAGAAAACTACATAGTTAAATTTTCAACCAGTTTAATATTTAAAAAATTTAGCAAAGATAATTTTGAAACAAAAAAATTAAGAAAAAAAACAAAACAAAAAAAATAAGAAATCAATTTTGGGTAAAAAAAATCATAAAAAAACATGTTAAAAAAACAAAAATCAAAACCTAAAAAAAAAAAAAACTACTCCTACAATGAAAAATCTACGCGTTTTAGAGTTCTTATTAATATTAATAAATGCACCCACCAAAGCACGAACGATACAAAGAGACGGTCGAGAAGGAATTTAATTACGAAGGTACTTGTAATAATGTTTGTTCAAGAAAAGCTGTGGGGGTGCTGCATCTTGGTACCTCTGATCAATCAGCAATCAAGATAGCGATGTATGGGCCCAAGAAAAACGTGGGCCGCCTCATACAGCTAATAGTGATACCGACATACCTGCTCCGAGGCCACGACTCCATTCGTATTTCTTTTTTTATCATCAGAAAAATTTTTAAAAATTAAAATATTTGTTTTTGTGGCGTTCCAAAACCCCATCCGAGCTAGAGGGTTGATTTGTAATATTTGTGACCCGGGATTTAAATTGAGTTAGAATTAATAAAATAATAAAATTAACTTAATATAATTTGATTAAAAACTTGAATTAATAATAACTTGATTAAACTTGAAAAAAACTCAATTAAAACTCGATCAAAACACATCAACTTTTTATTTTAAAAAAATATTATATTTTAATTTTTAATATAAAAATAGATTAATTTAAATTAATTCAAATCTATTTATTTGACATAATTCTCGAGATTTGCCCCATATTACCACCACCGAGTTTAGATTTAAAAGCCATTATTTTTATTTTAATATAACAAAGAAAAAAGACAAGTAAATGATTATCAAATGGTGCAGAAAAACACTCGCTTTTCTAGTGAGAGAAAGGGTTGGATGGTGCACTAAGAACATAGTCTTTGAAAATTCGAAAATAAATTATAATTATAAATCAGTCGAGGATAAACCCTACTCTTTATTCCTCGAGAATCTCTCAAGACATGTTTATGATGGAAAATATTTAACATCATAAAAATAATGTAACTTTTAGATTAGTACGGTGTTTTCAAAAAATTTAAAATTTTTTTTAAAAAAAATTTAATATAATTTATACGTTTTAAATCGTTTTGATGTGCTGATGTCAAAAATAATTTTTAAAAAATGAAAAAACATCATTAACATGTATTTTGGCACGAAAAGTTATTTGAAAAGCACCCGCAACCACACTGCCAAACACGCTCTAAAAAGATTTGTTTTCTTTTTTCTTTTTTAAATTCAAATCTTAAGATCGGTAATTCGGTACTTAAAGAGAATTCTTCTTAATATATTAATTTAACGTCTGAAGTAATTTAGTTTTAGCTAGTTAGGTAATTCACGTCCAGGGCTAATTTTTTTTTATAAAATATATTCGAAAATCTAATTAAAACTAATTGATCTATAAAAAAAAATAAAATTTAAGAGCTTCGGGGCTGACTTTGCAACCATACCATCACTTTTAGACACGTCGTTAAAAGAATTAACTAATATAATTTTTTTTACCACTGTACTAAATGGGAAGAAACTCCCTCATTAACCCATACATACACATTGAGCAGATTTGCGCCAACTTATGAAGGACTCTCATTACCTAACACAGTTATGGAACAGGTTTGAGAAAAGGTCGTATCAGTAAATTGCCTGCATGTCATGTCTAGGTGTATGAACCTCCCACCTATTCCATAACCGCCACCTATTCTATAACCGTGTTAATTAATTAACACTTTGAAAACTTGACATGACGTGACGGTCGTGGCCAGAAAACGTGACAAGACTGCAAGAGAGGGAGAGGTATATTAATTAATATACACTATTTTTTTCCACCATGCATTAATCAATATTTACCATCTCACATGTCACTGTACTGTGTACTAAAGCACTGACTATTTTTTTTTTTTATTATATATATATATATAATTTTCAATTTTATTCTTAAACGATTAAGCTTTTTATTTTATTTTTATCCAATTATGTTTCTAATAGTAAATGTTGTATTGAAAGAAAAAAAAAACTAAAATAATAAGCACACGGGTAAAATAAATAGTTGTTTTTAAAATTTGTTTAAAAAATTTATTTTAATTTTATTTTTTTATTAATTAGATGGCCAGTCTTTTTAATTTTTACAAATTATATTTTAATACCAAATTTTATTTTTTTATTTTTTAAGATAAAAATAAAAACTCGCTAAATTATGTTGTCTGTTTATTTTTTTGAAAAAACACATGACTTGTTTTAGAGACTCGCATGTTTAAATTTTTTTTTAATATTTTTTTAATTTTTATGATTATTTTTTTAATAATAATTATTTTTTAATTGTTCTTGATGTGTTGATTTTTGATGTGATCAATATGATTTATTTTTATTTTTTTATGTATATTTTATATGGATTAAATTTATTTTTAAAAATTAAAAATATTTATTTTCTTGTAATATTTTAAACATGTACAACTTTACATAACTTTTTTCTATTTAATTTAATTAACTTTTTGTATTAATTTTTATTATAAATTAATTTTAATAAATAAACTTATTAAACTTAACAACGTACATATTGTGCTAATAAATATCTTAATTTATATCTTAATATTTTATATTTTATTGTTGTTTTTCATTGTTTTTTTCTATTCAATTATACTAATTTCATAATCTAAAATACATAATCTTTATCTATATCTTAATACTTTGAATATATCTCATATTCGAATCATGGGTTTTTTCATTTTTGTGCAGACAACATTTATTAAAATTTGTTTTTTTATCGGTGTTACCTAATTTTTTTATAGTATTATTAAGTTAATTAATATTTAACTTGATTATCATTTTTTTTAAAAAAATTTAAAAAATATAATTGTCTCCTGAATACTTTTAACTAAAAAAAATTGATCTGACTGCGGGCCAATCTATATGATACCTTACATGTCTATGAACATTCCATCGGAAAATTTATAGAGGTTTTCTCAGTCTAGAGAGGCTTCATCAAAACATACATTAGCTTGGAAGCTATGGAGGGTCTAGAGGGAACTCTGGCCGAGCTAAGAGACACATTTAAAAGTGGAAGAACTAGAAGTGTTGCATGGAGGAAAAGCCAACTTAGAGCCATGATTGAGTTTGTCCAAGATAATGAAGAGGAAATGTTCAAGGTACTTGATCAAGATTTGGGAAAGCACCCTGTCGAAGCTTACAGGGATGAGGTAATTGAGTATGTGAATAATTCTATATCTAGTCTTAACAACCCTTCTGTCGACAGGGAAAAAGATGGAGAGGGGTATGATCTTGATAGTCAATATTGTTGTCTAGACAAGATCTGTATACCATCTATCCTGTTGTGAATTCTTTTGCTTGATTGTTAATTTATTTCTTTACTTAAGCAGTGATAATAAATTATTACTCCGTTGTAGGTTGGAGTAGTAGCAAAATCAGCCAAGCTTTCTTTGAGCTGTGTGGAGAAATGGATGGCTCCTAAAAAGGTACTGTGCGTATTTGGCTGGTTGAGTTTAATTTTGAGCATGGACTGATACTGCAGAAGAACTGGTGCATATATATGCTTTTTTAATGTCTCGTTTTGTTGTTTAATGGCTGTTTTGGACTTCGTATAGGGCAATTTACCCCTGGCTTTCTTCCCTGCAAGTGCAGAAGTGATGCCCGAACCATTTGGTGCCGTCCTCATAATGGGATCTTGGAACTTCCCTATCTGTAAGAGCAATCAATTCTTTACTACATTTCTGATGTGAGATTTTTTTTCCAGTATGAGTGAAACGAAGAGTTAAGAAGTCACTTGGTCCCAAAGAATAATTAGAACCATCACAATACCTCAGGCGCCCACCAAGTTGTATCTTCAAGCTCTTGAATTGAACCCATCAAGGCGTTTCTTCATACAAGTTAATTATAGTCCATAAGTAAAGAGGGGATTATTTCTTTACAATTGTTCGACAAACTCGTTAGAATCTGTTCTGTCATTGCCTGCTTATGGAATTCAGCAAAACTAAAGATCAGGGGCATTGTACTTCCAGAGAAAAATAATGGTTCATTGGTATTTGGTAAGAAAACTGGAAAGTGTTAAAAAGGTTATGATATATCTGTCTCAAAATTGAGTTGGTGTATGATGAATTATCAACAAGAAATTATCAGCCTTTAGATTAGGAATAATCAGAAGGCCTACTGTATTTATAAACTTTACTGGTGTTGGATACTGCAATATTGCATTCACCCAATAATCTTTTTGAATGCAGCATTGACATTGGATCCATTAATAGGAGCAATATCTGCAGGAAACGTTGTGGTTTTAAAACCTTCTGAGCTATCACCAGCATGTTCTTCTTTTCTTGCTGAGACCATCCCTAAATACCTGGATCCCAAATCCATTAAGGTCATTGAGGGCGGAATAGATGTTTGTGAACAACTTCTACAGCAGAATTGGGACAAGATATTCTTCACTGGTACCACCACTTTTCTTTCCAATTGCATATTGAAAATCTGCTGTTGCCTTAAAAAAATAGTTTGCATTATGTTAGTTTTGTTTACCATGCTTATTTCTAATGTATCTTCAGGTAGTCAGCGTGTGGGACGCATCGTAATGACTGCGGCTGCACAGCATTTAACACCAGTTACACTTGAGCTGGGAGGAAAAAGTCCTGCCATCTTGGACAGCAGCTCCAATCCCACCAATATGAAGGTTACGAAGTGGTTACTAGAATCTAAATGATCCAAGGGATTTCTATAATGTTTGAGAATACTAGCTGACTAACTTTGAGCATGTTGGACTGAAGGTAATAGCCAAAAGAATAGTAGCAGCGAAATGGGGGTCGTGCAGTGGGCAAGCATGTATTGCCATTGACTATATGCTTGTAGAAGGGAAATTCGCTTCCTATCTGGTAATGTAAAATTTCTGCATAAGTCTTTTGGTCTTGTTGCTCGATTTTTATATCTGCATGTTGGCCTGTTTTAGATAGACTTGCTAGAGAAAACAATCAAGCAATTCTTTGGTGAAAATCCAAGAGAATCAAAGAGCTTATGCAAAATTCTAAACAAGAACAACTTCAAGAGGTTGCTTGACCTTCTTAAAGACCCTCTTATTAGAGCTTCTGTTGTTTACGGTGGTTCTGTAGATGAAGAAACAATGTGAGTTTTCCGTCTTTCCTCTTTACTTTGAGTATCCTGAAATGATTTGCTCCTCTAACTATGATTTTAGTGCCTCTATCAGTGGAAAGTTATAGAATTGATGAGCTTTGTGTATGTCTTTTTGACGATTCCAAGTCACTAAGTCACTTGTTGAGAGACACACAAGTTCAGCTGAAAATTCAAACAATACTGAAAGAAGCTCTTATCAATCTTCATCCATAATCTTGTAGGTACATTGAGCCCACAATCTTGCTAAATCCTCCCCTCGATTCTCAGATCATGACAGATGAAATCTTTGGCCCCTTGCTTCCAATTATCACAGTGAGGATTACTCCTGTCTTTCTCATTACAAAATCCTGTTTCTTATCTAAAATATGCTACTACTTGTGCAGCTGAATAATATTCATGATAGCATTGAGTTCATAAGCTCCAGGCCAAAACCTCTTGCCATTTATGCTTTCACCAGGGATGAAACATTCAAGAAACAAATTCTATCAAAAACATCCTCCGGATGTGTGACTTTCAACGACACCCTGCTTCAAGTACGATCCCATCTCTTCCATTTGCTTGCTTCAATATTGTTAGAACTCGGAGTGCATTACGTTTCATGTTAAACTTGCAGTTTGTATGTGATTCTCTACCATTTGGAGGTGTTGGTCAAAGTGGCTTCGGAAGATACCACGGGAAGTACTCTTTCGATACTTTCAGTCATGAAAAAGCAATCTTGCAAAGACGTTTCTTCCCTGAGCTTGAGCCCAGGTATCCACCATGGAATAACTTCAAGTTTCAATTCATCAAATTGCTCTACGCCTTCAACTATATTGGATTATTATTGCTACTTCTGGGATTGAAGAAGTAGCAAATGAAACAAGCATTCAAGTTTGGAGGAAGGCAGCACTTCTTTGATGAACTTAATTATGTTTGCTTCGCTTTATTACATAAAAACAAGATTAGTAATCCTGTATGAGTATCCCTCTAGCATGCTTCTCATCAATTATACCTCCTGTATTAGGCTGAGGACCGCCAACTGTTACTGTTACTGTTGCTTGGAGGTCAAATTTTATTTTATCAAACAAGATTTTAAATCCATCTTCTATCGATGAAAAGAACCATTGGTGGGCTAAAAAACCTCAATGGGCTGGCTAGCTTTAATTTCTTTTCTTTGTTTCTTTTCTTCTTCTTTTGTTTTCAGATCAATTATATACCGATGAAGTTGGGATTAGAAAATTAGTATTTCCTTAGGTTTAATTAGTATTTCAGGATTAGTAACAGTAAGCACATGCTTCTTTTCTGTTGATGTTTGACCCAAGCCATTGAAGTTCCTAAAGGATGCCCCAATGATTAAAATTGAAAAGTTTTGAGAGTTCTATCTTCATCGAATCTCAAGTTAATTTGGATTAGTTTTTTAAACCAGTTTAGATTTCATAACCATAGTTAAAAGGGTCAGCCATATTTCTAAAGTTTCAAAAGTCCAAAACATGAAAGTTTTCATGGCATTCAAGGACATGAAGGTAGCAGCAACAGATTAGTGATCAAAACTAAAACAAAACTATACGGATCCGTCATCATGAAGCTTAATAATGTTCTCAGACCCCGAGGAGAACACTCAAACATACACAAAAACATCCAAAATTATACAATAATCCTTAACAAATCAATTTCATATTATATAATCAAAGTTAAAAAATAAGAGCATAGCATCAGCAGATGCTTAAAAAAAAAAAACAGGCTAACAGTTGCTGGCTAGTAAAGTTACACAGTTGACAGATTACACAAAATTTATAATCAGATAAAGCATCATTTAGAATTCTAGTTCTACACAGAGATATCTCTAGTACTATGAATTTAGTTATCTTGGGCCTTCCAAACACAGTAGATACATGAGTATCGAGCAAGTCGCAGCACAGCAAGAAAATCTGCAGAAACCGAATGGCCCTATGGGGCACAGTTTCTGTCCGCCACCTACCTATTGATCATGGTAGGACCTAGAACTTGCCGTCACATCTTTCTAGTGAAAGCACAGGAAAATGAAAGGCACGTTAGCGTCCTCGTTAGCCAATTTAATTCACCCCTCGAGTTTCACACTTGCAAACAAACACACGTAAACAAGAAATCAACCTCAGTATTACCAGAGGCATATCATTTCATGAAGATCTAAAATCATTCGAGCATGAACAGAGCTATTTGTTTTACCGCAAATCAACCTCAATATTTAGTAGCACAAATTATCAACTCTGGTTAGCCATAAACCCTCCACAAATCAAGCACTAAAAAAACATATTAATTTCAAGTATTTAGCTTCAAAACCTCACATTGATGTAAACGACATTAATGCTCAAAATGGAGATGACACTAAAAGAGGTTCATGACCTAGAGAATCCACATGTCCAAACAACCCTTTACAAAAACCAATCAAATCACGAGGACCCAGCAATCAATAACTGGACCTGTTCTACTGGTTCCAGCCAAACCAGAACACACATGCCTTGTTAATACTATGTTGCCACTTTAAATATTTCAGGCTACAATCGTTCCCATCAGCACAAATTATTATAACTTAAAGAAACAGACCATACCAAAAAAAAAATTCCCACCGATGTTTATTGGATTAAGTACTTGTTTGCCGGAATATTTTAAGGCCCCACCCCCCCGGCAAACAAGTACTTAATCCAATAAATATCTATTACAGTGGCGGAATATTTTAAGGCCCCCCCCTCCCCGGCAAACAAGTACTTAATCCAATAAATATACAGGGGCGGAATATTTTGGGCCCCCCGGAATATTTTAAGGGCCCAGGGGCGGTTTTTTAGCCGGGCGGAATTTTTGGGCCCCAAAATATACATATATATATATATATATATATATATATATATATATATATATATATATATATATATATATATATGTGTATTTTTATGTTATATATATGTATGTATATATTTGTATATTTAGGTATGTCTGCTCTATATATATATTTTAGGTAATTAAGTATTAAGTGTGGGGGAGGTTTTTTATTCTACAAAGGTGAGTTTTTTTTATTGTAATTAAGTGTGATTTTTTAATTTAATTTTTTTAAAATTAATTTACATAGCCCTAACATAAAATCATTACTTTGCGTAATAAATTCTGCAACGGGTCAAAAAAAATATAAATATAAATCATAAGTAAAAAATTTTAACAGAAAGATTGAAACAAAACCATCAATTAATTTATTTTTCATCAAACAAAATAAGGTAACTTAAATTTAAAATCTATTTTTATTTTGTTTTGAGATGTTTGTTAATAATTTCATGAGGTTTTTTTATATAATTCTATCATTTTTGCTTCATTTTTTTCTTAGATCTGCTAATTTTACCAATTATTTTTTAAATTCTTGTTATAGTGCTTTTTTTAATTAATTAGATATATTTTATTGGTGTTTTGATTATACCTTGATTTTTTTATGTTTTTTTTTAGCAAAATTACCAAAATTATTAATTTTTTCTCACGATATATGTTTTGAATTTAGGTTGAACCATGAACAAAATAAGAAGAATTTGATTTTTTTTTCAAAAAAATATTGATAACTCGCAGCCTAGTGAACCAACTTCAATGTGTAATGTTAAAGTTATGATTGAGCAACTCCAATGCCTTTGTATGTTTATATTTGATAGATATAAAGACCAACAACATTAAAGTGATGAATATATTATGAAGATGAAATTAACTTCGTTAGTTTAACTCAATTTGGTATTTCTTCGAACTTTTTACCTTATACAAAGATCATTATATGTTTATAGTAAGTTATTTGAATAAAACTAAATTATACAAGTTTTTTTACAACTCATGTACAATAAAGTAAAATAAATATTATATTTTATTATATTAATTATGCCCCCCTAATAAATAATTTTAGCTCCGCCCCTGCTTGTTTGGAAACTTGTGCATGGTTGAGGTATAATTTAGATTTTTAAATAAAAAATGTTTTTAATCTTATAACGCGGATTGCACCGAGTCCCGTAGTTTTTTAACCGTTTAATTTTATAGTAATAGTTATTTTTAAGGTTATTTTTAATTAGAAATATATCAAATAATGTATTTATATTTTTTAAAAAAATGTTTTTGATTTCTGTCAAAATAATTTAATAAAAATAATTTTTTAAAAAATTATTGCAAAAACACTTTAGAAGGCAAAAAGAAACTTATCCTTATAGATGGTTTGGAAGCGAGCTAATCTGTGTTTTTAAAAGAATCAATTTTTTTTGTTAAAATTAAATTTTTTTATTTTTTAAAATTATTTTAATACATTAATTTCAAAAATAAATTTTAAAAAATTAAAAAATATATTATTTTAATATATTTTACTGTAAAAAACATTTTAAAAAACTAATATTTCAAAGAAGCAGATCAAAGTGGGTGGTTTTGACTTTCTACTAAAGCAGACCAGACAAATAAATAGAAGGGTGTAGTCGTCTTAAGAATAATCAACCAATAAAGAGCTGCCACATATAAAGTCAAAAAGTCAATCCCAACATTCACCGGGCCAAATTCCTCCAACGCCGCCGCCCGCTCACATAGATTCTCCCTTACCAAACTTAAAGATCGTAAATGGAAGCGAGCCTCCATAATCATTTTCTTTCTCGAACCTTCTCTTACACGTTACCAAAACCCAAAAACCCACCAAATGACCCGACCCATTTTATCTTCGCCATGAAAAACCCATTTAAGCCAATATTTATATCACCAAAAACAATCACCTTCAATTCAAGATCTCAAGATCCCAAATCCTTTCACGTTACTGCCAATTTTGCAATGGCAACGGAAAATAAAAATCAACAGATTGAATCAACGGTGATGAGTAAACAAGGAGAGGAGGAATCGAAGAAGAAGACGGCTCCCCCGCCGCCGCCGCCCCCCGAGAAGCCGGAGCCAGGAGATTGTTGTGGGAGTGGATGTGTTCGATGTGTCTGGGATGTGTATTATGAGGAGCTTGAGGAATATGACAAGCTTTATAAATCTGATTCTTCAAAATCTTAGCCCGCCCCTCGTGATGTGATGATGAACTGTATTCTTTCAGATTTGTTTTTCTGGGTTACAGATTCAATTAATTAGGTGGTGTTCTTGATTTTTATTTTTATGAATATGCGGTCCTTGATTGTAATTCGACTATACCAGGCAACAATAGAAATTCCTGAATCAGGATTATTTTTTTGTGGTAATTATCGATTTTCTTTATTTTGATTAATGAGATCTAATTTCATTGAAATGAAAAACGATTTAGCGTTGTTATAAATTATAACCTGATTCAATTTAATTAACAAGTTAATTTTGGTTATGAATATTTTTAAAAATATTAAAATAAAAACATGTTTGATAAAATAACATCTAATTTAAATTATGTTTTAATTTAATTGATCATAGTTTTTATTACAATATTTTTAATTAAAAAAACTTGAAATAAAAATTCTGAGTAGAAAAAATTCTCTTTAATTTCTACAACTAAAAGTTGTACACAAAGTAATTAAAAAAAATTTTATTTTAAGATTTTTAAAATAAGTTAAAATAATATTGTTTTTTTTTAAATTAAAATAAATAAATAAATTATATTTTGACCGGTTAACTTGTCGGATAATCTAGAATTGACTTCTACGTGGTTTTTAAACTCTGTTAATGCCAGGCTTCGAATGGATTAAACCCGTTAATCTATCGGATAAATTGAAAAATCGATGAAATCTGGGGGTTAATTGAAACAAACGAAACTATTTGGATAAAACCGAGATACCAGGGGAAAATTAAACTATACCCATAAAAAACATTACTTGCGTACGAGGAAAAGCAGTTACTGAGCAATTATTTGTTGTTGCTAAAAGAAGCGAAGATGAAGAGAATCCAGTGTAGTATAGCTCTTAATCGGACAACAATTGGGTTATTATTGTTGTTGGTCGCGTTAGCAAATGAATTGAAAGTAACCGAAGCATCGAATTCAGCTTCAGCTTTTGTTCAAAACGTTATCTACTCCAACAAGATCGTCATCTTCTCCAAATCTTACTGCCCGTAAATTCTATAATTCTCTCTCTTAATTTCTGTTTTATGGGATTTTTTTTTCATGAATATTAATGTGTTATTAGTATTAATTTATGCCTTGGACGTGGATGATTTTGTTCTTTTAGTTCTTCTTTTATGATTGATTTGTGTTTCCTTTTTAGATTAAAAAAGTGGGTCTTGGTTAGAATTTTGGAAAGTAGTTTTTGATATTGGAATTTGGTTAGTATATTATTGGATTGGGATATGAATTTAATTTTCATGGAAAGTTCTTTGAATTATATGAATTTCTGGGAATTCTAGTTTACAGCCAATCGTCTATGTTTTATGAATTCTGGGAATTAATTTTAATACACAGCTAACTGTGCAGTGCAAAAGCTGAATCTCACTTGAGCATTTTGGGAGGAAGAATTGTGATTTGTTTTCTTTTTGTTGATAGGTATTGTTTGCGTGCCAAGCGTGTGTTCAGTGAACTGTATGAGAAACCTTTTGCCGTGGAGCTTGATCTTCGAGGTATCTCTATTTAGCTACAGATTCATGTAGCATGGGTACCGGGAAAAATGGTTTAAATTGGCAGTGTTTCTATGAATTTTGCAGATGATGGAGGTGAAATTCAGGATTATCTGCTTGATTTAGTTGGCAAGCGCACTGTCCCTCAAATATTTGTGAATGGCAAGCATCTTGGTGGATCTGATGGTTAGCTGCTCTGTTCGTTGCCCTCTTTCTTCTTTTTAAAATTTTCCTTCTTTGAGGGATGTATTAGTTTTCAGGCTTGTTTCTCCTCATTTTACTAATTGCTTTTTGATCGTTAATTTTGATATTTAGATCTCAGAGCTGCCGTCGAGAGTGGTGAACTGCAGAAACTTCTAGGCATGGAGTAGCGGAAATGCTGGAATCTGATTTGAAGCTGCATCTGGTATTGAAGTCCAATGGAGCTTGAAGTATTTATCATAACTTGATAAGGTTCTGTTTTTGTAGAGCCATGTTAACAACACATGGTGTTGATATAGGGTTGATTTTGTCCTTTGTTTTGAAATTGTGAGTTGAAGTTAAAGAATATATCATAGCATTTAAACCTTTGTTAAATGAAGTAAAAGACATTTTCTTGTAATTTTCTCAAATTCACTGGAGTTGTTCATGCACCAACGAAGAGTTGGGGGGGGGGTGTTGTTCATGGAAGACTTGGGATTATAAGATGATTTTGAGGATCATTTGAATTATCATGTTACTTCATACATGATTAAACTACACGAAGCGAATGTCTTCCCAAGAAGTAGGTCTATGCCACTCAGTGTTGATGAGTTTCTGCAGGCATCATGCAAATTTTACCAAAATGGAGTTTCCACATTTCATTTACTGATGTTGAATGATTCTGTGGTCATTCTGTAATGGATACACTGGCTCTGCATTGCAAGAGTTTTTCGATCGCTAGACTTTTCCTATGTGTGAGGGAAGGTGCATTGGCAATGAAGAAGGTTTAGTGATAGTTTTTGTTTTGAATCATTGACAGATTTCCTATCAAAACAATATAGTGATTAAACTTGATGGCAAAACTGTGTTACCATAGTTGGCTGGATTACGGTGAACTCTAGTAGTTAACGCAATCCCTGGTAGTCAGTCTGTTTATCTGTAAGCTACGCAAGTTTCATAATGATCTGCAAAGTGATGAAGGCGGGGCATTAGTGTTGGTGAACATGTGAGTGAGGTTCCATATTCATGGATGCAGCTATGTGGCGAAGTTATTGATTCTCTGGTCCCGGCTAGTGTGTTTTCTTGTCTAATTCCTTGTGTTTGTATGTCTAATTCCTTGTGTTTGTATTGTATGAATTTTTCTATGGGATATTCTTTTCTGGAGCTCCATCATGCATGTTACGAGTGACCATCTTTCTGGTGCAAAATTTCGCCTGTTGGCCTGTTATAATTCTACGCAGAGATTCTTGTACTGTAAGTTTTACAAGACAACAACAAATACATTTACCTAGCTGTATTTTAGAAGAAGACTATGCATTCCAAAGAAAGCAAAGTGCTACAGTAAGTTGCCATTTGCAGGTCAATGAACTGTTCAGAAGGGGCAGCACACGATTATGAGCCAGATGTCGTATCTCTTCGTAATCAGGTGAAAGCTGCATATGTCTGTGGTCGCCATTCACCTTTTTGTGCGCTGAGTAAACCTTCTTGGTCTTTGGAGAAGATTAGATGAACCTCCCAATGTAGAGACTTCAACAAGTTCTCCACTTCCTCAATTGCACTTGGCTCATCACGAACAATCAGTTTACCTCCAGGTCTTGCGATTCTATCAACTTCTGCCAATACAGGAGCAAGCTGGCACCTGTAAAATCCACACCACAATTTGGTCATCAAGCTCCCCAGATGGACAAAATGAATTACAAATGGAAAATGAGAAGTATTGATCCAATCATATTTACCTTTTTTTCAGCTTTGAGAAGAGATGATCAGCATGTAGGAGGTCGTAAGTTCGAGGGTATGTGCTGAAGGATTCGCACCAATCATGGTATATCCCAAAAAGACCTCTCTCATAAATTATCGGTAGTGTATCTGGAGAGTCTGTGTTCACTACATTGAACACCCAGACCTTAAGATCCTTGAGAGCTGCTGCAAACCTGGATGCATAAAAAACGAGTTTTGCATCAGAATCATGTGAAGAGGATACGTTTAAACAGGACAATACCGTCTTGCAATTAGCATTAGAAAACAACAACAGTTGATAAGCATCTTTACCCCCCATAAACGGCTCTCATATCCATTATATTCCTAACGTTGGACCAGCTGATACCCAATCCCTTCATGTATGAGTTGCTGACGACATGTTTCCAATGTTCATAATCTGCTTCAAAATCTTGAGGAGCTGGCTTACCATAGATCCCCATCTGAGAGCTCTTTAGCCAGTAAGGAGGTATTTGTAGTCTTTCAGGCCAATCCTCTGGCCATTTACCCCCTCTCTGAGATTTAGAACGAGGTACCCGGTGCATGCATGCCTGCAGAGGCACATACCTGAAAATGCAATGCCAGAATGACCATTAATAAATAGTCCAGTTAGCTATTGATCAACCCATTTCCAATTGTTAAGAGTCATTAGGAGTGCCTGAGAAACTGACTGACCAGGCAGCATTTGCATCGTCATCATTATCACACATTGGAGGGCTGTTCTTGATTCTTTGATCATAGCAATTATTTGTGGTAGGTTTTCTGTAGATGGCAGCACCGATACCGTTAAGTTTATCTTTCTTGATAGTCACAAGCTCCCAACACATAGATACCGTCAACGCAGACATCGCTAGCAAAATAACAAGGGGTCAGCTGGATATAAGATCATAGATTGTTCAAAAAATCAGTTCTTGGTATCCAACCTTGCCATATCTCCACATCTTCCTGAAGCTTTTGGTAAACAGGAGTTGCTGACCAGACAAAATAACCTCCAGGCCGGAGAAGGCGATTCAATTCTAAAAGTAGCTTGCCACCTGAACAAGCACCTAATCTTCTTTAGCAAAAGCAAATTACAACAAATATTCTGTTTCTTCTATTGGATTCGTAATCTATATTGTACTCAGACTGGAGATATGAAAAGGTTGTGACCTTCTGCATGCCAAGGGACTCTACAACGCGCACAGTGGATGAGATCAAAGACCCTACTAGGGAACGGGAGACGCTGGGAACCCATGACAGCAGATATTGCAGGTATTCCTCTTTCAAGGGCAAATTGGACTTGAGCTTCATGTTCATCTTTGGGTGCAAAAGACATTGTAAGAACATCCCTTTCAAAATTATAGCCACCAAAGCTTGCAACTCCACACCCAACATCCAGTATCACTCTAGTGTGCTTTCCCCATTTAATTTTGGGCACAGCCTGCACCCATTAACCATGAATCAATATGGGAATTCATGCGCATAAAACATGCAATACGGATGACAAGTATCCACTTGATGAGAATATTTTCCAGAGCTAAGAACTGCTTGAGCACGAACGCATGCATCACTTCAATGGTGAGATTAGGGTGCTTTATCTATTTATTCATGGCCGGGTGGCATTTCTGTGCGATTTTCACGTGTCAAGACTGAGTCTATCTTTCTAATATTTACCCAAACTCAAACTGTTTGGAGCGTCGCCTCAAGGGCGCTATTCACGCATTGCGTTGAAATGTCCATGGAGGACACATTGCATCATGCAAGATATTAAATTGTGGGATTAGTTTACCTGTTGAACAAAATCAATATAGTGAAGAGCTCCATGTATGAACTGAGTTCCACCACCAGGGAAGGTCAAGAACTCACCAGTAACCTTAACCCAATTTTGATGACCTTTGACCTCTGCCAATTTTGGATGAGGTACATTGTGATACCATATCTGCAAGACCACACTAAACAAAGTTACAACCCCGCAAAATCACCCTAATCTAACCATCAAGATTCAATGACATACCTTGTCTCTACTTTGAGGCCATGTGATGGGTCTTTTGTAACCTTGAGGAAGTGAAACCAAACAAGTGGGTCCAAGCTCAGGACAATGCCTCTCTCTATGTTCAAAGTGTCCGGTTGTATGTAGTTGTCTTAAGGCCTTTTCATTATCCAAACAAGGTATATAATCAGGACCTGCAGTGACATTACAGAGCTGCCAAGTGTACCCATACATGCTGTCATTACCGTCTGATTCCTCCTTCCTTCTCTCCTTTTGATTCTCTGACTCTGCTGCTTGAGTTGACCATGACTCCTTTGATTCTTTTGGTATTCCTGGGTTCCCGCCACCTGGAAATGCTGACTCGCCCGAGCTTGGTTCCTGCTTGGTTTCTTGGTTTGTGTTGCTATCCACTTGAGATTCTTGTTCGGTTTCTTGATCATGTGTTTGTTGTTGCTGTTGCTGCTGCTGCTGTTGTATTCTTTGTTTTTGATCTTCTTCAGATGCCTCATTTTGGGATTCTTGAGAAGAATCCTGAACCCCAGTATCTTCTTGTCTTCGCTCTTGTTGTTGCTCATCATAAGTTTTCTCATTTTGATCAGATTCTTGATTGCTTTCATTGATTACAGTACTATCTTGTTGTTGTTGGTCTTCAAATGGTTTTTCATTTTGATTCGATTCTTGATTGTTTTCATTGAGTCCAGAACCTTGTTGTTGCTCGTCTTCTTTCGATTCTTGGTTCTGAGAATCCTGTAAATCCTTACTATCTTCAACATCTTGTTTTTGCTGCTGCTGCTGTTGTATTCTTTGTTTTTTATCTTCTTCAGATACCTCTTTTTGGGATTCTTGAGAAGAATTCTGACCTCCAGTATCTTCTATTCTTTGCTCTTGTTGTTGCTCTTCATATGTTTTCTCATTGTGATCAGATTCTTGATTGTTTTCATCGAGTCCAGAACCTTGTTGTTGGTCTTCTTTTGATTCTTGGTTCTGAGAATCCTGTAAATCCTTACTACTGTTTTCGACATCTTCTTGTTGCTGTTGCTGTTGCTCTTGTGCTTGATCTTGTTCTTCATTCTGATTTATAGAACCATGTGAATTACTATCATCAGTTTCAGATACTGTACTTTGCTCTTGTTCTTGATTGACATTCGTTTTTTGTTCTTGGCTGGCATTTGTTTCTTGTTCTTGATTGACACTTGCTTCCTGGCTACCTTCAGATTGAGAACTTTCTTGACTGGTTTGATGATCAGCTTGTCGGTTTTGAGTGTGTGAACTTTCTTCAGATACCTGATTCTGTCTTTCCTCCTGTTTCTGCTGCTCCTCACCAGATCCTTCTCCCTTTAAATCCTGTGATGAGCTCTCTTGATCAGCCTTACTATCACCACCATCTGTTTCCTGTTTCCCGTAGTTACTTTCTTCTTTATTGTCAGTGTCATCATTGCTTTTAAGCTCGTCGGATTTAATAGCATCATCGGGAAGATCTCCTGGATTGTCTTCATAAACATGGGTGTCCTTTTTGCTCCTGGTTTCAGTGTGTTCTACCTCATTGGAGATTGAAACATCCGCGTCGGCGGCAATGTCAGTGGTGGTGGTAATGACTGGTTTGGTGACGTGAGTTGTGGTTTGTGGAGTAATCTTTGGGTTTGAAGTTAGCATCCAAACACCTATAGCACACAATGCTATGAAGGCTATAGTGGTTAGTGTTGATGTGTATGATCTAGAGGAAGAATTACGCTTGCTACTTCGAAGCCTGGCCATTTCTATTTAGGTTTCGAGCTATGTTTGTCAGAAAATATGAAAGAAATAAGATAGCGTAGAATGGGATGTAACAGTGTAAAGCAAAGGAGTGTTTTCAGCTATGCTTGTGGAGAAACATGAGAGAAACATTCCAAGGTAGAATGCCTCAAAGATCCAAAGGAGTCGGAGACGGAATTTGTTATGTTATCTTGTTTTTGTAGTGTGTGTGAAGAAGTGGCAAAGCAAGGGATGAGAATCATGATGTTTTGGGCTGTATTTCAGAGGGATTCTATTTAATTGGCCCACCTTCGATCGTGGGTAGGATTAAATTTTTTTTATCATGAAAAAAATATTGAAGTATTTTCAACTTGTTTTTTTAATAAAAAAATTAATTATGAACTCAAAATATAATATAAATTTAATTATATTTTAAAAAATATTGATACAACAACATATTAGATATTATTTTTTATAATATTGAGACAATCAAATATTAGATCGATCCGGGTTAATATCAAATTTGCGGGACATATTGGATCAACATATTAGACAATAATATTTGTTTATCCTATTAAATTCATGATCAGAATCATGAGATCAGAATAATTTTTTTTAAAAAATAATTATATAATGCTCCATTTCTAACAAATTCAGTGTTAAAGGTTAAAATTAAGAAAAAAACTAAATTCATGAGACTAGAATAACTCCACAAAAAACAAATTGAAAAGAATTACGAAACTCAATTTTCAAATATTCTAATATTAAAAAATAAAATAGAAAAAAAAAAAGATTAAGGGTGTAAAATTAAAAAAAAATTACTTTAGTTTAGTCGATTATTATGAAGAGTCTATTTGCCATAAGGACCTTAAGCCCAAAAGCCTACAAGCTGACGATATGAGAGACCAAAAGCCTTCGTTCTTCAAAAGATGAAGAATGTGTTCCAGGTGAATGCTCTACAAGAAATACGGTTTTAGACCAGTTTCCTGAGACCGAACCCCTAGCTTTTTCGATCAAAGCTAAGGCTATATCCAATTAAAAATGAACCAAAAAATAAACATAACCAACTCGGACTAAGTTACCAAACATGTGATCATTATTATGAGATTATGATAACTCTGTTAAAACAAATATAAAGTACAATTAAGAAAATATTCAATAAAAAAATACCAATAAATAAATAAAATCAACTCAGGTCAACTTGTTAAACTACCGACTCGAGTTATGAGATCCGCATAACCTATAGAAAGAATATTTTTTTATTATAAAATTTAATTTTCAACCAGCTAAATGTCGAAAGATAAAACTAGAAAAAATCAATAAAAAAATAAAAAAAATTAACTCGAGTCAACCGAGATTAATATGTTAAACTCGTGACCTGTTAATAAGATCAAAATAAACTTATAAAAAGCAAATAAAAAAAATTCTGAAGGCTTATTTTTAATATATTCAATGTTGATTATTGAAATAAAAAAAAATAAAACCATGAAAGTGATATATAACTTAATAAAAAGAAAATAATAAAAAAAAGCTATGAAGCATAATTCCTAATTGAATTCTATGGGCCATGTGTGAGATTGAATTGAACCCAGCACACTTCCTTACCCTAACCTTGGGCTAACTTGAACAATTATAGGTTTTGAATCCTTGTTCATCACAAAAAAAAAAAAAAAATGAAGGTTGAAACATTTATTGTGTTGGTGTTGAGCATTCTTCGTGCCTAAATTTGGGCAGCAGAAAATCAACATCGGCAGGGCCTGGTGAGTTTCTGCTGGACAAATTGAAGACACGTTTCAAACTTATATACCAAGGCCCAGCATGGATTTTGACGAAGTTGTTGAAAACTTCGCAAGAGTTACGGCCTTCCCAAAACTAATGGGCTAAGAAGGTGTAAAAAGGTTGGGTTTGGACATCTGAAAAACTTATAAAAATAAGTTTCCGATGAACCTCACCTTAGATTTACATTTACATTTACATTTAGCATGCTAATATTTTTGTATTTTAAAAGTATTTTAAAAAATTTTATTTTTTTATTTTAAATTAATAATATTTTAGTGTTTTCATATCATTTTGATATGCTGATATTAAAAATAATTTTAAAAAATAATAAAAAAATATTTTGATGCATTTTTAAACGAAAAATATTTTGAAAAGCAACCACTATGATACTTCCAAACATTTCTTAGAAGGGATAGGAAGGTAAATTTTTATTTAATTTTTGCCAAAAATGTTGGACTACTCGGAGATAACAAAATTTATCTAGGTTTTGGGTTTAGTAGGATGTGTATTATTGATGAAAATTATATAACGACTAATACTTAGAGTAAACATTAATGTGTATATATTTTATTTTCATAATTGATGGCAAATAGACTGGTTTTTTTTTTACTTAGATTAGCATTTCCAAGTTGGATTTAGATGTATAAGTTTTGTTTAAGGGTATTGTTTAGTGGATTTGATGGCATTATTTGTCCTGTGGATCCAAGATTATAAGCCTTTTCCAATGAGGATTTTCTTGTTTAATCTTCTTATATACACTCATGACTCTCGATTGAATAGGGTTTTTTTTTTTAAAAAAAATAAAAATAAAAATAAAGAGGACCCAGATTTCACCTCCCATCAGATCTGAATCTTGGGCACCTTGCCCTACCTCTACCGAGTTTTGACATGTCGGAAGGGTCCGGTGGAATTGAGACAACATTATATTGTCTTGGCTTTTATAATGCCCTTCTGTCTGTTGTTCTCGAAACCTAGAACCAGATCCTGGGAAGAATATGTTCGATCGATATTTATATAACCTTTTCGGGTTAGATTAAATTGATGAAAGGAAATGGAATCCTCGTGGCATCAACTTTTGGGCACAGAACATTATTCTAAGAAGATGCTCGAGATTGCAATCCATGCCTTGATGCATATTTCAGCGCAATGCCTGCCATGATCTCTCTTCTCTATCAGTACTATAACCAATCAATTTACTAATAATCTCCAGCCTCTTCATGTCCCATTGATCTCGGTTTCGATCCATGCTAGCCATCGAGTCAAACAAAATATTATTTATAGATTTGTTTTTTATATAATTATTTTAGTTTTATAATCTGGTTCCACTAATTAACTTAAATTATTTTTTTAATTAATTATTTTTTAATTTCATCATCTCACATTGAATTAATTAAAAATTAAATTTTATAATTTATTTATTTATTTATTTTGTATTTGATTATCAAATTTCATAACTTTCAATTGTTTTGGTATATAAATCTAAGTTGAATCTAATAAAAAAAATAACAACCAGAAAAAAATATTAACATCATCTTAAAAAAAATAAATTTACGTTTAAAAAATAAAAAAAATTATACCCGCAGAGGGGTCAATCAAACTAGAGCAGTTGTCGTGGAATCTCAGCTAGACTAGGATAAGAGGGAAAATCTTTTGCCTGTGCATGATGACTGCCACTATGACCCTTTCATATCGTATTGCAGAATGATTCCTTCATGTGAAAAAGTTTTTACTAAAACTAGAGGATTATCAAAATAATCTATGCTATCAATTAATGGCATGGAATATAATACATATTGTGATATTAATTTATTAAGTTATTACTGGTTCAACTAATAGTATTTATTTGAAAATTGGAATCATCCCATGTAAGAGTTGCTAAATTAGCATCTTAAATTAATTATTAAATTGCCAGTTAAAAAAGGGATTTGGGATGTTACCCTGAAATCATTACAATGATTAAAACTTGTTATTTTTTTTCTATAAATTAATTATTTAATTGGGAAAATTATTTGATATGGTACCAGCTGAGTTTTGGGTTTAAAATCATAAAAATATTTACAAAAAAAATCAAAAACATCTTTTGATAAAAATAATGTATATCAAAAGCATGTTTCATAACAAATAACCAGGTCTTTTTTTTTTAAAGTATAATCTTGAAAATAAAAGGAAAGGAAAAGAAAAAGGAATGGAGATAGTATAAATTCAAATCAATATATTAAATTTAAAAGCTTTTTAATATAAATTGAAGAGAAATTTCCAGATTTAGAATTAACTTGGGAATTTCATTGCATAGAATTACATGCACGAAATCTGGACCTATATGCAAAAATATATATAATATATGACAACCAAAAGTATTATAGACATGCATAGAGCAGAAAAGTCGAGCAAGATACTGCTGCTTTTATGTAGTGTGCCAAAAAGCCAACAAAACTCACGCTAGCAACCTTCCTGCTCAAACCGGCCACCATTTGCTGGAACAAGATCTTGCACTGATCAACAAGAATGAATCAGCCTTTACTTCCATTGTTCTTTAGTGGATTAAAGGTCTATAAATGCATCTAAGCTGCCTATATAAAGGGATCTGTCTCCTGCTTTCTCACAAGGAAAATAGGGCTCTGTTAATAATTTAACAGCATGTTGTGCTGCAAAAGCAAAGCAAGCAAAAGGAAAGCAATCTTTTAATTGAAGAAGCTGGGAATTTTGCTTATTGGAAGTTCGGGACCACCAATTATATGTCTGCATGCCCATGAATACAACTTGCATTATGGGGCTCTAGTCCTACAAATCTAGTCTCGCCCTCTCTACTAACTCAAATTGCCATAAACCCTATGGTGCTGCCCTAAAATACCATAACAAACCCTAGCACCCTATGTATGGCTATGGCCACGCCATGGCTTTGAAAGAAATCCCTTCGACGTGTTTCATCATTGCTTTCTACCCCCCCCTCACTCGGTAGATTGAGGCTATATATCTTTTTCGCCTTTCAAGATACTTCCAACTAAGAAACAGCCAAGGGCAATAAATAATGACCCAATCACGCTTTCTTGTTCCTATTTTTGTTAAAAATCTCGTGGACAACAAGAAGAAGAAAAGATTGCTGAGAAAAGCAGCTAGACGTGGCAGAGGTCCGGTGGCAAAGAAAAATTGGACTACAAAGCAGAAAAGAAAAGCTTAAGCTATACTAATTTGCAGTGGCAAAGCCAAATACCAGGATGATCAGGTTGGAGAGAACATAACAAATGTTTGCATCCATGTCTTGTTAAAGAGTTCGATGGGTTTTTTAACAGAAGGAAGATGAACGAATGAAGATGCGCATGCAGATTTTTTTTCTTTTTCTTCTTCCTCCTTTTGTGCACACGGAAAAATGAGAAACCAACGAGGGTGGAGGTTCCAGAGATGGGAAATATAAGGTCATTTTCATGATCAACATAGGCATGCGTGGAGCCTTTTAGCTCTGGGAAGGGTTGATTGTTCAGCTTCACTAGTTATGATATTAGATTTCAATCCATAAATCTACTTCTAGGAATTAGTATGGTACAAACAAATAAGATCATTCTGAAATAAAAATCTGCCAAGTGCGAAAAGCTACAAATTATAGCTTTATTTGTGGCTTTTTATAATTATGGGTTTTAAAAGAGTTATAAAATTATAGTGTATATTAATTAACCATCGAGACAACTTAGTTTCAACCCCACCTCACTACCAATCGGATCCTCAAGTGGGGAAACCGAGAAAGAACTATCAAGCAAAATGCAGCTTCTCAATGTAGTTAACTGGATTAAAATAGAAGCTGAAGGTTGAACTAGGTGGACCAATTGAGAACACAAAAATATCGGTCACAAATCTTACAAAAAGGGGGATTCTTGTTGAACTTTCAAGAACAAATGCCATATGGAGCAGATACCAAAAAAAAAAAAAAACTGATAGAACTAAGCATATGAAACATCCACAAACCATAAAAAATCTAAGCGAAGAAGGTAACTTATCAGAACTTTAATAATTTGTAGCAGACAGCTTTAAGTCCTATCCTTGCAAATTAGATTGTAAGATATAGGCTGTCATGAACACGTATGTGATACATGCACATTTTCTATGATGTGGTTCTCTCATTGGGAGGCTTGATGGGCACAGAAGTGCCATTGCAGCATATCAAGTCAAAAATTTAAAACTCAAAGTATCATATAACAATTCTGCATTAAAAAAAAAACAGCTACGGTGTGGACAATTCTGCATACAAAACACATTCAACTCGTAATACTCTAGCAGAAAAATCAATCTGGGAGATTCGGCTCCGATTCTCCAAAAGAATCTAATGGATCACAGTGATCAAATTGAATGATAAAGCATTGTTACTCTACTTCTCTATAATATTTTCCTCTACTTTTGTGGCCCAAGTTATCTACCACACTAATAAGAAACAGCCATGTTTCCACATGATGAAAATGATGATGTTATATTGTTATTCAAATACAAATTACATCAAATCTCTAGCTTCGCAAGGCTCAATGTGCTCTAAAAATAACTTTTGAGCTAGCAATATTCACTTGGATTTTCATTATATTGCATAAATTACACAGCTAGAATACTCAAAGGATTACAAATCTGATGTTGGTTGCAATAAATTTGCAAGGGATGAACACTAGAAAAAAAGGATTCCACGTGTTATGATGATATGGTGTTTAAAGACTTGTATCAAGTTTATGTTGTAACTTGAAAAATATTCTCTTGACATTTCTCTCTTTTCTCTTGGATGATTTTCATGTTGCACCCTATAGATTTAAATGATTTCAATGGGAGATTTGATGTCCATGTTGCTAAATTGTACATTTAACAGATTGTCTTGAGAATTTCTTATTCTCATAAAAATTAAATCTGCGCAACTAAGCATTTTTCTTGTTGGGACTCGTTAAAGTTAGACACCACATATATGATTATGTTTTTTGTCCCCTACAAAACCATAAAAGACAAACTTCTAATCAGAACTACTCGACTAAAACAACAAAAAATCCAGAACCCATCTATGAAGGCAGCACTAATTTTCTTAGCAGGAATGCTCAATCCTTCTATCCATAGAAAACATTCCAACCTCTACCCATCATTCTCCCATATTTAATGCAATAGATTGTTATTAAGACAATTTCTCTAACGCAAGTGAATGTTGTCACATCAAGTAGAACGCTAATGAAAATGAAAACAAAAAAGTTCATTGAACATAAATTAAAACATTGAATTAGATTCAGATAGGGAGCGGAGCTATTTTCTAGTATGTGATAATTAAAAGTAAATGGGGAAACAATTCGTTTGTTCTAGTTGACTAAATCATTGCATTGTTATGATCTAAATGATTTTATTAGTTCATATGGAATTCAGCAAACAAATTATATAATTCAATGAAAAACAGTACTGTAAGACAACTCTACTCTATTCCTTCTATGATATTTCAACATTTTCCATCTTGAAGGTGCTTCCAAAATGTTTCCATGGAAAGTATGTTCTGCATGAATTCGAATTTCAAACTTGTGTTTTTCACGGTTTTAGAATCAATAGGAACATTTCCAATTACAATGTCTAGCCAAATGACATTTAAACCACCATAACTTTTCAACCGAGGATAACTAATCCTACAAGGGGTCTTATTTGGTAGAAAATTCCTCCATTAGCTAGTCTTGGAAGGACAACAGTAGAATTGTACTTGTGCAATTTGAAATTACACGCTAGGTTTGGCTTTTTGCAGAATTATTTGATGCACAGAAATGCACAGAAAGATTCCTTTATTTAGAAATGACATTGCATTAGCTGTGGAAGGTGACTATGCCTTTGCTTCAAAATGAAACATCAATATAGATAAATAAATGGTTTTCATAACTTTAAACTAAAAGGGATTATTTTAAAAATAATATCCATCTGTACTCTGGTTATTTTAAAGCTTGTGGTTTACATTTAATCTTCAATTGATATTGTTCAAGCTACTACATTGCTAGAAAGCTACATTCATTAGCAATAATACAGAATGTGTCAGCAATCAATGAAAACAAACTGTTGAGCACCAAAACTGGTACTGTACAGATATTAGCTTGCCTCTACAGTTACGATTTCTCTCTTCCCAATAAAAAATCTTGTTTCTTGAAAATGATTTCTTGTTTGATTGAGGAAAGCTTCAAAATCCGAGTTTTCTTCACAAAATCCTTTTTTTTTAAGAAAACATAATCAAAATTTCATTGGGAAACAGTCTTATAACATGCGAGCATATATATATATATATAAATTCTTGCAGGTGCATTAAGCAAGAGCAATTGACAAGAAATATTTCCATTTTTATCATCGAAGTCACATCTACGCATGTCCATTCTAATTACTTGAAGGATTTACGTGTATAATAATATCAAATGAGCAAGTATTTCAACAGAGAGAGAGAAAGAAGAGAAAAATGACTTCATATTTTTCTTTTCTTTCACCTTTTGGACTTGAATGCTTAGCTTATTGATGCATGGCTGGACACCGCCCATACCGCGTAAGGAAAGGAGAAAAAAAACAAAGAAATAGATCGGTTTGGTCTTTCTGTTTAGTCCAAAAAAAAAGACGAAACCCAATTTTCGTTTCAATTTCAAACCGGCAAACTTACGGGTAAACAGGGAAAAAGGCAAGTTCAAGTCCAAAACTAACGTAATGCAATTTCAAACCCCAGAAGACAAAACATAATATATAACTCAAACAAACAAGAAAACATGAAACATGTAAAAACTACATTACTACTGCACTGCCTCCCTACTTGCTTTCCTTTCCTGTCCTAACACAAGAAAGAAACTTTAGATTTCTTTCACATACAAGAAAGAGAGGAGGTGAGGGGGAAAAAAGAGAAAGAAAAAGAAGAAGAATAATAATCATAACTTAGCATCGAAATTTTCACAAAAACATGTTAAGCATTGCCTCTCATCAGCATTCATTCTTCTTCTTCTTTTTTAACTCCTACTTCTTGAATGGATGTGTCAAATTTACTTCTCTTCTTACTACATTTAATCATCATCAGTTTTTTTTCTTTTTTTGCAAAATGGACTGGAAAAGAAAAGACCTTGCTAATATAAAAGAGAGGGAAGACAAGAATGTTGTTGTGGTGTTTTCATGATCTTGGATTCGGAAAGAATTGCGTACCGGCCATGAAAGTGTTAAGTGGAGCTGGATATAAAGAGGAAGGATCAAGAAATGCGGCTGTCGTAGAAGCCACCGTTACACCACCACCACCAGTGGCTGTGCCAGCTGTGATTAAATTAAGTGGCTGTACTCCACCACCTCCAGAAGATGTCTCACCGGGTGCCATGTAGTTGCTGTCAGGGCCATGATCATAAAGAATTCCTTTAAACACATGCCCTCCAATGTTAACAGCAGTTTGGTAAGCTAACATCTCCTCACTTTCATCAATGCCACTCACTCTTACACAACGAAATAATGCAGGAGAGCTCACTTCTGATGGGAAATTCCCAAGTTCTAACCCTAAAACAAAGAACCCGTTAACATAAACTACTTCAGATTTTGATTAAAATAGTAAGATAAAAAAATGGGATTTTTTTTTATAGAATTATATTTTATGTATATGAAATGGCACGCAAAAGCTATCAAGAAAGAACAAACATGCTCATATAATATATATACACAGATATCAATCAACACACAGAAAGAGAAAAATAGTTTCTCCCTTTCAATCCACTTGTCAGGAATACCTCATAACAGTATTCATAAAAGGAAAGGTGAAAAAAAGCTGATGGGGTTTTACTATGGAGGTTCGTTTTCATTACACGCAATCGATATGGCCTCTCTCTCTCTCTCTCTCTCTCAAGATTCTCTGTATGAGCGTGTGTGCCACTGAAGTCTTCTAAAAAATGACTCTTTAGAACTGTGAGTCACTCGTTTCTGTTGAAAGAAAAGAAAAGAGACATTACATAAACAAAGTGTATATAGATATTGTCTTTACCTGACATGCTATTGGCTAAGCGAGTGCAAGCAAGAGAAGAGCTTGGATTTTCTCTCTGTCTCTTAGGATTCTCTCCACGAATTTGCAGTTGTTGCTGTTGCTGTAAAAGATTTAATTGTTGCTGTCTTTCACGGCGCTTAGAGGCAGGAACCCAAGTACTTTTCACATGGGTTTGGCACTCAAATCCTCTACTCTTACAACAAGTCCTACACCTCATATGTATACAATCTTTCTTTGCTTGGTTGCCACAATCTTGGCAACTTATGCTACCAGCTCCTCCTGTTCCAGAACCACCAGGCCTCATCATCATGAAAGCTTCTGCTGCTGCTGCTGATCTTGATGAGGATTCATCAGAGATGTTGATTGAAGTTCTACTGGGTCCTACACCTAACCCAACAGCTGATGAGTAGAGATCTTGCTGTGGATTCTGATGTCTTTGGTGAAGAAGTTCTTGGTGCTGCTGCTGCCATAGCTCAAAACTTTTGTATGGAATGTCTTCACTTTTGTACCAAAACCAGCTTTCTTGTGGAATTTCAGTTGGTGGATTATTGTTGTTTTGTTGGTCTTCTTGGTTATTACTGCTACTACTACCTCTTCCTAATGAGAAAAGGCCAGCCATTTCTCCTCCTCTAAGCCTGACCCAAAACTCAATTGTGAGAGAAAATCCATAATCAAGAAAACCTCTCTTTCTTTGTCTTTTGCTTACAACCCAACAAACATCAAAAGGGCCCTCCTTAAATTCTCCAGAATTTTGGGTTATGAATCGAAAAAGGAAAAAGGGGAAAAAAAACACAAGAAGAAGAAGGATCAAAGAGTGTAAGAGTACTAGTGGTAGTATCACACAATCTTGTTCCCTGCTTTCTTGAGTCTTGTGTATGTGAAAATGCCTCTCTTCTCTCTCTTTCTCACATACTCACTCACTCACTCTAGCTACCTTGCTTCCTTCTCTCAAAAAAACTGTGTCAAGTGGTTAGTGAGTAGTTTCTTGATTAGTTTTGTTGGCCCTTTTTTTGGTTGAAGAAAAGAAAGCGTTAATCGCGCCTTCAGTACCTTTTCTTTGCCATTTACTTAGACACAGAATTACAGCTGCTTCTGCTTCTCTGCAAACGCCGCCATACCCTCTCTCTCTCTCTCTCTCTCTCTCTCTCTCTCTCTCTCTCTCCTGACCCAATTTAAGTCTCTCTCTCTGATGATTTTGCAGTGCCTTTTTAGCTTTCACTCAGCAATGCTTCTCTTGTTCTTGTTTGTGTTGTCTCTAAAGTCTTAAGAACTAAACTAAGCTGACCCTCTTCTCTTCACTGCCTATGGATGTCATGGAAGATCTCTCTCTCTCTCTCTCTCTCTCTCTCTCTCTCTCACACACACACACACACACACACAAAATGGATTGATCATTCTTCATGTTGATCCTACGGTTCAAAGTATCGCCACGTGGCGACCAACCAGCTTTTGCTTCCTTCGTCCTTTGTACCGGAAAACCCGCTACCTTTTCCTCCCCTTTATTTATTGGTTGTTATTAACTCTTGATTAATCACTAATTACCCTAATTAAACTTGATTTTTATCCTTTTGTTGCCTCTCCTTCACCTTTCCCCTTAATTTATGTCCTTGTGTACAAGATCCATAAAGTTTTAAATTACTTGAAGGTTTAGCTGTAAAGCATAGTATATAGTCCATCCAATTATTTCATGCATGTATGTTTTGTTAAGGGCAGTTTTGTAAGTTGATACTCTTCTTTTATGTTGTAAGAGTAATAGCCTCTTTGTTATTGTAATAGTGTTTTTTTTTAAAAAAATATTTTTTTTATTTTTTTCTTTATTTCAAAATATTTTTATTATTATTTTAGATTTTTTGATGTGCCAATGATAAAAATAATTTTTTTAAAATAAAAAATATATTATTTTAATATATTTTTAAATAAAAATATTAAATGAGCTCTAAGTCAAAAGAGATTTGTATCGATTCAAGCAGTTTAATTTAGACAAAAATAGTTAAAGAATCTTTTTTTTCAAGTTTTAAATTGAATTAAATTGAATAAAAAATATAAATTGATTGTTCCAGTTTAGTTTTACATTTATTATAATCAAATAAGCCTAATTTGAGTTAATGAGCTTTTAAATGGATTATTTCTTCCGCGCTTTGATTTAATGAGATTTTTTTGTTTATAATATCAATTTTTAGATTGGTTTGGTTTTTTATATATATCTTACGGATTTTGATATATAAAATTTAAAACCAAGACTGAAACTAAATTAAACCAATTTATTTTTTTAAAAAAAGTTAACCAAAATTATCTAACAAAATCATAAAAACTGTTTGATTCTGATAATTTGGAGTAGAATTTTAGGAATATTTTGATTAATTCGCTCACCCCTTCCTAGTGATTTTTTTTTTATTTACATCAATGAGAGTCTCCTACTACTTTTTTCATATTATAAAAATATATTTTTAAATTAGATTTTAAACCATGAAAGCTGACTCGTTCACGAGATCATAAGAATTCTTGTTTTTTTTTTTAAAAAAAGATTTGAACACAAAATATAATATTATAGCTAGGGAGAATAATAAACCAACATGTAATCAATCTCAACCAAACATTTGAAACCATAAGATCATGCAGTTATCCATAGCAAATGGAGTGATATTGTTAAAAATTGTGTACACTATTAGTTTATTGATGCAGAGAGATCTGGGCAGTGAAAAAGAGGAGTAGCCGTATTCATGATTTCTGAAAAAAAAATATAATAATGTATTTCATGTCTTGAAGCTGTGGTACAGGGGAACAGAGCTCCACTTCCTCGTACCTTTTCTAATTTCTTTTTTTTATTTGATTTAATATTTTGATGTATATTGAAAAATTATTATGGATATAATAGTACAGTGTATAAAAAAATAAGTGATATTTAAGGACCATTTTCTTAAATAATGTGCCCTTGCTAAGGGACTCAAGAACAAGTGGGAGTTGACTAACTTATTTCAGGACCCTCTTGTCTTTTCTTGTAGGGCACTCTCTGTTGGGGAGAGATTTGTGGCAGAGAGACGTTATATACTCAACAATTATTAAGGAATTTTTTGTTTGCTCGAAAGTAAACGGACTTGAAAGTAATTTTTTAAAAAATAATTTTTATAAAAAATAAAATTTTAAGAAGTTATTTTTTTTATATTTGATAATATCATATAAAATAAATTAAAAAACTACATTGTCTAGCTATATAATAAACTACAAGCTAAAAAAATAACTTATAAATATTTTAATTTTAAGTAAATTTTATTTTTAAAACCTTAAAATAATTTTTTTAAATTAATAAAATATACAAATTAATTAATATTATTAATTAAGATTTTATTTTGTAAGAGACCGTAAAAAAAGACATATCCGTGGAAGGTGTATTTATATAAGATTTATTTTATATGTTGAAGAAAAAAAAGGTGTTTTCCAAAATTAAAAAGAGAAAAACACTTTCCTAATAAAAAAATGTTAATATTCTTTTTTTTAAAAAAAACTAGTTTTCTAGAGTTCACCAAACATTCAAAAGCTTAGAAACTACTTTTATAGAAAAGTGGTTTTCTTGAAACAAACAATACCTCATACTTAGTATATATTATGTAATTTGTTGGTAGATATATTTTATTATTTAGTATTGTTTTTAAAAAATATATCTTAATTATTTTATAGTTTAGTTATTTTCACACTTACCCTTGCGTATTTTAAAAAAATAATAATTTATATTTTAAATTTTATTTCACGCATAACAATTTACATCATAAATCATCTTATATTTTAATTTACTTTACACTCGCAAAAAAATACGCTTAAAAACTACTAAGTTGTAGGATGTTCAAGCTAATTCTTTTTTTTAGAAAAATTTACGAAAGAGATGCTGCAAATTAGAAAGAAAAAAATAATTAATTAGGAATCTATGACCAAGAATAAAACAATATAATTGCCAACATTATTTTCCCGGTTTAGGTTTTTAAATTAGGTCACGAGTGGTCGATCTCATATAAATTTTACATGTATGGAAGAAATTGGACATGTTATGAACATCGAAATTGTTGAATATAAACCAACAATTATCCCTAAAAAAATAATAGAAATTGTTAAATAAAATAAATAAATAGTAATAGAAAGGGACTGGCTGAAAGAAGAAGAAGAAGCCTTTGACGTTTTTGTCCACAGTACTCAAAAGCCAGTCCACATCAAGTGGGACCTACAATCTGCTGGTATCTGATGCTGACATGGCAAGAAGTACCTCTGTAGAACCCACTGTCTTCTAATCTAAGAGTTTCTGTGAGTACATACATGCTCCTTAACAGGTCTTGCTGGCCACGACACCACTTAAAAATTAGTACAGTAAATTGAAAATATTGAGGGAACTGCGCAGTATAAAACGAATTAGTGAAATATAAAATTTTACAAAAAATAATTACGATAATCTGAGATTTCTTTTAAAAGCAGAAAAATAATAAGGTTTCATTTTTATCTAATTAAACATAGAATGATGAGATTTAATAAAAAAAAAGAAAATAATCGATGCAAATCATTTCAAGTTAGTATAATAAACATGTAATTTGGGCAATAAAAGGTCGGCTAACTTGAATTAACCCGTCAAACTTATATTTTAGATCATGAAATCATGATAACCTGATAGAAAATAAATCAAATAAAATCATAAAGCTATTTAAAAAAAAACTAATGTTAACCGATGAAACCAAAAAAAAAAGTCAACCCAATTAACTTTTCAAATTTATAAATCGAGTCATTAGACTGGAAACATTATACATGGAAAAACCACAAAAGCCCAATACTTAACAAATCAAATGAAATTGAGAAAAAAAAAATCACACAAAAGGATCTAAAATAAATAAAAATGAAATTAAAAGAATGAGGATAGAAATCCAAATAAAAGATAAATTAGAGGGCAATTATAAATTTTTTATTGGAAGGTGAAATTGAAAAGAAAAATAATTTTAACAAAATGATAAAAAATTCAAAAGAATGAGAACCAAATGAAAAAAAAATAATATACTATAAAGTTAGATTTAAATATGAAATTGAAAACCAATAGAACTTTTACAAAAAAATCAAGGAAAAAAAACTAGAAAAAAAAAGAACCAAATTGAAAAAAAATATAATATATGACAAATTGAGATTGAATGATGAAATTGAAAACAAATAAAACTTTTACAAAATAGCCAAGAACAAAAATTAAAAATCAAAAGAATAAGGACCGGAGTTGAAATATCAACAATAAAGAGGATCAACTTGTAATTTTAAAGGGAGGAAAGAGAAAAGAAAAAAAGAAAGAAAACTTCATAAGCGATAAATCTCCCAACCACCATCAACACGCGCCACACCAACAAAAGGATGATGCAGTCACGCTTCCAATGCGAAAGGGTAATTTTTGCCATTAAAAGGTGTTGCATGCGTTGCTCGAAGGGCGTGGGCACGTGTGACACTTCCAATGCGAAAGTGTAATTTTCTCCACTGAGAGTTGTCGCACGCGCTGCGTGAAGAGCATGGGCGCCTCCCATGCGCCCGCATACTTGCATATGCTCCAACAATCATTTTCATTTAAATAATAAATAATTTTTATTAAAATACTAAATTGTCCTGGGTGAACCCGGTAATAACAAAAAAACCAAAGTAAAAGGACCAAAAGGCCTTTGGACGCATGATTTATTTATTTTTATTTAAACGGTAAACTTATTATTTTATTGTTTTTTAAAAAATAAAAAGACAAAAATATTCATTGTGCTAATTTTAAATTTTTAATTTGAAGAGTAATTAAGTTATTTTACTATATTTAAAAATTAGAAAAGACACTTATATTATGATTAGTCCTCTAATGTCTAGTGAGCCATGAGAAAAGACCGAAACACCCCCAACAAATAAGACATGTGATTATTTTTGGAATGAAAAAATAGTAATTATAATAAATTTGCTTTCTGATTTAGTTTTTTTGTTATGTAATTGTTCACATGATAGAAACTAGTTAATTAAATAATTATCAATTACGTGTATGTTTATATTTTTCATTGAATGCATAGACCAGCCCTGATCAATAAAGAACCTTTTTTTTTCCTGTATTTTTTTTAAAAAAACTATGACAGCACTTGTTAGTTTTCAATTTTTTATGTTTCTATTTTCAAAAACAGAAACGGAACAATTAATTCCTAAATGTTTAGTGACTGAGGAACCAATTTACCTAAACTTAGCATCATCGATCCAAAGCCTGATGTTAGCTATAGTCATATCCGAATGAGAGCTGATTCTCTCTCATTAGAGAAATTATTTCTAGAGCTTATAGTTCAAATTGATACTTTAGGTTCAAGATCTGCAATTTTAGTATATTCTATAAGGAAAAATATTCTTAAAAATAATTGCTATTACAATATTAAATACAATCTAAATTTTCCACGAAAATGTTTAGTCTAGAACCTGTTTGGGAGTGTAGTTACGGTTGTTTTTCAAAGTGTTTTTCATGTCGAAATGCATCAAAATAATTTTTTTTATCTTTTAAAAATTATTTTTGAGATCATCACATCAAAATGATCAAGAATATATAAAACATTTTTAATTTTTAAGAATAAAAAATTTAATTTTTTTAAAAATACGGGTATAATCGAGTTTCCGAATGTTATGTTGGGCTTTCTTCTGGAATTGCCATCGTCTCCCTTAGTGGGAATTGTTTTTTTTTTGTTCTTTAGGTGATGATGGTATGATTCAAGCCCGATATATTATCATTTATTCTCCCACGCTTTGCAAATGTACTGAATATACATTCAATATTGATTTTTTTAAAATAGTAAATGTATTTTTGGGTTAGTTTTGACATAAAAACTATTATTTCGAAGTCTTAAATAAGTTACTCGTAACCAAACTAATGCAATATTGATCACATTCAATTATTATTATTTTTATTTCATATATATTAAACTCAAAGCTTAATTAAAACAAACATACTCACCACTCAAGCCAAGTCTCTCGTAATCTTGTTAGATATTGGTCAAGAATTCTTTTAATTTGATTAAATATGCTTCTACAAATATTACTTGATGTAGGGTACGTGTATAGAGGATTTTTATTTTTATTTTTTTATATTTTATATTGATAATCATATATATATATATATGTTCATGTTCTAAGGTGTCTTATTATTGAGAACAAATGGATAATAAATAGATTAATTTATGCTCATGTTTTCACTTTTTTCAAAAAAGAAAACCCAAATCTAAAATCATACCAAAACTATTTGGTCCTCGACCCAATTTTCTTGACATGAAGCTAAAATCATACCAAAACTAGACAAATCATTAACATCGGAAATGATAAATTAAAAACAAATAAATTCGAACCTTTATAATTAAAGATCCTCACCATATATATATACGAGTTAATAAGCTAGTAATTTTTTTTTTCCTTGATCAATCAATAAGCTAGTGCAAGTTTCTTTCATTCATCACCGAGGTGTCACAATCTCTTTCCTTCGATGATGTAGGATTTTTTGTTTTACAGAGGAGAAAGGAAGGGATATATATATAGGGGACCATCCCCACTTCATAAATCTAACCTGTGGCTTAACAGTTTCTGAGCGATAGTCAACAAAGCAAGAATATTTAAGGCAAAATACCCAGTAATTTTGTTCTACTGTTTAGTGGATATATGGACCATCTTACGCATGAAATTTCATCTTTTTTCACTCAAAATCTAACCATCTTACTAGACTGGTCCTTGGAAGCTTTTGGACCCAATTGAGAGATTATAATTAACCTGTATCGATCGATTATCACATCCATGCCAAGGTGCAAAATGTCAAACTCGTCTGTACCTTTGCATGGATGAGAGGTCAAGTGATACGGTTCATTTCTTTCGTACATCTTTGGACATGATCATACATTGCCCAACTAGTTGATTTCTTGGACGATTTGCTATTGGATTTGAAAGGGATTTTGGTGTTGTTTGTTGTTGGACAGTCACTACCTTCTACTTGTAAACAAAACACGGGCAAAACCACCCATGGATAAACCAGTTATGTAGCTATCAGATGCTTTTCATTTAAGTGATACATTTCGAGTCTTTCATTTTGGATTTCATGTCCTTTTATTTTCGGATTGAGTTTCTGTTTTGATTATTATTGTCCTTCCTTTTATTTAGGGTGTGTGTGTGTGTGTGTGTGTGTGTGTGTGTGTGTGTGTGAGAGAGAGAGAGAGAGAGAGAGAGAGATATTAGATAAAAATTCTAAATAATAATTAAATTTCATGCAATGACATGTGTCTCGCTGATATATAAAAGTGTGTTTGTTTTTAAGGTAGTTTTTATGGTTATAGTTTTAAAAAATAAATTTTAAAAAAGTTTTATTAGCTGTGATTGGTTGGTTTTAAATACGTGTTTGGTAAAAATTATGGTTGAAGTTTATGTATAGCAAAAAACATATATAAAATGTTTGGTGGATGTGTGGTTGCGGTTGCTTTTCAAAGTGTTTTTTACTTGGAAATGCATCAAAATAATATTTTTTATTTTAAAAAAAATTATTTTTGATGTCAGCGCATCAAGATGATCTGAAAACACAAAAAATATATCAATTTGATGCAAAAAAAAAAATTAAAAGATTTTAAATTTTTTCAAAAGCGGTTTTGAAACGCAAAAACAAACAGGGTTTTACGAAACTCAGTTAAAAAACATGTAAAAACTGCATTTTAAACTTAATTTTTTAGTTAGTCCCGCCGTACAAAACATAGTTTGATTTATTACCAAATATCTTACTATGTTTGTTTCATTGTAAATAGAAAAGCTGGTAAAAAACAAACGCAAATTTAAATTTTGGACCGCTACATTTACATTAAATTATTTTTCTTGGATTTTGTCAAGGATCTGAACCTTGATTGATAGTACGAAGAATATAACTACATATGAATCGATCTGAGCCTCTAAAGCTCCTAATTTCTTTTTAATAAACCAGATCTCATTTACGAAGGGGGAAAAAAAGCATAACCGTACCAAAATTAACAGTAATTTAGACGAGGAATTTAATACTTAATTAACCTGCTGAGATTATTCTTCACATTAATTGCTAGCTCTATATATTGGTTTTGAGGATTTTTTTTATGTTCAAATACTACGTATGAAAGACTTGAACCTTGATCTCTCTACAAATGTAGGGAACCTGTTCAAATACTTCATATGAAAAACTTCAAATGTAGCTCTTCTTTTATCATTTTAGGGTGAAAGCCAAATTTATATGCAACTTTATATGTAGCTCTTCTTTTATCATTTTAGGGCGAAAGCCAAATTTATATGCAACTTTATACTTCCTTAGGATGTATATTATAAGTGATAACTGTAAAAAAAATAGTTTTAAAATATTAAATTAATTGACAAGTAGAGAAATATAATAGAACAAATATAATTAATCATGTAAGAAAACACATAAAATTTACGTGATTTAGTAACTTAAACCTACTCCACCAACAAGATGATAAAAAAAATTCACACAAAATTGTTTTTTCATCCAAAATCTAAAATTAACTCGAAACTTATTTTTTCTTTCATCTTTCTAGCCATCAAGGTGTAGAGAACACAAGCACTTACAAATAAGTTTTATCCTAAAATATGACAATTTAGGCTTTTATATGGACTAAAAACATTGACTTTCTTTTCTTTTTTTTTCCTCATTTGAGCCCACAATTTAATACAAACTCAATAAATCTTCACCTTAACTTAAATTAAGTCAACTTACGAAACTTGAACTCCTCTCTGATCGTCTCGACCAAGTACTTCTCAAGTAGCATACCAACCAATCAAGCTCAAACAAAGCTTGAACTTGATTATAAAGATAGGTTTCGTCAACATATCTATAAGATTTTTGGTTGTAGCAATCTTCTTCAATGATACAACACCTTATGATTTGATATCTAAAATAAAGTGATACTTTAACATCAATATGTTTGGTCATTTAATGATACATTCGAATCTTGGTCAGATGAACAACACTCTGGCTATCACAATGCACAAAGATTAACTCATATGAGAAACTAAGATTATTAACCAAACCTCATAACCATAAAGTTTTTTTCACAACTTTTATCAATGTTATATACCTAGTCTTTGTTGTAGACAAGACAATAGTAGATTGCAAAATTGCTTTTCAACCAATGGCACACTCTAAGAGAATGAAAACATAATCTGTCAATGACCTCCTACTATCCAAATCACTAGCATAATCTGAATTTACAAAGCTCTCAACATTACTTATAATGTTACTACCCTTGTCATATACCAAACCAATATATGCAATATTTCTAAGATAATAGAGAATCCATTTAATGACCTGCCAATGAGCTTTACTATGATTTTTTATAAACCTACTAACCACACTAACACCATGTGAAATGTCTGAATGAGTGTAGATCATAACACACATGATACTTTCAAATGTGTTTTTCCCCTCTTCATTTTCTGGTGAAAAAGCTGAAGATAACTTGAAATGGATTGTAAATTAAGTACTCATTAGCTTGCAGTCTTGCATATCAAAACATTTAAATACCTTATGAAGATACTTCCTCTAAGACAAGTATAAATTGCCAGGGCTTTGGTCTCTATATATATCCATATTTAAAATCTTCTTAGTTGTACTCAAATCTTTTATCTCAAACTCATTACTCAACTAATTAATCCTTTAAACTATTTATCTCAGATAAGTTCTTGGAAGCAATCATCATGTCATCAACATACAATAATAAGTAAATAAATAAACTATCTAAGACCTTCTCGAAATACACAAAATTATCATTTTCACTTCTAAAATAATTGTGTCTAAGCATAAGAGTATCAAATCTTTTATACCACTGCCTCAATGATTGCTCTAAGCCATAAAATGACTTCTTCAACAAACACATATGGTCTTCCTTACTTTAAGCAATGGAACCCTGTGTCTAATGCATGTAGATCCTTTCTTCCAGCTCACAATGTAAAAAAGTTTTTTTCAAATCCTCTACAAGTTCCAAGTCGAACAAAGCAGCCATTATAAGCAATATTTGGATTGACATATATTTTACAATTAGAGAGAACACTTCATTGAAGTCAACACCTTCTCTTTGTGTAAAACCTTTAGCAACTAGACGTGCTTTAAAACCTTGCATCCTCAACCCCTAAATGGAACCTAATAATCTTCCAATCCTTTGGTGTTTTAACAAACTTTCATGTCTAGTTCAACTTCTAACTATACACTTATAGATAAATTAGCACAAATGATTCAATGCTTGTTATTTCTTAAATTTCTTATCCTAAATTTTAACAATTAAATGTTAAAAAATAATTCAATTTATGTTACTAATTATTTAAAAATCAAACAAATGGGTTTCATTATAACTTATCACAATTTATATGAAATTATTTTGATTTAAAAAATCAAATATTTTAATATAATAATAGTTCAAAAATATAAAAAATATTTTAAAATAGTTGAATAATACGAAGTATGTATCAAGAACTAGTATTAAAAAAGAAGGAATAGAGTATTCAATGCTTCTTTATATATATTTAAAGTTTGACTTGTGAATGTATATAAAAAATATTAAATATAAATTTCCAAATTAAATACTAATATCTTAATAAATGCTACTTAAAAAATATAATTTAGTTATTTAAATTCCATGATCAAATTAAGAATGCAAACCATAATCAAGAAGGTTAAAATGTCTTAATAGAAGAATATTACTTGTAATCCAACTAGCAAATACATATCTTTAATCTTTATTTCTTTCTATAATTTCATGTTTTTTTATCACTTATGACATGAGCAGTCCGGGAATATATACTTTCAGTTATGTCTATTTTAGAAGAAACAAAAAACGAAGAAAATAGTATTGAAAACAACTAAGAAGATGCTTTCTTTTGGCATCCATAGCATCCATTTTTAGGTCCACCTATAAATTTTGATGATATATACCACTTTTTGTTAGCTACAATAATTCTCAAAACATAGAAATTAAAGTAATTTTTATGAATGAGATTATTATTATTATAGATAAAGATATAACTCTTTTTTTATAATCAAACTAGCTAAGGAAAGATTACAAAATGTTACAGAATCAATGCTATTTTAGGAAACAAAAAGGGGGGGCTCTTTGGCACCATAGCACCATTTGGCCATTTGGCCAAATCCAAAACATAGAATTAGTTTTGTGGTTTTGAAAGTAATCTCAATGCTATTTTATGTGTTAGAACATATTAACCTTTGTGTATCTCATGAGTTTATATGAGCCCATAAATGGTAGGTAGCTAGATAGGTTGATTTTTTTTACCTTCAATTTTTTTTTGAAGTGTTGTTAGTGTGTTCTAAAGCATTAAAGATTTCACAACTCAAGTCAAATCCAATAAAATAGTTTAATTTAATTATATAATAAAAAAAGCAATAGTAATAAATGTACTGAATCTAAAGTGAAGCCGTGATAACGATGACTTGCAGAAAAAGAACAATTGCCAAAAAAACAATTATGAAGGTGAATTCCAGGACAACCCAATGTTAAAGGAAAAAAATAAAAAAAATGATAAAAAAAAAGTCTCGAACCAATTCGAGTTAGCATGGCAAACTCGTGTATCGAGTTGTGAGGTTGAGTTGTCCTCATAGAAAGCAAATAAGAAAAAGTAAAAAAGTTCAATTTTCAATAAACTTAATGTTGAAGGATGGAATTGAAAAAAAATTGATGTAAAAAAATATAAAAAAAGAGATTGATGTTAATTTGAGTTAACATTTCATACCTTTCACCCAGAGCATGAGACTGAAATCACCACATAGAAAAAAAAAATTATGAAACTCAATCTTCAACAGTTCAATATTAAATGATGAAACTAAAAAATAAAATTAATTTCAAAAAAGGATAAAAAAAAGAGAGAAGCAATTAACAAAATGAGAACCAAATTTGATATAAAAATAAAATGAAACAAAATGATGAAGGATGAAATTGAAAAACAAATTCAATTAAGAAAAAGATATTAAAAATAGGACAATATTTGATATAAAAATCAAATAAAACCAAATGGTAAGGGATAAGATTGAAAAAAAATCAATGAAAAAGAGATTCAAAATAAATAAAGATAATCAAAAGAATAAGGACTACAATTGAAAGAAAAATAAATAGGAGGACAACTTTTAATTTTAGTTGAACTAGGGCGAATCTCGAGAAGAGAAGAGAGAAACAAAAGGGGAGAAGAAAAGATTACACTGACATATAACCGCTATTAATAATCCCACATGCGTCGTCTGAAGACATAAGCATCTTCTAACTATGCCTTGAATATCCAACCATTTTTTTAAAATAATATTATATATTCATTACAATTCCAAACTGCCCCTCAATCAACATTATTATAGATAACAAATCATAATGAAAAGACAAAAAAGCCCCTTGATATCAGTTTAATAATTTTGTAATTCCAAGGGTATTTAAGTCATTTTCAACCCTATCAATATGATGGTCATCATCGTCGTCTCTTTTTTAGGATTCTTCATAGCAATATGAGACAGATGTCATACTCAACTGAAGTTCCATATTAATAATTTCCTACACCGATATTTGTCTACTGACATTACCACCTAACCTAGATGGACTAGTTCTGCGTGATGTCTGAGTGAATATATGAGAGTTACTTTGAACCCAAGTCAACTCCATACTATAAGAGTTTTCTCGTCTAGGTCTACTATTCAAGTAAAGCTCCAACATATTAATATAATTGTTCCTTACAAATCCAAACATTGATTTCACACTCTCGTTACTACAAATTGGTACACTGACATAATGAGCTTGACTGACATCTTTTTACAACATCCTCCAAGTAATTTCAACTTCTATTTCAAACATATTTCAGCTAAGTCGATCATATAACATTTTAGATAACTCGTTAAAGGGACATGTTTAATGTAGCAGTTATGAATTCATGACTTTCTCTATTATAAGTGATATCATTGTCGGTATTAATAATGATACCACTATGAAGACATAATATTTCTAAATTTATCAGGCATTCCGTCAAAGAACACAACAAAACACAATTGTAATTTATTAATATCTCAGAGTTAATTAAAGTGCATAATTTATTAACAAAATCATAACGTTAGTATAATCGGCTAAAAACTAAACTTGTCAAATTAATCGGCGAACATTATAATTATCAAATTTCGCTACCATAACAAAATTATCAATCAAAATCATGCATTTCACTGCTAGTATTATTATCATATACGTAATTTGATATAATCTATAATTTAACCTAAATCAACATTAACTATTTCATGACATAATTTTGTTAATTCACAATTAACAACAACATAAAATTATTAATTATTTAACAAAATAACCTATTATCAACTTAAATTAGATTTAATTAAGCTAAGAGACACGGGTGGGGGAATAAGGAGAGAAAAGGGAAGAAAAGAGTCTTTCGGTTTAAATTTCGAGTGAAGTCACATATGACAACTATGAAATAAGTCGCAAATAATATTTAGGACTCGCATGACATATATGATATCGCAAATAATAGTTAGATTCCAAATTATTTTCGCCACTATGTTACTTTTTTTTTTTTACTGTGCTGTGTAAAAAAAAAAAAGAAACTCCACAAAGCCTAACTTACGGATACGAGTCAGAGAGTCAGTCACTATTCATCACAGTACCATTTCTTTTGTTTTTGGTTTTTTTTATAGGGACATATGAGGAAAGCTAAGACATGGTGACAGGATGGCTGGGACATTTCAGTAGTTGAAGGTTCTCTCTCTCTATCTGCCACGCGCTAGAAATTATGATTTGTGCGAGTCCCAATAATTGTCTGTCACTGCAACCTCATCCTTCTTCTCGAGCCCTGTGTTTGTTCCCATGGTTGACTCCTCCTCCTAGGCTCTACTCTACTTTACACACACACACACACTCTTGCTACAGACCTTAACTACTCTGAATTAGAGGGGGCGAGAGAGAGAGAGAGAGAGAGGGGCAAAACGCGTTAGATTCGTTCACCTCACAATATTATTAATTTACACCTTCTTGTAGTTAACTATTTATTCTACTGAAACAGTGTTCGAAATAGTTTTAATGTCCATTATGACATTCTCATAGGTTCAAAAAAATTTAAACGAAAAACATTGTTATTAAATTAAAAAATAAAGTTACTTTAATGCATCTTCTTTTTTTTTTTATCTTGATCATGAACGTAAACTAATCTGGAAGGAATTATTATTTACAACACGATTCAAACTCGCAATGTTCATCCATCACCACATGCGCAATGAACATAAATTAATTTGGAAATCAAGAAACATTTCCGTAAATAAGCAAGGGAAAGGGAAAATTCAGGGCAAGGCAAGCGTTACAGGCCCTGCTGAAAGCCACAAATCCCAATGTTAACTAACTCTTTTTAGGTCACAACTCATGACAAGTAGTATTAATATATAGTAGCAAATATAATTACATTCCCTGCCTGCAATCTGCATTTCGTGTTGTCAACTTCCATTCTTGGTAAACCTCACAACAGTACATGTTTTGGATTGTCCCTGTTCTCATGCGTGGCAGTTAAAAACCCAGTTTGTTTCATCCTTTAAATCAATTATAAATTATCTAAGAAAAAGAAAAGGAATTGCATGGTGGGATTTGTTCTTCTTCTGGTGATGAAGGGTTGAAAGTCGTTGTCGAAGCAATAAATGAGAGTGTTTGTTGAAGGTAACGGAGGGAGTGTCTGTGATATGGAGCAGTGAAGAATAAGGGCAAAAGATATGGTTGCTTCCTTCCAAGCTAGCTAGCGAAAGAAAACCCAAAAATAACATTCCTTTCCATTGATTGCCATGGCAGAACTGGAGGAATTAATGCTCATGTAGGGATTCTGATATGACTAGGAAATCCCGCATGCTCTCTGATCAGAGCTTACTTATGAGGACTTGGGAGGCGGATCAGCTCGCATGCATTCCTGTGTTGCCCCCACCATCCTCGTTGTATCCTTGACAATTTTGTTCTCGTGGGACCCTTTTGGGAGTTAGGTTTGGTCCCATTCTAAGACAGTTTGCTCGCCTGAGTTCTGGCTAGAATGCTTGTTTATATACGAGAATACATGGCTTGCTGGATAAAAAAAAATTGAATTGAGAATTTTCAAAATCTTGAATTAAATTGAACTAATGAGTCAGTTCATTTTGGTTTTACTTTGTTTGATTTGAATAACTCGAATTTAAATTACGGGTCTTAAGTTAGGTTATTTTTTTGCATGTTTTGATTCAATGAACTTATACCCAGTTTTTTTTTTTTTTTTATCTAGTTTGGTTTTTTATTTTAGTTTCTAAAATTAAAAATCCAGTTCATTCTTAAAATTATTTATATGAAATTATCTAAAAAAATATAAAAAAACCTATAAATTTTAAGTTAATTTCTATAAATATTCCAGATAATTTGGTTAATTTAGTCAGCATCTATTTATAATTAATGTATTATTATGTTTATCACAACTATAACCAAAACTAACTAATGATGCTGCTTCTCATGAAAAGAAAAAAAAACTATCTAGTAGGTGGTTTAGTAATAAAACATTAAAATCAAGAGGTTTGTTTCTCCTGTGATTGCTAATATGATAGCTACTAGAGGCTTACATAGTCATTAGTTTTAGAGCTCATGAGATTAGTTGAGTTGCGTGCAAATTGGTCCAAACACTCACATTAATCTAAAAAACAAAAAAAATTTAGGTCAAACTAACATAACCATCCAAAATAACTAAAATAGTGAATCATAGCTTAATTGAAAAGCTATTTTCAATCTACTTGTATGTACATTTAACTCAACTAAAAATTCTTGCTTTCATAATTTGGTTTTGAATTCAATATTGATGATATGTGTGTATATCCATAGGTTTTTCAAAAGGTATTGCATCGATTATGAACATGAGTTTAGCAGTGTAGTGAGGTTTTTTTTTTTTTTTAAATAGGTGTTTTCTGAAAACCTACCATATTCAAATGTAAACATGTACATATTATCATTGATAATGTCTGTTAGAATGCTGGTCATGTTATTCCATCCAAGCTTCTTGTTTAGTTGCTCATATCATTCCACAATTTTTCTTATCGATCTACTAGTTAGAATATCTCATGAAAATTAGCAAAATTAAATTGGTTAATAAAAGCTAGATATAACTTTATTAAATGTGTATTGATTTGAATTTTGAAAGGTACAACATTGTGGCCTCCCTTCCATTTTAATTCTGTTTTTAATTGGAAGATGAGAAAACGGTAGGATTTTCTGTACGTTTAATAATCATCCACAAACTAGAGGACAAAGGATTAATCTCTCAAAACCCTATTCATTCTGCCAATAAAAAATTAAAGGAACTCCAGTTATAATTATAAGAACATCTGATTGTCAACCAACTTCAGATTCCATGCATGACTTCAATTGGATTAAAATGATAAGACATGCAGTACTGGACTATATTATATTAAATAATAATTTAAATAGATTACCTTTATGGTTCAAATTTAATTAATTTAATTTACTCTCTTAGATCAAGTCCGGTCGGTCGCTTGATTAGTTGATTTAAACTCGGAAATATTCTTGTACACATTCCTTTTATGTACGCATTTTAGCCAGGAGGGAGTGCTGTGAATCATCTCTTAGCCTTTCTGTTTCTTAACAATAGCTAAACTAAGAAGCCTACACAAAATCATAGTTAGTTATTAAACCCAATAAGATTAATCGGTGCATGACATGAGTTATGGGTTGGTCTAGATTAATATTTTTTAAAAAATTTAAAATAATTTAATTTAAAATTAATAAATTGAATTTTGACCGAGTTGATTTTTAATTACGTTCAACCCTGTTTAGAAGAAGCGTAAGTTAGGTCCTGAATTAATTTATCGAGTTAAGTCGGGTTTTAAATTATAGTTAGTTATAATTTGTAGTTTTTCTTAAACATATTTTTTTAACCCGCAATTGCAAAAGCTATTACCATACCAAAGATATTTCAAGGTACTTGTTTGGTATCATGATAACTTCTGCTTTTCAAATTGTTTTTTTACCTAAAAAAGTATTAAATCAATGCATTTCTTGGTGTTTTTCAATGATTTTAAGGTAATGATGTAAAAAAAATTACAAAAAAAAAATCATTTTAATATAATTAAAAAGTATTAATAACAAATATCATGCACCGCTATTCATGTAATTATTATTCAAAATTCAAACGTTAAAAAAGTTCATTAAATAAATTATCGTGAATGTACTAATTATGACGTTAATATCGTGAATGTACTGCGAATGGTGCGAATTATTTGTTTAAAACTTGATTTAAAAGGAATTTATGGAAATTCTGTTCTAAGATCTCGATGATTAGAAAAAATAAAATAAAAATAATCCCAAGCTCAACAACAAGTCATACAAATAGTAAATTGAAACATACTATTTCATGACATGCGTAGTGTTGATTGATTTCAACCCCCAACTTTTCCAGAAATGGTTCAAAAGAAAAACCTCGAAGCTTTCATAAGATCATCCACTTAGATGAACAATTCATTCAAGAAATTCACAACATGTGGCTGTCTCTCACGAGATCTTCAATAATATTGTTAGCTTATGAGAAGTGACCCCCCCCTACTACGAAGCCAGAGATGTAATTAGGACCACCATTTTTTTTTCACTTTTATGCCTAATTTACTTAATGCCCTATGGTGGCCTTGGCATATATCGGCTGTGGGGGCATGCCTTCATTTATGTAATGCTTACTTGTTGATTATTATTCAAACGAGACTCTCAATAGTCACCATGTGATGCAGCCCGTGACTTCACCCATTTGCATGAGAAAGATGCTCTTGGCATCAAGTATTCTATCTTTAGTCTCTGGCTTAATTCCCCTTTTATTATGCTAATCTGAACTGCTTTGAATTGAATTCGGGAAATGCTTAATTCATAAGCATAATTAAGAAATTAGTAATTAATATCAAGGTCTAATTAAGGGTCTATAATTCAAAATCTTAGAAACACTATGAATTAGTGATACACTATTGATTTCAATTATCCATTCTAAAATGAAGTTAATATACATCAAGTATATGAAATACTATGAATTAGATTTTTAACAATTGAAATCAATGGTTCAGATTTTTCTAGCACAATCTAGTGTAATATTTTTATTATTATTGCATCTTGAATATACACAAAAGGGGGTTCGTGATATTTTCTTAAAGGTGATAGAGTTTACATGAGACTTTCAAATTGTAGATAATATCATGATCAGCAATATTGTCGCTCCATCATGTACTGATAATGACGACTCTACGAGCTAACTATACAATGAATTGTAGGCTGCCTTTACAGGAAGCATTATCATAGTAAGTGAAAGAACGTGGGAGTCATCTTTGCCACTCGTGTGGTGGGTTAGCCTCTGACCCCAGAGGCGTATTTATTACATCAGCACCTGACTTGCCTATTTCAGTTCCCATCTCAAGTTCAAAGTTTTAGGCGGATGGCTACACGGCCACATTGCTGTGATCAAGAGGTTCTTGATACTCCTTCCATGCATGTCTTTGGTTCAGGGATCTAAGGAGTTGTGCAGGGTTACTTTAGCCCATCATGAGCTACAAATCCAGTTAAATTATGATATTTCGGAGGAAATTCTCAAGGAGATCTACCAATAACTAGTTCGAGTCTCTCTTTCTATCATGCTTTTGGGAAGTTGAACCGATCAAATGGTTTCATATTTGGATATTCCACGGTCTCTTCGACGAGCTAGCTACCTGCCCACGAAGAGAAATTTCCATGGCTTCCCTGGCATGACCTAGCTAGTTGTAATGACCTAGTTGTGGTGGTCTCCGCATACATGGTGCCCAAGCTTCAAGTCTTTTAACTGATCGATCCCCACTATAGTAATCAAGGCTAAAAATAATGAAGTAGCTAGGGTAATTGACTTGCTCGTCCTTGTGCCTAATTCACTTTACTAGCTAGCACTATTATGGAGTAATTATAGTGATGTAGACGTGATTATGCTTTACATTCGGCTAGTTTTTGGTTTGAGATCAAAAGTGATGTCCAAATCCAAGATTCTTAATCCTTATGATTAAGTCAAATTAAAAAACTCGCTTAACCAAAACATTAAGATAGCAATCTTAGTTGACTCAACATCAGCTGGCAACCATCTAAAAGTCTTGATCAGATTAATACACATTTATGATATAGGGTTTCTAGCAGAAAAAAAATCGACGAATTTTTTTTTTATAATTTTTTTAATTTTTAATATTAGCGTATTGAAATTATTTAAAAAATAGGTTCAATTATAAAAACATATTATCTAATCTCTTGCTTAGCAATGGTATTAATTGCCAATGAGTTCTTAATTTAACCTGCAAGATTGTCTTCTTTCCTTCATAATATATTTTCTTCATAGAGGTCTACCTCTCCTTTGTATAATAATAATAAATAAATAAAAAGGTTAATGTTTGCGAGGTTATTTACTCTTGACTTCGTGTTTAAAACATTTTTTTTTAATATTTTATACGACTTTGTTACATCATACTGTTAGGACCGGTGAGTAAGGATGTTAAATGTTATCATTGAGTCTATAAAATTAATTTGAAATGCGTCCAATTCAATAAAAACTAGAAAAAATAAAAATAAGATAAATGATAAATAAACGAACGCGAAAAAAATTGAATATGTTTTTTTTTGTGTATATATTATGATTTGAATTGGAGATTCAAAAAAAAAGAAGGAAAAAATGAATTAAAAAAAAAACTGGAAAAGTAAAAGGAAAAGAAAATGAATAAAAAAATGGCAAAGAAAGGTCGTAGTATATAGGTTTTCAAAAGAATAAAAACTACCGCAATATAATCACAATTTTTTTTTTTCTAATTTTCTTTGTTTTTCAATTAAAAGTATACGATATTCCAAAAACGAAATAAGATTTTTCTGGGTGTCATCCGATTTTATTTATTTTCACTTTTTTTTTCTAATTTTATTATATTTTCAGTTGATTTGTCTAATATTTTATTGGATTGGACACATGACAATTTTGTATAGTACTTCACGGCAATGTTTAATATCATTGATTCTATAGAAAGAAATAACAAAGATAAAAAATATATATATATTTATAAGAATAACAATAATAAAAAAGAGTAGAGAAACATTTAAATAAAAATAAAAAAAAACAGGAACCTTCGAGCATTAACCCAAAATGAAAATGATAAAAAAGAAAATTACAATAGTAACCCAATTCTTCAGTCTGCACTTAATAGAATTTTACAATTTCAAAGATAAAGCTAAACGTCCATGGATTGATTATCAAAAGTCCTAAAGTGGAGATGTACATCGTTTTCATGACAAAAGATCAACGAGTAAATGATTACCACAACCTTATAGTTATAGTCTAGAAACAAACACATGGCACCCCATAATTTAGGCTATTAAAATAAATCAAAGTATTATTGACACTAATTGTAGTCTAAGTACGCTCCTAAGATTGTGCTTGATTTTGAGGTGGTAATTTGTGTTTTTAAAGTTTTTTTTTATTTTAAAAAAATTACATTAATATTTTTATGTGTTTTTAATAATTTTAATATGTTAATATAAAAAATAATTTGATATAATTTCAATTAAAAAAATATTTTGAAAAAACATTTATATCATATTATCAAACACAATAAGGTAGCGTTTGATATTATAGTATCAATTGTTTTTTATAGTATTTTTTTTAGAAATATATTAAATTATTATAAAACAAAAAAAAAATTTAAAAAAAAAAAACAATATCACCGCAAAGAAAAACGCAGACTATGTCTATGAAAATAATTGAAGAGCAAGTAATAGGCGTGTAGGAGAAATGAAGGAGTTGTCACCGATGGAACTTTCATCATTTCGAAGGTTGCCTCGATTGGACAAGCAAAGCATAAATACCATCCAATATAACCCTTTGTCTCGGTGCTTGGTGAAAGTGATGCACCGCCTAAAATAGTAAGATGGCACCATCACCCCTTTTTCTCACATCCATTCTCTTTTTTCACATTATATTTTATATTAATATATGCTCATCATGCCACCATCAAGCCCTTTTCTTCTCGCAAATAGTGCCCTGATTTTTTTAATGTGCCCAATTTTCAATTGATGGTCTAATCCATTTTGTATAACTGTCTTGATTGAACCTGGTGGTGTTCTTTATTGGTTAAAACTTGGCATCCACCTCTAGAGCTCATGGAGGGTAGAATTAGCATGTCAAACTTTTGCCCCGTTTGATTGCACGGCCAAGCCACACTAAAAGCATCATTCGATGTTTTTAATGCGGCCAACCGTGCATGGCAGCCTAATGATGTCTAAATATACTTTTAGAAAATGAGTTTCCAACTAGTGGCAATTCCTAACAAAGCAAGAAAGAAAAAAGGGTACGAATATTTGTAGAGCAAAAAAAAGAAAGAGGGTGGAATATTTGGAGTTTCAATTTTCCCATGAGACTGCCAGGCAGAGAGGGAACAACATGCATCAAAGAAGGTTGCTTCACATGAGGGGCAAGTTCATGTTGTTGATGCTCTTTTTCTTGTTTACTACCTAGATTTCATTTGATTGAAAAGGAAAAGAAAAAAAAAAAAGAAAGAAGGAATTCTCAATCTGTGCGTGGCTGGCAATCATTTGACATACCAGTTAGCCCAGTACCCCACTACACAATTTAATGCCCTTGTCACCATGTCCATCATCGTACAGATTACAGTGCCTAAGATGGTGTCTTTAAGTTCTTAACCATTAAAAGGGTTCTTGAAGGTCATGTTCTGAATTTAATTAAATACGTAAATCTTACTCACCTCAGAGCACTAGATCTCTTTTCGTTGATGATGGACGTCCCTTCCTATCCTTTTGACCGACAGCCCTAGGAATCCACCAAGTACGAACTTGTTAGCTCAATGCTTACCTTTCCAGTTTAAAATAAGAACATTTTTTTGCTTTATTAAAGGACATCGAGAAGGATGCAAAAGTGTGTTTTCTGCACAATCAAACGAAGAAAGCAAACCTCTCGTTATCACTCTAGCTTGATGACAGACAATGCATTCAAGACCATCATCCAGGCCGATATTTCAGACAGTGATTTGCAACGTTTAAGATGTAAGGTAAATAGGAAATGTCTGAAGCAAAAATGAAAAGTTGCTTTCACTACAAGTTTATACAAACATTTCCTAAAATCCATGTAAAACTCAGTCAGAGGAGTTCCCGATGTTAACAGTACACATTTTACAGTAAGATCTGGGGGATATTCAGGGGAAGGATATCAATCCTATAAAGCCCATCGAATCCTTTTAACCCTTTACCTCGCATTTCTTTGATCCAGTTGGCCTGTTAGGCGGATTAAAAGGACTGTTCGACGACTGTACCTTGATGCCCAATATTTTTTTCCTTTTCTTTCAAAGGCCAAATGATCTTCAGTATCACAAGTATAAAACTGTCTTTCATCGAAGACCAGATGAAGCGCGTGGTTTCCCCTTTATGGAGTTTATGTGTTGGGTGACAAAGATAACTCCCATCACAATTAAAAGGCAACCGACCAGTGTGCTGAAGAAGAGGGCACCTGGTGACCTAGTCTGGACAAAGCCATACACCCCATTTGATGTCACGACAATTAGGTCAGTAAGGCCGTCATTTGTGAAATCCTCACAGATCAGAGCATGGGTGGGTGGTGCAGGAAGATCAAACGATGTCTGGACACTTCCTCCAGGAGATATAACTGCAGCCTCTTGATCACCAGCTGCGAGGATCATTTGTTGATTGTCATGTGCACGCAAAGAGAATGCCTTTAATGTGGGGACCACCATACCACCTTCCATCATCCCTGATGGAGAAGGAAGATTTGACCATGTAGCGCCTGTCAGTATTTGCCATTGCCAAACAGCATCGTGGCCATGCAGGCCAGGAGAGTATGATGTCACCTGAAAGAAATGGTACACTTCTCAATCTTGTTGCAATTAACAGGGCAAAGGCACGAGTGTGTTTACTACAGCATTTGACCACCTCCCCCCCTCTCCCGAAACCAAAGAGCTGATTGTTAAATCAGATACTGCAGTAAAGGTGACGGACAAACACTATCTAGACAAGAAGCTAGGTCTAGATTAGAACATACCTCTCCTCGATTTGTTAAGAAGACAACATCACCATGACTCCCCTTGCGATGCCTATGGCCATCACTTCTTGGGATGAGAATAGGGGTTGCCACCTCTAAAGAAGATACATCAGTTCGACCAAAATTTCTGCCGAAATCTCCATGTTGGAATAAGTTAAATGGCGAATGATGACATATAGAAGCATTAAAAAGTTGCTCTCGTACTGGTACACCTGAAGTTGCAACAGCCCAACAAGGTTGCAGCACTTCCATTGCTCCACTAACGACAGTCTTCTCAGCTCCATTTCCCCCAACAGCCTGAAAAGAGGAAATGTTAACCATTATAATGAACACGACCATTATAATGAACTCACGTATATCAAGCAATTTTACCCACCCCCACCACTTATTTACAAAAGAAAAGGTTAAACAAATATAGTTCTCTGATTGGCCATGGATCTAAAACAGTGAATAGCACAGATGTATACAGTTGGCATTTCTCAATCTCATTTTTAATTACCAATCACAACAAGCTGTATTGCTGTGGTCTGGGTAAAATGAGAAATGTTTTTGTGGCACATAAACAACAACATTCATGACCAGTGACGAAGATTTATGGCATATTATGTAATAAATATTTTAGAAAGAGCATATTTGGAATGTTGAACATAATCCACGAGACAGTTGAGAATAAACTCAAAGTTTTCATTTATGAATTGCCTTGGATGAAAAAAACAATTGCACACCTGGACATGATCTAGGACTCCATCACCGTTGATATCAGCATGAAGGCCACCTTCTTGAAGATGAAGCTGATTGAAGCAATGAATTTCATCGAACTTGTTAGAACTGCCTTGATAATTAATATAATAAGCAGTCGAAATTGTTTCAGTTAACAGAGCACATTCAACTTTCATTTCACATGAATAGGCAGTGGGTGATACAGCACAAGGGTTTTTAAGAACAAAAATCTAAAAGAAAAGGGCTGGGCATTCTTGCTCTAATAGCAACATTTATGTCTGATATAGTGTTTAACAGCAAGAAGATGGCCAACGCATAACAAGTGAGCCATTTACCAGCTATCAATAGCTATAAAATATTCTTCCAAATAAACTACATGATGGCACAATGTCACATTTTTAACATTTACCTTACAAAGGGTGCGGCCAGATGCCAAATGAATAGCTTCTATCCCTTCTTTTTGGTGAGCCACAACAACATTAGGAACCCACCAAAGCTGAGTGTAGTTTGTTATGGTAGGAATATATTGTGATGGCTGCAGCAATGAAGTATAGCAAACAATCATCATTTATCAAACAATGGATAGGTAAATTTTTTGGTTGACTCGTACAGATTTGATGCACTGCAACACAATGCCAACATATAGCAAAGGTAAGCTAGAAATTGCCTATGGAACTCTATTTGTTTTTCACCAAAGATCTTCTTTCAACAAGTAAAAGATTCATATAAAAGCACAAAACAAGACTGGGGAAACAATCACTCCAGAAAAGTTTCAGACCTAATTCTTAAACACTTGATAGAATAGACAGAGAGTTATTCAAATTCACAATTCACATACATTAGCAACACAATGCCTTTCCAAACAATGGAAAAGTTAAATCCACATCACTTCTTGTTCTAGTACCAGTATTTCCAACCAAGGGGAGTTACTATTTCAGTAGCCTCCAACCATACTACAGAATAGGAAGCAGATATGTTTTTTCAAAGGATTTCACACTTGAGTGGTAAAAAAATTGTATCATAGACACGTCATCACGATTTCAAATTGCATAGAGGAAAAGATAAAAAATAGCCAAATTTTAATGTGGAAAGTAAAGCAGATTATTTAAATGAAGCATGGGATTACATGCTAAAAGGTACAAGTATGAATACATGACATATTTTGATCCTCTTTCAAAGGCATGTGATGTGTAATAAATTCTACCTAAGCTTTTGGAGCAAAGATATAACCATCCAGGAAGAAAGCCGATGGCATATGATGGAGATTGCTATTGGCAAGAATCCAGGGTCATTGAAATGGAGCGTAAATAGTTCAAAATCTTGTATAAATGCATTTACTGATGTGGTCAGATCTTACCTTCTTTGATTTTGTTGAGCTAGCATATTTTGCAGCTTTCCCAATCAGGTTTGAAATTTTCTTTGTCGTGTCTTTTCCAGGAGGATGGTTTTCCTCAGGCTTGTGGAAAGGGTAGTTTGAGTTCTTTCCATTTGATTTTTTTGATGTTTTTCTTTTGTGGCGCCTAAAGTGTGATAGCTGCAACACAGTATCTTCTCTCCTATCCTGACATAAAGATGAAGGAATGTCCCGTGAACAACTCCCTCATAACAAAAACATGATCATAAATTAATTGGATTAAGAAACATAATTACCCAGTGATGTGGCATAACTCCAAGGATTGATTCCCTAAACTCCCTGCATTCAAACTAAGGAGTAACATGCCTCAGAAAGCTTATCTTAAAGAAAAATCATCAGTGTAAATGGAGATAATCTGAAGCTTATCCTCTTTTTCTAAGTAAATCTTTTAGCGGGGTTCATTTTAGTTTCTTTTTCTTTTTCTTTTTCTTTTTCTTTTTCTTTTCTTTTTTGGGGGTGTGGGCATGAGTTGAAATTGACTTGAAAGCAATCGAAACTTAATGACATTCTCTTTGACAATTATGAAAGATAAATTCTTCTAGATTTTATCAATAACAAGAATGTATGGTTTTTTATCTGCATTGAGTTGAAAGCTACCTCTCCAGGATGACGACTGTTTAAAGCATGCACATCAAGCTTGTAGTTATGCTGTGGAATCAACTGTGATGCAGCATCTGAAGACTGTGCTTCAATGTTCTACATACACCAAAACAGAAACCTCAGTAACACAAAGGGAGAATACATTTCATAGCAGAACCGTAGAAATACTAATCAACTATGTTCGAATATGGATGACACCTGCCCAAATTAATGCTCTCAAATTGACATAGAATTTCAGAACCCACGTGGATGATGCATTAGAGCATACATTCATAGATATTTTACAGCATAAACCCATTTGGAGCACTCCTCATTTTGTTCAATTATCACTTGTGATAATATATAGAACACATAAAACTTAAAGTTCTTTGAAGGACAAATGGAATTTGTGCATGACTCAGCAGCAACTTAACAAGTCATTCACAACCATGTGAATAAAAAGTAAGAATGATGAATCAGGAGGACAGTTCATATAACAATTGACAATAAACTGAAATTAGTAATACCCACCATGAGATTCAATGCAAGAAAACTAAAGAACAAGTATACCGAATTTAGGTCACCTCATTCTTTCTACTCCATCGAACGGTACCAGTTCGACCAGCAAAAGCATACAAGGCAAAATGGCGTAAATTCACAGTTCCAGAGTTCTCTGATGGCTACAAAGGATACAAAAATCAATGTGTTAATACCCAGCTGCCAGAAATAAATGAAAAGGAGAATGACATGAACTTACAGACAAAATTTAGTAGGCTGGCCCACTTATGGATCAACAAATACCATCACTTCAGGATGTTTTCAATAGTAAATACTAATGTCCTGATAGTTGTTGCTAGGTTTAAACAACAATAGTTATAGCTTCTTTTTTTTTTTTTTTTTTTGGAAAGAACAATAGATATAGCTGCAAGGCTGTAAATCACATTATCAAAAGAATACATGAATAAGCCATAAATGTCCATACCTCTTTCTCACCAGCACTTCTTCTATGCTGCTCAGCATTTTTCTCTGCCATGCCGATTTCTTCAAAAGGATCTAAATAATTCTGAGATGGCAGCATAAAAGGCATACATGAGTGCATTGTATAGGAATGAAATTCATGACACTAACATCATACAATCTAATGGCACATCTATAAAATAGCTGATGCAAACAAGTTGTGGAAGGAAGCTTGGTTTCTATCTATCAAAAAACATAAGATTACAGACTCAAAGATTCTACAATCTAAATTAAGCACAAGAACAGCACTTAGAAAAGAAAATTGATGAAGCAAGCCTGAGCTTATTTCAAACCTCAACATGCCAAAAAACTTTATCCATTCCTGTGAGGTTTTAATGAAAACTAGCAATATTAGGAGATGCTTCCCAAGCATCAGATTTCCACAGCTGTGAGGTATTACTTCCAATTCTACCTTGAAAAAATTGATGCCAATACATCAAACATGCTATTAAGTCATTGGTAATCATTAAAATCAGGATTATGATATGTTCCCATGTTTAAGATTTAAATGCATAAACAAGGGAAAAAGGTTTTGAACCATGTAATTAACTTTCGAACACAAATAAATAAGTACTTCTCATAAGACAATTTCTTTTTCCCAATAAGACAATCAAGCAACTGGAAGTTGGATAAATGTAAGAAATACTAGGAATGAAAAATCACAACTAACATACATGTGGCTGCACTTCCATTCTCCCACCAATAATAACCAATCCCATATCCCCATGCTTCAACGTATAGTTACTTATCGATATTGCAATCTCCCTATGATGTGCATTATGTGGAAAATCCTCCTGTACCAAAAAAAAAAAAAACCAACTTATTTCATTTTGCAAGATGGACAAATAAAATGGGAAATAGCAAGCAAGCAAATACTCAAAACTACTAATGATATAAACTTTCACACAACCTGCACATTAGTTTCCCAAAGCTTCTTAAGGTTATGATCAAAGCACATAACAGACCACCCTGAAGTAACAACAACCAAAACTTGCTTTAACGGGTGTCCTTCCTTATATCTCCTCTCAATAACACCAGTCGCCATAGCTACTGCACGTCTACCAGTCGCAACCCGTGTTTTATCAGGCAATAGTGATAGTTCCGTTAACAATCTCGCTTCACTAAATCCCTCATCTACTCGCCTTGAATGTGGCTCCAATACCTATACACATACATACAAGCACAAACTCACAATTAATAACATAAAAAGTGTCATCAAAAGAACACCACATGCTCGTTCTGAAAAAAAAGAACAAAATTAAGCAACTGTAGTTTTCACAATTTGTGAAAAATATTAAATTGAAATAAATACACAAAACTGACAATTAATACATGAACCACATGCCATCCCTTTCAAAATCAGGCAGTTTCCAAAAAATTGTGCAAAAAACATTATCAAAAGAGATGCATTTGGCAGCTCTAAGTTAAAAGTTAGTATTTTATCTTCTTTACTAACTTTCCACGTCAGCAACCTTATTCATATGTGGATTTAAAAAACAAATTTCTAGGGTTATGTTGTTTAAAATGCGTCGCCCCAAAACAAGATAAATACACTGCCTCTATCTTCCATTTCTTTCAAAAGAAAGACTTAGTCTTTCTTTTTTTCTTTTCCTTCTCTCAATGGTACTTTTCCTATTGAGAAACCTTATCAAACTCTAAAGTAATGAAAGGATTTTCCCTTCCAACCTTTTTATTAATTTTTTGCAACCTCCTCTTTCTGGTTTATTTGCAACAACGCCTCTTTTAGGGTTTGTTTGACTCAATGTTTCCTGTCATTTTATTTGTTACAAGTGAACGGGTGTTTATAACTATAACTGTTAGATTGAGTTCTTTTAAAGGATACATCTGCAGGCACAATAGGTATGCAAAATAAATTTCAAATCAGTTTCTCTTTATCTCTTCTCTTCCTCCGCCATTACAAAAACAAATTACATAAGTTACACATAAAAAAATTATCATTATTTGAGTTTTATTTCATTTTTTCTTGGAATATATGGTTGATTTGGGAGTAGAACTAATATGTATTACATGACGAAGCAGCAACCATGAGAGATCTCTATAGATCTAGTTTTTCCTTCTAACGTTTTCATGCTTTAAATTATAATTTTTGTTTACTTACTACTAAGAGGTTGTTAATTATACTATGTAAAGGCCTTTTAATCGTAACATCCTTGGTGGGTCTCATAGAAAGAATGATATTGAGAAGGCAACACAAGAGCTCTTAGAAGCAGTGGTGGCAAGATGTGATTTTTCTTTCGTTTACAACTTTTTTCCTCCTTTTTTCAGTTAAAGTAACGGTTGGATATGTTGAAAAAAAATGATGTTATAATGGATTACACATACAAATAACATCTTGATGTTCAGGGTAAGCATGAATAAATCATTGCTAATATTGATAAGCATATAGTCAAGCGCCAAGTACGGTAGCATAGCATACACTTGGATCCACGATTACAAAATTAAATCATGCTATTTGCAATTTTTAGTTTATTTTTACTAATATTTGCTTAACAAAGGTCATGCATAGTAGAAAAATGTTGAGATATATAAATTAGTATATTCACGTAGTTTATGTAAAGCATTCATCACATGAGTTTCTTAGTTATAGTTAATCATACCTGGATTTTGGCGTCGTGAGTGGCGACGAGGACTTCTTTCTTGCCGTCGCCGTTAAGATCGGAAACAATCGGCGGGGGAAGACGGTCGGTCTCGTATTTGATTGGATAATCGTCGGTTAAATGGAACCATGCCTCTCTAAAAGAGAAATCTCCTTCGTGCTGTATATAAAAACAAAGAATTGGTGTTAGTTAGGGTTACAAAATAGCGATTACTGAGAAAATTTGGGGGTTAGGGTTTAGAGAGAGCAGACCTGGAGAGAGAAGAAGATGGCGAAGGCGGAGAGCATGAGAATGGCTAGATCGCGTTTTCTCATTTCGAAGAAAATTCGATTCTCTTCTTCAGTTGATAGATCAAGAGTGAATTTTGATCACTCCATTACAGCTCTCCGTGATGATGCAGAGCAAGAACAAAAATGAAAAAAACTAGAGCTTCGGGTTCGTACAAAACCGTGTCAGAAATTTAGCTGACTGGTAAGGTTTTTTCTTAAAATGTTAAACTACACGTCGTTTGGAAATGGATAAAGTTTATTGAACGTTTGAAACGACATGTCTTCTGTCATAATCGCATGAGACCCCACTCCGGCCTAATGACTGGGTTGCTGGTCAGGGTTTTGGCCATTGGATAAACCCAGTTTTTTTGTTTTTTAAAAAAACAATATATGAATAAAACAATTTTAAGTTTTTTTATTAATTTTGTCTAAAAAGAATGTTTGAGATTAGTATGGTTTTTAAAATAGGTTTTTTTTTAAAAATCTATTAAAAAATATTTATATATTTTTTATATCAGCATATAAAAATCATAAAATATTAAAATAATATTAATTTAATATTTTTTCAGTCAAAAATATTTTTAAAAATCATTTAAAAGTTTGTTTGTTTTTATTTTTCAAAAACACTTTTGAAAGAAATTAAAATTTTATTATTTTTTCTTTGCTTTAAATTAAATTTTTTTATGTTCTAAAATTATTTTGATATACTAATATTAAAAATAAATTTTAAAAAATAAAAAAATATTTTAATATATTTTCATAAAAATTATTTTAAAAAATAAATGTTATTATAATACCACCTAAAAAAATAGTAGCACTCTAACCGCGTTTGACTTGATTTTAATATGAGCTGGGTTTTTGCATATAAAATAAATAAAAAATATATTATTTTAATTTTTATAAAATCAAAATTTAAAATGTGTTTATCTGTGGATTTTGTGCAAAAAAAATATAAGTTATTTGACTATAACCAATCAGCTTTTTCTTCGTAGTCAGGCAAAAAAAATAAGCAACCACATCACCTTTATCCAACGTCCAAATATCTACGAAATTTAATTCTGGTTTTGTCTGCAATTCAATCTAGAACAAGAGTATTAATTGATTGTGAAATTAAAATATTTCAAAGTCAGTTTTAATTGAAAAAATACTAAATTAATATATTTTTTAATATTATTTAATAATTATAACATGAATATTAACAAAATATCATACGCCTTGAAGAACATTATTTATATAGACCTAAAAGGTAATATTTATTGAAACAGTGTAGCGATAGATTTTATTCATTCCATGAAAAATCATTATTGAATTAACTATGAGGGGGTGTTTGTTTTTTTGAAAAATAGTTTTGTGAAATTACTTTTTAAATTTTTTGTATTTATTTGTTATTAAAAAAATTAATCAACAAAAAAATATTTTCTAGTTAAAGAAAAATTTGGCTTGATTTTCAGAAAAAATGTTTTTTTTTTATTTTAGACGGAAAACACTTTTCAGAAGTTGTGAAAAATTTAGAAATATTATATTATTTGCTGATTATATCAAATTTGATCCTCAAATATATGATTAATATATATTTTGTTTGAATTTTTTTTTTAATTTCATCCCTTAAAATTTGATTTAATTTGATTTTTATATTAACTTTGATTCTTATTTTTATAATTGTTATTTGCTTTTCTCTTATTGTTTTTTTATTGAAATGTTTTATCTATCAAATTTGGTTCACATTCTTTTATTGTTACTTATTTTATTTTAAATAATTTATGAAATTGTAATTATTATTTTTTAATTTCATCATCTTTCAATTTTTTATTTATTAAATTTGATCTCCATTATTTTGATTATTATTTATTTTATTTGAGATAATTTATAAAATTAGATTTTTTTCAATTTCATTATCATTCAACTTTTTAATTTGTAAGATTTGTTCCTCATTATTTTAATAAACTTAAAAAAAAATAAAACATTAATAAGCTATTTTCCAACTCATTTTTCATAACATAACCAAACACTGGAACTTGTTTTCCATGACACTACCAAACATCGAAAAATAATTCACTTTCCAGGAATTCACTCTTCAAGAAAAATATTTTTCCAGAAGAAAACTACTTTTTAGAAAACAAATAGGGTAGTGGGGTCTTTTGACAATGTTCACTAGTTATTATCATATTGATCGAAGATAGTTAAGTATTTTTCATATTCTAAAAGTATATTGAAATAACCAAAATACCATTGAAAATAAAAAAAATTATAAACTAGTGTTCAAAGGCTTTTTTTATATTTTCATATTGATTTCTTTTATTATTATTAGGTTAGTTAAATGGCAATTTGATATTTTAATAAATATAAAATATAGCTAAAAAACAAAAGGCAGTGGAGTTGTGCTCGTGCTCTTCGGGCAGCGTATAAGACGCCTTACGACAACTAGAAACCAGCTTTTGTGGTGGCGATGGAAGCATCACACTGAGATCTTCCTTTTAGGATGTCGCATGACGATGATGGAGTGACGATGTAACTTCAATGATCTATTTTTTACTCCTCCCACTTTCCTCTTTCCTCCTTTTGAAAATCAAGCTAGCTATTCAAATTTTCAAAGTTATCTTTTTATTTATTGAGATATCAACTTCAATTTTTCTTATTTTGATTTATAATTTTTGTTCTTGATTTTTTTGTAAAATTTCAATTTGTTTTCAATCTCATCACTAAATTTTAATTTTTAATGTTATTTTTTTAATTTGATCCCCATTCTTTTTATTTTTTTGTCTTTTTGTTATTTTAATTTTTATTTTCAATTTCACCCTTCAATAAAAAAATTTGTAGTTGTCCTCAAATTTAGTTTTTTTTATTTCAATTTTAATTGATTCTCATTTTCTTAATTATTATTATTTTTTGTTTTGGACCTTTTTCTATAATTGATTTTTTTTTTCGATTTCATCCTTTAACATTTGATTGGTCAGGAATTGAGTTTCGTTATTTTTCTAAATACGTTGCTTCCAACCTAATAACCCGGGTCACGGGTTTGAAAAGTTAACGAGGATTGACATTTGTTTTTACTTATTTTTTTTATATTTCATCATTTAATATTGGTTTTTTTTAAAAAAAAAAACTGAGCTTTAGTGATTATTTTTTTTTAAAAAAACTATCTTTATTTTATAACCTAGATTATGAATTTAACAAATCCTTTTTAAAAGAAATTTTAACTTTTTATCTAACATGTTTTTTTATATAAAAAAAAGTTAAATTATTAAAAAAATATTTTAATAAATTGATAGCTCAGAAACATCCAGATTGCCTCCTAAATGACCATCCATCCGTAAGTCAGCTTAACCCCAACTCTCTTTAAGCTAAGAAAATAACAAACTTCATGTGCTTCTACTGCACTTAGCTCGTCCATGTTAATGTCGTGAATTTGAAAACATTATCTTTTGAGCACATTCCTCCAAGATCCTATCGCGTTCTCCTCTCTAAAACTAGTCTTTTGGGCACCATTCCTTATATATCTTGACATAGTTGTATGCATAGTTAATTTTTAAATTTATGCATAACCCGATTTTATTTTAAAATAATTTTTTTAAAAAAAATAAAACAAAACTTGAAACAAATTTGTTTTAGATAAAAATTAATAAAAACACCATTAAAGTTAACCTTACTAGATATCATTTAAATTTAATTAAATCAATCATATTATAGGTTAATATTTTAGATCACTCGAGTTTGATTACGTTAACTACTAACTTGGTTTGAGCAAAGCTAAATTTGGCCGAATTTAATAATTATAGTTGTATGGATTATAACTCAACTTATTTATATCATTCATGTCCTTTTCAGATGAACCGAACAAAATCATGTAGTGCTGGGATGTGGACATTAACATGTAAGACTATACTATTTAATCCATTAATACTGCCTAGTCAGGAGTGACTCACATGGCTAGTATTTTAGAAAAACAAAAAAAATAACATCTTTGATGCCTCCATCACTCCAATAATTTTAAAAAATTCTTCAATTTTTCCCAAATCTGTTATGAGAGGAAAATTGAGATTTTTTTTTAACAATTTGATAGCTTCACAAAGCATTGCTGTGTGTTTGGCAGTGTGGTTGTAGGTGCTTTTCAAATAACTTTTTGTGCCAAAATACATGTTAATGATATTTTTTCATTTTTTAAAAATTATTTTTAACATCAGTATATCAAAACAATTCAAAACATATAAATTATATTCAATTTTAATATAAAAAAAAAATTCAAAATTTTTAGGAATGCAGCCACAGCCGCGTTCCCAAACAGTCTAAAACCTTAGCTTTTTGTGGGACACATGAATACCAAATCAGATCGACTTGTTCTCCATCTCAAGGGGCAAGTAGGCACCTGCAACAAGTCTACAAGTACCGCAGTTATAACACTGATCTTAATTTTTTCTGCTTCATTGGCCGCGCCTGGTACTTCTGCATCCACTAAGAGGATGTTTGCAGTGTCTGAAGGTGCCAAGCTGCACATAGCCATGACAATCTTTCAGTTTGGTTATGCAGGGAACCATGTGATCATGAGAGCTGCGCTTAACATGGGTGTAAGCAAGCTTGTTTTCCCCATTTATAGGAATATTATTGCTCTGGTTCTGCTGGTTCCCTTCGCTTATTTCATAGAGAGGTATGTGGTTAGACTATATACTAGTATGCTTTTTTGAGCTACACGGATAATTTCAGATCCGCCGAGGTTTCTAATTCGCTTGCAATTTTTGTTTCTTGCTGATGTAGGAAAGACAGGCCACCACTAACCCTTTCTCATCTGATACAGTTCTTCCTCCTTGGATTTCTAGGGTAATATCTATCATTCATAAAATATTATGGATATCATAAATTTTTATACGGCAAATTTTACATAATTCAACTTCCAGTTCTTCCTCTGAAAGATGTTTCTATTGTGACAGGATAACACTCAATCAAGGATTCTACCTTTTTGGTTTGGACAACACCTCACCTTCATTTGCTTCTGCTACGGAGAATGCTGTGCCTGCTGTGACCTTTATCTTGGCCACCTTACTCAGGCAGGAATATATAGCTTATCGTCCCTCCTAAATGACTTCAGCGATTTGAATATATTGGTTTGATGTTGTTGTACATGCTTTGTTTTGCAGATTAGAGCAAGTTCACCTGAACCGTAGAGATGGCATAGCCAAGGTGCTTGGTACTTTAACTTCCTTCATTGGGGCTTCTGTCATAACTCTTTATAAGGGACCAACAATATTTAGCCCAAATCCACCATCAGACCAATCAGATTTGATGTTTGCATTTGGAGATGCCAAGGAAAAGAACTGGGCCTTGGGTTGTATCTGTTGTTTTGGCCATTGCCTATGTTGGGCGAGCTGGATTGTGTTACAGGCAGTTGTCTTGAAGAAGTACCCAGCTCGGTTTTCAGTTTATTCGTTTACTTGCTTCTTCAGTATCTTGCAATTTCTGGCAATTGCAGGCTATTTTGAGAGAGATTCCCAGGCATGGCACGTTCACTCTGTTGGTGAACTCTTCACCATTTTCTATGCGGTTTGTAACACGAACTGATATCATGATCTTCTTTTTTAGTGTGCTTGCTGTGAAACTTCATGATTGCTCTGGTTTTTGAAGGCAATGATACAAGGCATTGGTTAATTTAATATGTCTACTCTGCAAGAAGTTGTGTATGACTAATACAGTTAGACTTGGGGCTGCAGGGGTTGGTTGTTTCAGGGATTGGATTTGCAATACAAATATGGGTCATACAGAGAGGTGGACCGGTGTTTGTTTCAGGCTATCTGCCTCTACAGACCATACTCGTAGCTGTAATGGCATCTATTGCTTTAAGTGAAGAATTCTACTTGGGAGGGTGAGTTTCATTGTCCAGACAACTAATCAATTTTTTTTCATCTCTTTAGATCTTTTTTTTTCAGAATCGTCAATCATATGCTATAGAGCTATCATTTGTGAAGTCAGTTAATCAAATATTCTTACAGAATGATTGGAGCAATGCTAATTATAGCTGGGCTTTACCTGGTTGTTTGGGGAAAAAGCGAAGAGACCAAGCTTGCCACAGCAAAGGATGCGATCATGTTATCATCTAACGACAGTCAGGCAAGATTTCCAGGCAAATCCTCTCTGGTCCAACCGTTATTTAACTCCGGGGAATAATGTGTTAAAAAGCAGTGAAGCACAAATCCCTGAGGCAGCTTTCAGAACAGGCTTATCAGCAGCTTTTGTAAATGAACTGATAAGTTATGGACTCATAAGAGAGTGATTCAATATGGCAAATACGGAACGAGCAAGTGACATCAAAGGACATTCAATCACTGAGAAAGTCGGATGCAATTCATTGATGGACAATTGACTGGTGCTGGAACATTCTACTATGCATGCATGGTTCCACTATCAAAGATATTACTGTTAATGAATCAAAGATGAGGCCTTTAACCAATTAGATGTAACATGACTTGATTGAATTCATAAATCAAACATCTTTAGAGTATATAATTTGTCCTTGATCAAGGAGATCTTGCCATTGTAGCTGATATATTGCCTCGTTCTTACTTGGCCATTGGGCATCAAGAAGACACTGTGGTGCCTTAATGCAGCAATCTAGCTATGCTGGATACATAACCTAAAAACAAAAACTTGCGCTGAAAAAGAGGAAATTCTAAAGGTGAAGCTTCTAAGTTGAGACCCACTGAAATGTGCAGATTCCCTTTATTCTGTCCTCGTAAAGGACACATGTAACATTTGAACAAACATAGAGGTAATAAGAGCCTAAACAAAGTCCTTTCTTGTAGTTTTTACAACTGCGCTCTCCTGCTGGAAGCCAATGCCTATTGTAAAGCCACAGTGAATCAGCTGCAACAGCTTCGCTGTCGTGGTTCCGGTGCCAAGTATAATAAGCACGAGTCCTTTCTTGTAATAAGCACGAGTCCTATTGTAAGAGCCTAAACAAAGTCCTTTCTTGTAGTTTTTACAACTGCGCTCTCCTGCTGGAAGCCAATGCCTATTGTAAAGCCACAGTGAACCAGCTGCAACAGCTTCGCTGTCGTGGTTCCGGTGCCAAGTATAATAAGCACGAGTCCTATTTTTAATCTCAAGAGTTGCATGTCCGAAGCTTGCTTCTTGAAAGGCAGAGTAATTAGGACGTGGTTCAGTGTAACTAAGTAGAAGATCGATCGGAGCATTGGGCTGCTAATTACTTTTGTAGAAGTTGGTCATCTGATACGGAACTACAGAGGTTTATTGTGCCCCTGTTGGCTATGCCTTCAATGTTTCCACCAAAATTATAAATAAATATTCATAATTCTAACCCAAAAATTAAATTATATTAAAATCTAATAAAATAAGTCAACAATATTATAATTAATGAGTGATCTAAATAAAATAAAAGAAATAAATAATATGAATCAATTAATTAATGACATGGAGAAATAAAAAATTTCAAAATAAAATTTCTCAATACAGGAGAATCACTGAAAGATAAAAAACATATATAAACCTAGTGACAATCTGGTTGTTCCCATCACAATAAGTCTTGATATACTCTTTTTCGGGCTGCAAGCTAATGAGTTTAAATTAGTAATTAACTAATATAAATTCAATAATGAAATAAACCCATAAACAATGTTTAATGCGTTAGAAAAAAATTCAAATTAAAAATAATTATTTAAAAATAAATAAATAAAATAAAATAATGAAAAAAGTCTTCATGTAGCCTGAATATTTTATTTTTGCATATTGTTGGCAGATTTGAGTCCTGATTTCCAACATGTCATTCTTTATTGTTTGGATGAATTATTGGGCCTACAATATATGGTTGGAAAGTTTCAGATATCTAGTTTCTATCCCAACTTTAATCGAAGCAAAATTCCATCGGTAATTCTAGATATATCTCAAACAATACATGAATGTTTTGTTTAACATATTTGACAATATTAGTTTATTAACTTTAATCCTCTGAAATATTATGTTTTCTAACTCCATTTGACTTGAAGATTTACTACAATATATTTTCATGTATCTAATATTTCCCTGTAAAATTTTAGTTTTATCCAATATACAATCTGAAAGATATGTTTAATCTCGCAAAACTAATTAGCAGATATTTTAAGGTTAAATTTGGACCTGATTTGATTCATATCACAAATTTAATAAATTCGTAAAATCAGACCGAGTTTATCGATTTTGCACGAGTTAAGTCTGATTTTACTGATTTAAAGTTTTTAATCCAATTTAGCATATTAAATACATATTAACTCGTAAAATCATAAAATTTTAATAGTTAATTCACGATTTTAACAACAATGCTCCCACCATCTCCAATAGTTCTGTATACTGGTGATGAAGAATCCTTAACTGGTGTGCTGTCCATCTGTTATATTGTGCCGAGCAGGATATCAAAAAAATTAAGGTGAGAGCACCGAAAACAAGATCGACCATGTTTTCGACAAACCATTTTAACAAGTAAATTAGCGTAAATTCTTGTCTAATAATATATTATTTCCCCTCAAAAGAAACTTCTAAAGAGGAAATAATTGACTAAACAACAAAGGAAACTATTGACATTAATTTCTATACACAGGAAAGGAAACTATTCAAGATATCCTTGATTCACTCAAACGGGCTCAAACCGCCACCCTCATGCTTTCTCCTTCCATGTAGTGATAGTTATTGCTGTAGTGCCCTGGAGAGTGAAGAAGAACAATCAGTGATGGAGTCTCAGCTCGATTAATCTTAGGGAATTCTTGTTCAAGCCAATTGTACTGTGGCGTGTATTTACAACACAACCTCATTTTGTTTCTGCAGAGATGGAAGGCTAAAAAATTATCAGATCAAGAATACAATGACATTCAGAGGGGTCTTATGCCATATGCTAAGTAAGAAGAAAGGACAATAATGCAGGCAGATGCGCTCTTGATGGAATACCAAAGCGGAGATGTGCTTTGCGATGCCCTGTATCTTCACCCTGCAAAAAAATATGAATTTAAGGCCATCGTTGTCACAATTAAAACTCGAAACCAGGATTAGTTTTGAGCTGGTCTAATGAATTAGTTTCGCGAATTAAGTATTTCATATCGAGTTATTGAATGGCAAGCCACTGAATTTAAGATGGTCTTACGATCTCTAGAGGAAAAACAAGTTCTTGATTGCCAGCAGTCCAAATCCATGGCTGATATGCAGTGCTCTTTCCAACATAGCGACCCCAAGAATCCCACCTCAAATTGTCATGGAATGGATAATAGTCTGCATAAGAAAGAAAGATCCCTTTCGGATTGGACCTGTAATGCTCCAATGTGCTATCAGAAACAAATGTTTGTCTCAAATCACCTGCAGAAAAAGAAGTCCCATGTTGCAGTATCCTCATATGCCGCAAGTAAATGGAGATAGAAATTAACATTACTGATACTTGCCAATGATCCCAATTCCCAAATATATATATATTTTTATTCGGATATTTTCATATTTTTTTAAAAAATGAGGCTATTCTTGTTCAGGTTTGAGGTTACCTCTTCTAATAAATATGTTTGTTGAAAATCAAACTTGCATTTTTATTTTTATAGAAATATAGCAATCCTTTAATCATTAGATCAACAATTCATTGATAAATATTTAATATATAAAATGTATTCTTTTTTTGTTTTTTTTCTACAAAAAAGATAGAGTGACAGTTATGATTTGTAATTGTGGATTATTCACTATATAATAATTGATTTTTAAAATTATTTTTATGATGTATTAAAATAATATATATATATATATATATTTTTTTTAAAAAAAAAATTTATTTTTGATATTAATATAATTAAAAAATAATTAATTTAAACGAATAAAATCTGAATTTTAGCTAACTTATATTTAGAAGGCATGTTTAAACCAGTGTTATATAACTCATCCTAGTTTGATCAGTCAATTCAATAATCCGTCAACTAAAAGCTTGGTTTAGATTGGATTTTATATTAAATTGGATTTTTTTTCCCGAAACACTTCCATTTTCATTTGTTTAGAAAAGAAATAACTAGTGCTGATCCGATCTGTGAGTTAATCTGTTCAATCCAGAGCCCGGATCTTAGACAGGGTCAACCCGTCTTTTCTAACTATTAAACCAGCAAAAAAAGAAAAAAATATTAAACCGTTGCTCTGTCTCTCTCTGATTGGATCTCTCTTTCGCTTTCTATCTACAAAGGGTAAGCATTTGTATCCTCCCAAATCTCTCTCCATTTACTACAGACGCATTTCTTAATTTCCCTTGCTTTTTTTTTATACAAAATCAGATCTGTTAATTCAATCAGTGATTTGTGTTTTCCAGGTCAAGATCTAATCTCATATAGTTAATTTAGTTGATGTTGTTCTTGCTTATGCAAAGTAATTTTAATTTTAGCTAGGGTTTCTACTTCACCAAATCAGATCGATTGTTTTTTTTTGTTTTTTTTGCAGGCGATGGGAGAGAATGTGGGCAAGGGGAATGAGATGAAAATGATGTTTGATGATGAAGATTTTGGAGAGAGTAAGCAGCAGCTGCAGAAGATTGATCCTAGAAAAGCTCGGTTTCCGCATTGCATTGTGTGGACACCGCTTCCTGTCATATCATGGTTGATTCCCTTCATTGGCCATGTTGGTATCTGTAGAGAGGATGGAGTTATTCTGGATTTCGCTGGCCCTAATTTTGTTTGCGTTGATAATTTCACCTTCGGAGCTGTTGCTCGCTACATCCAGATCAACAAAGATAAGGTATAATTCTGTGTTTATTGACCAATTACTTGCATTAATTTGGTGTTTTTAGCTATGATTAATTTAAGCTGGAGGATATATTGGACAAAGATGTGAGTTGTGTGTGTTTAAGTGGATGATTACTTGGTTTTTTGAGCTCTTTTATGTAGTTAATAATCGTTGTGGGAAATTTTGGCAGGACTGTTCCATTTCTCTCCTTCCTACTGTATTCAACAATGGGGATCAATACGAGGATGAACCTGGTACAGATGCGTTGGCATGGGATGATGCTATACGAAAGGGCACACAGGAATTCCAACATCACTCCTACAGCCTGTTCACTTGCAATTGCCACTCATTTGTTGCCAACAATTTGAACCGATTGGGGTTTCATTCTGGTGGGTGGAATGTGGTGAACCTTGCTACTTTGATTTTCCTCAAGGGTCGTTGGGTGAGTACTGGAGCTATGGTGCGATCTTTCTTGCCATTTGTTGTTGTATGTGGTTTTGGGCTCATATTTGGTGGTATGACCTTTCTAACATTTTTGGCCTTCTTTACTTTCCTTCTTGTTGGTTGGTTTCTTCTTGGTACCTATTGTTTCAAGGATTTGATCCAGTTGTAGATTTTATTTTATTTTTTTGTTATTTGATCTTCTTCGTGTATTAGAACCCTAGTTCAGCAAACTTGAGTTAATTAATGTGTATACGTAATTGAAATTGTGAAAATATTATATGAAACTCAGCAGATGGATTGAAGGTTTTGATAGTTCAATGCTTCTTTGGTACTATTTTCACTCTTGGTAGTCACGGATCTTCTTTTCCTTTGTCTAGAAAACAAGACTCTACTGCTTTCATGTGTAGTGAGTCAACAAGTGATAATGAATTCTTATTTTGTGTTTGATGACAAGCTTTAACACACCCCTTCTCTTCTTGATAGCTAGTGAATGATTGCTTGTCTAGGTCGCTCTGGATTTGTTGAACTGACAAGTCAACTTGATGGCTATTCAAAATTCTTATTTTGTGTTTGATGACAAGCTTTAACATACCCCTTCCCTTCTTGATAGCTAGTGAATGATTGCTTGTCTAGGTCGCTCTGGATTTGTTGAACTGACAAGCTAACTTGATGGCTATTCAAAATTCTTATTTTGTGTTTGATTATAAGCTTTAAACCCTCCTTCTTGATAGCAGTGAATGACCGCTGTCTAGGCGCCTGGATGGACGAGGATTTTGGTTTAAACATAAGCTTTAACATACCCCTTCTCTTCATGATAGCTAGTCCACTTTCTTATTGTGTGCGCTTCAGACATGGAGCGACCACACCTCTTGTATCCACATAGTTTCATAGTAGGGGGGGAATGTATTTCTCTTCCATCAGCTTTTTAGCATGAGCTTTCGAAATTGCTTCATATTCATAGCACTACCGTGTTATATTCTGTTGTTGAAAGAGCTGAAAGTAGATGCAGAGAACTTGTTAGGCCAATTAAAAGCAAAAGATGTAAAAAAAAAAAAAAAAACAAAAATGTTATCAGCTGGTAGATGTTAACTTGTCAGGTGTTACACTGTCCTTGTCTTGGTTGCCTTTCCTAGGTTGCTGAGGTTTCAAGGACCAAGTTTGGTCCACCATATCAATCGACCTTTCTGTCATGGGTCACTACTCACCCGTGAGGCCAATTAGAGAAATTTGTGATGGAAATATCATGGTTACATTTATTATATTAGTGTAAAGAAGACCTTAGATGGTGTCCTAGAACAAGAACACAAGGGATTGAAATGTGCTTGGATGTTGTGGGAAAGAAGATGAATTTGAGAAATATGTTCTTGGATAGGGAACATATCTTCTCCATCTTAATTTTCTTCATCTTTAGAGTAACCTAAATTACTGAATAATTTTTAGAGGTGCGATTTCTTGAAATGGACAAGAACCAGCACGTGAATAATGTGAGAGAATCACGTATAGCAATCTTTACAAGGCAAAATTCACCAGGGAAATTTATGACGAAGGACATAAATATGGATCCCACCTACCTATTTACAATGAATATCATTGTCTTTACTGGCAAAGCATTTTGCTGAGATACTGTTGTTTATTTATTTATAGATTTAAAAAAAATAAAAAATTTATAAAATTTATAAAAAATTTTGTATTGATTTTTTATTTTTTTTTAATGTGTTGATCTCAAAAATAAATTTTTAAAAATAAAAAAATATTTCAAAATATTTTTAAGCAAAATATATTTTAAAAATAATTATTATCACAATATCAAATAAATTTTTCATAATTTTTTTAAGGTCCTAGATAAAAAAATTCAAATACTTCTAAAATAAAAAAAATACCTTAAAAGCAATTAATGTAAATGTGGTTGCAGTTGTTTTTTAAAGTGTTTTTCACTTTGAAATATATCAAAATAATATTTTTTTATTTTAAAAAATTATTTTTAATATCAACGTATTAAAATAATCTGAAAAAATAAAAAATTTAATTTGAAGAAAAAAATAAAAAAATTTTAAGAACACTTTTTAAAATTTAAAAACAAAAAGAGTACGCCCTCCCGTTCTCTGCTCTCTCCCACCTATTGAAAAAGAAAGGAAAATGCCCACAAAATGATCGTTGGGCCAACAATATTAATCAGTCTTGTGTGGGCAGATTATTATTTTTTACTTGGCCTGTACACTTAGATCGTGTGACAAGTTAGCTTTTTTTATAAATAAATAAATAAATAAATAAAACCACACACCTTGCACGTTATCTTTATGATTTCATAAAGATAAGTAACTTAATTCCTTAAGATGGTCAAGAAAAATTGTTTATTTTCAAGTATGTGAAAACATATATGTATCATCTCGTTGTCTTAATCGTATCTTTTTTAAAATAGCAACCAAATACTATATTTAAATATATAATCAATCTATTTGACTTTCTCCCCTTGTTCTTTATTTTATTTTATTACCAAACTTTCTCTTTACTTTTATTTATTTTATTACCAATATTATTTGACTTTCTCTTTTTTGTTTTTTATTTTATTAACCATATCATCCCAAAAACAGATTCCCTTTTATTCTCCACTCTGCCTTCCAAATAAGCAAGAAAATATTTTCTTAATTATCTAGTAGGTTGTTAATAATAAGAGGTTAAGAACTTGAAATCAAAAAATTTACTTTTTTTTTTAATTTTAAATTCAAGTTTTGTAGTTGCTAATATGATAATTATTGGAGGCTTACATAATCGTTAACTTCAAGGCCCGTGAAATTAATCGAGATACACACAAGCTGACCTGAACACCTATATTATTAATAATAATAACAAATTTCCTTAAAAAAATCATAAATAATAGACCACCTGTGTTTATTATTTTAGGTTCGATCAACTTTCTAAAATGTTTTTAGAATTATTATTTTTTAAATACATTAAATAAGTACTTTTTAATTAAAAACACTTTTACAAAACATATTTTACACTGTATTATCAACATGCATCAATAACAAATCAAACCAACGAAAATTGAATTTAATTGGAAAGTAAATAAACAGAATTTATGATTAAGAAAAAAAAATATAATATAATCCGAAAGAATTAATCAATTGGCATTTAACACCAACCATGATTACGTCTGACGTCAGAAACATTAAATCAAACCCCTATTAGCCGTCCAATTAGATTTATTTTCGTAATTTAAATAGTCAACGGCCACAAATTAATTAAAAATAAAACAAATCCTCTTAAACACCCTCAAATCTTGTGAGTTCTCTCCACGTTGCATGAATTTCTCTTAATCCTTATCAAAATGGCAAACATGTAATATAACTAAAACGAAGCCCTCTTTTCAACCGCTTCTGTGTATTTAAAGCAACATATGAAAAAGAGGCAGAACTAAGCATCTTTCTTCTGTGATAATAATCTCTGAGTCTGTTTCCTTTGAAAGTCTGTAGAGAGTTCGAGAAATGGCAGCTGAAGATGGGCAAGTGATCGGGTGCCACACTGTTGAGGCGTGGGACGAGCAGTTGCAGAGAGGAAATGAATCTAAGAAGCTGGTATTGTTTTTTGCGTTCTTTTTTGTATTTTAGGGGGTTGATTTGTGATGTGATTTTGATTATCTTGCTTGTAATTTATGTTACTGGTTTTTTTTTTTGCGTGTTTCTTTGTTGGGATTTTGTTGGTTTTGATATGATATAACATAGATTTGCTCTGTTTTGGCCTTTGTTTATACTATGTTTGCAGTTTGTGCTGAGACAGGATTTGATTGTTTCATTGTTTGTGATTTGGTAATTCGGCTTTGATCTCTTACTGGGGTTTACATCTGTTTTCTTTGTCACAAGGAAAAGGGCTGTAATCGACGTAGCTAGGGCGAGGACAATCAAGCTCTTTTGAGAGATCATGAAGTTTATTTTTTGGAGCAAAAATATACTTCCTTTGGATTGAAAATGATTTTGTGTTTTTTGATTGGTGGTTTTGTTTGATAGTTACATGTGATTTTTGATAGTTACTATGTTTGCAGTTTGTGCTGAGACAGGATTTGATTGTTTCATTGTTTGTGATTTGGTAATTCGGCTTTGATCTCTTACTGGGGTTTACATCTGTTTTCTTTTACACAAGGAAAAGGGCTGTAATCGACGTAGCTAGGGCGAGGACAATCAAGCTCTTTTGAGAGATCATGAAGTTTATTTTTTGGAGCAAAAATATACTTCCTTTGGATTGAAAATGATTTGTGTTTTTTGATTGGTGGTTTTGTTTGATAGTTACATGTGATTTTCTTTGTTGGGTTCTGATTTTCGGCAACCTTGGAAAACTATTTGTCTAAGATGGGCTCCACTAGTGGACTGGCTGTCTTTACTCTTTAGGGACCAAAGCATTGAAGGCTCTTAATCTTGGATGATGACTGGTTGCTGGTGGGGTCTCCTGCGATTGGATTGGTTTTTCTACTAGTGGAATCTTTGAATGAGTATTTTTATCTGTCAAGAATAAAACAAAGAAGCGCTTGTTTATGTTTCTATGAGACAGACGTTATTGTGTTTTCCTTAAACAAAGTGGCTTGTTTAATTCACAATGTGTTTTGATAATTAACTTATCAAACTTTTTTGGCCAAGTTTGTCCTTTTGTAGAGAGAGTAACAAGATGTCTATTTGGGTTGTGTTTCTACTGCATAGATTTAGCTCTGGGGTTGATGCAGGTGGTGATTGATTTTGCTGCTTCATGGTGTGGTCCGTGCCGTGTCATTGCTCCTTTCCTGGCTGAGCTGGCTAGGAAACTTCCCGACGTTATCTTCCTTAAGGTTGATGTTGATGAATTGAAGGTAATTTTACACAAATCATTGTGTTCAGTTTTTGATGCTGAAGTTGAGAGGTTAGGATTTGATGGGTGATTTTTTTTTTTTTTTTGCAGACTGTCGCTCAGGATTGGGCTGTGGAGGCAATGCCAACTTTCATGTTCCTGAAAGAGGGGAAGATTGTGGACAAAGTTGTGGGAGCAAGGAAGGATGAACTGCAGCAGGCTATAGCAAAGCACACTGCTCCTGCTGCTGCTACTGCTTCTGCTTGAAGCTGATGAATTTGCTTATCGTTTTTTGATATATGCTATTAGAAATCTGGATTCTGAAGCTTGGATTTTATCTTTTGCTTGAATGGTGAGCTATCAATGGTTTATGAATCCATGTGTTCAACCGATGCTTGTTTTATGAAATATAATCTTTTACAGTTATCCCAGTTGCTTTTAACTGCAGCTGCTGAACTCTCATTGCCATGGACATTTATTTCTGGATTTCTTTTTGGCAGTTCATTAGATTCACGAGATCCAATTTATGTGGGGAGGACTTTGGACATGAGTGGTGTTGTTGGGTATGATGCCACATTACAGTTGGCTCCTGGAGATGTGATCTTAGAAATCAATTGTAGATAGAATGTCCTCAAGGTTTCCTTAAAATGCTTAATGCCCTTTTGATTTTTAATCCCCCAACCAAAAAGAGAATAAACGAGAAAGCTAAAGGAAGAAGAATAGCTTTCTACAGTATGGAACTGTTTTTTAGCACAGGAAATTTGAGTTGGGTAGGCAAAGCAATAGCCTTTTGTTTCGTTTACGGTAGATTCTTACGGGCCAACTCTAGAAACGCCGACAAATCACTCGCTACATAACTCCAAATCAAATATTCCATTCTGCTTCAACCTGCATTCTGTGCTGCAATTTTTCCACAGTAGCACTTTACTTTTAGTAGTTTCTGAAGAACGAGGCTGTCCATGAGTGGGGAACTGCAGAATGTTTATGGCAATAGGGTGAGAAGTACCTATTTCTTTCCTTGCCGATTCCGTGGATTTCATGTTTTCGTTTGAGAGGTTGGAGTTTTTGGAGATTTGAAAGGCCAGCTGATAGTGCTTGGTACTGAAAAGGAAACTCTTAAAATTGAGAGAGTTTATCTGGGGTGGAAACTCTTAAAATTGAGAGAGTTTATCTGGAGTGTGATTGAGAATAGTTAAGTGTTTGGAATGGTGAATCCATTAGCCTCTGGTGAGATTGCAAGCATTTCTAGTCGGAGTTTTGACCGAGTCTGGGGAAAACACGGTTGCACCTGCCACTTCTTGGCTTGCTTTGACTGAGTTTTGACCACCCCACTGTCCTCAAATGATGCCCGGGGTTTTCATGTTACAACCACAAAGTCATGCCCAGGGAAGGTGAGCCAAAGGACGTTAGATTATGGATACATGGAAACGAGAAGAAACTTAGAGTAGCATCCTGAAGAAACCAAGTATAGAGTAGCATAAAATTCTGGCCAAGTACAAATGAAATTGAGCTGGCAGAATGCTCTTTCAAATTCAAGGAGGAACTACACAAACAATGGTCATACTAGGATCCGCTCCCAACATGAAAACATACCTGGGGTTTGATTTTTCCCCGCTTAATACAAACACAAGATAAATCACACCACTAGAAACACTTCTTTCTCCCAGTGCCCTCATCCACTTAAAAAGGAGGACTGGGGCTTGAAATTCACCATAGGCCTCAAATTGCAGAGCCTGGGAATTTTCAAACTCACCTATCTAAGGATTGACTAATTTACAGTAGTTCATAAACCAAATTAAATTAAGCACTAATTTGCCTTGAGCAACAAACACCCTTGCCACAGCCTCCCAGTTTGAAAGACTGCAGCATCTTACCTATCCAACTAAACAACCCTTTGCTGTACTCGTAGTCTCTCGTACTATTGTTCTTCCTTGCTTTTCTTGCAGGTAATGTGTTGTTAAATTATTAGTTGCAGTATAAATAAGGGACCTTGTTCTTCACGTAATTAACCCCTCCAATTGGTAGGGGCACAAACAGCTTCGACTGACAACTTCTTCATTACATTTGGACATGGATCTTGGCCAAAGTTACTGTTGGATATGGTAACGGCACATCTCTGCTTCCCTATACATTTCTGTGAAAAAGGAAACGAACAAATTGAAAAAAATTATGCAAGGATGCTTAGAGATTATAAAACAAGAGTAATGTTACATACCTTCTCTAGGATGGCATAAGAGGTAGAAGCATGGCAAGCTCCTTGCTGATAACTTCCACAAGTTCCTAAAGGAGTTCCAAAGCTTGCAAATTTTATGGAAGTGATGGATTGGCCTACACTACACCGAAGGTGAACCTTGGGGCTGTGGAACTCTTCAGCTCTTCCATAGCTTTCAATTTGCCAGTTCTTAATAGTTGGGTGGAATTCAGAGACCTCAGCACAAACACTGGCCAGTGATCTCTTCACAAGAGAAATTCTTGAAGGATCCCCTCCAAGTTCCTCAAAAACAACCAAGAGATTATTGGTTGGCTTCAACCAAGACCGAGGAACATGGTACCTGGAAAATGAAGCTTGTCAGAGACAATAAACAGGCTGTTTTCAATTATTTTTTTTTTTTGGGGGGGGGCGGGGACTCGGGGTATTGGGCTTAGGTCTTTTGAGTTCTACGAATATTTCAGCATGTCTTCGTAGTTGAAGCAGAATTTACCATTTTTGAGTGGGCTGGCCACACCCAAGCTGACATTTTGTAGGACGGAATGTTCCAGCATAACTGCATCCATTGCAATTACCACTAGCATATGCAGTCCAGTATCTTCCTATGCTTTGCCCATTAATCCATATTTGACCCTTTCCCATACCTTCCATGTCCAAAGCCAATGGCTCATCTCCTTCAGGTGCATTGAAATATGCCTGTAAAGTTTATAGAATAAGTCAAATTCTCCAAACAAATGACCCGTTTTCTGCAGCAACCTAAGTTGCACTACCCTTATATTTATACCTTATGCCATGTCAATGGCTGAGGTCTTTGTGCAGCTAAAGATGATTGCATCCACTCAACAGAGGTAACACTATCTGGAGAGAGAAGATTCATGGCTTCTCCTTTCAGACCAACCTGTTGTACATAAAGCAGTGAGGGAATAGTTCATTAAATTAACAATAAATTGATGAGTGCTAAGCAGTCAGGAGTACTCAACCTGGTAGGTCCATTTTTGCCAAGACAAGTCCCATTTTCCCTGGTCAAGTCCATGCAGTGCAACTGGACCAAGGATACCAGTGTTCCAGGACTCATAGTGTCCACCCACATTCTTCATTGACAACAAACAAAAACATTATCAGTAACTTAATTCATTACCCAGATTAAAGATGAATAATATCTTAGTCACAGGGTTTTCAACATCCCAGGTAACAATCTTGAAAACTTGGCGTAGTGCATATTGATAGGAATGTGCTCTGACCTAAAGTATATAGGCTTATGCAATTCAATAAAGAGTACAAAAAGAACACTCATGTGTCATGATAGGCTAAGCCTTTAATAGATTTTGTTGATTGATTTTTTATGTTCCCTTAGAAGAGAGCAATATAGTGAGTGGGCAAAGGAATCCCAGCTTCAAACAAGCATTTGTCAACAGCTCTGTTAAATTTCAGTAACTGTTCATCAAATAGCCAATTTCAGCTGTTTGAACTTATATCCTGCTCCTAGTCTTAATACCGTATGAACTAAAACACTAAAATATACACAAAAGTGGACCAGTGAAACTAACCGGCAATCCAACAGCAACACTCAGTAACGCAATTCTGTTTGTCCCAGGACGCAGATTGACCTTCCCAGTATAAGTAAACCTCCTATTTTCTCTCGTCCCAAAAGCAGAACCTAGATGATGCATATTTAACTTAGTAATAGCTAATCAGCTAAAAGACAATCTGAGAATGATGCAATTTATGCACATACCTGAAAGCTGTCCATTAATAAAGATATGCACAGCATGGCCTGTTGATTGAATAATGAGAGTTGGGAGTTCCCCTTCATGCAGGAAGGATTCAGATGATCCAATATCAACACTGTAGGAATACGTTGAAAAGTGCAAGGTTAATTTTAACATCCAACTATGAAATGTCTACATCTTAAGGGCACTGGGGGGCACATATTGGAGGATCGCGGAGGAACTAGATACAACCAGCTGTCTTACCTAGTCATATACCACAGATAATCACTGGCATCCCTTGTGACATTTATCTGCTCCAAGAGACCAGCAGTTGTGAATGTTGAGCTGTCATCCAGAGAAGAAATATCCTCATTGTAACTCTCCCATGAAAATATCCCATTTGTTGGCAACATTTCCATTTGAGATGTTTGAACTCCAACCTAAAAAAAGACCATCGTATTTAGTTTTCTCACACCTACTTTATGCTATATAACTGAAGATGTTTTTTTTTTATTTGGAAGGAGGGATGGTAGATTGTCCCCCTGGAAATTGTTTATAACAAATTAGGAGGAAATTCCTTACCTTAGCAGTATTAAAGACCACATTTCTGCAGTCAGGAAGGATGCTGATGGACCAAGGAGGCAAGTTATAGTGCATGTTGTTAAACAACACTCTTGCAGCAGATTTTGTATCATAGTTTGCAAGAAAAGCTGCACAGTCGCCTGATTCTGTAGAGTAAACATGAACCTGCAAATACCAAATATGGACAGAAATCAATACACAGTACCAGATAACAGGACTTCCAGAGCAAGAGGAGTCTCAGAAGAGAAGAGGAAACCTGTTGATAGGTTCCTAATTGAGTGACAATGGGATCGACTGAAACTAAAGCTCGCTCGCACATCTTAATGGATCTATGAAGCTCCTTTAGATGGCCATACTTCGGTTGCCTGATCAAACCTATCAAATTTACGAAGTCAAAGTGGTTAGGAATCCATGATGGAAGCTAATGTGCTTAAAGACTATCAACATGATACAATTTTATTCCTAAAGCTTGGATTTTTTTCAAGTCAAGTTATATTGTTGGGGAGTATGCATGAAGAGTCCCAACCCTTTGAATGTAACCGTATCACTCAAATCCTTACCATATTCATCTATTGGAGCATCGTAGTCATAGCTGGTGGTAATGAAAGGCCCTCCAGCACTGCGACCAAAGTTGGTCCCTCCATGGAACTGTTTCACAGAACACATAGGAAATCAGTCTCTTGAGAACAGAATTTACAATCCAGCAATTCTATGTACTTGGAGTAGCTTAAGAAAAAGGAAATGACCATGTAGTAATTAATGAAGGATCCTCCTTTCTGTATGAATTTAGCAACTGCAAATGCCAAATCTTGAACAGGACGCTGGTGAATTGTACCACCAAACTCTGAGAACCTTCACGGTATAATTGAGAGGAAGAAAATTAGGTGAAATGCCCAATCCATTGTAAATTGTGAATCTGATATAGCAAAGCTAAAAGAAGCAATGTGCATACCATCCACTCCAGGCCTCTGTCCAAATTGTCGGCTTGTAAGGTTTGTTAGGAGCAAACGAATCACAGTAAAAACCATTGCATGTGTTTATCTGTCGGTGGAAAATGTGGACTTGTGACTTTTTGTAGGAGTATCAACTCAGAGTGAGAATAAAATGAGAACTAAACCAAGATCTTCTGTTAGGTAAGTGCAAGGCTACTTACCACTGGATCCGGGGCATCATCTTCCTTGCACATCACCCAGGGAACTCCAGTTCCTGTTTGTATGGCCATATTTGCAGCCCATGTCATATAATTATAACCAGCAGCACCAAATAACTTACTTTGTACGCCATACTCATTCTCAATCTGCAGAGCCATGGGAAGCAGAAAATGAAAAACAAAAGATAAGAAACAGTGCAATGTACTACATGTCGAAGAGTAAAAAATATATAGCATTTTACAAGATTTATTCCTTTTTTCTTTTTAAACCATAAAATCATTAGCAATTTGTTGTCATTTCAACACATCGAAGAGTGTAGTTGCATAATTTGGCAACAAAAAATGAGACAAGAAGCCAAAAATGAAAGAAGTAAAAAAAAGCCGAAGAGGCAAAGAACACAAACCTGTGAGAGTATAATGGGGCCACCCTGGGATTCAAACAAATTTTCAGCCTTCATTAATCCGACAATCTTCTCAGTGAACCCTTGCATTGCCCTCTGCAACAGTATATGAGCACAAGATTTGCTTAGTGTTCGCTAATTCTGCTTTTACTTGCCATAAATCTTGATTCACAGTACCCAAACTACATAAAAAAAAGAGGAGACAAAAACCTTGAAAGGCTCGTTGTCTGTTCTAAAGCTGATGCCTGGAACATACTTTAGCCAAACAGGAAACCCTCTGCATATAACGCATTAGTGAATTTAGCAAAAATGAAAATTGTATTCACAAATTAGCACCTACATTGGACAAAAGAAACCGAAAAGCCTTCAAATTGCAGAGCAACCACAATGGGAGAAGAATCAGCTAGATCCAGAGAAAGAGAAGAAGTAAGTGGTAAGTACCCAAAATTCCATTCTGCACAAACATAAGGTCCAATGCGGAGATGGGCATAGAGGCCAGCTCTCTGTATTGTCTTCATGAACCTCACAATATCATATCTCCCTTCAAAGTGGTACTGTAACAATCCACACATCCAAACAATGCAAGAAAATAAATCAAGAGAAACCAACGCAAAAACCACAGAAATAAAACCAGGAGTAAAAAGATAAGTACATTTCCAGGAGTAGGCTCATGCACATTCCAAAACACATATGTCTCAATCACATCAATCCCTCCATCTTTTGCCTTCTGTATCAGATCTTCCCACATCTACCACAACCCAACATTTTCCAAGGAAATTAGACACCCATTAAAACCACAAAGCAAATTACACAAAAACACTACGAAACAAAGGAAGAAATCAAAAGGATTAGCTTACATCAGGAGTGCTTCTTGGGTAGTGAATAGAACCAGAGAAAAGAATTCTTCTTTGGCCATTAATCATGATTGCCTTTCTATCATAAGTCACACTACACTGGATCAACTCAGAACATCCCAAAAACACAACCAAAAATACCAAACTACACAACTTGTAAGCCGAGTTAGTTCCCATTTTTCTTGTTTCCCTTCACCTCAGTAGCCAAAGAATGAAAGAAAGAGAGAGAGAAAGAAAGAAAAGAAAAGGGGAAAGGTTTCTATTGTTGTGGTCTCCTTGGTCTATTGTGAAGCCAATACTGCTTTAGAGACCACAATTTCACAGGTTTCAGACACTCAGCTTTTAGCAGAACCGTTTATATATATAGAGAGAGAGACACACACAAGCACCAACTACAAACTGTACATGCAATGTGTGTAGCCAGCTGGCTGTTTCACTTACAGTTCACATGCGTCAAGAGTCATCATCAGTGCGTGGCTGTGAGCTACTAAAAAGTAGCAGCAAGTAAAAATTAAAGAAAATAAATAAATAAAAACCTGACAATATAAAAGGGAATACGGTCAAACAGTAAAACCAAGAGGCTTTTATGCACTTTTCTCCTTTCTTTAACTTAGATTAGAGACCAGAACAGCATTGTTGGCGATTGCTTAGCACGCGTTAACATAATCTAGTAAGAACCAAAGAGTTAAGTGTACTTTTGTGGTTATTATTCCAGTATCTTAAAATCTTGTTTGTAATATTCAATTATTCCACAAGACATAATTTTTTTTTCTTTCGTTTCTCTGTTGCCCTTATAAATCACGCAATATATTTATTTCATTGATTTAACAAGCATCGCCTCACCTTAACAATTGATATTCAAATACTTCTTGCATTGTTTTAGACATAGTTCTTGAGTTTTTGTACCTCATTCACTCTTTATGCAGATTCCGATTAGTGTTCTAAGATATAGAACGTAGAAGTAAAGAAGGTATATCGTTATCTAAAAATAAAGATTCATTGCATGACATACTTTTAATCATGAAATACTAACTAAACTTGAGATTTTCATAGATTTAACATAACTAGAGATCCTGCAACCCCAGTTGTCACTTGCAGATCCCAATTGGTAAAGAATTGATGGGTTTGACCAGTGATTGTCAGTGTGGAGTAGGGGTGATATGGTAAAGAAACTAAAAGGTTGATGAGATAGCATACAAAAAGATGCCAAATTTGCTGCTTTTGTCTTGGAGGTTCCTTCCTCAATTCCTTTAGGCCCCACCGTAAACCCTTCCATGTGAGCCACGAACCATCCTCCCATACTCTTTTATCATCTTTTTTTTTGTCACACTTCTTGCTTGCAAACTTTTCCAGTCTCCACATCTTTCCTTCAGTAGATCTCTGCCATCTCTGTTCAAGAACTTAACCAGACAACAACCACTACCTGTCATTCAAAAACCAGGCTTGCAAACAATTCTTGCCGATTCATTTATTTCCTAAACTTGACCCTTGTGTGCTATATTTATTGACCTTAAAGAACTTGCAAAAATTTTGTTCCACCGAATGTGCAGTCTCTAGACTCTTGCTTCTTGCATTGTAAAAATCAGCATGATGCTTCATATTTCAACAATCCAATGATGTATAGTACATTTTGGAATTCTATTTTGTCAAATTTTGCTACTAGAATGTTTCGAGGAATTAGGGGTGTTTGGAACTCCAGTTAGACCGAAAGATTTTGAATTTAGTTTTAAATTATTAATTTTTTTATATTTTTAAACTTATATCAAAAAAATAAAAAATATATATATTATTTTAATATACTTACAAACAAAAACTACTTTTACACCCTATTTATTTTTACATTTCAAAAATATTTTTTGAAAAAAATTAAAAAAATTTTATTTTTTATTTTAAATTAATATTGTTTTAGTATTTTTAGATCATTTTTAATATAATAAGTGAAAAATAATTTTAAAATAAATATTATTTTAATATATTTTTAAATAAAATACACTTTAAAAAAAACAATAACATCATCTACCCCACCCATAAAAACAATTAATCCTGCAGTTGGATGCTTAATTTGACCAAAACCACATCAATTTCAGTGCAATGAGGCATGCTCATAATTCATGACGAAAGCATTTCTTGATTTGACATCAATCTAGAACATGATCTTCAATGTGGCAGGGATAGGTTTGCTAAATATGCATAATTTTTTTTTTAGTACTGGGGCATATTTCATCCAGAGAAAAAGTAAAAACTGAAGCATCATTGTTGGACTTGGAAAAAACAGTCGACGGCAACCAGTTCTTGCCTGGCGGCAGAAGGATTCTCGCCTGTAAATCTTGACTCCCTCTTAATAAAACAAAGAAAGAAGGAAAACATTACAGCTACAGCCAACTTCATGTAGAGATGTGTGGAGATTCAAGAACATGTGCCTTCTGTTCATATTTTCAAAGCTTGCCCATTTTAATGATCACCTGTCCATGTGCCCCTTAATCCAACTAATACTAATCAATATAATTAATCAATTTAGGTACATGGTCATGATCTTTGTTTTACACAGCCCCCCATGACACATGTTTATGTTTAATAGGCTAAGGAAATTAGTGTAACGTGTTAGTGCGGCTTTCATTTCAATCTTTGTTCTTTCTTGTTTGTCTTTCATTTCAATGGCGTGAATGATGGAAGAAAGTGTGAGGAAACCCTAAAACACTGGGCCCTAGTTGCATTCCGCTTAATCTGACCACTAACTTGATTCTGGTCACCCACTCCATACCGCAGATATCGCATTTCTTTATGTTAATTAATAATATTGGGGTCAATGTTCATGTCAGGTATTTATCATTCGTTAATTTATAAAAACTTTTCTTAATCTATTTTTAATGCAGCGGAGAAAACAATTATGGAGTGGCAAGATTTTGTTTGCTCAAAAGGGTGCAGCCCTGCCAGGTTTGCCTTAATTCCCAGGCGCCTCATCAGAACCCTGGCTGGTTAATTACAGTAAACTTAATTAGTAATTAGGCTTGGAATTGTAGTTGAGCGGCCTGAACTTGATTAGCCTGTCAGGGAGTCATTTAGCACTCCAAATTACTCGACAATGGCCTTAGTTTCGATGGCCCTGTGCACCATTTACAATCATGGTCGGTCCAGCCATTCATTTCGAAGAACAATGAAGCAATCTTCATGTCAGGTTTTCAAAAGACATCTCATGTGACCCTCCTCCTTCGTCTTCTTCCTCTTCTACCCAAATTGCAATGACAAGTTTTGCTTGAGTTGAGTAAAGGTAACAAATTCGACGTGTGCTTTTGCACAAATGATGGAGGGAACCTCTTCTTACCAAGACAGATTCTTCCATCACAGATAAAATCTTCCCTAGCTGCCCTCTCGATTGAGACATCCGTATCATCATTTTGTCCATAAAAGATGGTCGTTTCTCGATCTTCACATGTACAGAGAGGGAAACAGCATCTCACTGTGAATATAATACCGCGACTAGCCTCTTTTTTAAGCCTTTTGTTTTCACAGATAGAGTTTTTTGGAGATAGATAGATTACTTTTTTACTCTAGGATTACATTTTTATCGTTAAATAAAGCATACATCCATGAAATCTTCATGATTTTTTTTAAAATTACAGGGTGAATTGCAGTCATGCTTGCCGTTTTGGCCAAGCTTATAAAGACGACGAATAAATCCAGGACCTACCTTCTTCGCCATGACTAAATAAATCCAGGAAAGTAGTTGTAGTTAGCAGCTTACATGCTGAGAGGTAGAACTGTGGGCTTACTGTTGTCATGGTCCTACCATATTACACGTCCGTACATCGACAACACATCCAAGATGAGATCCGAATCTGATAGAATTTCTTGCCCATTTCTTTCCGTATAAATTAAGACGACGAATTTATAGTTTTCATTCGTTTCTAAGGCCGATCAAGATTCTTGATTTGTATTTTTTATATATACTTGTAAGGAACTTCGAGTGTGTTTATAAATCACTTTATAAAAACTATCATAATTTTAGATTTAATTATCTGATTAAGTTTTAACTTAGTTAAAGGTTTTATGATCTAAAAAATATTGATTTTAGTATTTTTTAAAAGTATATTTATCTTTAAAATATCAAATTAATAAAAAAAATTAGTTTTTTATATAATTTTAATATGCATATATAAAAAATAAAAAATATTTTAATATATTTTTAAATAAAAATTAATTTTAAAAATTACTTTGCACCCCACCACCGCAATAAACACGTACAGAGTACAAGATGGATGTTATATACTAGAGTGTCGGTCATCGTTGATTAACGTTTTTTATTTTTTTTTCAGGCAGCTATGAAATGTCACGACAAATATATATATATATATAGCTAATATTAGTTTATTTATAATCCAAAGCAAGATTCTCCCTTCATCAACAGCTTTGTCAATTCTTGTGCTGCATCTATCTTTTTACTTGGAGTGAACACTCAGTCGGCTCCTTTTCCTTTTCTTTTATAGTTTTTTTAATTATATAAAAAATAAATTTTATATTCGATTTAGTACAAGCCATGAGAAAAGATCTCCTATATTTTTTTTATATAAAATTGTAAGCTTGATAGACTGAAAAGCCAATTGATATTTATATCAACGGTTCATCGAGGGTTGCAAGTGACAGAAGCCACTTGCGTGGTGGAGCACGACCGTACGCGTCACCAACCGCAAAGCACTTCTTTATTTTCCACTGTGCCCACGGTTCATTTCTTGAGCGGCCCACTACCAAGAATGCGGTGGTGGAAGGAATTTATGGTACGTCCATTCCTTCTGCTTGCTAGGAAAAATGTCCACATTTATCATTTTGAAATAATTTTATTTACAATCTCTGGTTAGTGTTAATGAGTCACGGTTCAATGCTCGAGTTACGAGGTTAATTTTAAATTGATATTGTTTTATTTTTTAAATAAAACATTAATGTTGATTTAGACAAAAAAAAAATTAATAATATATATTGAAACGACTTAATCTAGCTGGATCGATTGAGTTTGTTAAATTAATTCTGATAAACTTGAATTTAACCAAATTCATATTTAAACTAGTTTAAAATAAAAATTATATTTGGATCATGTTTGAATTGATTGATTACCGAATCAATTCATTAAATTAGGTTTAATAACTATAATTAATTAGTACACATGGAAGATTTTAATTTAATCTTTTAATTGCTTGAATGATATTGTATTTTGCTTATATGTCATCAAATTAGAAATACTCTAGAATGTTTAACAAGATGTTGAACATTGAATGAACAAACGTGAAGTGAACTAGAAACATGAAGTGGGGAAACAACATTTATATCAACATTTTTTCATGGGGCTTGCTTGATGATTTGATGCTTGCTCGATTTGAGTGAGTTACAAGCTTTCTCATATGCAATGTTCATAAAATCATGTAATATTTTTAATTCTAAGTTTTTATCTTATCAATATCATGTATTAAAGATGTAGATCTCAATCATAAATGGTGTAAATCAACTGGTCAGATTTTAGGTTTGTTTTATAGAGATCACTAGTTCGAATCTTACAAATCTCAGGGCCACTGAAAACGACTTATATTGTCGTTAACTTCATGACCTGTGGGATTAGTCAAGGTGCGCGCAAATTGGCCCAGACACCCATGTCAATAAAAAAAATATCAGATTTCATATAATATATATAGTTACATTTTTATGTACTATATAGTTTCAGATTTAGATTTATAAAGAACACACAGATGTTTCATGAATCTAAAACAACTCATCTTAAAATCATGATCAAAGATATTATTTTTAAGTAATAAAAATAATCATACCAGATGGTTACAAGTGGCTTGTTAGGCTCATTCACCGGCAAGGGAAAAGAAGAGGAAGAAGAGCAGCTATGGCAAAGAGTGAAAAGTACCGTCAATCAAATCAAGATTCAACGGGAACGAGGGTGAAAGCAAGGGGTTGGCGAGGCAAAGAGACAAGGTGATTGGCTGGTAGTTAACGGTACACGTGAAAGAAGATGGCTGAGAAATAAGGTGGCTGTTCGCTGGGGTCCACGGTTGGAAAAGCGTCGGTGCACCTGCCCTGCATCCATGATTGCTTCCATGGAACCCAAGGAAAAACATTATCACCACCGTGAATACCAATTACTGTTCGGTATTGTAACCGTTGTGGTTTTTAATTATTTTTTTTATTTTTTTAAAATTTATTTTCAACATTATTATATCAAAACAATTCAAAAAAAATATAAAAATAATAATTTAAAGCAAAAATATCACAATAAAAGCTAATACTTTTAATTAGGTTGTGTTTGGAATTATAGTAATTTTCATGATCATGATTAAAAACAATAAGTTTTGAAAATTATTTTTAGTTGTAGTTCTTAAAAAGATGATATTTAAAAAATATATATATTTGGTTAAAAATATTATCATATAAATTCTTACATGTAAAATAAATAAAAATATATATATTTGATTAAAAAACATGTCTTCATAAATGAAAAATAAATTATTTTAATTTTTACAAAATCAAAATTTAAAACACAATTATTTATAGGACCTAATATAAAAAGCAGAAATTATTTAGTTAACCAAACAATTTTTTCTTTATAATTAAATAAAAAACAAAAATTATCACAATATTAAAAACTCTTTTAGTATTATTATTTTGGAACTGATGATTTTAATTTATCAATTGAAGCCTTTTATTAAAATTTATTGATAGATTTTGAATGTAATTCATGATTAAATGTGAATATAAAGATTTATTAAAAAAATATTGAAATTTTTTTTAAAAAATGGATTGATATAAAAAAAAATTTTTGAGAGCAAAATTGAAAATAAAAATAGGTGGGGTTGGTTTTTTAGATTTCCCTTTTTCTCTTTATTAAGATCCCACGTCCGTTAAAATTGATAGTATTTATTTTTATACATCAAGTTTTAAATTTATAATTAAAGTATTTTTATTCTATCATTATGTAGCTAACATGATGCCACGACACTACGTCCGTTAACGTCGGTGGTGCCGTGACGTTAAGTTAAGTTGTCAATTATGCCCCCTTTTTGCAAGGAAAGGAATATTCCCACGAGGTGCACGTGGCAATTGGAGAAGTAGCAGACGAAAAGAGGATCCTACTGATATATTTGCCGCCACGTGGTTAGTTGTGGTGCATTTTGGACTCCCACCGAAGCTTCTAACTATCTGTTTAGTAACGTTGTTAAGTAATAATAAGTATCGTTTTTTAAAATATTTTTTATTTAAAAATATATACAAATAATATTATTTTATTAAAATTTATTTTTGATATTAATATATTAAAATAATTTAAAAATAAAAATAAATAATTTTTAAAAAAATATTTAAAAACACAAAAACAAGCGAGATACACCTTAAGTTCTCATGTATTTATTTATTTGGTTTTAATTTATTACATATTTAATTCATAGTTTCTATCTTTTCACTTGTAGTTTAACATTTCAATAAGTCGTAGAAATACTAAAAATCATTATATTTTCTTGGATATATGTATATTTTTAAAATGATTGGTGTAGAATGTTGAAAATTTATTTTAATTAGTATGATTAAAATAAATTATAAATGAATGAGAAATTAATCTCAAATAACCCTTGTTTTTTCACTAAAAAATACCCTTAGTTTTTCTAGATTTAATTCTTAATTTATAGTGGCTAATTAAATATTGATGATGATAAGAATTAATTTTTATAAATTTTTCAATATTTTAACTTTTAAAATTTACAATAAAAGCCAGGGTGAAGGAATAGTTTCTAACTATAATTTTTCAGATTTTACAGGTTTTTCCTCACATTATTTTTAATGTTTTTTTATCTTTTTTATACCTTGATTTCCCTCTCAAATTTAGAACTTAGTTTTATATTGTCGAGAGATTTTTGAATTCCATACTATTTGATTCAAAAATCTTATTTAGAAGTATATCTAAATCAAGATGGTGGTGTTGAAATCTTAAGAGATATACTGAAAACATTCTAAATGTATTAGTGAGAATTAGTAAATTTTTAAGGATAAAAAATTCATCAATGATAATAACAAAAGATTCATTACTTAAATACTTAAAAAAGTAAGTACATTTTATGTTTTAGTATAAGGATAGTTAGTTTATTATTAATATGCATGCTATGTTTTTATTTATTTAATTTATATGTAAATTTAAATATATGCTTAGTATGTATACTAATATCCTATTATTATTTTTTAGTTGAAAGCATATTTGCTTTAGTTATGCTTTTGTACACTTGTAAATTTAAAGGTGTATCTATAAATTCTAGACATTCCCTAATTTTTTTTAATATTTAACATATATTATTATAATAAATTATAAATCATTGCTCACGGATTTCCAACTCATCAATTTGGAGCCTGGAAGCTATTATGATACTATTAGTTAAATCAAGTTTAAATTGTAGAGGAAAAAATCAGTCTCTTTTTCTCCTTGGCAAAGAAAGAATTGCATGGGAAAATCACCAATTAATTAACTTAATTTATTTGTTTAGGATGTCAAGGTGAAGGCTTAAGCTTTCGTAATTGTATAGAAAAGATAAAAGGCTTTGTCAAATTAGTCAAAATGAAGGCTTCCTCCTTTGAAGCTTTAACCATGGAATTTAATCTTGGTGCTTTGAACCCAGAAACTCCGTACGTAGGACTAATCTCTGAACAAAATACATAATGTTAAGAAATTTTGTCTGCTAGATCACGTTTAGTGCCAATACTTCACCAGGTTAATTCGCCGGATAACGAGAAGGACCAGCCGGATCATGGAACATAATTATTGAGGCCATTTAACCAGGTCAAACACAAAAAAAGCTTTTGCAATTATGAATTAATTTAATTTTTTAAAGTAGCATTTGATTACTGCTGGGACACACAGAAAAATCAAAGATAACAAGAATATGATTATATATATTTACTTCCTAAACAATTTTAAAATAAATTTCTATATTTTTATAATAAAAAATATGTTGTTCCATTTTTATATTCCAAAATAATAACCAAAAGCTACTACGTACCTCAACGTTCCAATCTTAGTGATGATCGAAAGGAAAAGGAACCAACGGTATATTCAACATAATCATTCTTTTCCCATGTGGTTGGGCAAAAAAAAGAGAGAAAAAAGCCTAGCTATAGGAACACAACGGTTAAAGAGGCAATTATCAAGCTCTGTCGCGAAAACAATGATTAATTAGCACAAGGAAACTCTACTTGATTGCCGAAGAAAATATTAAGAGTGTGAAGCACCAAACCCTAGCTATTAAACAAGCTTGAAAAGGCAAGAAATTCGATTCATTAGGATCCTGCACGCGCTTCCCATGCATGCCATGCCAAGACGCCATGCCTGCCTTCGTTTGCAAGTCTTCCTCGCGTACGTCTTGCACCTTTTGAGCGCATCATTGTCTGCAACATGGAAGCAAGTCGCTTGACGTTTTTGGGGCCAGGGTTTTGGTGCTTTATTACTAGTATTAGGGTTCCATGGCACAATCTCTCATCTCTGGTTTCTTCTCTTCATCAAAGCAAATCTCTTTCTGCACTTTCAACGAACTATAATGGTAAAGTGTGGATTGGATTCCCTCACTTTTTCTCTTTTTCTTTGTTTTGGCGGGGTCGTGTGGCTAATGGACCTGAAAAACCGTTTCTTGAATGTGCGCTTGGCGCCATATAATGGCAAACTAGGGTTAGGTTCGTGCCTCGTCAAGGAAAAACGTTTACTAGCTAGCTAGGGCTTAAATTTGCTGAGATAATTATGCCATCAGAAATGGCTTTACCATAAAATTAGCAATATGCAAATAAGAAGCTTCGCGCGCGTGTGATCGAGTGAGCACGCTCTATAACTATTTTTGTAAGTTCTCATTTGTAATTTTATTTTTTTACATTTTTAAATAATTGCAATATTATTATCTACATAAATCAAGCAAATAAACCTTATACCCATGATGAATAATTTGTTAGTTTTTTTTATAAACTAGATGTTACACACCATTAAAACAGATCCGGTTTCTGTAATTTCTATAGTTATGATTTTGATTTATGTAGCATTCTAAGTATTTAAAGTTAATAATATAAAATAGATCCTTATTACCATGTGTAAATTAAAAAAAAAATGCAAAATTAATAAATCTTTGGAAAATAAAAGGTAAATTTTTTTTTAACCAAAATGTTTGAATCAAGATTTCTTACAAAATATGTTTTTGTTGCTGTTTTTACTTGAAAGACAATATTATAAGCATGTATTATATATTTATCATGAAACAATGAGACCATAAGAAAGAAAGGAGCTTTCTAACATGCAATCAAGTCTATCATATACATCCCTTAAATTATTTAAAAAAAATATATGATAATATAAAAGCTAAATTATAAGTTCTTTACAATCTTCTTATTTTTCCTTAAATTTTTAATTATTTAAAAGAATAGGACTAAATAGAATGAAAAATATAAATATAAAATATAAAAGGTAATGTAAGGAAATAATAAATTTCAATACAAAAAAATCCTTTTTTTGGGACCAAAATGCTTGCAAAACAAATCAAGTCCATCAGAAAGCCCAAAACATGAAATGGGTTTTCCTTTTGTTGGTCATTCACTCTCATAGCCCATGTCACTCTTCACTTCACTATAGCTGCATCAACCTTCGACTAAAACCCTTCAATTCATTGATATTTTTGGAAGAACAAAAATGGGATTTGGAGCTCTAAGAAATGCAATTCGACCCTTGTCAAGAACCCTAACAACCCACGCCAGAACTCCCTCAACGACGCCGTTTTTGGCCTCAAAACCAGAGTTCAGGCTCTCTCTCAGCGGTGGAGGCCAGTCTCCATGGACTCAAATGATCAGGCATTTCAGCTTCTTATCAGAAGCAAACCCTTTTGATAGATTAACCAGCACTCGATTTCCTAAACGAAGACCCGTCGATAAGCCTCGGAGAAAAAGAGCCAGCTTGAAACCTCCAGGTAATCGATTCGATTTTTTATTTTTTTTCTTGATTTGGGGCTTTAGGGCTTTGTGGTTTTCGGAAATTTTGTAGCTTTTGTGGTGGGATTTGGGTGAATTTTTGTAGGTATGAATTGTAACTTGATAGAAATGAAAATTTGATTGGGGGTTTTATGGGACTAGGGTGTTAGAAGGGATAAAGTAGTTTTTTGTTTGTACTTTGTGTTTTTGTGGGCGTGGATTGGCTTTTTGTCAGAAATGGTAATTGGATTGAGAATAATGCAGGTCCATATGCCTGGGTTCAGTATGTACCGGGACAACCCATTAAGCCCAATAATCCTAATGTAGGGAGTGTTAAGAGAAGGAATGAGAAGAAGCGCATCAGACAACGCAAGGAGTTTATACTGGTTCGTGTTCATTAATCCTATAGAAAGTTCTTTGCATGTGTTCAGAGTAAATTATTTCTGTCATTTATTTTGCTGGTCTTTTCTTTGAGTAGTGTAGGGTAGTTGCTGTTTAGACTTTAGAATTGTGTTTTTTTAAAGGAAGAGTAAAAAAGAAATCAAGCATGGTTGATGAAAAATATCATGTACTACTCGTGTCAGTTAATGGACAGAGTATATCATAAAGAAATCTAGTGAGGGAATATATGGTGAAAAGGAAATTCTAGAATTGATTGCTTTGTGATCTAGTATTCTGTGGCATTGTTTGATTTTGCGAAACGAATCAGAGCTTGAATGGAATTTTATATCCACAGAATTAATGAGTTTGTGCACATTAATTTGATGAAGATGCTAGGATTTATGCATTATAGAAAAATGCAGTTAATTTTGTTTAGGAGGAGAAAACAATTATGTAGCCCCCTGCCAACACCCTCAACCCCTTTTTGAGCTAAATTACATTAACCTGTAACTGTCTAGGGGGATACCTAAACCTATTGAGGTAATGCTGTAGGGAGTTGATTTTGGAATTGCTTTCTAGATGACAGTCTCATCAATGGGCAATTCCTTCTAGAGGTGTCAAAAGGATTGATAGATTCTGTTTGTCACCAACCCCTGAAGGCTTGGAAATTAATTTCTGATAGGGTATTTGTGCCAATCAGTTTGTTTTTTCATACTCCATGCTAACTTTCTCGTGAGCTTTTACTTGTTTATGACCATTTTATGTTTGACTTTGTGCATTCTGTGAAGGCTTCATTTAAACTTTCTCAAGAATTGTGGGTGGCATGCGCTGATTATTTATCAGCTATCAAAAGATAGCCAGCCTATCCTGAATTATGTGGGGATGATTGGATTTGATATCACCTGACATGGGTCTTTGTGTAACCAATGAGAGTGAGCTCGTAGCTTCTCATAATTTACTTTCTTTCATAAGTTCCATAAATAAAGAAGAATACAAGAATATATTCTGCAATGCAGGATATTAATTCTTGAATGGCATAGTTATGTGTTATTTGGAAACAAAAAAAAACATTATTTGTATATGGGTGTCCCTTAACAACTTTGTTTGTGATATGCATGTGCTACCCTTGTTCATTTTGCTAGACTCGTAGATTATCATGGTTGATTCTCAACCTTGAGAGAACACTGTTAACACTTGTCTTTTGTGGGCTTCATTATGGGTCTTTTTAGAATTCATTGTGAATTGACCAGATTTTATGCCAAATGAGAAGTGTGTGGTATCAAATGGCTTTATCTTTTGTTCTCCTTTTGTCTTATGAGTTGTCAACACTGTTTGTTTTGATTTAACCTACCTTTTGTTATTATGAATGTGTGTGTTTGTGCCTGTGCATTCACAAATCCTCGTTTATTTTAATCTTATATCCCCCCCCCAACCTTGTGATTATCTTGAAACATCCCGTTGGATGGCTGATGGCTTTACTTCAGACTTGCTTTATTTCCCATCTAAAGATAATACCATTTTCATCAACGAGGACTTGGTTTTGAGTATGAACAGGCAGAGAAAAAGAAACGTAAAGCTCAGTTGCAGGAGGCTAATAGGAAGAAAAGAATTGCGAGGGTGGAGCGTAAGATGGCTGCAGTAGCTAGGGATAGAGAATGGGCTCAAAAACTGGCAGAGCTGCAACGACTTGAGGAAGAGAAGAAAAAATCCATGTCTTAATAATTCCTTAGTCATCTATATGTGGTACCGTTGCTTTTGCTTGATAAAAGTTGAATATTAGACCAAATTTTGTAAGTTCTTCACATGTAGTTCGTTCCTGTCTGTTGGTTGGGTTTAACCATTGCTGCTCTTGATGTCATTTAGTCTTTATAACAAATTCTTTTTGCGTAATTTTTTATTTGTGCTACAAAACTCTGACTTATAAATGGGATGATGTAGGTTTGTGTGCGAGATTAGGAAAACCTATTCTGCAACTCCTTAGGGTGTATGTTATTGATTCCTCCTCCATTTTCTCTTCTCTTCTTTTGGCGAACTGATCAATTATGCTATTCTGGATCTGTATCTTGATAACAGACCGGTACCATTTATTTAAAAAGTCACCTCCCAAGAAATAGAAAAGGGGAAAATGCAAATCCTTTAATCATGTTGGAGGCTATGATGACCTTAATGTAATTTGGCTTACCAAAGGTGATGGGAGCAAAACCTGCGAGCATGCATGAGTGTGCATGTCTTTGTGTGTTTTGAAAGCCTCGTGTGATACTAGGATGTTGCAATTATTTATACAGTGCAGGCCTTCTGTTGATCTCTCAAGTTTATCATGGCAGGTCTTATTTTGCTTTCTTTTTTTCCTTGGAGGGGGGGAGTGGATTTAATGAGGCAGTTTATAGAGCCGCCCAGAGTAATCTTACCCTTAACCATTCACATGATGCTAACTTATAAGGCTCTTTTAAGAATTGGGATTGCACATTCAAATGTGGGTGCTTTTTTCTGTGATTACTAGGTGGTTTTCCTCAGTGTAGTATATATATATATCATAAAAGTTATGCCTGGGATTGTAAAACCGTATCAGGTCATGTATATTATACCCTTTGTCTTGTGTAGTAATTGCAAGTTGTCTCCAACTTAAGCACGTATAGTTAAAGCACAGGCACTGGTTGAACCAATAGGTGACCATAGAAATCAATCAGAACAATGGTGTAGATGGAAAGTGTATCGCAACCAAAATCGGTTGCTACTCTTCTCGTCGTCCTGTGAATGGATGGTCGTAGCTGTCATGGGGATTATCAGTTTGCTCTAGCGGGGCGACATAAATTCCCAGGTCGGGCTTTGCTTCATTGTCTATTATACATTCCTAGAGTATCCTCTGTGTATTATAAATTCCTTTAAGCTGACTATTGGACACGTGTGGATATGCAATAGAAATTTCATGAGGTATCCACATTGTTGAAATTCATTTTAAGTATTAAGCAATTCTTTGGATTATTCTTCATTCTTGTACTTTATAGCCATAATGTATTGTATCTTATGGTATTCCGTATCTGTACTTAGATGTGTACAAATGTGGAGTGAATTATAGGAATAATTGCAAAGGCATGACTGTATTGATGGTATGAAGCCTAACTCCACATTATTATCAGGCAAAGCAAATACCTGCATGAGAATTCTGGTAGGCCTCACCAGCTCCATATAATTGAGTGGGGCTACCAAGCATGCCTGCGTGAGCATGTTCAGTATACGGGACCAAGGCAAATTGTCCCCTCTTGTTGCTCAAAACTGCAAGCGTTACTGTCAGATAATCCCCACTAGCAATCAATCTTGGAAGACCCAACAAATTGGTAAAAGGGCCCCGTCTGCTATGATAAAAGATAGTGACACAAGAACCACCACCACGATAGGGAGCCCCTTTCTATTTAATTAGGATCCTTATGGCCGTCCTCGTGGAGCTACAATGGCACCCATCTGTCTGGATATATTCATCCAAAAATCGAGATATATTCATTGGTTAACCTACGGTGGTCGCAGTTAATAGTATTGTCATGAAGAGTTGCCAGGGGAGGCGACTGTGATTGGCAGCTTTCTCCTCGACTAGACACTGTTGGAAGGCAGATGGTGTCATCCTTTTCCGCTATCCATCTGCACAGAGAGAGACAGTAACCCTGTTAGCATACCAAAGAACACTGCCCCATGGACCATTCCACATCAGTTTCTCAAGAATTCAATGCCGCCATATCCATCTATCGTGTATACGGTTGAAAATATCTGTATAGTTAACGTGTTGATGGAAAAATATTGATGGTTAATATTTCTATTATATTATACAAGAAACTAAAGCAGCTCAATGTTCCCAATGCTCCTTGTTGGGCTCATTTTTACTATTCCAAGTTAATAAATAGGTTACCAGCATCTGAAAACTTCGCCGTATTTGGGTTAGTTTGTGTATACTTTAACTAATTTTATGAGTTTTAAAATTAACGATTATATAAACTTCTAGTAATTATCATATTAGCAATCACAGAACTCTTGAGCTAAAATTACAAAAGAAAAAAGTAAAAAACCCCTGATCCCAAGGGCCCTCACCTTTATTACTATACTGACGGTGGCAAGAAAAAATAAATGTTACAGCAAACAATACTTTATTTACTATAAGTCTTTTTATTTTTTAATTTTGCGAACTACATGTCTGTCTCCCACTTGATGGAAATAAAAAAACAGTATTAGGTGTGCAATTCTGGTCTAGGCCTAAGGCTTTTTTATCGGCCCAACGTGGGGTATGACCTTCTAGATCTAAAAATATATATTTTTAACTTAAAATAAATCTCAATTTAAATTACTAATTACAATGCTATTTTAAAAACCATCTCATGTTTTTTTAAAATAATATTAAATATTTTTATGGTTATATTTACAGTTAATTTTTTTTAATATACAATTATACACGTTCCTAGTGTCTAATTTGCAAAAAATAATCAAAAAATTGTAAACGAACATTTAATGGGAATAAAATATTATTTTTTAAATATGGTTTTCATGAATTGATTATTATTATTATTCCGTACATACACATAAAAATGAAGAAGACATGATTTTTCTTTATTTTTCATTGAAATTCTCCTTTTAGATACCGGTAAGCTTTTATTTTAAAAAATATATTACTAATAAAAAAAAATCTTTTTGTTAAAAAACAGTTAAATTAATAAGAAAATGAGAGTTTTGCCTTAAGAAGTAAACTTTCCCACCTTAATTTAAATTATTAAAATTCTTGTGAATATTTATTTTAATTAATTTGGTTTTTATTAGAAAAAGGCACCATTAATAAAAAAAAGACATTTTTCATCGAAAAAAAAAGAAGAAGTAGACTTCGACTTAAAGAAATACGTTTCTAGCTCATAATTTAAATACTGCAAATTCTTATATATATTTTATTTTAATTGCCACAGTAAAATAACAATTATCTTTGAAAATTGTCCACCATAATTGCGTGGGTGTAATTTGATACAGGCGCATGTGCTTTGAGTTGATTATTTTTTGTTCGGTTTTGTTTGGTTTGGTTTTTATTTAAAAAAAAATAATGAAACTAATTTTTTTAAAATAAAACAAATTGGAAGTGGTTCAAATCAACCGGTTTTGGTTCAGTTATTTTAGAACAAAAACCGGTTCAAATCGGTTTGGTTTGGTTTTTTCAGTTTTGTTTGATTTTTTGGTTTGGCTCGGTTTTTCTGGTTTGGGTTCGGTTTGGTTTTTTTAATTTCAGGCTTATAAAATCGAACCGGTTGGTTTTTTAAAAACTCTAATCAGTTTAATCAGTTTTTTTTCACGATTCAGTTTTTTCGGTTATTTTTTTTTCTCGGTTTAATTAGTTTTTTGATTTTTTTACCCTAACTTTTTTATTTATTTTGTTATTTGTTTCGTTTTCAGCCTTTCGTTGGTTCTGACTCTCTTAAACTTGATTTTATGGTTTCTGTGAAGGCTTCATGTAAACTACAGGAAAAGCTTCCCACTAGTAGAGTTGTTTCTTGTACTCTTTTCATGCACTTTTATGAAAATAACTCGGTGTTCGTAGCCTACTAGGTGTTTGGTAGTGTGGTAGTGGTTATTTTTTAAATAGCTTTTCGTACCGAAATACATGCCAATGATTTTTTTTATTTTTTAAAAATTATTTTGATATCAGCACATCAAAACGATCCAAAAAGTACAAACCACACTTAATTTTAATAAAAAAAAAAATTAAAATTCGATGAAAAATAACTTCAACCGCAAAGCCAAACGCTCCTTACGTCTCATATTCAAGTAATTTTTGTTGTATTTCGTGCTTGTTGAAAATGATCTAGAGATTGTTCAACTTTTTAAGGATTAGTTGGTGGCATGCAATGATGATTTATTAAATACCAAAACATACACTGCCTATCTTGAATTAATGTGGGAATGATTGAATTTGATGTCTCCCGACATAATTTTGCTTCTGATAATTTAATGTCCTTCCTAAGTTTTGATGTGACTGGTTTCTATATGATGTTTATCATTCTTGAATTTTTTATTATTACCATCATAGATGGATGGCGGGATTAATTTGAACGTAATTTTATGAATTTTAAAGTTAAGCATCATATAATTTTTTAATAATTATTATATTAGCAATTATAAAGTTTGAACCGGAAACTATAAAAAAATAAATTTTTTAATTCCAAACTCTTATCACTACTACTAAATGATTACTCGAAATTAATCCATGAAATTGAGAAATCAATATTTAATACTAAAAACTTTAGCTAAAGTATACATCCAAATTGAATTTCAGTTCTTATATTAAAAAAAAAACCCGCTTAGTAGCCAATTAAATGAAAAAATTAATCTTTTTGGGCAAGAAGGAGAGGATGAATGAGAAACTTTTTATTTTAAAATAGAAAATTTCCTTGCTAGAAATTTCAGGAACGTATCAAAATAAGTCGATCTAATAGAAAAAATCGGGCTAGAAGCTGGCGGACGGAATGTTTCCTGTTCTGGGTGAAAAATCAGTGAAACAAATGAGAAGAGAATTCATCCGAAGAAAAAAAAGGAGACTGGAGCTGATAGGAAATGGTTTTTCACCATTGAAACTTGCAATTCAACACTGGATGCGAGAGGAGGAGGAAGGAGATTGAATTAGAATTTGTCAACGATCTAAAAATTCAATCTAGAAAGAGTTTTTTTCCTTTTCTCTTCTTTCACCATGAATTCTATCAAGATTTTAGTTGGTAATAATTGGATTATGAGCTAAATATTATTGTGTAGCCTTCATGATATTCTTCAATATCTCATTTGTATTATTGAAGTACTTATCAATATGTGCATCAAATGCCTTTCAATTATTGATTACCATTTAAATGAATTATTGTGCATGTCGATAGCGAGAGATTCTACATGCTATTCACTTATGGTGTATGGCATGGATTGAATGGAAGACAAGAATGTGGACATTGGCATGTGTTGAAATATTATAGAAATTATGGTAAATTTGGAATTTTGGTAGCGGTGGTGGTTGTTTTTTCATTTAGAAATATATTAAAATGAAGTTTTTTTATTTTAAAAAAAATTATTTTTGATATCAGCACATCAAAACGATCCGAAAACATAAAAAAAAAATCATTTTAAACAAAAAAAAAATTAAAATTTTTGGACATGAGCATGCAGAGGCAAAGAAACATAAAGCTCAGCTACAGGAGGGTAAGAAGAAGAAGAAGGGAATTGATACGGTAGAATGTAAGATGACTGTAGTGGAAAGGGATAGACCATGGGCTCAAAGTCTGACAGAGCTGCAACAGCTCTAGGAAAGAGAAGAAAAAACCCATGGCTCAATCGTTTCGCGGTTCACAACTTTATGCGGTACTGCTGCTTCTGCTTGTAATCCCAACGATGCCAGTTCCTCGCATGTTTTTCCTTCCTGTCTGCTGGTTTGTTTCATTAATGGTTATTTTGATGTCATTTAGCCTTCATAACTCTTGTAGTTCGAGGCTTATAGACTGATATCAGAACGGTGTTCTTTTTAGTTTCTCTTTTATTACAATATTTATCAATAACTGCTGCAGTATTTTCACAACAATAACAAATCCGACACTTTCCTTTTTCACAATTTTCAATTGTCATTTGAAATTTTTGATTTGTAAATTGGAATATTGTACTTTGTTCGGTAGGATTAGTAAAGCACATGCTACAACTCGATGGGGTGTGTTTCAATATGTTCTTCTTCCACCTTTTATCTTCTCTTGGCAAGCTGGATCGATTACGTTATCCTGGATGGGTACCAGGATCACATACTTGTACCATTTACTCAGAAAATCATCTCCTGCGAGATGGAAAGGATAAGATGGAATCTTTTAATCATGTTGGAGGATTGCACCAAGTCACAGCAATGGTTGTAAAACCTAAACGGCATTTTAACATTATTTATACAGCCTGCTGCCTTTAATGAGGCTTTGTTTATAGAGCTAAACGGCAGGTTTTAATCTGCTCTGTTTTAGTTTGGAGTTGGAGAGTGAATTTAATGAGGTAATTTATATACCTAACCTGAGTCTCTCACTTCTAAACCTTTTACATGATGCTAGGACGCTACTTTTAAGGTCTCTCGAGTTTTCAAATTGCAGTTCCGCCTGCTGGGTCTATTCCTGTGATTGCAAGATGTTACTTTGTGAACGAAAAGCTCTTAGAGACTACGCCCAGGATTGAAAGATCATTCTACCATGTTGTGTGTGTTCTGCCCCATACCTGCTGTAGGATTTCCGAGTTATGTCTCCCACACTTTCGTGCACACTGTACCTGCGTGCTAAATGCTGATGCTAAAAGCTTGCCGAGCGAAATCACAAGCGATGGATTGTGTTGCTGGGAGCCAGCTACAATTCGTTCTCGTGCTTTCATGACTACATTGATTATATCCCAACCTAACTTGACATCATTCTTAGGTAGCAAATGCCATTGTATTTTACAGGTTAGCCCTCATTTGAGAATTGCGAGATGGCTCCACCAGAGGATTATATAATTGAGAGATGACTGCATGAGCATGTCCTCTGCACAGCACCTAGGCAAATCGACCCTAATTGTCGTTCAAAACTGCAACAGATGTGTACTAGATTGAGACTCGGATGCGGGAGTTAGATTAAATCGTCCCCCCTTGCAATCAATTTGAAAGGCCCGACAAAAGGGTACAGACCCCATCTACTGTGATAAAATTGATAGTGACACAAGAACTAACACCATGATAGGGGAGTCCCCAGCCATTTTATTATGAATCTTATGGCTGTATATGTAGAGATTCAATGGCATCCCCGCCTCCACAGAAACCCACACCCACACATGGATCTGTCTGGCTATATTTATCCTCAAGTTGAGATATTATCTGTATATAACTTCCTAGATTGGCTAACCCGCGGTGGTTTCAGTTGATAATTTGGTCATGAAGAGTTGCCTATGGAGGTGACTCTGATAGGCAGCTTCTTCTTTAACTTCACTGTTGGAAAGTAGATAATGTCATCCTTTTCAGCAATCCATCTGCAGTAAGAGAAATTTAATAGCCAAATTACCAAATCAAAGAGCACTACCAACCAATGCATGGACTTTTTGTCTACAGGGTCAACCGCATTTCACACCAGATTGGCCAATAAAAGCTTCATTTTTTATGTTTTGTGGCCAACCACAATTTAAAATGAAGTTGGCTGCGTAGGAAAACAGGCCCTAAATATCTGTATGATCATTTCTCAAGAAATTATTCAGCACTTCCAGACAGATCATGCTCATAGATGTGAGAGGGAGTAGCACATCAGATGTAAAAGTATGAGATAATTTTAGGGACCAAAATTACCTGTAAGTTGTGACAAGATGGTGAAGGAAGATGGAGATTTCAAGCCTGGATAGTTCTAGACCAGGGCATAGCCTTTGTCCACCTCCAAAAGGTGTAAAGCAATTGTTTTTAACAGAAGCTCCTGTTTTCTGTAGTTAAAAAGAACAGCAAATTGTTCACAAGATTAGTTTTTTTCTTTTTGAATTTTTCAGCTGAGAAGAAAATTGAGAGTGACTGAAGCCTCCTCAAGCGCCCTGGTTAATAGGAAGTGACCCTTGTGGACAAAAAATTATTATCTTGGTAGACAAAGACAGCAGAGGTGATTCTAGGCTCTATCAAAATGGTTTTACAGCTTTACCTCCCATCTCCATGGATCAAACTCATATGGGTTTTCATAATTTTCTTCATCCATATGTACAGAACTGAAAGATGTCAGGACACACCATCCTTCCGGAATCAGAATTCCTGCAAAATTAAACAAGTTTCTTATAATTTTCCAGAAACATTACTTGCGTGTATCCTTACTCAATTTTTAGAAACATATTTTTCACAACGTCAGGAATTCCGAATCACAGTAGGAAAAAGAAAAAAGAAACAGAAAAGAATGATCACACACACACACACACCTTTGATCTCTACATCCTTGAGAGCTTTCCTCCAAACTGCATTGATTATGTTTGCTACTCTAAGAGTTTCATTTATCACCTAGGGTCATAGACAAACAAACAAATAATCTCAAGTTATAAACATAATTTCATAATCTATCTCATGAAATTAGCTTAATGATGAGACCTTGATCTACTGTAAATTAATATTCATCATTTTCATCTTCCCTTTCAACATTTGTTACTTACATTCTGAGTAAATTGCATGGACATGTAATCAGTCCAACAATAATCATCACCAGAATCAGTCTTCTGCCTCTTCAATTTCATGTTCTCCTCCTACACAATCACAGGAAACATCACCACCCCCCACAAAAGAAACTCCAATATGCAAAAAATACTGCCATGCATTCAGTTTCAGCATTTCAAGAATAAATCACTGGTGTAGACGTGGCAAGGTATCCTTCTAGTACTAACCTAAGTACATAGCACCATAGCAGGACTACCTTCGAAAAAACAAAAACATGAGTGTATTTAAGTGAAACAGAACATTATATACGAATTAGAAGCGGTAGTAATGACCAAGAAGATACTACAGTAGTGGTGCATCTCTCTTCACTAGTAGTTTTTCTGGGGACTAAACGCAAGCCAGACCAGGCCAAGGATAGCAGAAACCAAATCCTGCTTCAACCAGCAGCTAGCCAGTTCACGTTCGTTTATTTCAGGCAGTTCTTTTAAAACATTCCATTGTCTTAGTACAAACTTTTCTGCTCTTATCTTTGCTTCTAGTGTCAAGTTCTAATCCATCAATACATCATGATGCTAAAACGTAATGCAAAGGCAAAACCATGTTCTTGAATATTGTTAGATGTTCTCTAACAATCTTATCAACGTAACTCCTTTTTATAATAAATTTACTATGAAGTAATTTACTATAAAATAAACGTAGCATTTGATTACTATCTTGAAATAAAAAAAATAAAAAAACCAGAGATAGCAGGGACATGTCTTCATGCACTTCCTGATTTAAAAATATAAAAATTCATTACAGAACTATTTTTGTTTTGAACATATTTATTTTATGTTTTTGTCGTATCTCTTTAACTAAATACATTTATATATTTGTTTCTTCCATGGAACACTAAGCCAACATGGAAATAATAAATAAATGGACAAGCAAAACATTTTTTTATCATAAATATCCATTTTGATTTAAATTTTTAAAATAAATAATCAATCAATCATATTAGAGATTAACCAATTGATATCATTTAAAAGATTCATTCATATAACTATCTTATAATTTAAATAAAATTATTTTTCACAACCACGTCTAAAAATCATAATACAGATAATTTTCTCTCTAATGTTTTTTAGTACCTTGTACTAATATTGATAATAAAGTGATGCCTAGAGTGGTCTCAACCCAGGTGGTCCTTGCCCGACAGCCGTTCGACTCTATAATCGTACGGGTCATAAGCTTCCACGAGTTGTGGGGCCCTTTAAAAAGGGCTCACGTGTGTGTCCATTGAAAAAGACTTTTTAAGAAAAGTCAACCACTACACAATACGTGATGAAGCCGACAACGCACGGCCCATATAGCAGTGAACCTCGAATAATCCTAGCCGTTAGATTAAAAAGATGCAAACTCTATCTTGTGGTGGTTGATATATAGGGTAGAAGATTGAATGCATATAAATATACGTGTATATATATATACCGTTAATAGCTCTAGAGCGACAGGGCAGTCACTGAGGAATTTGACAGCTAAGGTCATGGACATGGGCACGGTTTCTTCTCCAGGGATCATCAGCTCAATAATATGTGAAATGATGAAATCCAACGATAGAGATTGCTTGTCATTTTGTTCACCAGAAATGTCACGTAAAAGCACGTCCACTGCATCATTAGGGATTGTATTTTGATGTTCTTGATCTTCTGATTTCTCCAAGCCCAATTTTCTTTGCTCAACAATCTTTTTTACTAGCTTGAATATTCTCTCTTTAGCCTGCATGTTTATAACAAGTTAAAACCTATGAAAATAACTTCGGTAATGACGGAGACAGTGAGACATTCATTTTACGCTGCCGTTTCAATATCTTCAACAAAACAGATTTCTATCATTTATGTCCTTTTCTTTTCTGTATTACAAGACACTAACTAAACATAACATGGTGTTTCTATTTTTATTTAGTGATAAGCAATAATACTTTCAAAATATAATTATTTTTTTTACCTTTAAGGATTTGTATAATCGTGTTCCTGGTAATTTGATCGGCAGACATATCAACCCTTTGATGAATTCATTGAATTCTCTCTTAAGAAAATCCAAATCATCACTTGGATCAAGACTTAGCAATGCTTTAACCAAGACTCTGAACGTGAACTGAAACATTCAGAGAGTAAATAAAAGTTTAACAGGAGTTATTAGTCCTTTAAGTATGGCTCGAAGAACTTCTTATATATCTTTAGGAGTATAAATTGGAGAGAGGAGAAGAGATGAACCTTTTGGGTTTCTTCTTGGACGAATAGAAGGGGCAGGTCCTTCCAAGAAGTCAAGGTGAGTTTGACATGGTGCTCAATGTCTTTGGTAATTCTAGATTTGAACTGTGGTGACCTCAAGAAACCACCAATAAGTGCATGGACCTTCTTCTGTAGAGTTCCATTGGTTTGAAGTATAGAATATTCTCCAAATATTTCCCTGATTGATTTAGGATAAGCAGGAATAAAAATGTTGCCATGGTTTTGTAAAACAACTTTGTTCACTGCTGGATCTGTGGATACTATGATGGGTGTCCCCAGGATGTGTGTTTTGAACACCTTCCCGTACCTGCAGACATACACACAGACACACAGATTTTGACCCATTCCTTGTTCGGTGGTTTTCATTGATTGAAGAAAGAGGGCACTTGCATGAAATGAAATGATAAGAAAATTGTCATTTCAGTACAGAGCTGAAAACTCTATGGGGACATAGGCTGTGCTTGCTGACTGGAGGAAGCAATAGGACATATAGGAGCTTCAGTATTCTATGGACATAGGCATGAAGGTAGGCTACAAATTAGCAAAAATGTTGACTCGTCTAGAAAACCACTACTTCTGAACCTTCGGCAATCGGCATGTCTATCTATGGCCTCTAGACCATGAAAAACTTGTCGGCATTGTGAGCTTAGATTGGCTTGAAGGTAATTAATTGTTACTGGTGAAGGTGTTGTAGGCACATGTGTATTCAAAAGAACATTTTGGCCTACCAAATTTACAAAATCTTTCGTAAGAGGACAAATTAAGAGATACGGTTCTCTCTTTTTTCCCTCCATGCAATTTCACAATGTATTAATTAAAATTCATTAATTTAAGGGCTCGATGAAAAACAACGACAAAAAATAGAGTGCATAACATGCAATTCAATAACCCTAAAAAAATTAAAGCTTGATATTACATATTCACAGTATCTCTCGTGAAGTATTTTATTTTTTGGCAAACCACACTATATCATCATGATCATCATCAACAAGACCATCACCATCACACACAGTTACTGTAATGAAACAATAATGCTGGTCAGATCGGCAAATTAAGGAGAGGTAGAAGATCATAGCAATATGCTATCTAATTCTAATCATGTAAAACTGAATATTGGAGCATGAATCCATGTTAACTCATGGCATATCTTGTAGTAAAATTTTTCTGTAGAAGTAAAACACTAGATCGGTTGATCACAGAACTTGGGTTGTTAATAGTAGTGCTTGGAGAAATGGACAAGAAATCTATCAATCTATCTTGAGTAATTCCATAAAGATTAATTTTGAGACAACTTCGAACACATTCGATGACAAGAAATTTCAGCACTTATACCTTAATTGTATTTATTTTCATATAAAAAGAAAATCAGGAAAATCAGGATATATATATATATATATTAATTTATATATAAAGAAAATACAATTATATCCGTTTTCCTGATTTTTTTTTTTTTATATATATATATATATATATTTTTATCATTATATCCATATATATGATGTTAATTACGATAAAAAATATATATATAAACCAGGAACGAATTTATAAAAAATGGAAACCCTACATCGTCCAAGAGAGACTAACTAGAACATGGCCAGAATAATCTATATTGGTGAGCATGCGAACTTGTACCCACTTTAACTTTTTAATTAGCTTTTCATATAAAAAGAAAAAAGAAAGAAGAAGAAAGCAGAAGAGATTAAAGATATGATCAGCTTTTGAACTCACAGGGGATGTAACTAGCTAGCTAGCTACAGAGAAGGCAGGGAGATCGAGGATCTTAAAAGCAAGAAAGAAACTGAGAGAAATTAAAAGCTTACAGTGATCTGCGTTTCTCCATGAAACTAACAGGTTGAGAAGTGTAGCCAGCAGCAATGAAGTCAAGAGTTTCTCCTATCAGAGGCCAGCCAAAGCTTCCCTTAGGAAGCACTCCACTCTTTTGTTCCATTTTCATGTCGCTGCTGCTGCTCTTCTCTTTACTATACCAACACCATCCAACAAAGATACCAACCAAAATCCAAAATCCTATAAACCATTCCATTCTCTCGAATAAAACTCCCTTTTCTCTATCTTTATTCTGCTTGGAACCCTAGCCAGGAAAGCCACAGACCCTGCAACTTAACTTCAGAGCTATCCAAGCTGACCCTCTAATAACAACATGCACTAGCTAGTCCTATGTTGCTCTCCTACTCTCTCTTGCGTGTTCGTGTGTGGTTTTATGAGGTGGTTGACAAGAAGCCTTTCCTTGTAAGAGAAATGAATGAGAGGGGGCATGGATATCTTGAGTGGGGAGATTCGGGAGATCTAGAGCAACTATCATTTAATGAGTTGGCCATATTGGGTGCACCCAGGCCGCCAGGCTATGTATTTTGTCTTCACTTCATTTACTATGTTTTTTTTTTTTGCTAGAAAATATTAGATTGTGTGAAGAAGAGTAATTTATTTTAGTATGATTATAAATCAATAAATATTTTATCTATTAATTAAGAGGAAGGATAAAAATTATTTGTTTCCTGTTATGGTTAAATAGGATGATATGTCTTGTATATATATAATATATATAGGTAAATATATATTAAACTTTAATTTAAAACTAGACAATGTCATCCGTAAAATTCAGGCTTTCTAGTTATTATTAATATTTTCATTTTATCTAGGTGTATTTATAAATAAAACTCAATGAATTCGAATAAATTATGCTTAATCTCTCTCTAGAAATACATTACCTAAACTTTAGAATAGAATATAAAAGAATAGTAGGTGGATACGTATAAGAAAAAAAACAACAACCAGATAAAGAAAGGGAATAACTCATGAGATTACATATGACTTTTCACTTGTCCAATATACCTATTCAATTCAAAGAACTTTAAAATTAAAACATTAATTACATATAATTCATGAATTTTCATTAATTATAATATATATAAATATTTATGATTCATGAATTACTCATAATAACATTTATTTTAATTATATAATTAATATAGCGGTTCATATATAAGGACATTTTAAGAATTAAAAGAAATTATTGATCAAACAGGGATTTGATAACAAATATTTTTTATTGACAAAACCCAAATTTAAACTTCTCATCCCGTTGGCTTATTATTCCATTCACAAAACTATTTTGGATTTGAAATTTTTATTATTCAAGAGATTTTTTTAAAATAATTTTTTGTTCGTTTTTAATTGGTTTTTAAAACATATTAATATTTTATATTAAAGTATTTATGTTGGATTACAAAAACTCAACGTGATTTTATCCTTAACAAGAGTGAATCTCACATGTAATTAAAATGGTACTTTCTCTCTCAAATGACCTTCATAATATAAAAACTGAAAGCAATTTGCTGACTGTGTCTCCGCACCAATGTATCGTGTGTATTAGATAGACGGTTTGTATTATGTTGTGGGTTAGTTCTGATTTTTTTAATATAAAAAAATAATATTTAATCAATGATAATTTAAGATAAATTAAATTAAATTTACTAAAACATAACTTATGATACATGAAACCGAAATAACATGCAAAAATAAAAACATAAAAAAATCATAAAGTTTAAAATTTAATTACACAGTGTCAAAGATGAAAACAAAAAATAATTTTAAAAATTATAATGTTAAAAAAAAAATCCTGAGTCAATTCGCGCTAACTTAATGAACCCACAACTCATGATCTAAGACCGAGACAAGTAAAGAATTTTAAAAGAGGGACCAAGCAAAAAAAAAGTTCAACAAAAAAAACCTAAACTAACCCAAGTTAACTTTACCAACCCGCTATCGGAATATCCAAACAAAAAGAAAAGTGAAAAAATAACAAAACTCAAAGGCAAATTATTTTATGTAAGATGATGAAAATGAAAAAAAAAACTCATAAAAAAATCAAGAAAAAAATAGAGTTCTAAAAGAAGTACCTAGCAAAAAAAGACTAAGGTTAGATTAAAAAAAAAAACTTACTGAGAAAATACAAGCTTACCCTGAGTAATTTGACCAACTCATACTCAGGATAACCCATCACAATAACTTTTTTTTCAAATAATATTTAATAAAATACGCTTAAGGGTCAATAATTCAATGACAAATGACAAAATAAAATAAACAATTTAAAAAAACCGAGTCAACCCAAGTTAACTTAATTAACTTACAACCCGAGATATGAGACAGTAATAACCCATTAAAAAGAAAAGTATAACAAATCATGAAAATTAAGACTAATAAGTCAATCTCAAACGGTGAATTTTTTTTAAAAAATACCAAACTTAAACTAGGTTCATTATTGAAATTAGTGGATCGGATTATGAAATTGAGATTACCCTGTAAAATGCAAACATAAAGAAATTACAAAACAAAGTTCTAAATTATAAAAAAATTAAAATTAAAACAATAAAATCAAAATAATGAGGACTGAACTTGCATAAAAAATAATTGAAAGAAACTAATAAAAAATTAAATTGAAAAACAAAATAAATAAATAAAATGATAAAAAAAAGCAATAAAAAAAATAAACACCTTCTAATAAGCAATATATTTTTAAATAAAAAACATTTTAAAAAGTAAATAATTAAATTACCGCCATTCAGTATGCAAATGATATTTGAATCCCGTAAAAAATACAACTTTACTCTTGCTCCCAAAGTAATTTTTAAGTGCAATGAAGGACAAAGTGGTCAAAATATTGTCTGAATTCACAATGTTTCTTCTCATAGTAAGGAAAAGCCGAGCCCTTTTAGTGTTTTTTTTATAATAAATAGGGGTTTTAATATCTAAAAATATAAAATTAACATTAATATTCACATTTTATTCAATAGTTAATAGATAAAAAAATTTAAATATCAATGTTTATTCATTGAGTTTTAAATGTTTATTATTTGCATGATTCATTACTTATAGCTTGTTTATTTTTATTTTAATTTAAAAAAAAATTAATTTTTTTTCTTTGCTTTAGATTATTTTTTTTATTGTTTCTAGATCGTTTTGATGTGTTGATGTTAAGAGTAATTTTTTTAAATATATTATTTCAATATAATTCTAAGTAAAAAATATTTTAAAAAATAAAAACCACTATAATAAAAAAACATATATATTAAATGACAACATGGTAGAAACTATAAATTAAATGTGTTTGTTACCCACGAGTTTCTAGTTCAATCAATGTATAATTTTCTTTCTATAGTGTTTTTAAATTGATTTTTATTTGAAAATATATTAAAATAATATTTTTTTTTATTTTTAAAATTTATTTTCAGCATAGAAGATCAAAATAATACAAAATCATAAAAATATTTATTAGAAAAAAAATTTTTAAATATAAAAACAAACACAGGCTTTGACTTGAGATTTAATTTTGTCCCAGTAAAATCAAAGAGGAAAAAAAAAGGTGATAGCTTTTGTAACAAAGAAGGAGAAGAAGAAAGGTGACAGTAGTTTTGGCATTTGGGCTATGATTCACCTAGATGGGAGCTGGTGTGATGCCACGCAACTCAAGGACATGCAGTGGGCACGTAAGACAAGTCCACTGGAATTATGCAGGGCGCCGAAATTTGTCAGCCATCTCCTCTTCCTCACCACTTTCCTGCTGTGGACACCAGAGAAAACCTTCGTATTGTCTTCATCATTCTCAGTACTATCACCGTCACCGTCACCGTCACCCCCACCCCCACCGTCCACAGAACATTACCAGTACAGTATTATTATCATACCATCTTTTGAGGTAAGTACTGTTGTATAATACGAGTTGATCCAACTAGGTTTTTTGTAAGTGTTTTTGGCCCTGAAAAATCAACTGCGGTTGGTGCCATCTGTCATGGTTGCAGTAGGAGCAAGTGGAGACGTTTTCGTGCATGTTCATTATAAGCTTCGACCACTCTTGTTCCGTTCAATAATTGAGTCTGTAATCAATTGTGCATTAGTCATCAGATTGATCACGAGTGGTGCAATCAGTAGAAAGATCTCCTTGACTGGGACACACTGAACATCTCAGTTGGGGTCAAGATACAATCATGGAAAATTCGTGACTCCAGCGAAGCTCAATCACTAGCTGTACACAATGAAGTGGAACCAATTGATGCAGAATCAAATGGTTATGGATCGCCGTTGGCAAGGTTGTAACTTGTCCAGCACTTTTGAGGCCCGGAAGAAGGCATGATTGGCTCAAGGAATCAACTATAGGCGACCGGCATGAGGAAGTGGCAAGAAATAATTTCTTGTTACACTATCGATTTGCAACCAATTTATGTTCTAAATACATACAAGGAAACATCAAATTAAATTCATCTTCATACTTGCAGCAAAGCATATAACAGCACGGAATAACATGGGAAAGCTTACTTCAATGGAGCCCCTAGAAAAAATATACCTTTACATTTTACAAAAGACTTGGACCCTACATAGGCAATGAGGGAAGGTGCGTTTATCATGAAAAACGAAGCAGCACGAAGGGAAATACATCACGTGAAAAACAACCGTCCAATTTGTGGGCTCCGCATGTGGATCCTGCAATCTAACAGGCTGAAGTTTTGCATCTGATACGAACTGGGTACTCTGTGTTGCGTAGCATTATTCAAGCAAGACTTGATTGCGTTGAACGCTTTGCAAATATTAACCTCAATACTTCCACCAAAGTTTAAGCACTGGCACCTTGCACCTCTAGGCTACTTCAGTGTTCAAGATTGGCAGCAGGTCCTGGCTGCTGGCATGCAAAATTCTGAATCTCCTAGCAAGAAACAGCTCCACCAATAATAAGAAAGAATACATTTGAATGATCTAATGATAATTTAACTGAAAAATGGAAATGCATGCCATTCGTGTTGTTCAGCATCAGCTTGCACAGGCAACAGCTTTTTGGTCAAGATTGTTGTAAAATGAACTCAATGTGGTAATAGCAAGTGCATCTCCAAAGAGTGAAGCACGTGTCGATTTCAATATAAGAACTTCCACATAATCACCAACCATGGGGTTCCGCGCCTGACTTCCATCCTCATTTCGATTTGGCAGTGGCAGATTGGTAAATAAAACTCTATGGCCCCTATCACTCTTGCCAATAAGTTCTGTGTCTGGAGCTCTCTTGTTGGGCCCTTCCACTAAAACAAGTTGGACAGATCCAATCTGGGAGTCAAAACACTGACCTGTACTCTCACGGAAAGCCTCAATGAGTTCTGCAAGCCTCCTCTGCTTGACCTCATCGGGGACATCATCAACATAGTTCCTATGGGCATGAGTTTTTTCCCTCATGCTATATGCAAACATATACGCCATATCATAACCAACAGCCTTTACAAGACTTAGTGTGTCTTGGTGTTCCTCTTCAGTTTCTCCACAGAAACCTGTAGAAATGAGGCCAGGAATTAAGAGGGCAATATCAAAACTGAGGTTTAACATCTTAAAAACTAAGGCACATAGATGTTGTATATGCAAAACCAGAGGTAATTCCTATGTGGAAAATCTAAATCTAAATTAAATTGACAAATAGATACGAGCATCAACAAATATGGAGGTTGGTTTGTCAAAAGAAAAGAAATTGTCTTCTCATACAGGCCAGTTGGGGAACTTGCGAGAGAGCAGGGAGAGAATGGCAACGATACTAAAGACAAGGAAGTAAAACTGCGTGCAGTAGTCCTAAAATCAGTTAGTATAACTGCACGATTGAGAAAATGGTAAAACCTATGAAATTCCAACAGGATAAAGCACAAACTACATGGGACAAGAACAAAATCAGCACCAGACATTCTAAAGAGTACTAGAGCACGTATAAGCGTTCAGTTGGTCTTAGCTCTGACATGAACAGCAGGATTCAAGGTAAACAGGCCCAAAAATAAAGCTGCTTATATTATTTTACCCAATATTAACTCCTATGATGTAAGAGAACTAGGAAATCACACCAAGGAGGTTTGTCTCAGTGACAACCTCATATATTAGGCCCTGAAAAATTACAGGTAGTAATCAGAAAATATTTTTCCTAAGCCCTTTCAACTTAATGATTTGGTTACATGGGTGAAAAAGCAAAAAGACTAACCAGGACACAAGCATGGGAATCGAACCCCACATATCTCACTCCACAGTAAACTAAGACAACCTATAGGTGAAGCAGAATTTTGATATATCATCTAAGCATTAAAAGTTGTGAGAAGTGCAAGTTCCAATTTTATAGAAAATGAAGCCATTTTGATGGGATCTCTTACCACTTATGAAGTCGCTGGTTATCCCTACATCTGGAATAATTCTCCTGATTTTCTGCACAAGATCTAAGTATGCCTCTCTAGTATATCCCCTACGCATTCTTTCGAGAACTGTGCTACTCCCAGTTTGAGCAGGTAAATGGATAGATTTGCAGATATTATGTCTGTTCCGCATTACATACAATAAGTCATCTGGGAAATCTTTAGGGTGTGGTGATGTGTATCTGAACCGCATTTCAGGAAATTCAGTGGAAAGCCTATCCAAGAGATCTGAAAAACGTAAACCTACCCCTTTCACCTTGCACATACTGGAGAAACCATCACTATACTTCCAATTTGTTCCAGGTTCAACTTCCTTTTCAACCTCAGATGCATCATTATAGCTATTTACATTCTGGCCAAGAAGAGTTACCTCTTTCACACCTTCTTTCCAGAGTTCTGCCACCTCCTTCACTATTGAATCAACAGGACGTGATCGCTCTCTCCCTCTAGTAAAAGGAACAATGCAAAACGAGCACATATTATTGCAACCCCTCATCACTGACACAAAAGCATTAATAGAATTTTTAGAGATCCTCACAGGACTAATATCTGCATAAGTCTCTTCAAGTGAGAGAAGGGTATTGATCCCTTTCTGACCATAATCGACCTCTTCCAGTAATCGTGGCAAATCCCTATAAGCATCAGGTCCACAAACCACATCAACCATCTTATCTGCATCTAATATCTTATCCTTTAACCTCTCAGCCATACAACCCAACACAACAACCTTTGGTGGATGAAGCGACTGTGACCTTCCAATGGCAACATTGCTCTTCCAGCGTCTCTTTAGAAACCAAAAGTAATTAAGTCTCTGCCAGACCTTTTGCTCTGCATTGTCCCTTATAGCACATGTATTAATAAATATGATCTCTGCACTTTCAGGAACATCCACAACTTCACTATATCCAGCATTCTTCATGATAGATAGAACAATCTCCATGTCATTTACATTCATTTGACACCCATAAGTCTCATGATAAATACGGCCTCTTGGCAGAATTTCAATATCTGGTGGGACTTCTATAGCTGGCACAAATCTTGACAGAAATTAAAAAAGAAAGAACAAATTCAATACAAATTCTGTTAAATACAATGCCCGACGTTCATAACTGAATGGCATTTCAAGCATTTATTTCATTTTTAACCCTACATTTTCAATCTTTACAGCAACCTTCACCAAAGAAACATGTTTTAAGGATCATAAAATTGGATAGCAATCTTCTAGCATGAACTTGCTTACCAAGCACTAAAGTTTCAATCTTTAAAGCAAATTTTGCTAAAGCGCTTGTTTCAAAGAGAATTCAATCAAAACCAATGATAAATGAATTGCCTTTCAAGCATAAAATCAGCTATTAAGCCTTGAAGTTTTGATGTTAATGGCGAGTTCACAGAACAAACCAGTTTCAAAGAAAATACGACGGGAAGCAGGCATAGATGTGACTTGCAGTTCAGTCCTTAACTTGTTTATTAAATATTAAGCTCTAAAGCTTCAATCTTTATAGCTCCCTTCAGTAAAGGAACCTGTTTCACGTAGAATCCAATTGAAAGCAGCTGAAATTGAATTATATTGCAAGTATTAACTTCGTATTAAGCTCTAAAGTCCTAGTCTTTACAGTTACTTTCACTTGAGAATTCAATAGAAAGAAATCATGATTTGGTTCCCTTTCAGACATTAACGTGTCATTGAGAAGCTAAGTTTAAATCTTCACAGAGCCCTTCACTTCAAAAAACTTGCTTCAAAGAGAATTCAATGGAAACCAGAGGTAATTGAATTACATTTCCAGCATAAGCTTGGTTATTTGAGCCATAAATATTTAGTATTTCCATCACCCTTCACGCAAAAAAACCCATTTCTAATGGAAACCCTTCTGTTCTAAACTCCCAAAAGCAGCATTTCCACAATAAAAAAGGATAACAGTATCAACTAAATCATTTTAAAACAGGAGTCATTAAAAATACACATCCAAATTCAATTTTGTCCAGAACCCTTTAAGAAAATAAATAAGAACTCACTGGGGCTGTGTTTGAGAGGCAGAAGCGGAGACGGGGGCGGAAGCTGAGGAAGCAGCTTGAGCAACAAAGTGGTGAAGGCCAGGACCTTGAGTGTTCTTAGAAAGGTGAGACTGAGAGAAGTTTCTTGATAGAGTGAGAGAGAAGTTCCTCTTTTTGAGTGGTCCTTTATTGAAATGTCGATAGCAATGATAATAAGAAGGGCGTGGTTTCTTTGAAGAGGGAGACCTGAGAGTTAAACAGCAGCATCGCCTTTGGATCGTTGAAAGAGATGATGCGAGAGAAGACGCCATGAGAGAAACAGAGCCAAGAAGAGAGGAGTCTGTAGCAGCAGCGCTGAACAGGAGCTGGATAGGGATTACTGTCGTCTTGTCTCTCTGTATTTCCCAAAAAAAACGGTGCAGTTTTTGAGTATTTGCTTCCCATTTTAAAATGGGCCCGTACCGGCCCAATTATATTTCCATATTTGAGAGATCGTCTCTCCTATGTTGCTTCCAATTCATACCAAGCCCCACGGCGGGCCAGGCCTGTACTGGCCCAATACAAGCTGCTATAGCTAAGAGGAACGAAAAGTTTTTAGTTTGGTGATTATTTTTTTTATTTTAATTTTTTTTCTTAACTTATTTATAAAAATTCTATTTATTTTTAATTTTATAATTTAATTAAAAATATATTTTTTAATTTAGTCCCTTTTATTTTAATTTATATTTTTTCTTAGTTCTTTTGTAAAAGTTATCATTTTTTTAAATTCCACCCTTAAATAAAAAAAATATATAACAATTTTAATTTTTATTCTTTTGATTTTTTTGTTCTCAATGGAATATAAAAAATTATTTTATATTTTAATTTTGATCATTTTTCTTTTAATTTTTATTTTTTAAAATTTTTTTGTACAATTGAATTTTTTACTTTAGCTTCATTGTTTAGTATTTGATTGATTCGGAGCTGTATTTCAAAGTTTTTTCAAATATGATGCTTTTATATTTAATAACTTAAATTATGAGTCATAATTTGGCGGGATATAGAAGGTTGACTCAACCTTGATTATTAGTATTACAGATTTGTTGTGCCAGCTTGAGTTGATCCTGATTTATGACCTTTTTCACGTATTTTTTTATTTGTATTGCGCTCTTGCATGTTTATAAATTGAAATACATCTTTTGTTCTCTTTTGAAAATTTTTTTCCAAGGCTATCCCAAACATTTTTGTTTTTAAATTGGATGAATCTATTGATGTTTTTATTTTCTTATCTAATTAAAATAAAGCCATAATATTTGATCCAATCAAGTTTATAATCAAAGTTATACATTTATTTTTGTTTTATTTTTTTTAAATGTTTGTAGCATCTAAATATTATTTTTGCATCAAAAATAGTTTCTTGAAAAGAAAGCATACCAAGGCTAGTAAATTACCTAAACAAACTTAGAGAACCAAATAATATTATGGAGCTTAATTATTTTATTTTTTAATTTAGTTTTTTTTCCTTTAATTTTGTTTTTTCAATTTTATTTAATAATTATCTGGGTTATTTTTTGACCGATCAAGTTGACTAGATCACGTCGAAACTATTTTAACACAGTTTAATTTTAAAATTAGATTAGACAAGAAGTCGAGTTGAGATATTTTTTCCGTCAATTTCATCCTTAAACTTATATTATTTGTCAAGTGAGTTGTATTTAGATTGACAAAGTTCATTGAATTACTTCAATATAACTTTAATATAGTTTAATTTTAATCAAAGAAGTTATGTTAAAAAAGTTTTTTCCTTTTTTATTTTATTTTATCCTAACGTCAATTAGATTATCTCTGGATAGGCAAACTTGATTAGGCCATGATAGGTGAACTTCTACCTAGTTTTATTTTAAATTCGTGCAGGTAAATTGTTAAGTTTCAAGATTGATCAGAATTGAATTTAATAACATGGTCATGTAAACCAGGGAAAATTTTATATTAAATATTCTATCAGTCCACGTTAAAATACATTTTAAAAAAAGATAATCATAAAAAAAAAGAGAGAATATAAAAGTATCTCAGGATATTATTGCTTATTCCTGATAAACCAGTACACTCGTAGATAACGGTAAAGAAAGCAAGCAAGCAAGCAAAGTTAATCACGCCATCAGAAAAAAAGAGATAGCAACAAAGAGGAGATCATGGATAAGTACAAAGTGACTCATCGCCTCCTGAAACAATCGATAAAATCACTTGTTAATCGTCAATTAACCTCCAATAATCCAATCTATCGCTCCATTTCAGGTACAATCACTCTCTAATCCTAGTAATAATCATGCAATTTGTAACGAAACTTTGAAATTTCTTGTTTCAAACAGCTTTGACGCTCGGAAATGGAGGTCGGAATCCACAACTGTACAGAAGTTTCGGTTCTTTAGCGACGAAAGTTGAGAGGAATCCGTCGTTCTCGAGTCTGAATTCCGATGACGTGAGTTATTTCAAGGGAGTGTTAGGGGAGAGCAACGTGGTTCAAGATGAAGATAGATTGGAGACAGCAAATATTGATTGGATGCATAAATACAAAGGATCCAGTAAACTATTACTCTTGCCTAGAAACACCGAGGAGGTTCCTTTTTTATTTATTTATTAAATTCTCTATTATATAATGAATTAATGCAGTTTTATTATTATTTATTTGGTTTTGTGTGTGTGCTAGGTTTCTAAGATTTTGAAATATTGTAATTCGAGGCGGTTGGCAGTTGTTCCACAAGGTGGAAATACTGGACTTGTTGGTGGAAGTGTGCCGGTTTTCGATGAGGTAATGTAATCTTCTTTGTGTGTGTGTGTGTGTAGGAGTGTGCGCGTGCCTGTTTGTTTGGAAATTATCTCATGTTCAAGTGCTTCTTGATTATATTTTGTGCAGGTGATTATCAATGCGGGTTCAATGAATAAGATTATAGCTTTTGACAAGGTAGACAGTCTTGTGGCATTTATGGTTTTCTTGTTTTTCTCCGTGGTTCCTGCAATTGCAACTTTTGAATTTATTCACTAGCTATACTTTGTAGCAATGGGTTCCAGATCTTTTTGCATCATTTCAAAGTTCCTAGAGTCATTATTATTTTGTTTTTATTTTTATTTTTCGGTAGCAATGGCTGGCTTTATTTCAATAATTGTCTAGAAAGTGTGAAATAAAAATGCAGTGTTCTAGTAATTGATTTGCAAATTCTAGTTTACACAAAGTTGAATAATATTTCTGAAACCAGTTAGAAAGTGATTACCTCGTGGTGCATTTCAGGTCAGTGGCATACTAGTTTGTGAAGCTGGATGCATATTGGAAAATCTTATTTCTTACCTGGATAACCAAGGGTAATTGTTCAATAAACCTTCATTTTCTTTTCTGACGGGACTTGTAGTGCATTTGAAACTATAAGGAAAAGAGATTCTATAATGTATAATAATAATAAAAAATTCAAGTTTAGTTATTGATATTTCTCCTTCTTGAATATTGTGATGGATATTACTTTGATTGTTGTAATGTTCTTGGCGAGAGTGCAGTTTAGTCATTTTTATTAATCCACCACTATGTAGCTGAATAATTTTATGAATTTCTTGAGATTTTCAGTAATTCCAGAGGACTTTGTGTTAAAATATTTGAATGAATTTTTCTTAAGAGAATTTATGAAAATCTACTTTCAGTTTGCAGAGAAAGATGATACTGATTTTTCTTTCTTTTGATCTTTATTTTCATTTTTTGTTGCATCGAATTGCTTCCTTACTTTTAAAGTACTATTGTCATTGTACTCGTTCACACATGTTTTGATCTTTGACCCATGTGATTGAAATTATAGCAAATCGAAGTTTGGCATTTTAATTCATTCTGCATTCAAGTAAATTAAACTTTCATTCAGATTTATAATGCCACTGGACTTAGGTGCAAAAGGAAGCTGCCAAATTGGTGGAAATGTTTCAACCAATGCAGGTGGTTTGCGCTTTGTCCGTTATGGCTCTCTTCATGGGAATGTACTCGGTAAGAATTGTATTCTATCAAGTCATTATTTGTTAAGAACTTGAAGACTTTTTTTTTTGACACTCCTTATTCATATGACTATGTAAAATGAGACGAATTTGATTATGTTGTTGGGTCCTGCTACATGACCATAAAACTATGCTGTAATGCTTGGATATTATAGGGATGTATTGGAGTTATAGATGTCTAATTTGTGTCAGTATCATCACACTTCTGTATATCTATAATTTTTGTGATGCCAGTTATTACAAGCATATTCTTGGCCAATCTTACAGGTCTTGAGGCTGTTCTGGCAAATGGTGATGTGCTTGACATGCTAGGGACATTACGTAAAGATAATACAGGGTATGACTTGAAGCATCTGTTTATAGGTATATGCCAGTCACTTTGCTCTGGATTATTTTTCCCTATCACCAGCCAATTTTTACCAGATGGGCCAATTCATGTATTTTTGCTATCATTGATGTAGGAAGTGAAGGTTCCTTGGGAATTGTAACTAAAGTTTCAATTCTTACTCCCCCAAAGCTATCTTCAGTGAACATAGCATTCCTTGCATGTGAAGATTATCTGAGCTGCCAAGTATGTTTTCAAGTGAAAATGACTGAAGCTTCGTCATCTGAAAATATGTTCTTTTTCCATATGTTATTGCTACAGAATATACAAATAATTAAATATGTGCATGCATACATATTTCTAGTGGATGTAGTTCTTGCCCTGCTTTATCAGCATGTGTTCCACCCACTTGTTGAATTCTTGAGAATTGTTCTATACATCTTACATTGTTTGGTTTGATAGGAACTGAATCTTTGTTTCTAGTCATCCTTAGTTCATATCAAAACATCTCATTATTGCTTAGGACCTTAATAACCCAAACAACTAAACCTAGGAACATTTTTCCATTGGCTACACCCTGCTACAGTACCATACAAACCATCGACTGCAGAGTAAGCTAGAACATATGGAACAAGAAACTTCATGCTACTGGAGCTTTATCATTTCCATCTGACATTTGAATCAGATTTTTCTTCTTCCAAAGTTTTATTTGCAGTCATGTTACTTGGCTAATTATAATGATTAGGATTAGGAGAGTATTAAAGGGCTTGGAAGAATGAGACTTTTTTTCCCGTTTTACAATTTGCTAAAGCTGATAGCTTTTTGGGTGGGGGATTCAAACAGGGACATGAATGTAAGGATTCATAATTTGAAATGATGTGCAAATGGCTAAAAGTAAATGCCTTTTGTTTTCTGGAAAGACCAAGGTTTAAACCCATAGTATGTTTATAAACTTGCTTTTGCAATATCTCTCCATTCTTTTAAATTTGAGTTTAAGAAGTGTTCTTGCCTCACATTATTTTTGTCCTATCAGAAACTTCTATCAGAAGCAAAGAGGAAACTTGGAGAGATTCTGTCTGCATTTGAATTTTTGGATAGCCATGCAATGGATTTGGTATAGTTGCTCTAAATCTAATGAGTGTCTCTTTTTCTACTTATCTCACATCAAGCAAGAAATTACAATCTGATTAAAAACACTTTAAGAAAATAAAGTTACGTCTTAGACCTTTTTTCTTACCACCATTCAAATTCAGATCAACAATTTAATGAATGTTTCTGTAATCACTGGTGAAGGTATATATGAGCATAATTTGAGTTATTTGCTATGATAGTTCTTATCCTTCTGGAAGAACATAGAAGAAGTCCCATATTTAACATGATTTCATGGTTTAAATGAAGGGTAGTTATTCTTTAAAATTTTCCTTACCCTACTGGAATTGTTGATATTTGAGAACCAACCTTGAGTTTCTGCTATCATATTTCGTATTCAAGTTTTGTTTTCTTGGTCAAGTATTTGGAATAACTATTTTAATATTCGTGCAAGAAAATTTGAATATCATGAGTTTTATATTCTGGTGACAAAAGCAATTTATAGTATTACATGTTTTGGACTACATAGTAGTGTGATCTAACATAATCTACAAATTCATTCTTTGTCATGGTTTGTAAGAAATTTCTTCTGTAGATTATCTTGCACTTCATGTTTATTTTATTGAAGAAATCCAGATTTTGTAGCTGCCTTAACTTCGATTTTATTTTGTGTTCGCTTATTGTGTTTTATGTTGCAGGTTCTAAACCATTTAGAAGGTGTTCGGAATCCATTGCCTTCTGCAGTACATAACTTTTATGTGCTGATCGAGACAACAGGCAGTGATGAATCTTATGACAAGTAACCTTCTCACCAGTTTTCCTCTTCCTTTGAAAAATTGAATTAGCATTTGCTAAGGCTGCTATAACACCTCATTCTTCTATTTAAATTCTGGTAGTTGCAAATACTTTAGGTCATTTTTCTCAGAATAGTTAGAGATTTTTAATTCTGAGTGCATTGCTGAATAGAAAGCAAGATATAGCTTTTTATTTTTATTTGTCTTCCTGAAATGCCTCACCTTACCATGCAAAACACTGGAATAAGCTCCAACCTCAAGTGCTGTCTTATGCCCCTTAATGAATGGACAATAGAATATAGCTGTCTCATGACCCGTTGAATGACCAATAGATTACACAACTAATGTATTCCCCTGAGAGTGACAAGATAATACAAGAGAAATTCTGAAATGTTTTCTGTATCTTTCACTAAGAGAGTTACAATATATATATATATCAAGAAGGATCAAATCCCTTAATTCTAGGATCTAATAAATATAATCAGATCCCTTAATCTTAGGCCTAGACAATAATGAAAATCTTAAAGATATAATCAAGGGATATACAGCTATGAAAGAAACTAAATAAGGAAAGAAGAATATAATATACAGCTATGAAAGAAATTATATAATGAAAGAAGAAAATATATAAGGAAAGAAGAATATATTGACATCCCCCCTCAAATTGATGCGGGTAGGTCTAAGAGCATCAATTTGCTACTGAGAAATTTATGTCGTTGGCGTGTCAAAGCTTTTGTAAAGGCATCAGCTATTTGAAGATCAGTATTAACATGAGGAAGAGTGATAACACCTCGAGTAAAGGCCTCCCTAATGTAATGATAGTCCACCTCTATGTGCTTTGTGCATTCATGATATACCGGATTCGCAACTATTTGAATAACACTAGTATTATCACCATGAAGTGGAGTAGGATCAGTAGGAGGGAACCCAAGTTCAAAAATAAGACCACGTAACCACACAATTTCAGAACAAGCTGCAGACATGGCTCTATACTCAGCCTCTGTAGAAGATTTAGAGAGACAGTCCTGTTTCTTACACTTCCACGAAATCAAGGCATCTCCAAGAAAAATGCACCAGCCTGTGATAGACTTCCTAGTATCCGGGCAGCCAGCCCAATCGGCATCACTATATGAAGTCAAATTAAGAGTAGATTGTGTAGGAAAAAACAACCCACGAGTAGGTGACCCAATTAAGTATCTAATAATACGACGAACTGCAACAAGATGAACATGTCGAGGTGCCTGCATAAATTTGCTAACTATATGGACAACATAGGAGATATCAGGCCTTGTAATTGTTAGGTAGATAAGACTACCAACAAGTTGCCTATATAAAAAAGGATCAGGCAAAGGCTCGCCTTCATCTTTTCGGTATTTCATATTCACCTCCATTGGCGTATTAACAGCAGTAGCATCCTTTAAACCAGCTAGCTCAATGAGATCCTGGATATATTTATGTTGATTTAAGAACAAACCATGATCTCTAGAGTGAACTTCCAACCCTAAAAAATATGTGAGATGTCCAAGATCTTTCATTTGAAATGTACTATGCAACATATGTTGAAGCTTTGTGATCAGCCCTATGTCATTACCAGTGATGATAATATCATCAACATAGACTAAGAGAAATACCATACCAGTGGTGGTCTTGTAAAAGAAGAGTGATGAATCATATTGACTTTGTGTGAAGGAGAAGGTGAGAAGAGTGTTGCGAAACTTCTCAAACCAGGCTCTAGGTGCTTGTTTCAACCCATACAAGAGCGTCTTAGCTTGCAAACTTCATCAGAAGCCGTTGTTGACATACCGGGTGGAAGTTTCATGTAAATCTCTTCCTTAAGATCCCCATGCAAGAAGGCATTTTTTACATCCATCTGATGTAAAGACCAAGCTTTAGAGGCTGCAATAGCAAGAATTGTTCTCACTGTGGTCATCTTAGCAACTAGTGCGAATGTTTCTTCATAGTCGAAGCCATATTCTTGTTTATTGCCAAGAGCAACCAATCGAGCTTTGTATCTATCTAAAGAGCTATCAGACTTGAGTTTCACAGCATAGACCCACTTACTACCAATGGGCTTAACATGTGGAGGACAAGAAATAATGTCCCAAGTATGATTTGCCTCAAGTGCTTGAAGTTCTGCCTCCATTGCTTGTTGCCAGCACTCATGTTTTCTAGCCTGTTTATAACAAGTGGGAATGGAAATAGAAGACAGGGTAGTAGACATAGCCACCGGAGTTGAAAAACCATACCTTTCAGGAGGTTTGTGAGGTCTAGAGCTTTTACGAAGAGGTGGTGGATCATAGGAAGTGGGTAGAACAGGATCAGATGCCGCAGGAAGATGTGAAGGAACCTCAGTGAGACCTGTAGAAGGATCAGAAGCAGGAGTGCGTCTATGATAAACATAACCAGGTTTAAACCTTTGTACTGGTGTTGGTGACTCAGGAAAATGTGGTAAAACAGATAGAGAAGGAAGTGCTGAAGTCTGTTGTGTGCGAAAGAAGGGCATATTTTCAAAAAAAATGACATTCCTAGAGACACGAGTTCGACGTGCATGTGGATCATAACAAAGAAATCCTTTTTGGGTTCCAGCATATCCTAAGAAGGCACACTTGTGATTAGGCGATAAGTTTATTTCTCTCATGTGCAGGAAGGTGAACAAAACAAATACATCCAAAAATATGAAGATTGGAATAATTTGGTGCATGTCCAAACAAACGAAAGTAAGGAGAATCATTGTTCAAGGTGGGAGATGGTAATCGATTAATCAAATAAACAGCAGTACACAAAGCTTCACACCAAAAATGAGAAGGAACACATGACTCAATTAGAAGAGTTCGAACAACATCAAGAAGATGACGATTCTTTCTTTCAGCCACACCGTTTTGTTGTGCGGTGAAAGGACAAGAACGTTGTGATATGATCCCATGACTTTGAAGAAAAAATTGAAATTCATTTGACATATATTCACCACCTGAATCAGATTGCAGAATTTTGATTTTGGCAGAAAATTGTGTTTCAACTAAGGCAAGAAATGCTTTAAACACAGAGAAGACCTCACTTTTAGATCGAAGAAAATATACCCAAGTAAAGCGAGTGAAATCATCTATAAATGTAACAAAGTATTTGTAATGTTCATGAGAAATTACAGGTGCAATACCCCATACATCAGTATGCACGATTTTAAAAGGTTTAGTGGTGCGGGTTTTATGCAATGGAAAAGGAAGTGTTTTGCTCTTACCAAGTTTGCAAGATGCACAATCAACAATATCATTATTAGAAGAAGTCGAATTTTTATTTCCAAGTAAACCAGATTTAAACAAGACTCGAAGTACATGAGAATTAGGGTGTCCTAAACGTCTATGCCACACCTGATTATCACATTGAACAGCATTACATGCAACATAATTTGACACAGGATAGGGAGATAGAAGCAAGGGAAATAGGCGTCCCACTTTAGGTCCCTTCGCAATCATCTTCCCGGACACTTGATCCTGCACAAAACAACCAGATTTTGAAAAATGAACATCACAATCGTTGTCAACTAATTGGTCAACAGATATAAGATTAGTGGACAACTTAGGAGACACAAACACAATATTCAAAAGGGCTGAAATATCACCAACAGCTGTGATAGACAAGGGATTATCATCGGCAGTACGAATATGAAGATTTTCTTTATATTTTTGAACATTATTTAAAGGTAAGGCAATGTTGGTCATGTGATTGGAAGCAGCAGAATCAAAATACCAAGGCTTGGGAATAGAATTTCGGTTACCTGAAAGGCCTAAAGCAGAAAGGGCAGAAACTATCATTTGTTGGATCATTTCAGGAGTAATAGAAGACTGACAGGACTAGGAGCATTTGAGGAACCAACCGAGACATTATAAGCAGTTTCAGATTCTTTGGAGGCCGGATGGAGCAATCTTTGATGATATGCCCTGTTTTCTTACAATAGTTGCAGAAGTTTTTAGTGCAAGTAGTGGCAATATGCCCAAATCCTTTGCAACTATAGCACTGAACATTAGACATATCTCTTCCTCCTTTAGATCTCCCTTGAGCAGCGTAGGCAACAAGAATTGGAGCAGAATTTTGAGCTTTCTGCTCCAAGACAGCCTGTGTAATGATCCATTGTTTTTCCCTGAGAAGCTCTCCTACATAAATATCCAAGAAAGGAACTGGTTCTCTATTCATCAGGTTGGACCTGATTGCTTCAAATTCCCCCCTTAACTTCATTAAAAACTGATCACGCTTGCTGGTTTCATGCACACTTTGGATAGCAATAAGTCCTTCAGGAGGTACACTTGCATACACAATATCTGTGTCCTCAGCCCACAAATTTACAAAGGAAGAATAAAACTCTTGGATTGACATTCTGCCTCGACTGAGTTGACCCAACTCAAGTTCCAATTGGAACCTTCGTGCTGTATTGCTTTGGTTGTAAACTTTCTTCAGGTAATCCCACATTTCTCTAGAGGATTTGTAAGGCTTGAGATTGAGAAGCATGGAGTGTTCCATACTTCTAAGGATCCAAGATATAATCTGAGCATCCTTCACCTCCCATTTCACATATTTCTCCTTCTCCTTCTCACTGTCAGGTGCAGGATCTGTCCTAGCAATATGACCCCATAATTCCTTTCCCTTGACAAAAATTTGAAACTGGAAAGCCCAGGCAGAATAGTTCTTTCTAGTAAATCGAACAAGAAAATGTTCAGATCGTTCAAGAGACATGATTTAACTAGAAACAAGAACCAAGAGATCAAGTCCAAGAAAAAAAAAATAGAAGAACCAGACAAGGAACCAGACACAAGATGATGATTTAACTAGAAACAAGAACCAAGAGATCAAGTCCAAGAAAAACAGAATAGAAGAACCAGACAAGGAACCAGACACAAGATGAATAGATTTCAGAGTTTTGGCTCTGATACCATGACAAGATAATACAAGAGAAATTCTGAAATGTTTTCTGTATCTTTCACTAAGAGAGTTACAATATATATATACATCAAGAAGGATCAAATCCCTTAATTCTAGGATCTAATAAATATAATCAGATCCCTTAATCTTAGACCTAGACAATAATGAAAATCTTAAAGATATAATCAAGGGATATACAGCTATGAAAGAAACTAAATAAGGAAAGAAGAATATAATATACAGCTATGAAAGAAACTATATAATGAAAGAAGAAAATATATAAGGAAAGAAGAATATATTGACAGAGAGGAAGTTCTGTATAAGTTAACACCTTTCATTTGCTAACATTGTTTGCCCCTTTATCTTTTCATTAATCATTATAGCATGCTTGGGTTATCATCCTTTCTTGTATTCTTCCTTGTATAGATTGATTACATGATGCCCAGTATGCTAAAACTGAAAATTTTATACAATTGCTTACAGAGAGAAGCTTGAGGCCTTCCTGCTTCACTCAATGGAATCTGGTTTAATTTCTGACGGGGCTCTTGCTCAAGACATAAATCAGGCATCCTCATTTTGGCGTATACGCGAGGTTCCCATTAAACTCAGTCAAATTTTCTCATGTCTACCTGACACCTTTCTGACTATTTTGTGTCCTGTCCTGTTTAGTTTCTTGACAGTTGAGACATGATTATCTACCTATGCTACAAACCTTAACCTGATGTTCTCCATGTACACACTGTGCCCTCTAATCATTAGTTTACTTTTGGAACTAATTATATGGTTGTGTGGGTGTTGGAAAAATCAAACATGGAGAAAGAAAACCGCTTTGGTGTGATGATAATAACAAAGATCCATACTGTAAAAATTTCTCTATGGGTTATATATCATGAATTCATATTCTTGTGCTTCTGCTCTTCATCAACAATAGTAGTTTGGGAATGAACGCATGGTATAGATATTAATATTCTGTTTGTTGGATCATTTTGTATGGCTGCAGGGTGTACCAGAAGCGTTGATGAGAGCAGGGCCCGTATACAAATATGATCTATCAATACCGGTCGAAAAAATGTACAGTCTTGTTGAGGAAATGCGATTAAGACTCGGTGAGAAAAGGCAGCATTACCTCTTAAATTTTGAATTGTTGGACATTCATTTTGTACGCTAGTGTAAGGTTGCATTGGTAGCTTGCAGGGGTGAACTTGCAGCATGTTCATTAATAGATTTGGCAGAATAACTAAAATTAACAATAGATTTGAACATTGCCACCCCTCAAGAGAAAAGGAAGAGAATTGAATAAAGAAATATTGTGCCATGCATGTGCTGGAGGCTGAACAAGAATTTCTCACTAAATTTCTCTTCTTTGGGTTGTATTATTTATATAGGCTACTTTATTCTTTATATAGAGTGTGATTGGATACTCTGCGGTATGTCCAGTACAAACTCATCAGCTGACCCCATTTTTCGTTCTCCCTGTCTATTTTTTAGGTCAATCAGCCAATGTAGTGGGATATGGTCATCTTGGAGATGGCAATTTGCATTTAAATGTTTCAGCACCGCGATATGATGATACGGTAGTTTAGTTTTCTTCTTCAGTGATGTCTTTGAGTTATTTTTGTTCAGGCTATTATTTGACTCTTAATTAATTTATCAATGGCGTTAGCAGATTTTAGCACAAATTGAACCTTACGTATATGAGTGGACATCTAAGCACCGGGGGAGTATAAGTGCAGAGCATGGCCTGGGACTGATGAAAGCCAATGAGATATTCTATAGCAAGTCACATGAAACTGTGAGCATTTTTTCTTTTTCACATTTGAAAACATTAGAAATGCATATTTCCTGGCATGTATTTGGATAATGTGGGGTTTCTTTACGTGATAATGTCTGAATTGCGTGGAATTCATTTGGATAGGTGCAACTGATGGCTTCTATCAAGAAATTGCTGGACCCCAATGGAATCCTTAACCCATATAAAGTTCTTCCTCACTCCCTCTGCTCTTACAGCTAAGTTCCTGGGACCCTTTTCCTCACTGTGGACATTCTTATCATTGCCTGTGGATAATATCTGACTAGGCCTTGTGGGGGTAATTGAAGAAAGAACACTGTTGCTCGTATTTTATGGGATAACTATGTGCCCTGTAACGCTCAGGATGCATATGTATCATGTTGAATACTTAAATCCCATTTGACACTGCTATAAATAAACAATATTTCCTCTAGGCCTATGCTGTTTTAACCCGTGCTGTAAGTGTGATTTTTCCTGAGATTAGTCTCTTTCTTTGTTTTCAAGTAAATGCATTTCTAAATGCAGTTAAAACTCTTGCATTAGATCCAGGCAGAATCCCCTAGACTGGATATACCTCATTTTTTGTCACTCTCTTCTCCTTTTCACTTGCCTATGTCTTATAATTGTATTTGTTCGAGCCATAAAAACCTGGTACCTGTTCCTGGCATCACCTCTAAAGACTAAATGTTTGGAATTCCGAGGGGAAATGCATCATCATAGGGGAAAGTGTTACACACCAATTTCTGTTTTTTCCGCTTCCCCTATTGTTACTTCTGATTCTCAGGAACCTGGACATTAATTTCTTCAATACAGTTCTTTCTAACATTTCTGTATTGCTTCTTCTCAACATGCTTTAGACTCCTGGTCCCATTTTTTTCCCGGACGAATATATGTTTCCCAATTTAGGAAAAAGCACCTTTTTTTTTGAGAGAGAGAAGGAATCGAAGCTTCAACCTCTTCTTTTAGAGTGCAGACGCATGTGACCAGTGGCCACCAGTTCAGAATATGCACATTATTGTCAGCAATTTACCTTTTGATCATTCATTATTCCATGTGTGATGTTACAAAAGCTCTTTATGCTTCTACGGTTTGGCCATTCCACGCAACCAAGTAAAGAAACATTAGACAAAAGCAGTAGGATTAAAGCAAAATCCAATTCCATCCCACTGGGACCGAGTCCTGTTAGCTTATTTTGTCAGCCGAATACATTTGGATTGAAGTCATCGATCCCCCCCCCCCCTGGATTTGAACGGGAAATGAGCTTTTAGGCTAAATAATAAAAGATATAAAGAATAATTTACTTTTTTTTAAAATTATTTTATAGAAAACAAACATTGTTAGTACTCTTCCAACCTGGCAACAAGTCAAAAGGTGGAGGATTTATCTTGTCTAAAAATTAGAGCAAGCTGAAGATGGATCCATCGTGCTTTTAAAAATAAATGTTTCTTGCCAAGCCTGTCTTCACTAGATGCCCATACCTAGAAGATTCCCCGCAAGACAAAATTGCAAGGGAACGTCTCCATTAATGAAGGCTAGAATATGCTAATACTCATCTTAGAAGAGGTCAAAAGTGATGATTGCATATGCCTGCTTAAAAATAAAGATAGGGGAAAAGTAAGAAGCAAGTAAAAGTCGGTTTCTCTTTCTACTGCTCTTGATGTCGGATAAGAACTAAGAAGAAGGGATATGTAACATTGCAGAATACAAAACTTTAGATCATCCTTTTTCGTAACTTTCCAGGAAGATGCTGATGTGTTTGTTTGTTTTTATAATAGTGATTGTTTTTAAAATATTTTTTTAAAAGATTATTAAAATAAATAATTTTAAATAAAAATAAATAAATCTCGAGCAAATAGTATTTTGATGCAATGCAAAAACTTCTCAATATTTAAAGTTTGACCCATTACCATCTGTTGTCTTGAAAATAAAGAAAGATGAAGAAAAAGAAGAGTTCGGTTTTTTGATTTGTTTGCTTTCCGAACCAAACAAAATAAAAACCGCAGTATCGAACTGAATAAACCAAAAATAAAAGAAACCGAGCCAAATCATGGCAGTTCGGATTCGGTTTTGCTCATCGAAAGGATAATGTCGAAGCTAAATATTTTCCTTTCCTGGCTTGGAAGAACAATTTATTGCCCCATTTGACTTTCATTGTCCTGACACATGAATGTGAAGTTCCCGGTCGGTGAGGGTAACAGCTCGTTTATTATTATTATTATTATTATTATTATTATTATTATAGTGGTGGTTGGTTTTAAAAATTTATTAAAATAATATTTTTTTATTTTAAAAAATTTGTAATAATTTTTAAAAATAAAAAAAAGTTAATTTAAAAAAAAACATTTTTAAAATATAAAACAAACGGGATTCTGAAATGTTTTAAGACAACTAGACGGCGTGGCTTGTGAACTACTGTGGTGTTGACTGTTAAATGTTAATAAGAATAAGCTTACTGTGTACGGTCAAGATATTTTATGTATTTGTTCATTTATTTCCTGTGAAAAAAAGGGAAAGGGCCGTTTGTTTGATGGATCTTTTTTGGAAAATGAAAAGGATACCTCAAAATCCATAGGAAGTTTTATATTTGGACGAAATGAATACGTCCAAAGAAATTAAATAATGGCTGGATCTTGTTTTTAAAAGAATAATTATCATTGCAGCTTATGAACTCAACGGATTATATATACTGTGTATTTGGTAATAATGATTTTGTAAAAGTTTTTTTAATTAAAAATATATTAAAATTTTTTAATTTAATTTTGATATTAATATATCAAAAAAACAAAAAATAATTTTAAAAGAATTTTAAAAAATATTCATCTTTTATCTTCAATCAATTCTCATTTGAATTGGATTTTCACGTAACTCAATTTATCTTAATCAAACCAAATAAAAACTTAATCTAACTATATTATATGATATTGAATATAAGACATGGGATGGAATTGCAATTCTAGTATGCTAAAAGCATATTTGGCCGTGTTTTTAAAAATTTAATTTTTGTTTATATTTAAAATTATTTTGATGTTTTAATATTAAAAATAATTTTTTAAAAATAAAAAATTTTATTTTGATGCATTTCTAAATGAAAAACATTCCGAATCGCCACCACTATCACAATCTCAAATATACCCTAAATCTAAATAATTAATCCTCTTAATCTTCAAATATACAATAACTTTTATTTTTACATGCTTTTTTAAAATATATTTGTTTTTAAAAAAATATTAGTAATTTTTGATGATTTTAATATTAAAAATAATTTTTTAAAAATATATTTCCAAGAAAAAAACTCTACATACGCCGCTTAATTCCTTTTTAATTTTATCTACTTTTGAGGGAACAAAGTGTGGATAATAGAAGTCATAATAAAATTAGAAATTTTGATATGAAAAAAAATGCATTTTTGGAACATGAAACGACAACACTGAGAACGGTAAACACATGCGAGTGGATTTCTTTTAATTACTTTTTTTTTTATTTTATTTACGTGGGGTGTCCGAGCTAGTTTACGCGCATCACGACTATTCCCCACGGCCCACTGGACATCCTGCAAGCCCAGGAGCAGGTAAGGCACCGCGGGGATGACAGGCGTGCACATAAAAGATCGAACCCGGGAGGGGAAGCGGAACAAGTCCACAAGTGACCACAGCAGCTAGACCCTCAAGTACTCTTTTAATTACTTTTAACACTATAAGTACCAGCTAATTAGTTTATTAAGTTTTAATTAGCTAAAAATATAGCATGGTAAAATAGAACAAAAATAAAATAGATAAATATGGTAGTACGGTGGCGGGGAACACGAACCATACCGTATACCCTTCCTCATAAACCGTCGCTGGCTCTCTTTGTCCCTTTCATCAAACACCCCTTCACATCAACCCCCTAAAAGTCTCTCTAATTATCTCTCCCTTTCTGTTTCCAAAAAGCTATCTTTGCCGCCATGACGAGCTCCTCTGCAACAACACGCAAGGTTCATACTCTTAATCGATGACGCGGGCTTTTGCTTATATCGTGTTTTCTATCATTGACGATAGTAAACTTGTGGGTTTTGTTTTGTTCTAGGCACTGAGTAAGATTGCTTGCAATCGGCTTCAAAAAGAACTTGTTGAGTGGCAAGTCAACCCTCCAACTGGTTTCAAACATAAAGTCACTGATAATCTCCAAAGGTTTGGTCTTTTCTGTTTGATTACTGTTATGGGTTGTTTTGTTTTATGTTAAATAGTGTTTTCTTGCCGAGAAAATCAAAGGAAGTTTTTGGAAAATAAGAAATCAAACTAAATTTGGATCTTTTTTTGGAAATGTTTGTAAAATGAAATTTAAGGATATGATTTTTCTTAATTAGTTTTTATGGTTGATTAGTTTGTCTCTCTTTTTTTATGTGGGGTTATTGGGATTTTTGAATTGAAGGTGGGTTATTGAAGTAATTGGAGCTCCGGGGACCCTTTACGCTAATGAGACCTATCAGCTTCAAGTCGATTTCCCTGAGCATTACCCTATGGAAGCCCCTCAGGTTTGGAATTGCAACAGCATATTTTTAACTGTGTTGATTTTAAATGGGTTTTTTCCATGTGAAAGAGTCTTGATTGTGGTGTTTGTGGTTCTAACAGGTTATCTTTCTTCACCCGGCTCCGCTGCATCCGCATATTTATAGCAATGGCCATATTTGTTTAGGTAATCATATGTATGTTCTATATTGGCTTTAAGTTAACCGTGGAATTACAATTTTGGATCGGTTGGATAATTTGTCTTATTGTATTCTGTCCCGAGTTGAATTTATCTTGGCCCACTTAGTTGGATGTTTTCCTTTTGCTACATCATGAACTTATTTATTTTTCTGCTTTTTATTTCACAGCATTCACTTATTTTTTGAAAGTGATGGTCTTGCACGTAATTGCTGGCCCTTTTTGGTTGTTGGTTTAGATATTTTCATTCTCCTCTTACAAGATTTCTATTCAATACATGGCCCGTATTGCATGCATATTAATCTCTTAGTTTTCCAGTTTCTTGCAATTTCCATTGAGTAGAGGGCAAAACCTTGATTATTGCTACAAAAAATGGTATGATAAATCTCGGAACATTAAATTTCAGTGAGACCTGCAAAAGCCAAATTCAGGTATAGTTCACTGTAATGGGCATAGATATCATGATGGACAGTGAAAGCCTTGGGCATGCAATATAGTGACCACCAACTGACTGGTAACTAATTATTGCTGTATAAGTTATGTCCATCATGCAATCCATTTGTTTAGAAGTTTTGACCCTTAATGCTGTCACTAGATAAGAAATTACTTTCAGTTTCTCTGCTCTTCGGTTCATTTGTGATACAACTTGGACTCGTGCATGTACTGATGCTCGTGCTATGTTAATCCTATTCTGGATGAGCAGGGTATAAGCCATTTGTTATGATTCAAGCTAAGTAACTTTGTATATGGTTCTTATCTCAGTTATGCTCTTTCTATCTCATATTTACCGCACAACTTTGGTTTTCCAACTATTTAAAGAGTGATCATTAATTACTGTCTGTGGAATTTGTTTTTAATTTGTCTTGTTGAAAGTGGTTACATTTCTAATTGAAGGTTGTTATGTAGCTCCATAAATGTGAGAATTAATTAATTTTTACATAATGGGACACCTCAAAAAGGAATGATGAACACTTTAATGGGATGAGTGTTTTAATATATTTTGTATCTCACCTCTCGCAATTCTTTCAATCTAAACCTGCAGTTAAATAATACTTGCAGCATGACTGGCATTTGATTATTACCGTTTGCAGATATACTATATGATTCCTGGTCACCTGCCATGACTGTTAGTTCCGTCTGTATCAGTATTCTCTCGATGCTTTCAAGCTCCCCTGCAAAGGTTTGATTTTATGGTCAATTTTTTATGTGCCTGCTTTACCTTCCCTTTTTAATCAATATGGATTTTGTTTTCATTGTGCAACTATTGGCTGCTGGTCAGCAAGGGTATACTTGCCAGCACCCTTGATGAACAGTAAGCATGCCTTTTAATGATCTTATGATTCATTAGACAGTTAGTTGAGAAGGGCATCAGGAGGTTTTGTTTCTTCACCTTGTTTAAATCATATATTAAGACAGTTGGATTAATGGGGTTGACCTTGCTTGCAGCAACGTCCTGAGGACAATGACCGATATGTTAAGAACTGTAGAAATGGAAGATCTCCAAAGGAGACGAGGTGGTGGTTCCACGATGATAAAGTGTAACAATTGAAGCATTTACATGCTTCTCAGGCCAAATAATTATGGTAGATTGGCCTCCTTTTTCCAAAGAAAATGAAAACTTGGGGAGAAGCATTCTGAAAACTCCTCTAAATGTCAACGTGTGTAAAGGAAAAGGAACAATGTGTTTTAGTAATATACTAGGAGCAAACTTGGCTTTTGTTACCTAGCAGGTAGATCATTGAAGCTGTGCTTTATCAGCACATTTTTAATCATTCTGTAACCATTTCACCAATATCTTATTTTCTGATTTTAGTTTGCTAGCATAATGGATAGTTCCGTTCCATAATACTTGTTATTATGTCAAATTATTCACCGATATATCTTGCAATTCTTACAAGTTACTAGGTGGATAATTATATGTTTCTTCATTATTATCAATCATAATCTGTTCTCAATGCCATAATGCCCTTTACATCGCGCTGTTAATGGTTTCTGTTGTCTTAATCATATCATGCATATGGTGATTCTCTTTGTGCTGCGGTTTAGGCTTAAGGCTCGCAGAATCACAGATTATGAATTTGTGAATGCTTAAGGCTCGTAGAATCACAGATTATGAATTTGTGAACGGTGGCCATTTTTTAACTGTATTTCGCGACGAATGAGAGAGTGAGATGCTACACAACACCGACTCCCATGTCCATTGCTTGGAGTTTTAAAATGTCAAGCATTGACAAGAGCATCCTTGGGTCGTAGTAGCTAGGTTACACATTGGCAATGTCTTTTAATGGATTAAATACTGACAACGGAAAAAATGGCTTATTCAGTGTTAGGTTCTCTGTTGGTTAGACACTCTGCCCTTGATTTTCAGGCGTGGGGTTCCGGTTCCCTCGTCACCTGTCTTGGCTTTTGCCTGTAATATTTGGACCTGAAACTGGATGTGAACAGAGACTATTAAAGTGATCAAGTTGGAAACTGGTACCGATTAGTTTTTTTTTTAAAGCAATATTGAAGGAAAAATTAAAAAAATACATGGTAAGAAGTACCTAAACAAATTCGGTGCTAAAACCCTACAAACAAGACACTAGAAGACCAGGGCCTATTAACAGAACACAGGTGGAACTGGAATCGTACTGCATTAAAAAAAAAATCTAAAAAATTCTGTAACTTTGAATTATGTACCCATGAAAGAATTTTTTTTTTATTAGATATAAATTAACTCATTAACCCTATAATATAATCATGGGTAAATAATTACAATAACCTAATATAAAGAAAAATAAAAAATATATAAAAACTAATTTTAAAAAAATTAAATGTTGAATAATAAAATTAAAAAGAAAATCAATTTTATATAAGGATTTGAAAAAAAAAATCAAAATCAACCCTTGTTAACTTTTAAAACCTATGATCTTAGTCATAAGATTGAGACGAACTCTATAAAAAATGAGAAAAAAAAACAAAATCTTTTATAAAAAATATTAAAGAATGAAATTGAAAAAAAATACAATAAAAAAATACCCTAAACAAATAAACATCTATAAAAAGAATGGAAGTCAAATTCGACATAAAAATAAATTAAAATTAAATATTGAGGATGAAATTGAAAAAAAATTAATTAGAAAAAGGATAAAAAAAATCAAAAGAATGAATACTAAATTTGATATAAAAATTAAATTAAACCAAATGATAAGAGGTAAAATTGAAGAAAAAAATAAATCAAAAGATAAAAAAACAAAACAAATAGCAATAAAAAATAAAGATAAAAAAAGAAAAATTAAAGAAGGAAAAAAAAACTAATTTCAAATAATGAATTTAGAAGAAAAAAAATGAGTAAAAAAAATATATGAACCCGCGTTAACCTTTCAAAATTATGACCTGTGTCATCCAAAAACACCATACAAGAAACACACACAAAGCCTAATCCCCAACAATTCAAATGTTGAAGGATAAAATCTGAAAAAAAATCAATTACACAAAAAAATTTAAAACAAAAGATGGTAATTAAAGAACGAGAGTGAAAATTGAAATTAAAAAAAAAAATTAAAGGGAAACCACAAGTTTTCGATTAGGGGGTTAAATGGAAAAAGAAAAATAATTTTAACAAAAAAAAAAAGAATAAGGACCAAGCAGAAAAAAATAATATATCATAAACTTGGATTGAATGATGATATTAAAAACCAATAAAACTTTTACAAAAAGACCAAAAAAAAACTAGAAATCAAAAGAATAATGACTAAGTACTAAGAAAAAATAATATATGACTAATTGGATTTGAAAAACTAAATAAAAAATAAATTAAACTTTTACAAAAGAAAAAAAAAATATTAGAAATTAAAAGAATAAAAATTGAAGTTGAAACATCAATAACAAATAAAAACAACTTGTAAATTTTAAGGGAGGATATAGAGAAAAAAGAAGAAGGGTTCGCCAGTAACAAACCGCCTAACCTCTACCGACACGTGCCACACTATACGAAAAAAGATATGTCGACATTTTCAACAACATGACAAAATAATATATATTTTTTTATAACCGAAAGGCTCCACACACCTCGCCTATAAAGAGCCTTTCATGTGCCGACAACTTGTTAAATTTAAATATTAATCAATTAATTTAAAAAGATCAAATTGCCTTTCATGGTTTTGGACCTATGTGAAAAGACGAAAAAATCCCTGGATTAATTGCTTATTTTTTCTTGATTCCAATAGCAAATATTTTTTTTATTGTATTTAAAAAAACAAAAAAGTCTTAAATGCTCCTTGTAAACAACATTGATTTTTTTTCTTTTACTTGGAGGATAATAAAATTATTTTACTATTCCTAAAAATAGAGAAAAAACACATATACCCTGATAACCGGCCATAAAAAAAAAAAACCTATCCCCAGTTCATAAGCCTTTGGTTTTTCTTTGAAAAACAATAAATAAATAAATTACAATATCGCAATTAATAGTAAAATATATCTGGGTGGGTGTCCATTGCTTTTTTAAAGTGTTTTAGAGTTTTTTTTTTTTAAAATTTTAATTATCATGACAATCGTGTCAGATAAATGAAATTATTTAAGCTTTTCTCATCCAGTAGTCCAATGTCAAAGTTTGATTTTTAATTTTGCTAGCCAATATCTGCAGCTCCCTTGCCAAGCAAATCATGATAAGTCAGCAGTATTTAAGTTACAAAACCATCATCTTGACTGGTGTCTACCATTGAATATTTTTCATCTCTCTCTCTCTAAGGTTGGAGCATAATTGAGGGGCGACCATGGATTTGGGAGAGGTTAATCACCAAAGGATAAAAACAAATGGTATATGGTTGCATGTAGTAGAGAAAGGGTCAGGACCCCTAGTGCTTCTGCTTCATGGGTTCCCAGAATTCTGGTATTCATGGCGTCACCAGATCACTTTCTTGGCCAACCATGGATACCATGCAGTTGCTCCTGATCTGAGAGGCTATGGTGACTCTGACTCTCCTCTCAGCCCCAACTCCTACTCTGTCTTGCATCTTGCTGGTGATCTAGTAGGCCTTCTTGACTATTTTGGTGAACAACAGGTCCTCTCTAACTCTGTTCTTTAATATTATTAATACGTGAAAATATGTGTTTTTGAATGGATTAAAAGTAGATTATGACTGATTTAGTTTTGATATTTGAGAAGGCTTTTGTGGTTGGACATGACTGGGGAGCTGTTATTGGTTGGCATCTAAGCCTATTCAGGCCTGACAGACTCAAGGGACTAATAGCCATTTCTGTCCCATACTTTCCAAGAGATCCTGTTGCTAAACCTATCGAATTTTTTAGAGGAAATTTTGGAGATGAGTTTTACATTTCTCAATTCCAGGTACCTTCCTAGGTCCATATTCACATAATTTCTTTTACAACATTTGTTTTGCATGTCTCGAGTCTCTGAACTTATAGTACTGGTTTTATGGGGGACAGGAACCAGGAAGAGCAGAAAGGGCTTTTGCAAGATATGATTACTTGACAGTAATGAAGAAGTTTTTGCTGATAAATAAGAATGATCCGTTGATAGCTCCTTCGGGCATGGAGATCATTGATTACTTGCAAACACCAGCAGTGTTGCCACCATGGATTACTGAGGAGGAACTGCAGGTCTATGCAGACAAGTTCGAAGAATCTGGCTTCACTGGTCCTCTCAACTACTACCGTGCTATGGACCTGTAAGTGCAAATACTCTCACCATTTTATCCTCCCTGATTAGTTTACATGGTTTGAAGGTCTGATTATTTTTTCTCTTCTCTTTACTCTGCCAATGAGGCTGTAATGCTGTATTAGCCATATGTTTTTTTGATGATTTCTCTTGTTATGTTTCTTTAAAACGCCAACAGGAACTGGGAGCTTTCTGCACCTTGGCAAGGAGCAAAGGTTACTGTTCCTACAAAGCACATCGCTGGTGACAAAGACATAGGTTTTGACACTTATGGTACAAGGGAATATGTGCAAGGAGACACTTTCAAAGGCTTGGTGCCTGACCTTGAAGTTGTTATTTTAGAGGGCCACCATTTTATCCACGAAGAGAGAGCCCATGAAGTCTCTCAAGAAATTCTTACCTTCCTTCAAAAGCTTTCTGTGGATTAGTAATTTGATGTCATGCCCAAAATGGTGTATTGGAATAAAATGAACAATAGATTGCAATAAACTCAGATGTGGAAGTAGTTACCGTAGTTTTTTTTTTACAATAAATCTGGTTTCTGGCTTTCAAGAGTTCATGAAATTTTAAGTTGAAGGCTGACCTCAACCAGTAACAGTCTTTCCTAACAGGATTCCAGAAGAGGCTTAACATGGAATGAATGCTGACAATTATGGTTGGTCACAGTATAATTACGTGCTTTGGAAAGAATGGGGAAACAAATTCTTCAAACTTCTAGAATACTTTCCCCGTTATTTTTTTTTTGTAGCAGCTCATTACAACGTCGTTTGTGCCAATTTTTTTCTTTGATGGCATTGTCAAAAATTCTACTAAAAGAGTGAAGAAAATACAAACAAGAAAAATCTCAGTCGCTTGTTCTTCCCAGTTTTAGCAACTTCAGGACGTTTTCATAGACAATAAATGTTATCGAAGAAGCGGGAACGTTTTTCAGAAGGTTTGGTGTTATGCCCTTGTAAAAACCTCGGAAACCTTCAAACCTGCATGCCCCAAAAAGCAAATTAAATTATCAGAAATAAACGAGTAGATGGCAGTAAAAGAGACATTTATCATCAAAGTAGCATCGTAATCAACGCAACAAGGTTGTCCTTTAGCAGTGATGCGTTCATAGAATGATAACATTTCAATCTCTTTTAGCATTTAAAAAACTAATCACATGGTAGAATTTGAGATGATCCTCGTTTCACCAATAAATGGAGATGTTCACTGGTTCCTTTTTTCACGCATGAAAATGTCAGTCGACAGAAAGGTAATATGCCTGGTGCAGATCCCTATAAAGCATGCAGGGGATCGAGCATAATGCTTTAGAAAGCTATATTGTTTAAAACAGTTAGATTTCCTCTGTTGGTGGTAAAATGCTAAGTTCTGACTGAATTTATTCTAACGAGAGCCCAAGGGCGTGGGCGTTATTCTCCCCTTGGTACAAGGGGAAGAGGTCATGAGTGCAAGCCACGGAATGATGGGGTGACATTATGGTTTAAGAGGCAGCCAAGTGGGAGAAGAAAGGTTATTCTCACCGAGCAGTTGCCTTCATGACATGCCAACTATCCATATATCTTGGAATTCCTTCCATACTGGGCCGTTGCTGCATAGGAGAGAAAACACAACTCCGGTCACAAATAGAGAGTATAAAGTATACCAAGCTATGCAGCATCCCAAGGAACAACTCAGTTAGTTCCTCCAGGTGGGGGGAGAGTTTTGTCCCTGGGCCATAAGCCTTGTGACAGCATTGTCTCTTTCTTATTAGGATTAAGGACACTGCAATAGTTTGGAAATCATTTATGCAAACACCATGGGATTAACAGCAGGTATACCTGTAGTCGGGACCGAATAACCTGAAAAAATAGTACCCCAACCATGTCAAATGCAATGATCGACCAACAGGTTAACAGTCATGTATAAGCTTCGCATCGCTTACAAGAATGCCTACCTGAAATGGATATGTCAGAATAATGGCAGCAATTTTAGAAGAACCCCCAAGGACAGCGTAATCAACTGAATTCTGTGCAAAAAGAGAACGTTGAAGATGTTCAAGGGAGAAAATCAGAACTGCTATGAGAGCTGAAGTTCAAAACCTATTTTGGACAGCCACGTGTTTGCAGAAATGAGACAGAAGAGGGAAACAAGTGCAAAAGTTGCTATGGTTATATATGTGTACGTCTTTATGAACTTATAAAGCTTTGCTATTATTACTCCTTTCCAAAAAGGGGACTAAGCATTGACATATAAAACATATAACACGAGTTGAAAGACCAAAAAAATGAACTTCAACCTAATGCACTTTAACAGAATAGGTTGAAAAACAATGTGAGGAAAGTAATGATGGAGATGGAGCACGGATGAAGCCCCCCCCCCACTCTTTCCTTTGAGCGCTCCCAAAATTAAATTTACCAATAAACTCTAATACATACCAACAGATCAGTATCAGCACTTTTACAATCTTCTTTTCTTTGTTTGGCTTTATAGTCAACAATAACTTTACGGAGTTCCTCATAAGCTGTGAACTGGACAGCACCATGAGAAACCTGCTGAAGTAAAACAAATACCTAATCATGAAAATGAAGAATAAGGAAACTACAATATTATTTTAACATAGCTGAAACAAGAAATAATATGCACATGCATGTAAGTTCCTCAGCAAGTAGTAATTATGTCTCTCAGCTCATTTCAAACCTCGATCCTGCAGCATCAACTGTCAACTACCAGACAAGCTGAAAGACATCCTTTTATTTCAGTAAGTTGAGAGACATCTTTCCCTGTTTGTATCAGCATATTAGATTATTAATCATCCACACAGATTTTTAACTTATGTTACATAAAAAATAAAGAATTTTTTCATTTATCAATCAACTCAACGAAGTCTCATTCCAAACTAATTGGAATCAGTTAAATTGCATCAGAAATTAGCTTAAGAAAATCTTTAAATGACATAATAACTCATAAATATGGATCAGAGAGGCTGTTCAGCAGCTATATGCAGTAATGCAACATAACTAGATCACAGCTATCACCAGAACGGATATTCAGATGCATTTGATAGATATCAGAGAGGTTCCTTCATAAAGCAACATGTCATTGATTCAATAGGATAATAACAGAGAAAAGCATCAAATTTTAATGACCATATATGGGAAAAAAGTATCAATTCATTTAACAAAACCTGTACACCTCAACCATGCATCTAATTGACAATCCAACAGACAGTGAGAAAGGCATTCAATGAAGATAAACCCAGTAACTACCAGAAAAAGACTGGGAACAATTCCTTTATACAGTGCTCTCCATCCTTCCTCTCTCATAATTGTTTTCAAGGCATCTGTAATTTAACGACACACACAACAAAAATGCATTTGTCAGAAACAATCATGATGAAGGAGTACTAAAACACAAACATCAAAGGATATCTCAGAGAGCACATAGCAAGTTAATGAAAGGTGCAGAGCAGACCATAAAACCCAGAATATCTCCGAGTTTGGTGAAGAGGATTCTGAAGCTGCAATCTTGTCTTTACAAGCCAGATAGGATTTGTACAAAAGCAAACCTGAGAAAGGAAAAGGATGCAATTATCAATATGCAAGACTCTTGTTCAACAAAGAAATGAACCAGCATATCTTCACTAAAGCAATTAGAAACAAGAAGCCAACTTCCAGTGAATAGATGTCTTGAGAAACCAGCCTCCTAAATGCACTAAATACAGAAAAGTATCAACAATTCAATTAAGAAGTTGTTCCAGAGCACCTCTTTTGATTATGCTATTGACACTAATTGTCACTTCTTATCACTGCATATTTGTTGATGATTTTTTCAAACAAAAGGGATGTCTGAGTTAATTACCAGTTAACAGTAGCCTTTAGTTTCATCCTCTCAGGAACATTTCTGCATAAATTGTATGGTTCTTATTGCTTACATGCCAACAATGGGAGTTCCTTGTGTTCTTTTGCTCCCTATGTTTAAAAACTTAATTCTAGCTTGCAAAATCTATTTCAGATATAGCATGGACCATATGAATTTCTTCAAAATAATATCACTGAAGATTCAAATACTCACCAAAGCTCCAGCTTCTGCAGCAGATGCAAGATGAAGACCAGGGCTCAGCTTCTCATCCCTGTTTTTAGAATACCTTTGTTTGGCTCTACTATAACTACAAATAGAAAGAGCAAAAACACCTTCAAGTGATCTATATGATAGACAAAAATTAAAAGATAACAAGAATAAATGCATCATGATGGAAGAACCCTTTAGGGTTTACCGATAATGCACCGTCTGTGAAGCAGATAAGTATCACTAAGAAGTCTTTTTATGGAAGTCCTAAAATCTAAAAATTAAAAACCAAGAAGAAAGCAAACAATATTAATCGATATGAAAGAATCCTTTCAATGTTAGAAAAGGCATGTTAAAAACCATCCAAAGCACTACCTGGTATCGGTCGGTGAAGGCAAGGACAAATTACATACTAGCACACAATCAAAAGCTATCAAACTCGAGACTTACAAGAAAAAATACAAACCCCAGGAAACAGTTGAGCCAAGAACTGCAGGAAAGAAGCCTGCATAAAGCCCTTTTAATCCCTGCCAGCACAAAGGCATCATCATGTTAGCAAAAATTCGATCACACAATAAGGCATCGAACAGAAAGAACCTTTAAAAATTTGCTTCCCAAACTTAATCACAATCTATTACTTTTATTTATCAAACTCGCATAAAGACCTTCTAAATTAAAATGGGTTCCTTCAAAATTGAATTTTAATTCTTAACAATTTAGCTTCTCCATATTTTACACCCCATTTGATTTCTCAAAAAAACATTATTATCATACATATACACTATTAATCATTTCCATAGCTGATCCCACACTCTTTCGAAATAACCAAAGAGTACTAAACGCCAACAACTTTATAATCAAGCAGCAATTTTTCTTCTACCCCAACAAATAATATCCCCCAAACACACTTTTCAACACGCAAAATCAATCCAGAAGCGAGACAAACAACAAAGAAATATTAAAAAAATAAAATAAAGAACAGACACCCAATAGAGTAGGTGATTACCTCTAAGCGAGCAATGTTTAAAATAGCATGTGCAGTGTTCTTGTAAGTTGGGAGATTGACGACACGACCATCGTCAACTATTTAGAAACATTCATTGTTTTTTCACTGTTATCAGTATATTTCAGATGTTTTTAAGACAATAAAAGGAACAAGAATTTGATTCATTGAATGACGAGGAGTAACCTACCTTGAAATCTAGTACGTACGACATCAAGAGGGTGCACGGCGGCGACTGTGGCGAAGCCTGCGACGGCACCGGCGGTGGCATTTTCCCATTGCCATTTTGAGTCTGACATTATGAGACTGGATGCTGGACTACGTTGGCAGAAAGAAACTTGAAAGAGAGAGAAAAAAAAAAGAGAACCAACGACTTGTCGTATGGGTTAATTTGTTGAAAGAAAGTCCGCGGGAGGATGGGTATGGCTTGTATAGTTAGGGCTTGTGTTTATATCATGGATCGAACATGTTAAGTAAAAAAAATAATATACATACATACATACATACATACATACATATATATATATGCGCGCGCGCGTGTATAGTGTGGTTTTGAATTTTTTTTTTAGAAAATCAACTCATTTTTTACTCAACTAACTCTAAATTATCTTTGATTTGAGCTAGATAAAATATCAATCGTATTTCAGATTAATTTTTCAAATCAAACTGAGTTAGATAATAATATGTATGATATTTAATTCAATATTTTTTTGATATATATTTCTAGATTTTCTCAAACTTATTCGTAATTATTAAAGGAAAATATTGCTTCATATACTTAAAAGTATGACTTAAAAATGCATCCGATTTCTCATGAATTCTTCATTAATAATTTAATACAACTTCAAACAAACAGAATATTTTCAATATTGTGTTTCGTATTTAAATGTTATAATATCAAACAAAAATAATATAAATTACATGGAAAAATGATGAATGTCAACCAAGAAATGTTTATGAAATATTCTTATCATGTATATTATTCAAATTAGTTTGCAGCTTTCATATATTTCAGCTAGTTTTATTAATTTTTAATAATTAATTTAAGAATAAGCATTTGAATTTGAATTAATAATAAAATACATATATCAAAATCTAATTCTAAAAACATACATAAAGTACATCTTCAATTTTCTACATTAATATATCCACATATCTGTATTATATAGAATCCATGAAGCTGATTGACAGGTCCCTTGTAAGTTGTAACAGTTCTTTGCAGGTTACAGGATTCATTGTTTTGTCTGCTCTAAGTAAGTTGTGCAATGTCGTTTGAAAGGTGATAGTGTTTAAAGAAAATTTAGCACTGCATAATAATCAGGCTGGGCAAAGGAATGGTGAGGAGATTTGATTTCAAGTATCCATATTCCCCCAGCTTCGTTTCATATGCTATGCAAGAAGGAATAGAATGCTGGTGATTGTGTCACCTAGCAACTTTGATGATATAAAATCACCATTGCAGATTCTTCCATGGACTAAAATGTTACTATATAACATGCCATCTTACCCAAGATAGTATAGTTGTTAAACCTAGTCGAGTCCAGATCTACAAGTTCAAATTTTCGTATCAAGTTCCAAGTGGATGTGCTGAAAAGCTTTCATTAAATTCAAATTTCACTTTGATATTGTCTGGTCCAGCATATGCCACAAAACCCTAGGTGATGAGCTGCTGAAATGCCAACAAAGAACTTGCATATCTATTCCATGGGCCAGACAAGGTTTTATTTCTAATTCGCAAGTCATTCCATGAAATTGTTTAATTTTTACTGAAACCATTTTTAAGGCCTAGCTCAGCATTTAGTCCCTTTCTTGTTACTGCTACAGTTGACTGATAACACAAAAGTACCACCAAAAGCCATATAAATATGATCCTTTATCTCCAATATTCCTTTTATTTCCAATGCCGCAAGTTAAAAATGTTTCTGGGAAAACATCAATCCCATAGTCATAAGAATGCTGCAAGGTACAATCCATTGAGTCCTTTGCGAATCTATCATCAAAAACCGATTCTACAACTGGTGTCGCATTTGTCAGGAAATCAAGGGCAGTTACAATTAACAAAAATAAGCTAATTTGAGCTTAGGCTGGCTGCTTCAAGTGGAGACGAACAATTAACTTTTTAACAAAGAATGTTCTGTATGATGATGAAACCATTCATTTCATCATCTGCCAGCAAATCCGACATGATACATCAGCATAAACTGCTCTTAATTTCAACGAAACTTGCCAGTGCAGCCTTCCACTTTTAGCTCTTTTAACATTTATCCTCGGAGGAAGCCTAAGCAACAACAAAAGCTAATTATTATAAGGTGTTGGAATCTAATAGGATGTTGACCCCAAATGAAAAATGAAGTGATGCATCCATAAAATTAAAATAGTAACAGCGATATGCAGAACAACAATGCATTGCAAATAATTAACCCAGTGAAACTAGCTCTGGCAATTAAATTGTCCTCTCTTATCCCTGCTAATGCAAAAAACACAAGCACAGTTCCATGCAAGCAACATATGGGATTTGGAAAATAGAGATTCTACAGTAAGAATGCTAACTATTACTACATAGATATTACATATCTTTGGTCCTCGGTCCTCTCATAAAGGTGTCGTGGAACAATAGATGTATATGTGAGAGGTAATGTAATTGTAAGTGCAAGTTGTATGGGTTATATTTTCGTGACTAGATTAAACATATTGGTTTAAACAAAGTTAAAGATTTTTGAATTGTGATTATACAGTGATATGTGCCTGCTCGAGAGGTTTGCTAAGGGAATTTCCAATTGATCTGTGCCAACATTCACATCAACTACAGCAAATGGCCTATTTTTGCAATCAAAACTAGTTAATCAGCAAATAAAACATCTTCCTGAGCTTTCTTTTCCAAAGTAGCTCCGTTTCTGGATGAAAGATCTTAGTATCCAAATGATCAATCACGTGGGATTCAAGAAAGTTTCTTAATCCCCTCTTCAAGCAAATTACTCCTAGGACAGCAGCTGGATAGTTGACAAATTCCAAAGAATTATCATCATACCGGATCTTGAAGCAGTCTCAAATGAGTCAATGCTGAATAAGAATTTAATCTCTTTCCCTAGTTTTCCTATTCGAACAAAAAAACTACATCTCCAGCTCTCCACATACCAATCAACTCATATGCTACTCAACATACAACCATTAGGTCAGGAACAGTAGAAAAAAAAGTAAAACCCTGCCCCATCATCTTGCGTCGCATATCTTTTCTTATAAATTCTACAAAGCAAGATTCATCAACATAACCCAACAATCAAAAGCAATGCAGCTACACACTCCTACATGCCTAGTCCAAACAAAAAAGTACACAACTTGCATACGACTTCATTAACCTAACCTTTCTTGTCCTAAAACTAAATCTTTTGAAAACTAACATTGCTAAAAAACCAACCAAATCCACAAAGAAAAGAAATATAGCAAACTGACTCATCATTTGATTACAACTTTTGATCCTACTTTCTCTGTTTTCTCAATAAACATAATCGACATAAACACATTTTGGTTTTTACTGTTTGCATTACACACACACACACACACACTATGCATGCACACAAGTGACACAATATTCAAAAATAGGAAAACAGAGAGCTACCTAAGGCATGCTAGCCAGCCATAACCATGTTGCATTTATGCTGCAGACATTCTGTCCATTGAGTTTTAACTGATACTTCAAGTAGTCTCACACTCCCACTTACATTTTTGTGCTATTAGATTCAATATTTGTACATGGTCAACATTCTCGACTTGTGGTTATCAACTATCAAGATACATATATCCCCAAAATCCCTAACTGTTGGCACCAATTTTTGCTCCTCTTGAACAATGGCACTGTTCTCACTTGAAATCATTCCACCCTCTCTACCGAAAAAACCTATCTCAGTTTCCAGATAAAAGTTCTTAATCTACTTGATATCAGTCATTTTCAAATTATTCAATGTAAGAGTAGCAATTGAAACATGCTGATCTAAAAACTACTCTGCATGATTTAATCTCTTTCCACGAAAATGAAAAACTGATGAAGTTCACGTCTCCATGTAACAAGCAGAACAGACAACTTTATGAAACACCTGCTTATACCCACATTAACCCAAACGAAAGAAAAAGCGATTCAATTTCAGATTCAATTTTACAAACAAAACTCTTTGCCTAAACTCTAAGTTCCTGAAAAGAAACTCAAATTTACCCAAAAAAACAAGAAAAAAAAACTCACATTCTTTATTCCATTGTAACTTTGGCCCCAACTCCCTTCATTTTCTCAATAATCTTTTCAGCTTCATCTTTAGTAACTCCTTTTTTCAACAAAGTTGGTGCCTTTTCCACTAAATCTTTAGCTTCCTTCAATCCCAAATCAGTAAAACCTCTAACTTCCTTAATAACTTTAATCTTCACTGCCGCATCAAACCCTTCTAATTTCACATCAAACACTGTCTTCTCCACCTTCTCTTCCGCCTTCGCCGCTGCTGCCCCACCACCACCACCGCCCTTCATCCCAGCTCCCATACTGAACCCCATTCCTGGCATCATCACAGCCATCACTGGCATTTCCTTGATCTCCAATTTAGTACGCAAAACCTCAGTTAAATCAGATACCTCCAGAAGGGTTAATTTTGAGAGTTCATCCACAATTGAGGAGACCCTATCAGTTGATGGCGGTGGTTCTTGAGGAGATGGAGTTGATTCTTGAGAGGGAGATGTGAATCGGCGAGTAAAACTTGAGGATGTGAGAGTGAAACGAGGGGTTATTTTAAGGTTTAGGGTTTTGTGGATTTGAGAAATGAAGTGTAAAGATCTCATCTTTAGGGTTTATGGGTTATGGGTTTTGCCTGTTCTTTGAAATTACAGGGATTATAGGAGCATTTTTGAAGGAGGTTAGTGTCGTTTTCCTTCCTTTGAAGCTGAGAAAGAGAAACTGCGGTAACTGTAAAATCCAGGCATAAACCCTACAACCGCTATCAAACAGGCTTTGCTGTTTGGTGCACTAATGGGCTGAACCAGGCATAGCCTCTAATGTTGGTAGATCATTGATATCTTCTTGATTTTAGGACCTTTAGTCCACGGGTTAAACAAATTAATAATAATAAAAAAGATAATAATAACATTGTGTTGATTTTTTTTAAAAAAAATGAATGATTTTTTTTATTGAGTTTTATTTGGATTAACTTAGTTTTTTAACTGGGATAATACTAGATCAATTTTTTATATATAAAATCTAACCTGAATTATATATTAAATTAAACAAATTTTGAGTTAACCTATAACTTAGAGCATGAATTATAATAATATTATCATACACCCTTCTTTTTGTTACATTTTTAGTGATGTTGGAATGATTTACATAATTAAAATTTGATTAGTTAATTATGAAGGAATCCAGTAACTTATTTGAAAGGAAAGATATACTATACTGAAATTGTCAAATAATTAATAAATTGATTATAATATTGAAAACCATCATATAAATCAAGGGTACTTGTATAGCTAACCATGTATATTATCTACATAATTTTAAAAAATCAATATTCATTTCATTTCAGAAAACAGTGTAATTACTTATAAATATAAAAAGAAACCATTTTGAAAAACTTTATGATATGTTAAAATACTCATTTTGAGATATAATTCCAAAGGCATAGTATAATTTTCCCTTGCAATTTAATTTTTATCATAATAAAGCTCCCATAAGATTTTCTGCTTGAAATGATAACGATTTTTTTCTGGTCAAAAGAAGGTTATAGATAAATACAACGGTCAAAAAGACTTGATCTTTACAGCACTTGCTTAAAATCACATTCGACACACATCCATTTCTCTCTCTTCTTCTTTGGTTTTTAGCCTATAAAGGCTAAGCAGAAGTCATTGGTTGCTTGCGGTCTTCACTTTTGAAATTGCATGGAACGTAAACAGTAGAGTAGTTAATGTTCTGAAACATATCCAGCGCTCAAGAAACTTAAACACATTGTCATACGATGTTCCTGTTTCTTCTTGTTCATAAGCTCTAAAAATGGCAAGACAAGAAAAAAGGAGAAGCTATGCTGAAATGGGAAATAGGAGGCGAAGTACCAGGCTGCAACAGAAGCTAATGGACGCAGAGACCTCCTCCATATCTAGAGCTCCTAGCTAACCATGAGGTAACTCTTGTCACTATGATTAGTTTAATTTCGATAGAGGAAATATAAAATTAAATTTGGTGTTAGCATGGCAGCAGATAGGTTTCATCGACATTGCAGAAATGAGTTCTAGATTATTATTTTTTCTAATTATTATCTATTCTGTTGAAGAAGAACCTAGAGAGGAGGGAGATTCTTTACAGTAACCATTGTTTTGGGAAATCCATATGGGAGGAGAACATGAATTTAAAGCTCCAAAGAGTTTAATCAAAACAATATTATTTCATTAAAAAAAAATTACTAGAAAGTCGTCGTCGTTTTTTAATTCACCTTGTGAACCCACAGCTCAAGCCTTGATAAGCTAGACCTCGAGCCGATAACTATGGTCTTAATAAAGGCCTAGCGATCCCAAACACTATTATTAATAAATCAAATGTGAATATTCAAGTAGGCTTAAAAAAGTGAAAGCACTCATGTAATGTGAATTACTGTTTGAAATTTTAGTTGGCATATGTTTGCGTTATATCTTCTTGCTATTTAGCTTGATGGGAAGAAGACATGAAAAGTAAAAGGAAATTTCCTCAAACTGCAGCTGAAATTTCCAGGAAGTTCTGGAGCTATGATCACGGGACACAAGGCAGGGTCTTCAAAAGCCCTGCTAGATGCCTGAGAGCACCATCATATTTCCATTCCTCGTCGATCAAGTTGAGCATTTCCATTATATTTTGCATCTTTATTGGCATTGACTATTCGCAATAGGCAAATGAAAAATCACAGAAGATCTCACACTTGTTTGTTGAACCTTTTCTACTATTGCTATTATGAGTTACGTGCATAAAATTTGTAGATTTGACTACGTACTGCCCATTGACTTGGCAAATTGCTCAAAGAAAGGCTCACGGTAACGGGTTTTAAAAGAGGAGAAACGGGTTTTGCAATTTGGTGAGATTAAACTGTTCGAAATTGAAATGGCAGTGGCCCTTGTCACTGATTTTGAAAGAGCAGGTCTGAAAGTTGATTGGCTCAAGCAAAGGTTGGTTGCAGACGAGGGAAGTGATTAAACAACCTGCGTCCTTGAAGGAGGCAAGGGATAGAACTAATCAAGTTATCAATGAGAAGAAGAGAAAGCTGGAAGAATATGAAGCTCTTATGGTGGTACTTCTAGTAAGGATGGCAGTGTATCAAGAAAAACTGGCGATGCTTCAAGAAAACGTGAATTTAACAAAGAAGGAACTGCATGCAAAGAAAACGTGAAAGGATAAAAGAAACGATCTCAAATGCAAAGGCAAAAGTGATATACTATACAACATTCAACATTAGATGAGCTCCTCTGAGTTTACACCATCTCTATAATTTGAACTATAGTATAACAAAAAAAGTCATTCAGTTCAAATCATCTTGTGACAAATTTGAAGTCTTGCTATTTTGGTTTCGTTCATTTTATCGATACAATGAAGCGTTCAGGCAAACAAACCGCGATGCCCTGTTCTTTTGGTAACTATATCGTATGGTCTTGCATATTCTCATCGCTGAAAAGTTTAGATGCACTTTACTTGTAAGTTGTAACGTCAATGTGTTTTTTGAATTATAGCTGGCATATGCTGTGTTATACATAACATCTTCTGTGCTGTTTGGCTTGATTGGGTAGAAGAGATGAAAATACAAGGGCTTGAGATGAAATGGAAATCATCCACATGTTCCGTTTATAAAAAAATTTGAAGCATGGAGTTAGCATTTTGAAGCAGCAAATCAAAGGTGTTGCTTGGACAACTGCTTGATCACCAGTATTGTTTTTGCCTCTTTGTATTTCTATTTCTTGAGATTGCGGAGGGCATAAGGCAGGGTCTTATAACACCTCTAGAAGCCTGAGATCCCTATAATCTTGCTGTTCCAAATGTTACAATTTGAGCAACAGAATAACATTAGCATATATGATGGCCTCTACTGTCACAGAAATAGATAGCTTCGTTGTTTACTGATCCTTTTCTGGGATTAGAATTTATGCATTTTATGTATAAGTTTTCAAGACTGCTGCCCATTGGCAAAAGATTGCAAGAACTTTTACATGCCAAATCTGTTATTTCTGATGAAGATGAACCATTGAGAGCAGACAGCTAAAAATAAAAGTAAGCAGATGGGTTTTAAGTGATTTTTATTCATGAAAGTATACTTTAAGCAGCCAAAACAAAGTGGAAACATGAAATTTATGTTTGAAAGAACTAAAGAAAGACGAGACCGTAGAACAGGAAAAAGACACGATGCATTTTAACACAAGATATTTGAAGCATAGATCTAACTAGGCACTGCGATTCAAGCATTAATCTTCCTGCAACTCTTTCTAATCTCTCCCCTGGAACCTGTCAACGGAGAGATATTTCCCATCTTAACCATGGACTTGGCAAATTGCTCAAAGAAAAGCTCATTGTTCTCGGCATATTTCTTGACCAATTCCATCGATGCTTCATTCTTTGTCAGGAGAACTTGGTCAGAGCTCAACAGTCCCTTTGAAGCCAATATGTTGTTGAAGTAGCTGTTGTCGAACTTTGTTGGACTTACAAAGTCCAAGAAAAACAGGTTCTGGTCACCTCCTGATCTGGGGCACCTAGTGCGCAATTGGGCAGCAAATGATTGTTGAAGAGTGGAATCAGGCTGCCCATTTCCTGACTGGTTGTACAGCCTCTGCCTGAAGCTGGTGCACCGAGCATTTCCAATTGTGTGGCTCCCTGAACAAATTTTTTCGAAACTTAAGGACCTTATTAATAGTTTACGGAAGCTCAAAGAAGGGCATTGGTTGAGTTAATTTACCAGATAGTGCTACAAGATCAACAACATCAAGGCCTTGTAACTTGAACTTGGTAAGAATTGTTTGAAATGTGTTGTTTGGAGCAGGAATATTGTTGTTAGAACCACTCAAACTTGCACCTCTAGAGTCCCTTCTTCCCAATGGAACTTCCCAGCTAGGACCTCCAGCCTGTGTGTACATTAACAAAAAGTGGTTAGCTCTGGAGTTTCGGTAACCAAGCATTACAAGACTAATTCTTATGTAACACTTACAATAACAGTAGAATCTCTTGCAGCCAAAGCCATGATATCAGCACAGGAAACAGTTTGAGGACACTCCTTCTCTAGTGCAGATTTAATCTTGTCGATCACTTCAAATCCTCGAACTGAGTTTCTGTTTGGATTTGACCTCTTCTCAGTTATTATGCTTCCTCTGCTGTCTAGCAATATTGATGCATCACAGCCCTGCAATTTTAACAACAGTTTAAATTATAGTAGTCATGATGGTAGAAGAGCTAGTGATGAGCAGAGTTACATATAACATATAGTAAGTAATCAGTTATAGACCTTGACAAAACAGTCATGAAAATGGAGCCTAAGTAATGAGGCTGCCATGCGAGCTTCTTTAGCAACTGCCTTGGCTACAATGGAGTTTACTATTTCTTGAGCTTTCGGGCATGACCTATCGTAAAACTGTGGGTAGAGGTAGCCACCACTTGTCTTGCCACAAAAGCAAAGAGGAGCAAAGGCAAGGAGAGCAAGAGCAAGAACTAAGACAGTGCTAATAGACTGAGCCATTACTGCTTCAATCTTTTTAGACTATCACTTCCAAAACCAAGACTTCTTCACAGGAATGCTAAGGAATATGAAAAAGAATCAAGTTTCAAAAGTTGCTATGATGAGAGAACTTTAGATGGTCTTGGGGTATTTATAGAAGGAACCTTATGAAAAGCCTTGAGAAATAGGCGGGGAGAAGGAGGGAAGGGAACAAAAGGTTGGAGTTGGTAACTAACTTACTTTTCATCAATGCAAGGCAAAAAAGAAAAGACACAGTGGTTACCAATTCATTTTATTTAGGAAGCGTTTATAGTGTAAACTGTGTTTTTTTAATTTTTTTTAAAAATATTTTTTTTTATTTTAAAATTAATATTTTTTTTGATGTTTTTAAATTATTTTAATACGCTAATATCAAAAATAATTTTTTTTTTAAAAAAAGCTATTATTTTAATGTATTTTCGAGTAAAAATTTCTTTGAAAAACAACCACAATTACAACCACACTTCCAAATTCCTTCTAGACTTATTAGCCACATTCATACAAAAGTTGTATGAAAGCAACTAAGCAGTTCCTAAATTGATTAAGTTAAGTAATTAACTGTAATGGGTTTTCTGTATAACATTGTACTACCATGGCTGTACGACACTGTGCGTGCTGATCTAGACATCCTATCTAAACCAGTCCTTGGTAACTTGAACTCCAATCTTTGTTGTGGAAAAAACCAGAGTGAGCATGTAACCGAACCTCATTTTTCTAAACTGATGGGATGTGCAGAAAACAATGCACAAAACACAGATTTCAAAGGATGTTTTTTCAGTATCACAAATGATCGGGCTAATTATCATCTTCCTTGCATAATTTTGTCCAGAGCCCTTGTTCATGACTCGAGTTTGGAGATTTGGAGGCGGTCAAATGATATAGTTTTTTATAATTTTGAGCCCCAGTACTGTGATGACAAGCATTGGCGAGAGAAACGCCGCGGAAAGAGAAGTAGATTCACCTGCTCTATTGACAAAATGGATGTTCTCAAACATTAAAGATAGTATCAAATGTCCGTGACCACTAGAAAGCAATACAGCAGCTAGCTGTAAACATCGCATGGGGTTGAAACATTCATACATTTCGATCAAAGCTGTATCCATAACAAGCATGCAGCTAGCTTCTCTTATTGTTACTTAATTTGCTTGTAATTAAATAGAATGTTAATAAGAGATCGGATGGAATCAATCAAACCCTATTGAAGGTTCTATGTGTTCTTATTGGTATGATCTCTTTTTTTGACTTGTAAAATCTATATTAATATACATAGCACCTGCACCTGTCTCTTTTCTGTGATGTGTATTGACATGCAAATATTCTAAAATACAGCGTGAGAATATCATCAGACCAATAATGTGAGAGAACTGCTAGGGTTGGACAACCACTCCAAAAAGTTGGTAATTCTTGGAAAGTAAGCAACCTTCTTTGGCTTATTTGACTGTAATTAAGAATGTGAAAAACAATGAATTTTCAGATTTTTTTTTATTTTTTAAAATTTATTTTTAACATGAATGAGTCAAAATAATCTAAAAATACTTTTTAAAAGATTATAACATAAAAACATTTAAATCTAGATAAAACACACGAGTACCGCCGAAACATAAAACAAGATCTCCAACGGGAGAGAATATTGGTTTGTCTTTTTCGAGCATAGACTATTCCTAAACCTAACAACTCTTGCACCAGGGAAATTCAGTTGAACCAATCAATAATCCTTTTTTAGAAATCTGAGTTGACCGTGCACACAGCATCTGGAAAAAGTGGACCATTTAGTAATAAATAGTTAGGCGGCCGTGGCCCGCTAGACGAGGCCCATTGCTATGGGGACTTCACTGTATAAGAGAATGAATGAGGTAATTGCCCATAAATTGAAAGGCACGCTGGCTCTTTAACTTTAAAAAGGAAGAGATATTGATGATTATCCCCAGGAGGCCGCGGGCCAATTTGTTTAGCATGAAAATTAATAGTGATCTGCGAGAAGGAGGGCTATAATAAAATCTGCTGTAATATAATTATAATCTACTAAAAAATAAATAAAATAAATTATAAATTATAAATTATAAATTTTAATTAAATTAATATTAAAAAAATAATTAAAAAAAATCTGAATCAACTAAGTTAACCCATCAAATTTAAGATTTGTGTATCATGAGAAAGTAATAACTAAAAAAAAAAAAATTTAATATCAATCAATTAAATTAAAAAAATAGTAAAGGTAAAAATAAAAATAAAAAATTGGCATCAGTCTTTCTTTGGTTAAAGTTAATTAATATTGTGCGGAAGGAAATATAAAATCCATGATTTGATAAACCAAGCTCTATACCGCCGAGTCAAAATGTGCTTTGAATGTGAATCCCTGTAAACGCGCTTTTCCTTGATTGTGGGACTTGACTCAATCCTGAGTTAAGGAAATTAGCTTAAATTAACTCGTTCTAATCCAAAACAGTATTGTTACAAAATCTTGTTCAAAAAATATCAAAACAATGTTGTTTAGAATTTTTTTTTTAAAAAAATCAAACAAGTTTTGATCAAGTTGAACAAGTCATCGGATTTGGCTAAATGCCAGTTTAATTTGAAACTCAACGAATGTTAAATCCCAGAATGTCCCGCAGAACAATTCCTAATTAATTATTTACTCTCGAACTAACATTCTTTAATGCACATGCTTGTTCTGTCTGGCAAATCATCCACCATCCACGCAGTTGGTGGCTTGATGCCACCCATATATTGTAACCAGGATCTTACGTAAAGGTGAATTTCCACAGCAATTAGCAGATGTTTTATTCCAGATCAGTAACATGTGCTATCAGAGAGGCAAATCTTGGAAGCATGATGAGGTGATTCTAAGATCAAGAATGAGATAAAACAAACTGGAAGCCTCGACTTGAAAATCATGAGAAATGCTTATTGTTAATTTGAACCCTCAACAAGCACCTGTTGTGATACAATGTATAAAATTCTCTATTATCTTTATGTTGATGCACAAAAAATTTGCAGATAATTGCCTGAAAGTAATGGTTAAAAAAGGATACAAGTACCTATAACTCAAAAATACTTTCTATTGCTAGGTCTCCATATTCGTTGACTGAAGCTGAGGCCCGCAAGCCTTAAATGGAACCGTAGTTTCGTGTACTTTGCTTCTTTGTTCCCTGAGCTGAAGCTGATGGCCGTTCCCAGGAAGCTTCACTAGCATAGCCACTGCCATTCTCTTCTGGTCGTGAATAGCCATAGCCTACTCCACTTGCCTGTTTTTCACAAAAGCAAATTAGATGCTAGGAAGTCTATACATATGCAATAACCGTACAGATTTTTCATCCACTTGATGAACTTCAGCCGACGGGCCTGTTCACAGACCCCTTACCGCTTATGTGAAATTCTTATTAACTCCGCTCATTATAGACCATCATTTAAAAGTAAAAATCAAATAACATAATTTGCCAGAAAAGTTATGAGGACTTACAGTTTCTAAACACGCAGACAAATATGTCATGCCTGGCAAAGCATCGATCCCATGCTGAATTCAAACAATAAATCAACGAGTAAATATAGATGTATATTATTTCACAGCTATTGTGAAGAAAATCAGAAGCTAGAGACTATCAAATGCTGAAAAGGAAAGCAAAGAAGCCTACCAGGCGTTCCACCCGTGTTTTGTAAATGAACCCTCCAACACAAAACAGAGTTGATGCAACAATGAATCTGTTCCATGCCAACGTGTTCAGTCATCAAAATTCAGAATGGATAAAGAAAAACCCATTAGAACCAGTAACATGCCAATGAGAACATAGAATTTCTTTCCTTATCAGACACTGAAGGAGATGAAGAATGTTAAATCGACTTAAGCAATATAGATTCCAAATATAGCCCATACAAAATCTAGTTGAAATGTGCTCTTAACACTCAAGATGGAGAAATCATTGAATTGTCATACATGCAAGATATGATTCCAAAGATAGCCCATCCTCTTGTAGAATCTTCTCTTTGATCCTGCCTATGTTCTGCAAAATTTGAACAAACAACCAGGTTGTTATACAGGAAGCAAGCAGGCATTGAAACTAAAGTCAAACACCAGCACATTTTTAGTCGGTATTGGCACAGAAACTTGTTGATGTTTGGCATCACTCAAAAAATGCCTCTGAAGATTTGTTACTGTCATCAGAGAATGATACAAGTTCTGACACGACCAAATAGGTTTAGAAAAGTGTAAGGCATCATCTATGGGATCATTCAAATGGTACATTGTAGAGACATTAAGAAAACCATACATTTCAGGAAATCTTAGTTTGCTCCAACAACAAATGAGCTTACCACAACTTTTGGCAAGGAAAAACCGAATGGGCTCATAACCCTCTATTGGTATTGTGACATTAACTTCATATGGAGTATCACGAGCCTCCTGACCTTCAAAACTTACAATTCTAATGTTAGAAGATTATCAAATAAAAGAGATATCAATGAAACATCAAAAAGAGTGGTTGGTAAACATACATGTCCATTCAACATTTAACAATGTAGGTGTCAAGGTTGTAGGAGGACTTCCAGTTGCCCCTGAACCTGACAACCTCACCTCCAGGCCTTTCTCTGGAAGAATCTGAGAGGGTAATCAACATAGAAATATCAGACACATAAGTGGATACATCATACAACTACAAATATCAGTTTTTAATCCATGGAACTGACAAGTAGTACCTTAATCATAGGCTTCCGCACCAAAGTGGAAAGGGAAGCAATTGCAGTCATATAAAGGGTTACTTGAGTTTGTTCAGTTGTGAAGCTGAAAATGAGAAAGCACATCATTGGTCAGGACAATGAGAGTGTTTTTTCAGTAAATGGAGCAAAAGCTTTTGCTACACCATTCAATCGAGAGATCTTTTACCTAAAATCATGGTGAGACTTTTCATAGCCTAGTTGAGTCAATCCATTGGAAACCTACAATTTTATGAAAGAAGTGAAACTTCCACAAATGTTCTCCTGTTGCATTCATCAGCAGTAAAAGCATGGCTTCTTACAATTTCCCATGATCGTGGATGAAATCCAACGGTGAAGCCTTCAAATACCCGAGGACCAGGTTTCTCGCATGGAATTGCAAGTTCAACAAAAATTCTGATAGTGGGAAAAATAGCCACACATTTAGAGAAGTGACTCGACAGTTGAACTAAGGACTTGGAAAATTAGAAAAAGAAATGGGAATCTCTAAAGCTAGTTTATTTACAACATAATTGCAATTCCAGACACCACAAGCAATTTGAACATTTCATACCCAATCATTCCCTTTCCACCAAGTTTTTCCCAAAGTAATAATCATTAAGCAATAAGCAGTTTTCCAAATAACTTTTAGTGCACAAAGATATAGCTTCCATGTCCCTTTTGATGTGGTGGAGCACAGGGGCACCATGCAATTTCTTCAAGAAGTTTAGCAAGGAGACTTGAAAGATTTCACCCCCCCTCTCTTCAAAAGTTCCTAGAAGGCCAAATGAGAAATGGAAGGAAGATCTTGATCCTTGATTATGTATTATTTACTGACAACACAGCCAATGATTTACTTGACACTTCTCTAAAAAAACCAGTCAATCACTCATGATTTAAAACTCTCCATCTCCAGATTTTGACAGCTATCTAAAGGTCTTCTCGTGAAGAATTTGCAATTCTTCTTTCTATCTTGAAAATCTGACATTTATGGTAAAAATTCAGTATCTGACACTTTGAAACTGTTCAATTATGTCAACAAATACTACCTGCTAACCAATCGAGCTCTATAGCTCAATTGGTAGAAACACTCCCCCTTTAAGGAGGTTGTGCATTTGACTTCCCCTAAAATGGGAGAAAACCTAAACGTTCAATCACAACAAAAATGAAAAAACAATTATTGTCTGCTTATATTACACATCTCATGGCCAAAGACAGCCTTGTACCTAAACCTTTCTGATATGACCTTATTATTGCCTTGAAATAAATTAATTGATATTACTTGGAAAGTTTCCATGTACAAACATATGCTTTGGTTGAAACTTACTCCACCAGCAAGTGAGGATGTAATAAGATAAAATTACAGACAGACAGATCTATTGAAATGAAATTTTCTTACTTTTTTGTGTTTACTTCTTGAATTTCATAGTGGGAACCTGGGAATGGGCATCTGAAACCCAGATACAGAGACTGTAAACAAGGTAGTTTCGCACCTCTCTGAATACTGGGTAGTTCCCCTACTTACCATTTACATGAATTTTATCAATCAAAATAAGCAGAGAAAATTTCTACTCCCACTCAGTGAAATAAGTCAAAACATCCTACCAAACATTTTTTACCCACATGACCACTCACAATTCTGCACCTGGAACCCTCAAAGTTCAATATCAAGGCTCTTATAGTTCAATTCCACGCCTCTTCAGGAAATTAATTTCACAATAATTGATGTAACCATATCAAAATGTGGCCGTTAACAAGATCGCAAACTAGAAACTAACTCTAGGGTATAGTAAAAAAAAGGATTTATGCAGAATAAAATGAAACTCAAAGTATTGTTGGAAGAGACCTGCAACTTGACTCCTGAGTAACATTGCATATGCATCCAAGTTCACCTGAAATGAGACAAAAAAAAAAAAAAGGTGATGAAACCAGTCTCTAATTAATGGCACAGTGTATTCGAATGTCGAGCAATGCAACAGAGACTCGGAAACACAAAAACCACAAAGATAAGTAGAAAGAACAACAAAAACAATGCACTCCAAAATCAGCCAACCATTAAAAAAGAGTTGTCCCAAGGAAATATAGTCTGGAAACAAATAAGCGATTGCGAGTTTAATCTTTATATTATTTTCAGTCATATAGGGTGTCCCAAAAAGGAATCCATCAAGGAAAGCATAAGAAAGAAATAAAAGGCATATTGTGGTGTATAGGATACACATTCAGCTCCATGATATGTGCAACAGCAACTAACAATGTCAAATCAAATCATCCATTAAACAATTTGTGAATTTACAAAACCAACTCTAAGGGTGCATTAACCTTCTTTAAACAAACATTTTCTCGAATTATGACTGCCATTATTAGTCTTTAATTTCCACAGAATTTCTAGGTTTTTTATTGTTCATTCAATTCATTGGAATACTAATGATTTCAGCTTCCTTGCAACAAAATAAAGAAATGATGAACAAAACCAACACGTTACAGTTCCAAGATGGCCATGAAGTAACTGGATGTTGAAACATTCACAAACCTTTACACTGTCCATTTAAACAACTTCCACATATAATATTCACCTGAGATTGGAAAAAAGAGACATTTATTAAGGTAATATGAATAAAATAGCACTATTGAATGCAAAGCTACAACAAATAAACAATTTTACAAATACATGTTACAAACATGAGATTTACACGATGTTTATTTAACTTTATCTTTCTTATTTTTGGTGGGGGTGCCGCGCTATGAAATAAGAAAAGAAACATCATCGCAACTGACCTGAGCCGTACGTCCCAGTTTGTCATAACTTTGCTCACAATTCAGCAAGTCACCATTGTAATACCCCTAAAGAAAAAGATTTAGATGATTCAGACAACTGGATTTTGAATTCCAGAAATCAGCAACACCAGAACAGCACTAAGTTGAAAATAGCATTGATAAATAGAAATTAGTCAGCCAACCATTAAAAAATGTTTATTTCGTTAAGCATCATCAATCAGCAAAAACCAAACTTTTGAAATCCTTCGGGGAGAAAATGTGATAGTGAGATGAAGGGATTCTAGAAGCGACTTTTCAATGGCAAAATTTCAGAACTTTATAGATTGACCCTCTACTAAACAAATGGGAAGCACCACCTTCCATTGCATAGGACCTTTTCCTATTGCAACTAGCATTTCAAGTATCTTGAGAACATAACTGACACCCTCTCCCAAAATGAAGGCCAAAAAGACATGGATCAGATTGCAACTCTACTCCATACATGCAAACAAAAAATTTAATTCAGAAAGATGGATTGCCAAGAATCATTCTCTTGTATTGAATTATCATTTTTCATTTGAAAGGACTGCCAAGAATCATTCTCTTGCATTGTATCATCATCTTCTCCGCGCCCCCCCTAAAGTACTTCTTATCTGATAAATTTGATGTAGCCTATTAAGGAAAAGGAGCAGGCTAGAGATAGAGCATAATGTCATCATCAACAAAGTTCAGAACAACATAATTTACAAGCAAAGACCTTACTTGAACAAAATCAACACGTCCTGAGCCAGCAACAAAGTGGTTGAAATTATTAAATCGGCCAAAGTCCACATATCCCTGCACAGTATGCAAGCAAAATACACTAGAATATAAAACCACAATTGCATCACAGAAACATTATATTACAAACTAAATTGCATGTGCAGTTTAAAATTTGTTCTTCAGTAGCATAATTGGTTAAGCTTCGCAAGTTGTGCAATTAGTCAGAGTAAAAATAAAGATCACTTGACACAGTTTCTTAATGCAAAATGCAATTCTTCCCTATACATCATCCAATCTTTTACGCCACCAGTAGTTTACTTAAATCATTACTTGTACTAAATCTTTATAGCAATTTTTTTTATAAAAAAAAAAAATTGGTGTTATAGACTACTACCGTTTGGGATCTAGCCTCCACGTCTTTGCAAAACCGAATCGCTACGTCCGTTTCCTGCGTCACAATACAAATTTATAGCCAAAAAAAATAAAAATAAAAATAAAAATAAAAGTAAAAATCTTCAGATTCTCAATTGAAAAACGAAATTACCTTCCCTTCATACTCAAAAAAATGCCCAATCCAACTGCTCTAAAAAAATTAACATCTTAAGGAAAATCAACAAAAATCCGAGAAAACAACAAGCTTTCTTTCTAACGTAATTTATAACAACGTGAATGTAGGATACAAAATCAACAATTCGACTAGAATTATCGAGAGCGTAACAGTTAGAGCTCGGAACAGCAACCGATGCAACGCCAACAAGCACTTGTGTTACGACAGCTGAAACAAAATTGAAATCGAAACGACAACAAAGAAAAAATGAAATGCGAAAACAGCAGTGGATCTAATGATTATATTTTAGTGATTAGAAAAGAACCATACCAGTTACTATTATTATTATTATGCATGAACAGGGTAAAGATTCTACAAAAGGGTGTCGTTGACTCTGCATCATCTCTTCTAAAAACTGTTTACATTACAAGCTTGGCCTTCCTCCTTAATTTTGCTTCTCTTCTCTCCTGTTCTGCGTGGTTGAACGACTTGCCTTTCGATTTTGAACGACTTGTCTTGAGATGTGAGGCCTTTGGGGAAATTTATTAAACCCGGACCGGCCCGTGACCCGGAGGTTCGACCCGTTACCGGTCGAACCCGGGAGAGACCCGACACATATATATTAACTTTCCTTTGAGTCGCTGGCAGCAAAACGAAAGTTGAAGAAATAATTAATGAGTCCCTGCCCTAATTTCCTGAGAAGAGCAACCCGCCCCTCATCTCCTTCTCTGTTATCTTTTGTTATCTTTTGCAGAACAATAACAACCAACAGAGAGTTATAATCACAGGTGCTCTATCTTCCTTACACTACTTACTTTTTTATGTTTTTTTCTTTGTTGAGATTTCTTATTGCATACAATTGCTGCAGATTTTGAATGATTCCCTCTTTTTTCCATGCTTTTTAAGCTCGTCGGATTGAAACAAATAATTGAAAAAAGTATTCATTTGACAACCATCCTTTAGATCACCACTAGTTTGTTTTGGGTCCATAGTTGATTGCCTGTGGGCACGATGCAACACTGGAAGAGTTGTTACAACTTACAAGTAAATCAAACTCAGTTCATTTAAACATAAAGAAAAAACAAGGAAGATGATTGAAATCTCTTTTAATATTGTAGTGATTATGGAGTTGCTATTGGTAATGGTTTCTGGGTTTTTACCTTTTTCTTTGTTTTTTTGTTATAGCATCAATGTATTTTGTCTGAACCCTGTTGTGGAAGAGGTAGCTGTTTGCATATATCTTGGGGATTCACTTCTAGAATAGGAAGGATATCAAAGATGTACTGCTAAAAGCTTTGGGAAGTTCATATTATTCTGTTTCGGTTTGGGAACTGAATAATGTTAACTAGAATCGAATTTCTTTCTATAATTGCACTTTGATGTTAGAAACCGTAACTTTTGAATCTAACCATTGAAACATCACAGTTACGTGGTCTTTTTTGTTTTTCCTAGCATAAAGAAGATAAATTCCTATCAAAAGGTGCTGTTACTTTGCATTTTAAGGCTCTGACTTTACCATTTCTTGGATCTTTTTTGTAGAGAACTTGTTCATGCATTTATTTATTTTAATCAGACAATCTTTGAATCTGTTTTCAGTCTTTTTTTACCTTTGCAAACATTAGTATTATCAATTCATGCTCTACGTCCTTTCCACAAAATCTTGAGCTGATTTTGTGTTTGTTCATAAGTATTTCCTTTCCGATAATTAAGTTGCGAATTTAAAAAGTCATTTTGAAAACAAATGCACCTTTTAATCTATTGATGTTAATTAATTATGCTAGTATATATGTTAATGTGATATTTTATGCTAAAATAACCATGTTAACGTGTGTCTTGGTTCTAGATCCGGGTTGACCCACCAAACCTATGACCCGGTCATTTTACCGGGTCAATGGCCGGGTTTGGTTTTATAACTATGCTTTGGGGTATTTTTTGGCTCGTGCACAAATGGTGTTGTAGCATTATGTATAGTTGTCGGGTCTGCCTTGGGAATTCAATTGGAAAAGGATTGAGTTATCCAATCAATATAATTAATTATTTTTATTAAAATAATATTATTTTATTATTTTCAAAAACTATTTTTTTTATTAATCGAAAACGTAATTTTAACTAAATTAATTGTATCACCAAAACACTCTTTATTAATTTAGGTTTTCTAAACCTAACACTCTTTATTCTCTTCTCTGCCATCCGCGCTCTGTCTTTCTCTTGTCGTTGCCATCCTGCTCTTTCCCCTCTGGCAGCTTGCTCTTGCCACCACCATTCAGTTAAACATCTGCGTAGTCTGTCAATTATACCAATTTCTATCTCAATTCTCACCCCTTTCTCTAATGTTTCCTCCCCTCTCTTTCAGTGTCGAAATAGTTTTCCTGACTCAAATTTTCACAGGTAACGTACAGTCAGTGTATATATATATATAAGCAAAATGATTTCCAGATACAAATTATTAGAGGCTAACGCGAAATCCATCTCTAATACATCGAAACGTCAACGTTTAGATATGATTTAGGTTTTTTTTCTTATCGATAATATAAAGTCCAGCGACAGTATTTTAACTTTTTCACGTGTAAAAAGAAAACCGATGTGATATATAGAAATGCTCAATTTCGCATTCATAAACATTTTAAATACATTTAGTGGTGGAATATTTTTGCTGCTCTACAAGTATATAAATTACACTACTGGAATATTTTGCATTCATAAACGTTGGGAATTTCTCTTCTGAATTTATAAGCCGAATTGGCACTGAAGTCAATCAACCTACCAAGTCAAAGGTACAGCCTTAATTAGCCTTACATCTAACACCTTCAATAAACCCTGCTGCACCCAATAATATCCTGCAATTAGGGTTTTAGGATATAAATATAATATAAAAAGCAACGCTTGAAACAGAGCATCCAGCATAAAACCCACAAGCAAATTTCTTTCACTCATTAACATATAATTAACAAGGTACTTATTAATGAATCAACTTCCATTCTCATATGATTTTTCCCTGAATTCAAAATTTGTTCTTTTATATTATTTATTCTGTTGTGTGTTGATAAGAAAAGGAAAACAAATTTGAGCTTTGAAGAGGAATAATGATAGCAGCAGTTTCGTGGGTACCCAAAGGGGTTGCAAAGTCTGTACCAAGTGTAGCAGACCCACCTTCAAAAGAGGAAATTGAAGAGCTGATCAAAGCTAGTGATTTAGAGAGAAGGTAAGCTACTATTTTCTCCCATTTTCTTTCAAAAAAGTTTACTTCTTTTTGTGTTTCAATGGCTATTAGTTGTTGAACGTACGGTTTTTTTGCTATACAGTTTGTTGGCTGATTCACTTTTTGTGTATTTTCAATGCTGTTAATAATTGAATGGGAGGACTAGGCTTAATGGAGCATTGTAATGTTGATTATTTGAGTGCTAAAATAGCTGAGTTTTAAATCAGGAGGTGTTGATTTTATAGTAAAGTGTGATTGGATTTGAGTTTTTGAGACCCATTTGATGAAAAAACAAAATTTAAATCTCTGTTACGAAGGGTGAATGGATATATGGGTTATGTGAACTTGGTGGAGTTTTGGTATCGTATTGGGTTGTATCAGTCTTCAAGTTATGCAAATTGATATTTGGTTGTACATGTTTTTGTGTGATGAAACTATCAGTCTCTGGTTCTGGATTTTGTGATTATTGCTTTTATTTTATGAACCCGAGTTTAACATGACTGTTGTGTCAACCATCGTGTTCTAGTTATACTGTCAAATTTCTGGGTTGTTGATTAGTGTGATTGTTTTTTATGTTCTTGGTTTGTCCAGTGGAGAAGATAGTGGCAGCGAGGAAGATGACCAGGAAATGGATGTTGATGCTGCCAAGCAGACCGGTGAAGTAAGCCAAGCATTAGCTGTAGCAAATGCACTTGGCAGAAGTTCCAAAGTTAACAAGTCAGAGACCAAATTTGATGACATAGCCGATGGTCTGCAGGAACTTGATATGGACAACTACGATGATGAGGAGGATGGTACATATGCATCTACAAAGAATCCATTTTTCTTTTTCCTTTTCTTTTATGTACTTTTTTTTATCTGATACATGTTGTAGAAAATAAGAGGGTCATTGGTCGCCATGCTGGTTTAGTTTGGGAGGTTAGGATGGATTGTTTAAATACCGATCTCTCTTGATAAGAGCATTCTTGAATATTTGAATCATTGAGGGAATTATTAAACCAGTGAATAACAATCACTTGCATAAATACTTTTTCAGCTCTTTTTTTCCCTTTATATTCACATCATTTTCTGGCCACATGCCTTGAATTTAATTCACATTGGATGTGCAACTAAAGATGAATCTGGTCACCCAGGTATTGAGCTGTTCAGCACAGGACTCGGGGACCTTTACTACCCAAGTAATAGCATGGACCCGTACATCAAGGATGAAGATGTAAGTTTGACTACTTTGTTATGCTGTAGCTGGATTCTCTTGGTATTTGGTTACTTATTTTTGCACCGACTCTTTTAGGATGATGATTCTGAAGATCTTGAAGACATGGCTATCAAACCAAAGGATGCAGTCATTGTTTGTGCATGCAACAAGGATGAATTTAGTAACCTCGAGGCATGCAATTGTTAGTTGGGAAGCTCTGCAATTCTCTCCCTCTCTCTCCTGACACGAAGCGCCAATTGTGCATGCAGGTTTGGATATTGGATGAAACAAGTGATGGTGATTCAAACATATACGTTCACCATGAGGTTCCCCTTTCAGCATTTCCCCTTTGCACAGCATGGCTTGATTGTCCACTTAAAGGGGGAGAAAAAGGTATGATAGCTTATACGCTCTGCTCGGAACTTGTTTTTCTTGCAGATTCCAGCTTCTCCATTATATTCCCATTTTCTAGGCTCACCTCCATTTTTTGAGACATCTGGTTTTAATGTAGCATTGAAATTAAAAAGTGGTGCATGAGGGTTGGTTTTCTGGCAGAAGCTTATGCCTTACTACCTCTTTTGAGATTTGTGTTTTTGCAGGGAATTTTATAGCCGTTGGGTCAATGGAACCTGCCATTGAAATATGGGACCTTGACATTGTATGTGGAACATCACATAAAATTACAAATACATTGACTTTTTTAGGCAGAGATTGTTTTAGAATCTCTTACATTTTCTGCTGTTCTCAGATTGATGAAGTGCAACCAGCTGTGGTATTAGGTGGCATTGAAGAGAAAAAGAAGAAGAAAAAAGGGAAAAAGGTGTATTCTAGAGTTCCTTTAACGTTCTTTGCACCTTTTATTGTTTATGTGTTCAAAAGGCGGCTATGAATGAGGAGAAGGAATGAAGTTAAAACTTTGTTGTTCATTGGCATCCATTTAAGGTCACATCTTTGTGTGATTGAGATCCATAAATTTTCTTCACAATTTTCTGCTCAAGCGGGCATGAATGTTGAGGCGGAGTTCATGGGTTTTTCTTCATGCTTAACTTATCTCAGGGAGATTCAGAAATAAGGTAGCTTCAGAAAAGCATTGACACCTTTATAGTGGTGTCTATAATTGGCAGGTGTTAAGATATGCCTGCTGCATGTGTGAACAGCCCTGGCAAAGGAAAAAATATTCCTTTTTTATTTTTTTCACCTTCTTTTTTTTAAAAAAAAATATACGTCAATATGCTGGATGGCCTGCACCTTGCAATGTCCTCCACTCACATCTTTTATCATTAGAATCCAACCTGCAACATCTTGGAACTGGCCAACTTAATGGTGGTTCTTGTACCTTGCTTTTGCATTTTGTTTCTATGATTGATGACTACAGTATCATGGATAACTGTTATGGGGTTGTTTTGATTTGCGCTGTTCCTTTATGTTACCATTCCTCCTTGAGCAGTATCATCATTTCAAAACCCAGGCATAATGTGATATGGCTTGAGAAAGTATATTTTTTTTTCTTGTTTTTTCTCACCAGTCCTGCAACTTCTTTTGTCAGGTGTCAATTAAATACAAAGAAGGCAGTCACACTGATTCTGTCCTTGGTCTTGCTTGGAACAAGCATTTCAGGTCTGGGGAATCTCATACGATCTAGTTCTGTTCTATCTGCTAACATTGATGGATTGCTCCGATAGCTAATAAGTATTGAAATAAATACAGGAACATCCTTGCCAGTGCTAGTGCCGACAAACAAGTCAAAATTTGGGATGTGGATGCTGGAAAATGTGACATTACCATGGAGCATCATACAGACAAGGCAAGAATATAGCCTCACATTATTCTTTCATATAATTTGGACAGTGAACCAAGCCAGATTCATTTGTTACTTGGGTATGCATTCATTGTGATATTACAACTGTTAATGCATCGGTGCTGACCTGTCAGCCTATTAGTGTCCTCAACCCAAGGACAACCAGGCACATTGTATGCACATGTATGCTGCAAGACATGCTGTTGAACCATTCAAAGATCAACGTGCTAGTGATTGAATAACTTGTCAATATTCCTTTGTCATAAAGCTAAACATTTGTTAAGGAAATTCTAATAATGAAAAAGAAAACAAATGAAAGCTGAGTTCCTTCTTTTTACCCAACTGTCGTACAATGTGCCAGTTGCCTGTCTTCATAGAACAATTTAGTCTTCCAAGATTTGTTGGAATTATAAGAGCAGGGTTTTTGGAATATTTTCAGCTCTAAGTCATAGCAGTTGTTTGTGCTAGCCAATGTAATGAACACCCTTTACTATGCTGTGTCTTATGGTTCTATTTAAATTTACTGGATGCAAAAATTATGGGTACTTGTGTTATTAGCTTATTGATATGGGTTACATTCTTCTTTTCATACAAATGCTGACAGGTTCAAGCAGTTGCATGGAATCATCATGAGCCACAAGTTCTTCTCAGTGGATCCTTTGATCGTTCAGTAGTCATGGTAATACAGCGCTTGCTTAGTCTGATGTCTATAGATTTGGATTGTCACTATACCTCACAGTGCAAGGCTTTTCTTTCTAAGATCACTGCCATGTGAAAGTTTTCTTTAATTAGTCATGGTAATTAAGAGCTTTCTTAGTCTTGATGTCATTACCCCTATGCTTTGCAGAAGGATGGAAGGTTGCCTTCAGATCCTGGTTTCAAGTGGTCGGTCACAGCTGACGTTGAAAGCTTGGCCTGGGATCCGCATGATAAGCATTTATTTGTGGTGTGTGCTTCATCCTTCTATTTATGGTTTTCCTGTACCTGTTTTTGAGTTCCTTCCATTTCTTCTTGACAAAGAAACAGGGGAACATTGTTTCTATGTTTTAAATACATGATAGGTGTCTATTGTGTTTGATTTTCGAGGCACTGAAATATGCTCTATGCTGAGATATCCTTGTAGGTGAGTCTTGAAGATGGTACAGTTCAAGGTTTTGACATCCGTGCTGCCAAGTCTGGATCAGCTTCTGACCTTAAGCCAAGTTTTACCCTCCATGCACATGACAAAGCTGTTTGCACAATCTCTTATAATCCTTTAGCACCTAATGTACTATCTTCATTTTCATATTTTAATCCTCAGTTCTAGTAAGATGTTTAGATTATCAACTTCACTAAACTTTCCTTACCATGTTTGACAGCTTCTTGCTACTGGATCAACAGATAAAATGGTAAAGTCATTACTCTTTTCTTTTTTTTTTGGTCCTCCAAAGCAGAAGTTATCGATGGTTCATATAATTCCATTTTCTGCTGAATATTTCTACAGGTAAAACTCTGGGATCTGTCCAACAACCAACCCTCATGTTTAGTATCCAAGAATCCTAAAGCAGTATGTGACCATAACTTTCCTCAGATCTCACGCTATAAAAAAAGTTTAAACATGTTTTTAGATGTTAGCATGAGTCATGACACTGTTCCGAATGTTTTCAGGGAGCTATCTTTTCTGTTTCCTTCTCAGAGGACAACCCTTTTCTGCTCGCTATTGGAGGCTCCAAGGGGACCTTGGAAGTGAGTTAAAAAACCCTATCTTATATTTATTGGAGCGCGTATCTATGAGGAAGTTTGTATAATTTATCCTAATTTATGTCACTGAAATCTCACAGCTATGGGATACATTGTCCGAGGCCGAGGTTGCTAGAAGATTTGGAACCACAGCAAGCTGAAATCACCGCTGGCTTGTTAAAGAATTATAAATTTATTTTAATTCTAAATTTATACATTGTCGGAGGCCGAGCAATTTATTTTAATTATCAATTTTGTTTTATATAGTTAAAGAATTGATTTCTAGTTGTTTTGGAACAATTGGAAGTTTTGCTAGAAGAAATATAGGTTTCGCATCTATTGCGAAAAATTCCCCACTATAGTTTTTTATAGGAGTCTGAGCAGAAATTTTTTTATCTTGTTGGAGGGATATCATCCTATAATTATCTATTACTGTTTATGCCTCTAGCAGAATACAATTTTTAGTTATTCATCTTGAATCCTTTTATGAATGGTTTGGAATAAAGAAAGAAATAGAAAATATTATCATTCTTATAAGAGAAAATAAGTAGAAAAATGCTTTAGTTGTGCAAAACATAAAGTTTAATATAACAAAATTAATAAACTATATTTATGGCCAAATCATAATTGAAATTGTTTTAGTTGAAGTTTAAGAGTAATTAAAGCCATCACGCTAATAGTTATTGATCATAATAAATTTGTAAAATATGATCTCTTATTTGATGATTAAGCTAATCTTTGAATTCTGTGTGGTCAAAATAAATGTTTATGGGGATTTTTCTAGGTTTTGGTGAGACAAGTTTTATGAAATGTAATACAATGAAAGAATAGGTGTTTGATTGAGACTTTTTTAAAATTTCAAGAGACCAATTTAGATATAAATCATGTCAAGTCAGTAGTTTTGTTTGTTTAAGGAGGAAAATAGATAGAAAGACGGATTCCAACTTTGGAGAAAGCTACATATAAACTGAAGTTTGGAAGAGGTTTAGTTTATTTTTGTATTTTAAAAGTATTTTTTTAAAATATTTTAATTTTTTTCTTTATTTCAAGTTAATTTTTTTGGATATTTTCAAATCGTTTTAATGTACTGATATCAAAAATAATTTTTTAAAAATAAATAAAAACTTATATTAATATATTTTCAAGTAAAAAATATTTTTAAAAATATTCATTATCATACCTCTAAATACTTATTTAGAAAAGCAATTTCACCATCCTTTTAGTTATGATTCCCTAACAGTGTGGAGCTGTTGAATTCCTCACCAGTTACAAAATTTATACAATTTTCTTAAACTTTTTGGATTCAACCGAGAAAAATCACTGCGAAATTTTTTAGGTTCAAGGTTAGATTGAACAAGAATCCATATTTCAAAAAAAAGAAGGGTGGAATTAGGTTTAAACTAAAAGTACCAAGGACTACTAGAGTTACGGCAAAAACCCCCAAAAGAAACTTTTTAGCTTGAAAAAGAAGAAGCTAATATTATAATGATTATTTAACATTGACTTTCGGATCTAATTTGAATGTTTTATCGACTTGGTTTCAAGTGGTTATAATAAAATTTCATGGTAAATTTTTAATAGGATCCGACAATCAGATTAGAAATTATATTTATTATTATAAGACTAATCTAACAAAGGGATTGAAGATATATTCTTGTTATTGCAAAACTGCATTCGGCCAAAATCTCCTGCATCAATTTCTTGAGAAGAGGACAAGTAATTGTCTCCCAACGTTTATTTCTTTGCCTTTTCTGTCATTCTGGTTTCCTTGTAGGCAAATTATCTCTTTGAAATCCATTAGTTAGACTACATAAATAATCGGGTCTGCAATAGTGTTGTTGTTTTCCTTTCAAGCATTGGACTGCCCTGCATGCTTCTATAACAAGTACTGTTCTTAATTCATAGCTTGGTAAAATCCATAGTTCTCGTCCCAAGGATTTAAAATCAAATCTTGTTTTCCCCCAATAATGGAGAGGATTAGGAATGCGAAGGCTATAATCTAGTTGTATTAGTGTTTAACCTCTAAATAAGAACCGAAAATATGAATAACTTGATAACCATTACTACTTCTGTAGTTTTTATACATCCATCATCCGAATTTTGAATCATTTACATCTTCTCTTTTTTAAAAAAAAAAATTGAATTTTTCAAAATTCAAAATTTTTTTGAATCATTTACTACTTCTGTAGTTTTTATACATCCATGAGGCTTGTTGAACTGCATCTATGACATGTTGTCAAGCTTTGGGGAAGAAAGAATCAACATCTTCACAACCAACTACAGAGAGAGACTAGACCCAGCATTGCTTGCATTGACATATCTAGGAATTGAAGACCATGGATTTTCAAGTGCATTGCAGATCTAATTCAGAGGATATCAGTTACCCCAAGCAGAGTATCACAGCAACTTAAGAAATGTAACAAAACGCAAGGTGCTATTGAAAGTCTCATCGAGTTTCTGAATATGGAGGAAGAATCAGAGGATAATGACACGGAAGATGAAATGATTTTCTTCTTGAATCAAGCAGGACCATTTCCTGCCTGCCATTTTAAATACAGATTGCATTCTAATTTTCCAGTTGAATTCGCTTGAATTCTTAACTCCTAGCTTCCAAAAATGAGATCATATTACCTTGGCATGGACGAAAAGGATAAACCATGAAGGAAAGTGCATGATGGCGGAAATTCAACTTTAGCAGATGCTATGGTTTCAATTAACTCTTTTATTAGATGCGCCAACATGAAAACTTCATCTGCTTGATTTTTTGTCACCCAATCTTCCAACACCCTGCACAAATCTCAATCTTTTAACTACAACTTGAAGAGAAGGAACAGATGTTTTCTAAGTGAATCATTAACAGAAAAGAAAGTGCGACATGACTAGCGCCTTCCTCAGTCTTTTAAGGCAATATTTTCACTGCCATGGTATGGACCTCTACCAGACTGGCTACCAATATTATTAAAATTTTTGTCAAGTCAACTTTTTTTTCTTCTTATTTGTGTGTGCGTGCACTTTGGGGGTGTATAATCCAGCACATATTCAAGACTCTAGCAGGAGTCTTATCGAGATTTGGTTGTTTATTTTGAATCACCACCATCAAGAATACACGCATGCATTCTTCGGTTACTAGAAAAGACTGTCAAGAAAACAACCAAAGATATTAATTAGGAGACCAACCTCAGTTGAGATTCTGTATTGCTGCTACAATCTGAAAACAGAATCTTGATAACAGGGTGTAGATCTAACTTCAAAACTGAATCTGTATTGCTCTTTGTGTCCAAACAATCACCACTACAGCACCATGAGTTTGGATTTACAAGGACAATCTGAAGCATGGGAGATTTTGTTCTCAAATCCCTGACCACAGTCCTGAATGATAATTCATCTTTTGCACTTTCCACTAGCTGACTTGTGAACATTCTCTCCAGAGTATATTTCCTGTTCATGATGATCAATTTAATTATTTTTTTTGAAGCTCAAGGCTGCTATATCCCATATATAAACCTTTAGATTCACTACATAATTTTTTGTGATTTCTAATTAGCTAGCAATACACAAGTGGTGGAAAAATATTAAGAATGTACAGCAACCATGTACCTGAAAAGGTCAGCTGGTCCACCAACTGGCAGAGAAGTGGAAATGTAGCATTTAAAAAGTCTAACTCCATCATCTACAGGCATGTCCCCATTTGCACATGGATAAGCACCAATAAGAGATGAGCACTGTGGGCAAACAAATTGCTTCCATTCAATATCGTTAGATAGATTATAGGATCTAGCAATGAAAGCATCTCCAAGAAAGCCATTGAGGAAAGATCTCTGATTTATCCTGAGTTCCATATCTTTTGTGGTTTTCTGGTCTTCCAAAGAAGGTCCACACACATCATGGATGCCACCTTCATCAGTATAATCTTGAGTGTGATGTACTGAATCACAGCAACCTGGTCCTGGAGCCACTTTTTCAGAGAGATCTGATGCTGGTAGTGCAGACAATAATATCCTACTATTAGTTTTTTCCTCTGCAACTTTAAATTTGACATTCTCACCATGGTTTTCCAATTTGGAACATGAAGACCCTGATTTTCCATTAACACCATGGATCACTCCGCATTGACTGTCACACCTTGTAGCTCTTCCAGATTCTGTTTCAAAATCTCGCATAGCTTCTTCACTTAAACCTTCATCGCCAGACTCCAGTTCAGGCTTGCACGTTTGGATTCTATATTTTTCAGAAAATTTACATCCAGCAAGATCGTCACTGCAAAGTGTAACAGCTGTAGAATTCAACATGCACACACCCATTGGACATGCATATGCATGTGCATACCTATTCACCAACTTCTCACTGGCACCTCCAAATGAACAACAGCAACCTCCAAACCAGTTGTCAGCCATCTCGGGCCAATTAACCGATGGCATTTCCACAAATTGCCTACATAAGAATAGAAATTCTGAGGAAAGCTAGGACTAAAAAGAAAATTATTAAAGTGATGCCATAAACGTAAGTGCAAGTTAACAACTCAAAGCAGCCTATATAAAAGCTACCGTTTCTACAGCCTACATATCCCAATTTTCATTTGGTAAAACTATAAATGGTATAGTGAGGTATTGAAAACTTATGGATGAATTCCAATAAATCAACCATACTCATAAAATATGCATATTCAAGCAAAATCAAAGGGAATTAACTAGAACGAGCAATCAACAGTCTTACTTTAAAGGACTTCTAGTCAGTCTATTCGAGCAACTTCTGCAATAAAAATGAACTCCTTCCATTGAGGATAAGCTCTTTAAATCTGAACCAAACAATTAAAACACATCAGAATCAAAAACCAAGTCCAGCACGACTAATGCACAGCTCTAAATCATAACACAGACAATCACATTAAGCCAAAATCAATAATTATAAGTTAAAACCTTTCACCTGTTCTCTTCAATCAAAATTATAACTTTAACTGAACTTTTAAATCAAACCCAACAGAATACTTAACCCAGACAACTCCAAAAAAAAAATTATTGTAAATTACCAGAATCCATAATGAATGGGTTTAACAAATCCAAATCCTCCTTCCTCTCACTTTCATCATCACTCAAATTCAGCAAATCAAAGGTAGAAACTAAAGGGTGATCAACAGGAAGAAGCAAAACAAGCTTAACTTCAATATGATCATCAGAAGCTTTAGCATTTACTGGAGATTCAGGGTCAATTAAAACCCTAGGAATAGGAACCCTAATTGAAACTTCGCTGGTTTCTTCATTCTCGGTGAAGGTAACTAAAAGGTGGGATTTTGAGAGGTTTAATTGAGCTTGAAGGTGGTGAACTGAAGGTTTTGATTGTGAATTGAAGAGAAAGAGCTTTAGATTTGGTGATTGGGATTGGGTTTCCCATGTGAATCTCCATTTTTTAGGGTTTTTGAGAGACATTAGGGTTTTTGAATTTTGTTTACGTTACAGTGAAGGGCATGTGTTTGCTTAAAGTTAAACGGGGAGTTTTAATGGTCAATTTCATGGCACCATTTCTTTTAAAAACTTTGTTCGCTTAAATTGACCCCTTGACGTTTCATCATTTGTTAGTAAGGTCCTTCCATCCAGGGATTAACAAACATTTTACTTTTTTATTTTATTAATTTTAATTATTTTCAAATATATACAGAGTTTATCAATAAATATTTTAAAAAATTAAAGTCAAACATTTAAGAAATTTATATATAATTTAATTTTTTAAAAAAAATTCACTGAATTAACCTTTTAATGAAGATATACAGAAGAACCTTTTGATAAATGGATGAAATATCAAGGGGTTAATTTTCATACAATAAAGTTTTGGTAAGAAACTGATAAGGACAATATATTTAAAGGGGTCAAATGAAATTAGCCCAACTTTTATTTTGTTGTTGTTTGGGAAACTGATAAGCGAATTTTTTAGGTTGAGCATTAAAGTTTTGAAGCTGGGGAATTGTAGGGGAGTTGACATTCTTTAATTGTTTTTAGGAGGGTTTAAACAATGTAAAATCTTAAAATTAGTATTAATTTGCCGCTGATATTTGTGTGCCCTCGAGCTCCTGTCGCTGTATAGAATACCGGAGTATCCTCTCCGCTTTATGGCATTTCATTAGCAGCCGTGAATGGTACATTAGCCTAGACCTATTTAAGAATCATATACAAGGCAAACACAGGTGTAGCAGTCCTCGCTTAGCAGCTTTAGAAAAATACATTAAAAAACAATTTCTAATTTACTCTTAAACACCTTCTAAATTGAGATTTTCTCTTCCGAGACACGCTCAGCTGAAATCCTAACCCTAGCACCCGCGACCGCCGCCTCTCCCTAGACTCTCAAACACCAGAGACACGCTAAGCATCAGTTGAAATCCTAACCCTAGCATCGGTTGACTCTCACGCTAAGCATCAGTTGAAATCCTAACACTAGCACCTGCGGCTGCCCCCTCTCCTTAGAGTCTTAGACTCTCAAACACAGACAACCAGAGAAACGCCAAGCATCAACTGAAATTTGAAAGTTGAAACCAATCAAGCCTCTCAAGTCTCAACAATAGATCAACGTGTTCCAGAACGACATAACTTATCTAGTTGGCCTTTCCTCTTCATCTATACAAGATCACATACACATGGTACTTCTCTGAATCTCCATAACATTTCATATATGCATCCTGTCAACATTCTTTCATTGTCATTTTTTTCAGCTCCTTCTACAACAAGATCATAATTGATTAGTGACCTTGCTGAATTTCTTCTGGCAATTTTTTTTATTTTATGGTTGCAGACAAGATGTTGGGTCTAAAACGGATTGTACTCCTGTAGATTTGAGAAGAAAGTTCGATTCTATAGCAGTAAATTTTAATTATGTTTTTTTCCTTTTTAATTAATTAATTAGTCTATCCTCTATTATATTTATTGTATTTGCTTTTCAATGCAGAAGTCAGAGACACAGTTGTTGTTTTGAATGCTCAAAAATCCATATCTAAGGTAACCATTTGTAGTTTTTTATTGGGTTTTTTATTTTACTGTATTGCTTGTATAAATGTTTGTGATTGTTTTAATTGGGTTTTTATTCTTGAGCAATGAAAGAAATGTGCATATCTTGATCTAGTGCTTGCGGCATTGCAAATTACTTAGTCAGAATTGCAAATTAATTATTTTCTGTTTCTTCAAATTAGTCAGAATGATAACAACAATATGAGGAAGTGCAGAATATGTAAAACTGTTTTCCAAACCAAGTATGCAGAATTGAAAACCCATGTTCGTGCTTGTTTTCATTGATAATTGAAAACCCATGTTTGAGCATTGAAAGGAATGTATATATCTTGATCTAGTGCTTGCGGCATTGCAAATTAATTATTTTCTGTTTCTTCAAATTAGTCAGATTGATAACAACAACATGAGGAAGTGCAGAATATGTAAAACTGTTTTCCAAACCAAGTATGCAGAATTGAAAACCCATGTTCGTGCTTTGTTTTCATTAATAATTGAAAACCCATGTTTGAGCACTCAAAGAAATGTGCATATCTTGATCTAGTGCTTGCGGCATTGCAAATTATTTAGTCAGAATTGCAAATTAATTATTTTCTGTTTCTTCAAATTAGATAGATTGACAACAATAATAGGATGAAGTGCAGAATATGTAAAACTGTTTTCCAAACCAAGTATGCAGAATTGAAAACCCATGTTCGTGCTTTGTTTTCATTGATAATTGAAAACCCATGTTTGAGCACTGAAAAGGAATGTATATATCTTGATCTAGTGCTTGTGGCATTGCAAATTAATTATTTTCTGTTTCTTCAAATTAGATAGATTGACAACAATAATAGGATGAAGTGCAGAAAATGTAAAATTGTTTTCCAAACCAAGTATGCAGAATTGAAAAACCATGTTCGTGCTTTGTTTTCATTGATAATTGAAAACCCATGTTTGAGCACTGAAAGGAATGTATATATCTTGATCTAGTGCTTGCGGCATTGCAAATTAATTATTTTCTATTTCTTCAAATTAGATAGATTGACAACAACAATATGATGAAGTGCAGAATATGTAAAACTGTTTTCCAAACCAAGTAAGCAGAATTGAAAACCCATGTTTGTGCTTTATTTTCGTTGATAATTGAAAACTCATGTTTGAGCACTGAAATGAATGTATATATCTTGATGTAGTGCTTGCGGCATTGCAAATTAATTAGTCAGAATTGTAAATTAATTATTTTATGTTTCTTTAAATTAGTCAGATTGACAACAACAATATGAGGAAGTGCAGAATATGTAAAACTGTTTTCCAAACCAAGTATGCAGAATTGAAAACCCATGTTTGTGCTTTATTTTCGTTGATATTTAAGAAAATGAGAGATTCTTTATCTGTATTTTGATCTTCAGTGTACTTGTTGGTGGAAAATCATATTGATTTTATTCTTTATATGGAAAATTGTTTCTGCTTCTATTTGGATTTTTGTTTCCCTGTTCAGCTTCATATTTTCATTCTATTGCTTAGAATTTCTCTTGAAAATTGCCCAAATCTGAAGTGGAATACTTTTATTTTTATATCTTCTAATTTAATTTATAAAGTTATAATTTTATATTTTTAATTTCCAGTAACATATTGATTTTATTCTTTATATGGAAAATTGTTTCTGCTTCTATTTGGATTTTTGTTTCCTTGTTCAGTTTCATATTTTCATTCTATTACTTAGAATTTCTCTTGAAAATTGCCCAAATCTGATGTGGAATACTTTTATTTTTATATCTTCTAATTTAATTTATAAAGTTATAATTTTATATTTTTAATTTCTGGTTTTGATGGTAAGAATTGTAGTGTTTTATGATAATGTTATTTGTTGTTTTTGTTAAGCCATTTGAAAATAATGCTTTGTAATTTGTATTTTAACTTATTGGTGTATGTTATTTAAACTTATCTGCAGCAGCAGTCCTGCTCACTTAAACAAAACAAACGAAAAATTATTAGGAAGGCAATAAATGAATATTCAGTTGCAAAAAACAACCCAAAAAAAGAATTGATTTGGTTAAGAATCTTATAAGAAAAGTAGACAATATTATCATTAATTACAAGCCCATTAAAAATTTAATTAAAAGCTAATCTCAAAGCTCATTAAAAACCGATTACAAACAACTCAAAATATATTATATGTTTTTTCAGTTTTTTTACATTAAAAACCAAACCAAACTGAAACTGGTCGGTTAGACTCAGTTTCAGTTATTTTTTATAAAAAATAATTCGGTTTAGTTGGTTTTTATAAGTAAAAACCGAACCGAAAATAATTACCCCTACTTTAAACGGAGCATCCAGCATAAAACCCACAAGCAAATTTCTTTCACTCATTCTTATTAATCAATCAACTTCCATTCTCATATGATTTTTCCCTGAATTCAAAATTTGTTCTTTTATCTTATTTATTCTGTTGTGTGTTGATAAGAAAAGGAAAAAAAAATTGAGCTTTGAGGAGGAATAATGATAGCAGCAGTTTCGTGGGTACCCAAAGGGGTTGCAAAGTCTGTACCAAGTGTAGCAGACCCACCTTCAAAAGAGGAAATTGAAGAGCTGATCAAAGCTAGTGATTTAGAGAGAAGGTAAGCTACTATTTTCTCCCTTTTTCTTTAAAAAAAGTTTACTTCCTTTTGTGTTTCAATGGCTATTAGTTGTTGAACGTACGGTTTTTTTGCTATACGGTTTGTTGGCTGATTCACTTTTTGTGTATTTGCAATGCTGTTAATAATTGAATGGGAGAACTAGGCTTAATGGAGCATTGTAATGTTGATTATCTGAGTGCTAAAATAGCTGAGTTTTAAATCAGGAGGTTAATTTGGAGGTGTTGATTTTATAGTAAAGTGTGATTGGATTTGAGTTTTTGAGAACCATTTGATGAAAAAACAAAATTTAAATCTCTGTTATGAAGGGTTAATGGATATATGGGTTATGTGAACTTGGTGGAGTTTTGGTATCGTATTGGGTTGTATCAGTCTTCAAGTTATGCAAATTGATATTTGGTTGTACATGTTTTTGTGTGATGCAACTATCAATCTCTGGTTCTGGATTTTGCGATTATTGCTTTTATTTTATGAACCCGAGTTTAACATGACCGTTGTGTCAACCATCGTGTTCTAGTTATACTGTCATATTTATGGGTTGTTTATTAGTGTGATTGTTTTTTATGTTCTTGGTTTGTCCAGTGGAGAAGATAGTGGCAGCGAGGAAGATGACCAGGAAATGGATGTTGATGCTGCCAAGCAGACCGGTGAAGTAAGCCAAGCATTAGCTGTAGCAAATGCACTTGGCAGAAGTTCCAAAGTTAACAAGTCAGAGACCAAATTTGATGACATAGCAGATGGTCTGCAGGAACTTGATATGGACAAATATGATGATGAGGAGGATGGTACATATGCATACAAAGAATCCATTTTTCTTTTTCCTTTTCTTTTATGTACTTTTTTTTATCTGATACATTTTTTTAGAAAATAAGAGGGTCATTGGTCGCCATGCTGGTTTAGTTTGGGAGGTTAGGATGGATTGTTTAAATACCGATCTCTCTTGATAAGAGCATTCTTGAATATTTGAATCATTGAGGGAATTATTAAACCAGTGAATAACAATCACTTGCATAAATACTTTTTCAGCTCTTTTTTTCCCTTTTGATTCACATCATTTTCTGGTCACATGCCTTGAATTTTAATTCACATTGGATGTGCAACTAAAGATGCATCTGGTCATGCAGGTATTGAGCTGTTCAGCACAGGACTCGGGGACCTTTACTACCCAAGTAATAGCATGGACCCGTACATCAAGGATGGAGATGTAAGTTTGACTACTTTGTTATGCTGTAGCTGGCTTCTCTTGGTATTTGGTTACTTATTTTTGCACCGACTCTTTTAGGATGATGATTCTGAAGATCTTGAAGACATGGCTATCAAACCAAAGGATGCAGTCATTGTTTGTGCATGCAACAAGGATGAATTTAGTAACCTCGAGGCATGCAATTGTTAGTTGGGAAGCTCTGCAATTCTCTCTCTCTCTCTCTCTCTCCTGACACGAAGCGCCAATTGTGCATGCAGGTTTGGATATTGGATGAAACAAGTGATGGTGATTCAAACATATACGTTCACCATGAGGTTCCCCTTTCAGCATTTCCCCTTTGCACAGCATGGCTTGATTGTCCACTTAAAGGGGGAGAAAAAGGTATGATAGCTTATACGCTCTGCTCGGAACTTGTTTTTCTTGCAGATTCCAGCTTCTCCATTATATTCCCATTTTCTAGGCTCACCTCCATTTTTTGAGACATCTGGTTTTAATGTAGCATTGAAATTAAAAAGTGGTGCATGAGGGTTGGTTTTCTGGCAGAAGCTTATGCCTTACTACCTCTTTTGAGATTTGTGTTTTTGCAGGGAATTTTATAGCTGTTGGGTCAATGGAACCTGCCATTGAAATATGGGACCTTGACATTGTATGTGGAACATCACATAAAATTACAAATACATTGACTTTTTTAGGCAGAGATTGTTTTAGAATCTCTTACATTTTCTGATGTTCTCAGATTGATGAAGTGCAACCAGCTGTGGTATTAGGTGGCATTGAAGAGAAAAGGAAGAAGAAAAAAGGGAAAAAGGTGTATTCTAGAGTTCCTTTAATGTTCTTTGCACCTTTTATTGTTTGTGTTCAAAAGGCGGCTATGAATGAGGAGAAGGAATGAAGTTAAAACTTTGTTGTTCATTGGCATCCATTAAGGTCACATCTTTGTTTTGATTGAGATCCATGAATTTTCTTCACAATTTTCTGCTCAAGCGGGCATGAATGTTGAGGCGGAGTTCATGGGTTTTTCTTCATGCTTAACTTATCTCAGGGAGATTCAGAAATAAGGTAGCTTCGGAAAAGCATTGACACCTTTATAGTGGTGTCGATAATTGGCAGGTGTTAAGATATGCCTGCTGCATGTGTGAACATCCCTGGCAAAGGAAAAAATATTCCTTTTTTATTTTTTTCACCTTTTTTTTTTTAAAAAAAATATACGTCAATATGCTGGATGGCCTGCACCTTGCAATGTCCTCCACTCACATCTTTTATCATTAGAATGCAACCTGCAACATCTTGGAACTGGCCAACTTAATGGTGGTTCTTGTACCTTGCTTTTGCATTTTGTTTCTATGATTGATGACTACAGTATCATGGATAACTGTTATGGGGTTGTTTTGATTTGCGCTGTTCCTTTATGTTACCATTCCTCCTTGACCAGTTTCATCATTTCAAAACCCAGGCATAATGTGATATGGCTTGAGAAAGTATATTTTTTTTTCTTGTTTTTTCTCACCATTCCTGCAACTTCTTTTGTCAGGTGTCAATTAAATACAAAGAAGGCAGTCACACTGATTCTGTCCTTGGTCTTGCTTGGAACAAGCATTTCAGGTCTGGGGAATCTCATACGATCTAGTTCTGTTCTATCTGCTAACATTGATGGATTGCTCCGATAGCTAATAAGTATTGAAATAAATACAGGAACATCCTTGCCAGTGCTAGTGCCGACAAACAAGTCAAAATTTGGGATGTGGATGCTGGAAAATGTGACATTACCATGGAGCATCATACAGACAAGGCAAGAATATAGCCTCACATTATTCTTTCATATAATTTGGACAGTGAACCAAGCCAGATTCATTTTCTACTTGGGTATGCATTCATTGTGATATTACAACTGTTAATGCATCGGTGCTGACCTATCATCCTATCAGTGTCCTCAACCCAAGGACGACCAGGCACATTGTATGCACATGTATGCTGCAAGACATGCTGTTGAACCATTCAAAGATCTATTCCTTTGTCATAAAGCTAAACATTTGTTAAGGAAATTCTAATAATGAAAAAGAAAACAAATGAAAGGTGAGTTCCTTCTTTTTATCCAACTGTCGTGCAATGTGCCAGTTGCCTGTCTTCATAAAACAATTTAGTCTTCCAAGATTTGTTGGAATTATAAGAGCAGGGTTTTTGGAATATTTTCAGCTCTAAGTCATGGCAGTTGTTTGTGCTAGCCAATGTAATGAACACCCTCTACTATGCTGTGTCTTATGGTTCTATTTAAATTTACTGGATGCAAAAATTATGGGTACTTGTGTTATTAGCTTATTGATATGGGTTACATTCTTCTTTTCATACAAATGCTGACAGGTTCAAGCAGTTGCATGGAATCATCATGAGCCACAAGTTCTTCTCAGTGGATCCTTTGATCGTTCAGTAGTCATGGTAATACAGCGCTTGCTTAGTCTGATGTCTATGGATTTGGATTGTCACTATACCTCACAGTGCAAGGCTTTTCTTTCTAAGATCACTGCCATGTGAAAGTTTTCTTTAATTAGTCATGGTAATTAAGAGCTTTCTTAGTCTTGATGTCATTACCCTTATGCTTTGCAGAAGGATGGAAGGTTGCCTTCAGATCCTGGTTTCAAGTGGTCAGTCACAGCTGACGTTGAAAGCTTGGCCTGGGATCCGCATGATAAGCATTTATTTGTGGTGTGTGCTTCATCCTTCTATTTATGGTTTTCCTATACCTGTTTTTGAGTTCCTTCTATTTCTTCTTGACAAAGAAACAGGGGAACATTGTTTCTATGTTTTAAATACATGATAGGTGTCTATTGTGTTTGATTTGCGAGGCACTGAAATATGCTCTATGCTGAGATATCCTTGTAGGTGAGTCTTGAAGATGGTACAGTTCAAGGTTTTGACATCCGTGCTGCCAAGTCTGGATCAGCTTCTGACCTTAAGCCAAGTTTTACCCTCCATGCACATGACAAAGCTGTTTGCACAATCTCTTATAATCCTTTAGCACCTAATGTACTATCTTCATTTTCATATTTTAATCCTCAGTTCTAGTTAGATGTTTAGATTATCAACTTCACTAAACTTTCCTTACCATGTTTGACAGCTTCTTGCTACTGGATCAACAGATAAAATGGTAAAGTCATTACTCTTTTCTTTTTTTTTGGTCCTCCAAAGCAGAAGTTATCGATGGTTCATATAATTCCATTTTCTGCTGAATATTTCTACAGGTAAAACTCTGGGATCTGTCCAACAACCAACCCTCATGTTTAGTATCCAAGAATCCTAAAGCAGTATGTGACCATAACTTTCCTCAGATCTCACGCTATAAAAAAAGTTTAAACATGTTTTTAGATGTTAGCATGAGTCATGACACTGTTCTGAATGTTTTCAGGGAGCTATCTTTTCTGTTTCCTTCTCAGAGGACAACCCTTTTCTGCTCGCTATTGGAGGCTCCAAGGGGACCTTGGAAGTGAGTTAAAAAACCCTATCTTATATTTATTGGAGCGCGTATCTATGAGGAAGTTTGTATAATTTATCCTAATTTATGTCACTGAAATCTCGCAGCTATGGGATACATTGTCCGAGGCCGAGGTTGCTAGAAGATTTGGAACCACAGCAAGCTGAAATCACCGCTGGCTTCATTGATCAAGAAGGTAAAAGAGCTATGTTCCTTGTAAAATTTGCGAGCTACAGCAAAAGCCACATGGGCCTTGTTATGAGCTAAGATTGATTTGGAAGGTGAAAGACATCGGTCCTCACATGGCAAGCATGTGTATTTAAGTAGACTGTAGAGAGAGCTGGTGTATTTATACGAGAATGAGTGGCATCTGCTTGGGCAGTAGTGGTAGTCTCGTAGCTTTTTCAATTTTGTGAGATGGCAGATGAGGTTTGGTTTCCTGTTTATTTATTTATTTTGCTCTTCTGGAATTATGATATGTAATTGTAATGACGACCAAGGTTAATTCATGCGTGGGCGAGAATTTTAAGAAATGAAAGCAAAACAAAAGCTAGATTCGACAGAATACCATAGCTTTTAAAAGATGGCAAACATTTTTATAAGACGTATCTAAACTCACTCTTAAACAGTAGCATCTTCCCGCACTGTTTCCGCAGAATTTAAAAGACTGCAACTGCTTAGACCCTCGTGTCTAGAGGAAGATTCTTGCCCATTTCGAGTGTGAATGAATTGACCATAAGATGTCAACATTGCTTTTCCTTGTGTTTAATTGTCTTTTTCCTAGGTGTCTTTTCTCCCTTGTTCTTTTCCTAGCATGTTCTATGAGGTTTCTCCGAACATAGCATAACAGATGGTTCCCTTTAAAATATATTATCAGTCTCTCCCAAACCCAGTCTCTCTACAAGAAAACAAGAAGCACCTATCTTATGACACGTATTCAAACCAAGAGATTCTCGCTCTCCATTAATTATCCTGGACAATTCCACTCAATAATTGTTATTCTTTATTTGGTTATAAGTTCCCTTGCTCTTTTCTTTTCATCCAAGTGATCGGTCTTCTATCGTTCTTTGCTTGCTCTTCACAATCGAAAATGGCGTCTCTCTTGAAGGAATTGCCCTCCATGACTACAATCCTCTCTGTGTACGCATCCCTATCCGGTTTATCCATGCTTATCCGCACCATCTTGAATGAAATGATTCCAAGGGGTATGCGTGACTACATAGCTACTAAGTTCTCAGATTTCTTTGCCGCCTACTTCTCAGAGTTCACCTTCATCATTGAAGACCGATGGCAAGCTGTGGAGAATGAAACCTTTCGAGCTGTTGAGGTCTATCTCCCAACCAAAATCGGCCCTGCCACCAAAAGCCTTCTTTTAGGCACCAGTGACACGAACAACATCACTGCCCCACCTAAACCAGGGATTCCTATTGATGCTAAAGTAATTGATGTTTTTCAAGGTATGCATTTTGAATGGAAACTCTGTGAGAAAGAAGCGAAAAAGTACTCCTATCGCCAGAAAAGATACTTCCAGTTGAATTGCAAAAAGAACTACAGAGAACATGTGATGCAAAGCTACTTGCCACACATTAGCAAGACTGCAGCTTCAATCTTGAACAAGAGGGAGACTCTCAACATCTATACTTATGATAACGAAGATTCTATGTGGGAATCTACAGTGTTTAAGCATCCAGCTACTTTTGAGACTCTAGCAATGGACCCTGACCTGAAGAAGTTCATAACTGAAGATCTTGACTTGTTTGTGCAAAGAAAGGAATACTTTCGGAGTGTTGGTAGAGCTTGGAAAAGAGGGTACCTTCTTCATGGTCCACCAGGGACTGGAAAATCCACCCTCGTTGCTGCCATTGCAAACTATCTAAGATTCAACATCTATGATCTCCAGCTCCAAGCTGTAAGAAATGACTCTCAACTCAGGACGATACTCACCTCCACAACCAATCGTTCAATTCTTCTTATTGAGGACATTGATTGCAGTACAAAATATTCACGTTCCCGCAATCAAACTAGGAATCCAAAGGAAGATGGTGAGGAAGATGATGGCGATGATGATGATCAACTTGATAAGAAGATTTCTTTTGATCCTGGGGTAAGTGAGTTTTGAAAGAATTTATCTCCCAAGTTTATCTTATTAGGAATTAACTTAATTATAACCCTTTACTAATTAGACTTCACAAATAACTTTATGCCAAAAATGATTAATCAGACTAGATGAAATTAACTAGAATATATTTGGAAAAAAGATTCATTAATCACATTGATGCCATATTGCCTCCAAGTTTTCCATTTCCACATTGACTAAACCATATTTCTCTTTAAATCTTCTCACAGGTGACCTTATCTGGTTTACTGAACTTCATTGATGGACTATGGTCAAGCTGTGGGGATGAAAGAATAATCATTTTCACCACAAATTACAAAGAGAAGTTGGACCCAGCATTGTTGCGCCCAGGACGAATGGATGTTCATATTTACATGGGACATTGTACTCCTGCAGCTTTCAAGAAGCTTGCCTCTACATATCTTGGGATTAAAGAGCATGTCCTTTTCAAATGCATTGAAGATCTCATTCAGAGTAGAGTTATTACCCCAGCAGAAGTTGCACAGCATCTTATGAAATGTGACAATCCTCAGGTTGCACTTCAAAGTCTAATTGAGTTTATAAATACGAAGGAGACTACTGAAATGATGGATAATGGGGCTAAAAAGGAGGATGAAGAAGAGGTCGTAAAAGAAGAGGTTGTGAAGTGTAGAACTGGAAGCATGAAACAGGATGTGAAACAATCCAAGGTTCTAACAACATCCATTTACCTCACCTAGCAAGATGGATTGTTGGCTTCTATCAAGTAATGTCCTAGTCCCTACTTTGAATTCTATGTGGTCAAAATAAATGTTTATGGGGATTTTTCTAGATTCTAGTGAGACAAGTTTTATATTTGATTTATATTTCTTTTGTTATTTTTCATGTTCTTTTTAGGATTATTTTTTTCCATTATTTAAGTAGCTTATGAAAACTGAGAATAAAATTTATATTCTCCTACCATGAACACGTCCTCTTCTGTGAACTCCAATAAATTAAGGTTGAAAGGTTAACATATACGGAAAAAACTTGAGAAACCCTTGGTGAATTCAACTCTAGAAAAACACTTTAAATTGTATTTCCTATAATAAAAAATCTATATTATATAACCAAAAAAACATAAAAAATAATGAAATAATTCTAAACTAGTAGTAAAAAAATTATAAATTAACTAGGAAAATATTACCACTCTAACATTAACTTTTGGATCTAATTTGGATATCTTACGGCACCTTAAGTAATTAAAAAAATTAATCTTATAGAAATTAGAGCTTTTAAAATCTCATAATAAATTTTTGGCCGATTTAATAATCAAATTAAAAATTATATTTATTACTGTAAAATTGGCCAGAATTTAATAATCAGATTAAAAGTTATATTTATTACTATAAAATTGATCGTTAGTAAAAAAAAAAACAAAAAAAAAAGGGTTTTCAACTGAAAGTTATAGTTCAAACTATGGTTATTAATGTAAACTGTATTTGATTAAAATCTCTTGCATCAATTTCTTGATAAGATGCTAACTAATTGTCTCCCAACGTTTATTTCTTTCCCTTCTAAAATCTTATAGTAAATTTTTAGTTCGATTTAATAATCAGATTAAAAATTATATTTATTATTATAAAACTGATGTAGCTATTAAATAGAAAGTTATAGTTGTTAATGTAAATTGCATTTCACCAAAATCTCCTGCATCAATTTCTTGATAAGACGCCAAGTAACTGTCTCCCAACGTTTATTTCTTTCCCGTTTCTGTCTTTCTGGTTTGCTTGTAGGCAAATCACCTCTTTGAAATCCATTGGTTAGACTTCATAAATAATCGGGTCTGCAATAGTGTTTTTATTTTCCTTTCAAGCACCAGACTGCCCAACTTGGTTATATAACAAGTACTGTTCTTAATTGATAGCTTGGTAAAATCCATAGTTCTCGTCCCAAGGATTTAAAATCAAATCTTGTTTTCTCCCAATAAGGGAGAGGATTAGGAATGCTAAGGCTATAATCTAGTTGTATCAGTGTTTAACCTCTAAATAAGAACCGCAAATATGAATAACTTGATAACCGTTACTACTTCTGTAGTTTTTATACATCCTTCATCCGAATTTTGAATCATTTACATCTTCTCTTTTTTAAAAATAAAAAATAAAATTCCCTGAAACACCGTAGGTAACACCATGAGGCTTGTTGAACTGCATCTATGACATGTTGTCAAGCTTTGGGGAAGAAAGAATCAACATCTTCACAACCAACTACAGAGAGAGACTAGACCCAGCATTGCTTGCATTGACATATCTAGGAATTGAAGACGATGGATTTTTCAAGTGCATTGCAGATCTAATTCAGAGGATATCAGCTACCCCAAGCAGAGTATCACAGCACCTTAAGAAATGTAACAAAACGCAAGGTGCTATTGAAAGTCTCATCGAGTTTCTGAATATGGAGGAAGAATGAGCAGAGGAGGATAATGACACGGAAGATGAAATGATTTTCTTCTTGAATCAAGCAGGACCATTTCCTGCCTGCCATTTTAAATACAGATTGCATTCTAATTTTCCAGTTGAATTCGCTTGAATTCCTAACTCCTAGCTTCCAAAAATGAGATCATATTACCTTGGCATGGACGAAAAGGATAAACCATGAAGGAAAGTGCATGATGGCGGAAATTCAACTTTAGCAGATGCTATGGTTTCAATTAACTCTTTTATTAGATGCGCCATCATGAAAACTTCATCTGCTTGATTTTTTGTCACCCAATCTTCCAACACCCTGCACAAATCTCAATCTTTAACTACAACTTGAAGAAAAGGAACAGATGTTTTCTAAGTGAATCATTAACAGAAAAGAAAGTGCAACATGACTAGCGCCTTCCTCAGTCTTTTAAGGCAATATTTTCACTGCCATGGTATGGACCTCTACCAGACTGGCTACCAATATTATTAAAATTTTTGTCAAGTCAACTTTTTTTTCTTCTTATTTGTGTGTGCGTGCACTTTGGGGGTGTATAATCCAGCACATATTCAAGACTCTCGCAGGAGTCTTGCCGAGATTTGGTTGTTTATTTTGAATCACCACCATCAAGAATACACGCATGCATTCTTCGGTTACTAGAAAAGACTGTCAAGCAAACAACCAAAGATATTAATTAGGAGACCAACCTCAGTTGAGATTCTGTATTGCTGCTACAATCTGAAAACAGAACCTTGATAACAGGGTGTAGATCTAACTTCAAAACTGAATCTGTATTGCTCTTTGTGTCCAAACAATCACCACTACAGCACCATGAATTTGGATTTACAAGGACAATCTGAAGCATGGGAGATTTTGTTCTCAAATCCCTGACCACAGTCCTGAATGATAATTCATCTTTTGCACTTTCCACTAGCTGACTTGTGAACATTCTCTCCAGAGTATATTTCCTGTTCATGATGATCAATTTAATTTTTTTTTGAAGCTCAAGGCTGCTATATCCCATATATAAACCTTTAGATTCACTACATAATTTTTTGTGATTTCTAATTAGCTAGCAATACACAAGTGGTGGAAAAATATTAAGAAAGTACGGCAACCATGTACCTGAAAAGGTCAGCTGGTCCACCAACTGGCAGAGAAGTGGAAATGTAGCATTTAAAAAGTCTAACTCCATCATCTACAGGCATGTCCCCATTTGCACATGGATAAGCACCAATAAGAGATGAGCACTGTGGGCAAACAAATTGCTTCCATTCAATATCGTTAGATAGATTATAGGATCTAGCAATGAAAGCATCTCCAAGAAAGCCATTGAGGAAAGATCTCTGATTTATCCTGAGTTCCATATCTTTTGTGGTTTTCTGGTCTTCCAAAGAAGGTCCACACACATCATGGATGCCACCTTCATCAGTATAATCTTGAGTGTGATGTACTGAATCACAGCAACCTGGTCCTGGAGCCACTTTTTCAGAGAGATCTGATGCTGGTAGTGCAGACAATAATATACTACTATTAGTTTTTTCCTCTGCAACTTTAAATTTGACATTCTCACCATGGTTTTCCAATTTGGAACATGAAGACCCTGATTTTCCATTAACACCATGGATCACTCCGCATTGACTGTCACACCTTGTAGCTCTTCCAGATTCTGTTTCAAAATCTCGCATAGCTTCTTCAATTAAACCTTCATCGCCAGACTCCTGTTCAGGCTTGCACGTTTGGATTCTATATTTTTCAGAAAATTTACATCCAGCAAGATCGTCACTGCAAAGTGTAACAGCTGTAGAATTCAACATGCACACACCCATTGGACATGCATATGCATGTGCATACCTATTCACCAACTTCTCACTGGCACCTCCAAATGAACAACAGCAACCTCCAAACCAGTTGTCAGCCATCTCGGGCCAATTAACCGATGGCATTTCCACAAATTGCCTACATATGAATAGAAATTCTGAGGAAAGCTAAGACTAAAAAGAAAATTATTAAAGTGATGCCATAAACGTAAGTGCAAGTTAACAACTCAAAGCAGCCTATATAAAAGCTACCGTTTCTACAGCCTACATATCCCAATTTTCATTTGGTAAAACTATAAATGGTATAGTGAGGTATTGAAAACTTATGGATGAATTCCAATAAATCAACCATACTCATAAAATATGCATATTCAAGCAAAATCAAAAGGAATTAACTAGAACGAGCAATCAACAATCTTACTTTAAAGGACTTCTAGTCAGTCTATTTGAGCAACTTCTGCAATAAAAATGAACTCCTTCCATTGAGGATAAGCTCTTTAAATCTGAACCAAACAATTAAAACACATCAGAATCAAAAACCAAGTCCAGCACGACTAATGCACAGCTCTAAATCATAACACAGACAATCACATTAAGCCAAAATCAATAATTATAAGTTAAAACCTTTCACCTGTTCTCTTCAATCAAAATTATAACTTTAACTGAACTTTTAAATCAAACCCAACAGAATACTTAACCCAGACAAATCCAAAAAAAAATTATTGTAAATTACCAGAATCCATAATGAATGGGTTTAACAAATCCAAATCCTCGTTCCTCTCACTTTCATCATCACTCAAATTCAGCAAATCAAAGGTAGAAACTAAAGGGTGATCAACAGGAAGAAGCAAAACAAGCTTAACTTCAATATGATCGTCAGAAGCTTTAGCATTTACTGGAGATTCAGGGTCAATTAAAACCCTAGGAATTGGAACCCTAATTGAAACTTCACTGGTTTCTTCATTCTCGGTGAAGGTAACTAAAAGGTGGGATTTTGAGAGGTTTAATTGAGCTTGAAGGTGGTGAACTGAAGGTTTTGATTGTGAATTGAAGAGAAAGAGCTTTAGATTTGGTGATTGGGATTGGGTTTCCCATGTGAATCTCCATTTTTTAGGGTTTTTGAGAGACATTAGGGTTTTTGAATTTTTTTTACGTTACAGTGAAGGGCATGTGTTTGCTTAAAGTTAAACGGGGAGTTTTAATGGTCAATTTCATGGCACCATTTCTTTTAAAAACTTTGTTCGCTTAAATTGACCCCTTGACGTTTCATCATTTGTTAGTAAGGTCCTTCCATCCAGGGATTAACAAACATTTTACTTTTTTATTTTATTAATTTTAATTATTTTCAAATATATACATAGTTTATCAATAAATATTTTAAAAAATTAAATTCAAACATTTAAGAAATTTATATATAATTTAATTTAAAAAAAAAAACTCACTGAATTGACCCCTTAATGAAGATATACAGAAGAACCTTATTGATAAATGGATGAAATGTCAAGGGGGTAATTGTCATAGAATAAAGGTTTGGGAAGAAACTGGTAAGGCCCATATATTTAAAGGGGTCAAATGAAATTAGCCCAACTTTTATTTTGTTGTTGTTTGGGCTTCAAGAGTTAATTTGTAGGCCCATGAAGGGAAGGTTTAGCCCTGTCAAAATATGGGCTAGGAGTGCCGTTACATCACATTAATGGGCCTGACCTAGTGAAGGGTTAGGATCTAATCCTATTGAATTGTCTCAGTTCGAATTTAGAAAATATTGTAGAAAAATAATTTTGTAATAAATGCCTCATCCAAGACTCGGGTAGGAAGAACTTTAAGTCCGAATATGGAAAACATAATTTGAAAAAAATATTCTTGATTATTAAATTAAAAAGAAAAATTGTCTTTGATACAGCAGTAGTAAAATACTTGAAGTTTAAATGACCCAGTAACTCATCTCATTATAATGTTTTTTATGAAATTATATTATTATAATTTGTAATTAACGCTTTAGTTTTTTTTTTTTTTAGAGTAAAAAGTTGTGAGCTTTCATACAAACAAACCGTTAAATTTTAAAATAATTAATTTACTATTTTTCTCGCAAATAAATAAAAAATTACCTATCCTAAAAACAAATTAATTTACTATTTTGATGTAATGATATAAGAAATAAAAATAAAAACAATATAAATTATTTTAATATATTTTTAAATAAAAAATACTTTTATAAAATATCATATTCCATACTATATACCATACTATACGTAGCTTTGGGTTTGGAAATCTTTTAAGAATTGTCTTTGAAATGTTTATATATATATATATATATATATAAACAAAATGCTAAGCTTTTTTAATCCTTTGGTGGGTTATGTGTACATGTATCCATGGCATCTCTATATTCCCCTAGATGCTTTCTTTAGTTTTTGATTCTAGGTGCATGGTGATGCTTTCAAGAACAACATGATAAGGATATTGTGGAATTTTTTTATTTATTTGTTGGGAAGTGATTTTGGATTTTTGTTCCATTTTCAACAATATAATACATAATAGAGTTGCAATTGCATAATTAATCAGAAAATTAGACGCAACCACCAAAGTTGATGTGGACATTTATTGATATAATATATAGTAATGGCATCACAATGGAGATGAAGATTTTATGCAATTCCATGTATGTAGAGCCAATCACAACTCCAAGCCATGAAGAAAAAAATATAAAAAGTTTAATTTCCTCCATGATAAAGCTATAATTTTGTGGAGTTCTTGTAGTTAATTATTAATTAAGAGCATGAATGGTGATTAAAAAATAAATATTATGATCAATAGTCAAAGGGGATCCTGCATAGTGACATGGTAATTAATTAATACCGCTTTATTCTAGCATTACATTATTTCGAACACAACATATATATAATTAATTAATTAAATAACTTTGAATATATTTTAGTGGTTTCCACATGATCATCGTTTAAATTATTAAATTTCTAGTAATTATATATGTATTAATGGCTAATCCTATAAATTCATCCGAATAGTGTTTAGCTATGGATAAAGCAGGGATAAATATATATATATATATATATATATATTAGAAATAGATTTATTTTATATACATCACTATTTCTTCAATTAAATATATTTCTATATTTTTTTTGTATTTATACTGTCTATCACAAGACATTGACTAAATTAAGACAACATATTAAGAACTAATTAATCTGTTCTTCGCTAAAGTCGCTTCCACCTTCTTCTTCATTAATATATATGACACCCACTTGAAAATTTAAAACTCCATTTAACCTAACTAGCTAGACATCAGCCTGGCCACTTTATTAGAACATGGGGGACTAAATTATTCTGTCCAAATTTGCTGGCCACGTTCTTTCGTCATCATATGAACCAAGGAGATTGTATTTGACTCAGATGCAAGAACACTAGCTAGATCTTCAAAAACATCAATGGTGGACGCCGCCTTCTTCCCTTCACCTTTTCATATTTCGCATAAATGGCGTGCTGAAGTCTTTCGTCCATGATGCATCGATCTTCTGTGCATCTATTATTGAAGTAAGAAATTAAAAATATTCTTATATGGTTAGAACTAATTAATTACAGGTAATATGTCATCTGTTTTTTAAACCAGTAACGAATTAATTTGAACATGACAGAGCTCATATAAACTCAACGAGTCAACCATTCTTTTCTTCCTTAACTTCTGTACAGCAGTAGTATAATTAGTTTGCTTGTTTTTATGTTTTTAAATTATTTTAATGTGTTCATATTAAAATTAATTTTTTAAAATAAAAATATATTATTTTAATATATTTTCAAGTAAAAAATACTTTAAAAAAAACCATAATAAAACCTGAAAAGAAATCATATAGTTTCAATGGAGATCACACAAAAAAAAAATAATCCAAACTCTTTTCTATACATGCAACTATGCCAAAATATACAGTGACCCATTTATGGTGCAGGAAGTCTGGTGGCACTATCTTCTTGTATATATGCTAGCAGTACTCTATGTATATTTTTGTTTTCAAAAAATGTCTTCGACAGTTTTTTATCTTTTTTTTTTTCAAATTAGTTTTTATATATTATATATATATATATATATATTATATAATTTTAGATCGTTTTGATGTATTAATATTAAAAATAAATTTTTAAAAAATAAAACTAAAAAACATTATTTTTATATATTTTCAAACAAAAAATATTTTTAAAAAATAACTACCATGACAATCTCAAATTCTACCTTATAAATATTTGAGTATTGATTGCTAGCCTAACTTGCCCCACTCCATTTTGTATATACAAAATGTAGGGGGCGTGGTTGGTTGGTCTGCCTGTATTGTTTAAACCTACATGAACGTATTGTTTATAGTGGCCTCCTCGTGCAAGTAATGCAAAAAACGTATTATTATTGAAATAATTAATACGTACGTACGTACGTCAAGCTTTAGATTATTTTTCCAAGACTATACATGTGACATACTCCAACTCTCTATAGTGCACATATGCTACAAGATTGATGATTACTTTGCATGGCAATATTATTATTTATCGTGTTTGCAAAGAAAAAGAAGATAAATATTTAAGTTAAAATGACTATAATATATAATTATCGAGTAATATTTAGTTACGGACAAAAAAGACGAATATAGTTAGAAGTATATTACGAACATAGCTAATTAATGAGCATTAATTTACTAATTAAACCTCATCTGTAATTACTACATATATATGCTTAATTAGAAGAATTAATTTACTTAAATTAAGTGCAATACTATTAATTTATATTAAATGCCCAGACTTAATACAGATTAGAAAAGAGCACTTAATTGAGCGTATCTTTTTTTTTTTTAATAACTCAGGATGTCCAGGCCACCTTACGCGCATTATGACTAATTTCCGGATCCACTTAACATCCTACAAGCCCGGTAGATATGTAAGACATCACAGGAATGACAAGTATACACGCGAAGGCTCGAACCCAAAATATATAAATAGGGTAAAACCTGCTAAAATCTCTGAGGTGCAAACCCCGGTCTAATTGAGCATATCTTTAATGCCTCTGGATGGTGGCATGGTGGGTCATCGATACTGTTCAACTTAACGAGCTAATTAGTTGATAATCTATACAGTACTTTAGTCTTAGCTCTTATAATATATAATCAAAGTTCACCGCAACCACATAGCTTAGCTGTGATTTTTAAATGTATTTTGATGATATTTTAAAAATTATCATCACTGTCTCTTTTATATTTTATTTTAAAAAAATTACAATTTATAACTCTTTAAACGCCACAACCATGACAAAAAAAAAAAAAAGGCAAATCTTTTCCAAACAGACCGTGACTTTGGGTAATATTTTTACATGGGAGCAAATGCCTTTTGTTAAGGCATGCCCTAGTGGACACCCCTTAATTAAATAAAGATTACTTCTGCTAATACCAGCTGTACGCCTAATTAATTGATCGTGATTAACTATTTTCCAGTTTACTTGATAGAATAATAACACATGCATGCATGAAGTTGTTCTACGGATCATGCATGTGGGAAGAAAAAAGTGACTTGAATCAATGAATTGCCCAAGCCTCCGATCATAGCTAGCTCTTGAAACACCATAAGATTCAGAGGGAACATATTCTTTTTTTCATCGTAACATTCATTATAATTCTTCTGTTCATGTTTTTTTATTAATATGTTCAAATCATTAACTTCATAAAAAGTAATCAACTTAATTACAAACAAACTCATGATTATTTCAACTCTTATCAATTAATTTTACACAATTTCATACATTAATTTTACAATCTCTCTAAGATTCTACATCTAAAAATGTGGGATTTTTTAGCAGAGATCATGCAGTGATGGGGCATGATCGATTCAGAAAAGCATGATCAGATGTGTTAGACATTTTTGCAAGTCCTAGGAGGGGTTATGTCCAATAATTCAAAAGGATGCAAGATTAGAGCCCCAGTGAGAAAATAAAATATACATATCTTGTGAAAGTAGATCGGTGAAGGTCATCATTAATTTCCATGGAACATATGTAGCTTTTTTTTGGCTTCCATTGTTAAAGACAACGTCAAATTATTGTTGGGATGAACAAGGGCTATGAATTTGAGGTTGTCCAACATTCATTTGCCCAAAAACAAATTAAGATATATAGGAACTAAAAAAACTTAAAATTAATAAACCCAAACAAAGATTATTGCTCGCCATTATTGTAGCAACATAGCTTTTTTTGGCTTACATTATTTTTTAGATATATTCAAATAAATTTAGTAAATTTCTTTCTAATCTGAATAATTAAGAAAAACAAAATCATAAACACTTTTGCGGTAAAACTTGGTTTTTTAAAGAGTATTTAGTCTGAAGAATTATCAAATTAATATTTATTAAATGTTTTTTTAATAATTTTAATGTACTAGTATTAAAATTAAAATTAATATTTAATTATATTTTCAATTAAAAATCACTTAAAAAGCATTATCAATCACAAATTAATGGCTATGCCATTTACAGAGAACAACCAATATAAAGTTATTTTACTGCTCATTACATAATTAATTCACCATAATCAGTCACAATCTTCAAAATTATACCCTGCTAGAAGCTGTACATTTTTTTATTCATCACAACCAACACAAACACACCGAAAAAAAAGGATCAAAACAACAGGAGACACCACCAACAGCATCAATTACAACCAAATTCCCACACATAATAATTTTAGTACATGATCATGTCCATGATAGGTTGATTCAAGTGGAAATCAGCATTATTCCATGGATTCATGAAGAAATCATCACCGAGCTGATGACCAAAAGCACTAGCAGTGGGGGCAGCAGCATCCTCATGACGTTCAAAAGTGCCACTGAAAAAGTTGACGTATTCAATAATTTCATTGAGAGAATTCAATCTGTGGCTCAGCTCAGCCATTTGGGCTCTGAGGATAGAGTTCTCAGCTTCGATATTCATGTAAAGCTGAGAGGTAACATTCATCCTTTTCAGAATCTCGTTATTTTCTTTGCTGAGTTGACCAAGCTGTCCCGTGAGATCATCCAGGTGTTTCTGTTTCTTCACTCTGGATCTTCTTGCAGATTCTCTATTAGACAGCATCCTTTTACGCTTCCTTAAGTCCATAACTTGCCGCAGATCGTCTTCAGAACCTGAGTTCCTCAACATGGTTGTTGACCCTGAAGATGCCCCACTAGAAGAGGCCATAATATTTTTCCCTTAACAAATAAATATAGTACTGACAACAACAATAATATATGAACAAGAACAAAAATAAACTCAAGCCGTAATTAACCCTGGACTATGCTTAATAAAAGAGAACGCACGGGACCAAGAAAATGATTATTTCAAGATATGATTAAGATGGTAATTAAAGATGATGGCTCTATGGGGTTTCAGAGGGGCTAATCGAGTTCATGAGAAAACATAGAACCAGTAGAGGAAGACAACAGAGAAGGATTGAACAAGGTGAGTCCCGCGCCTAAGAGTGGAGTTTATCGTAAAACCAGAAAGGAGGATTTCACAGAGTACAGGAGTCATGAACACTTGCTATTCTCAAACATCAAGAAAAAGATGTGTTCAGCATAAAAAAACAGTACATAAAACAAGAGAGAAATAGAAGAAATGATGAAGACAGACACGGATTTTGACAACTGGGCTGTGTATTTGTATGAGCAAAGAAAATATTTGTAACTATAACCTTATCAGGCTTATCTATAAAGGATGATGTATAGGTAGAGAAGAAGCAAATGAAGGCTGAGAATCTTTCTACTGGGAAGATGAGGATAAGAAGGAGAAGAGGTTTCTGTGGGTATTGGTAATGGAATTTATAGACTGAATTGCACACCGGAAGAAATTATTTCAAATAAAATATTGGAGGAAAAAAAAAAGATTGAAAATGGAAAAAAGTGCAAATATCATAAAGCTCTTGTGGAGTAAATGATAATTACTGGGTGGCAAGTTTTATCAGTTCAAAGCCAAAATTAAATCACACAAAGGAGAAAGTAAGTTTTCATAATTATTTTAAAGCTTGCTACTACGATTATTCTCAGTGATGTTCATCACATTATTTATGAAAAATGGGGTTGATTTAGTATAATTAGATTAAAAATTGTAAGTTAATCAATGACTTGGTTAATCTGATTAAAAGTAATAAAAAAATTATTAGTTTTTTATAAAAAAAACAATATTATGTTTTAATTTTTTAAAGAAAAGAGCTAGATCAATCCTCATGGCTTTACAGCTTAATCATGTTAGTTTCATTCTTTATAATGGTTGTTTTTGTTTTGGTTTTAATTTTGATTAATTTGTTAGTGATATTTTTTAATGGACCATAAATGTAAGTGCCATGGCTAACCGGACAACATTTCATTATTTTCTTGGAAAAAGAGTAGTGATCTGCTAGGTACTATACTGTATATTGTGCAATCTTGTAGCCGTACAAATGGCACATGCATGGTGCCAGATTCATGAGTGCTGGTGGTGGCCTTAAAGAAGAAAACTTTGGAGTGGCTTCCTACCAGCTGTGGGGGACACTAGCTAAGTAGCTAGCTAGCTCACGGACTTTGTTTTTTCAACTTGCATGAACTTGCATCAAATTTGAGATGCAATCATGGTTACTGGACCCGAGCCCAAGTGGCTGGTTCAATTCGGAAACATGTTCGTTCTTTAAAAAGAACCAGACAAAAAGTAATGAAAAATCTGGCAGAAACTGGTACACCAGCGGCAGCTTTGACACCCAAATCGGGTTTGAGAGTTGATCTAGAATCCAAACTTATTCAAAACCTAAACTGGTATAGATTTAAGAGAAAATAGATGAAGAAATTGACTTGGTTTGATTTGATAAAAGCTCAGTTTGTTATTTGGTTAATCTTGATGAAACTCGATAAAAACTCATTGATTTACTTAAAAAACTTAAATGAAATCATAAATTTAATTTTTTTTAAATAAAATTTATCATTTTAATATGTAACTCGAGTTTTCTCTCGAGTAGATTTTTATAAATATAATTAGAAGTTGTTACTTGATGAGCTTTTAGGTAGTTGCTTGATCCATCCAACGGGCTAAATAACTTTTTACCTTTTCTATATATAAAAAAAACCCTTAGAAAGTTCCTTTTTATTTAAAAAAAACAACATTATAAATTATTTTTTAAGATTTAACATTAAAACATGCCTTTTGAAATATAGAAGCATTCGAGAAATCTCATTAATAGCTAGCAAAAGATCGTTTCTCTTTGTTACAAATCCTATCGAAGAGAAAATAAGACAAATATTAAAGCATATAATATCCTTACAAAAATACAAGTAAATAATAAATATGAGAAATATATGTATATAACACACACACACACTCTGAAACCTAAGATCACCCATGCACCGAGTGCTAGCTAAAAAAAGAAAAAAGAATACAATAAACAATGGAACGAAAGAGGAAAACATGATCCTCACTTACCTTTCAAAACAAATAGAACTGTGCATGAGAAGAAAAGGAGATCAAAGGGTTGTGTGTGTATATATATATATAGGGGAGGAAAGTTAGCCTAAAAGGTCAAAAAAAGAAATAGATTGATGGTTAACAATATATATTACAACTCATTTACATATTTTTAAGAAAATATCAATATAATCCTCAATAAAATATTTTGATCATTAACTCTAATAATCCTTCAACCTGCTATTTATAGATTATAATTCAATGATTATCATTATAATAATTTTAATAACGTTCTGTGACTCGATAGTCAACTTCAAAGAGTCAAAGATAAAAATAAATATTAATTTAAAATAAAAAAAATTTAACTTTTTTAAAAGCATTTTAAAAACACAAAAATAAATAGATTATAGATTACTAAAAACAACAAGGAGTTACTATAATCTTTTTATGTAATAACTTTTTTTTTTTCTGTGTTCAAATCTTCTAGAGAAATGATTAATATGTTTGATAATGTAGTGTAATGTTATTTTTTAAAATTATTTTTGTCTATAAAATACATTAAAACAATTTTTTTAGATTATTCCTTATATTTTTGATATTAGCGTATTAAAACCATAAAAAATCATTAAAAAATATATATATTATATTTTTTCAAGTCAAACATATTTTAAAAATACACCGAATCACAAAGAAAAAACGATGCCTTAAACTAGTAATTTAATTTCAGAACAAAGACAAGAACTCACTTTCATAAAACCAGGAACTTGTACACATGTTACAATTACTAAAACAATTTTAATTAAAATGATACTGGACTTCCCAGCTCTAATTAACAAGCAAACCGCCCCCACCCCACCTCATGACTCTCTCAAGAAAACGACTCCTACTTGATGCAAGTTGTCTGAACCATTGCATTTGAATTTCTACCATGGCTATAAACGATAATACTAGCTAGATTTTCCATTTCATGTCGTCCTCGATGCTGATTTTTCCACCAAGGCTTTGCAAGGCAAATACAATGGTCCTCCAATGTTTGTTTTTATTAAGGGTGTCTTTGTTCTTTTTATGATTGTAATTTTAAAAAAATAAGTTTAGAAAAAATAGTTTTAGTTATAGTTAGTTGTACTTAAATATGTGTTTAGTAAAAATTGTGCTTAAAATTTATGTATAACAAAATACATATATAAAATGTTCAAATAAAATGTTTTGGTTTTTTTACAAACAATAAAAAAAAACTAATAAATAATATTTACAGAACTTAGTTAAAAAAATATTAAAAACTACTACACAAAACTTAAATTTTAAACTCAATTTTTTAAAACTTGAATTTTAAACACAATTTTTTAGTCGATGTCACAGCATATTCAATTCTCTTTAATATATTCCAAACATGTTGATGTGCTTAATTCACCACTAATATAATTAGTGAAAGCTAACAAAAAAAAAAAAAAACATATTCTAAGCATATTCTTCGCCCACCATGCTTATGCTAAGCAATTGGCTTAAGGATCTTTTCCTTTCCTTGAAAGATTTAGTAGAATAATGAGGGAATCCTCTGCTAAATCAAGTTGCTTGTGCTTCATCTTCCAGGCATTACTGTTCTTTTCATCACCTAGGATGTAAAAGGGTTAGAAGTCGATCCCTACAGAGATTTTGAAGCATCAAAATACATTAGTGAATAGTGCCTAGCTCATCCTGTATTACTAGCTTAAGAAAGCTTCAAATCTGTTATAGATTTTTATAATATAGATATTTATACTATATATTTATGTAATATTAAAAATAATTTTAAAAAATAAAAAATATATAATTTTAATATATTTTTAAAAATCACAATTTCAAAGATGCTCGTAACCATGAGCGTGCAAGCAGATTGCCTGAATTTACCTAGATAATTTTCCTTATCTGGCAGCTGGACACCGGACAGTGCCAAGCCAGTCAGCAACTTTGAATTATACTTGCGTGAAATAATTAAATTGCCTCTTTATTTCTTACTCCTTTTTATCATGGAGGCTAGGGCGAGGATTGGGTGGGGCTTGGCTAGGTTTCCTCAAAGATGGTGTCTCTGACTCTTTGAAGTAGCCAGGATGGGAATTTAACTCTATTTAACTCTTTTTAACTTTTTCTACTTAATATCATTACTTTAATAAAGTAGAGGCCGGGGCCTCCCTATAGTTAAAGGGCAAAGTAAAAGAAAGGAAGAAGGTGAGGGACTGCTGCTGGTGGGCTGAGGAGTGAGTGAAGAGTCAAAGATGGTCCCTCAATTTTTTCAATCTTTTAATTGATTGTTTTGCTTTTCTTTTGATTTGATTTGATTTTTGTGTGTTAATTTGGAGAGATGATTTTCACATGCTGTTTAGTAGCCACTAGAAAGGCAAGTGGTGCACCCTTTTTCCTTGTCTATGTATACATACCACTAGGTGCAGTCCAATTAACTTTATTGATCTTATAGTTTTTCTAGCTAGATTTTTAATAGCTAGGTTGCTTCCATAACAATCCCTTTTCGGGCTTTTTTTGGAGAGTGATTAATATTGATTTTTAAAGTGTTTTGTACTTGAAAATTTATTAAAATAATTTTTTTTATTTTTTAAAATTTATTTTATTTAACACATTAAAACGATCCAGAAACATAAAAATAATAATTTAAAACAAAAAATATTCAAAATTTATTGAAATTTCGGTACAAACACAACCTGAGTGTGCATATGAAATCTCTTAATATATCAAAACAACTAGATATAGGCTGCCTATAAAATTTGTTCTCTGGTCAAGGTTTCATGTTATCAACTTACCATTGAAAACTCCTTTTTTTTTGAAAATTTTTTTTTACTTGATTTTCAATTTCAATCCAAGAACAATTTAATTTTAGGTTTGCTTCCGTATCAAAATAATATTATTTTTTTAATTTTAACAGCAACACATCAAAACAATCTAAAAATATATATAAAAAATTTATATATTTTTAATGTATTTCGATACGAAAAGTATTTTGAAAAGCACCCGCAACCAAACTTTTAAATAAACCCTATAATTATACTTTTCTTGTTTTATATATATTTTTATATTTGCATTAATAATAGAAAATGTATATGCATATATAATATATTAAAAATACATTGAATTTCATACAACAAACTCACAATAAAAGACAATATTTTCTACGAATTCTCCTTCTTTTTCTTTCAATTCCCTCGGTTTTTACAAGACAAAAAACAAACACTGCATGATGTATGGGATGAACATGGATTGTGACTTGACTTGGAAGCCAAACGTGGGTGAATATGGCTTCCCTGTTTGTTTTTGTGTTTTAAAAGTATTTTTAATAAGAATTGAAATTTTTTTATATTTTTATTAACTTTAAATTAATATGTTTTTAGTGTTTTCAAATCATTTTGATGTGCTGATGTTAAAAATGATTTTTAAAAAATAAAAAAATATCATTGACATGTATTTTAGCACGAAAAACTATTTGAAAAATAACCGCAACTACACTGTCAAACATACTTTAAAAGCTTAGTGGAGTCAACTTCAATAACATAATTATTATTATTTAAAAAAAAAAAAAACTTTACCTAGCCAGTATGAGGAGACACCATAGCCAGCAAGAAATTCGATGCATTCCCTATATCACATATTTTAGGTAGTTAAGGCAGTATGAGATTTTATTATCCGTATTTTTTAAAATGTTTTTGTTTTTAAATATATTAAAATAATATATATTATTTTTTTAAAAAAAATTATTTTTAACATTAAAATAATTTTAAATTATAATAAAGTTAATTTTAAATAATTTTTTTAAAGCAATTTATAAGACCTTGACAGCTTTGTCCAACTGATCTAGGTTTTTTTTTTTTTTTTTTTTTTAATAGGTCCATACATTTGAGCTCCAGACACGAGGACCTCCAGAGCAGTGATTGAGGAGTTTTTTTGACTGTCACATGCGTTGAGAATGCAATAAATTCCGGTACGTGCCTGAAAAGGAGTTAATGTAATAGTTAGTGCAGTAATGACGGAGATTCGGGCAGTTGGTGATTTGTTTGAAGTATTTATTATTTAAAAATATATTAAAATGTTTTTTTAAAAAAATTTATTTATAATATTAATATATTAAAACAATCTACACTCATAAAAAAAAAATTAATTTAAAATAAAAAATTCAAAAACATTTTTTTTTTACAACAAAACAATCACACTCGTCAAGTTACAATCCAATTCATTCACTTAAGACTTAATTTAACTTAATGTTAAACAACATATTTTTAATTTATTTTTAAAATAAATTTGATCATCTCATATTTATCTGTCTCCTTAATGACCTCGACTTTACACTAATTTAACTGCAAATCAAGTTTAATAAGTACATTAGTTTAGATATAACATAATTGAAGGACATGATTAATGATTAAGAGGTGTTTGAATATATTTTAAGTTGTTTTTTAAGTTTGAAAATATATTAAAATAATATTTTTTATTAATTTTTAAAAATTATTTTTTATACCAACACATTAAAATTAAAACAATTAAAAAAATATAAAAAAATGATTTTAAATGATTTTTTTTTAATTTTTTTAAAACACGATTTAAAATGAAATTCTAAACTCGCACGAAAACAAGATCGGGAAATCTCGAATGGTTAAAACTGAGAAAAAAAAAATGCTGTGTTGTGTGATTGGCTGCAGTCTGTGGACATTAGCCCCCCCAGGGAAAAACAAAAACAATATGGACGAGGACCTACAAGAAGCATTCAAATCTGGGCATATCTCTCAGCTATTCATATATTTTTTTTTAATCATGAACTATAGAAATTAATTTTTAATAAAATCAAGATTACCTGCACCTGGTCTGCTTTACAATTAAAAATCCATTTCAAGTTCACTAATCTGTTCTTCGGAAGTCAGTGGACGGCTGGAAGCTTCCTGTGGCTCACCATTTCTGACATTATTTTTCATATAAAACATATTTATCTTGGAATTAAACACGTATCCTTTCATGTTCCCTTTGCTTTTGTGATTTAATATATATATATATATATATATATATATATATATATATATATAGTATATTTTGATTTTTTTTCTAGTAGTTATAAATTTTAGAAATATTTCTAAATTTTAAAAAAAAAAAAAAAAATTATTATATATATATATATATTTTTTATAAAGCTAATTAGAAATTAAACTTTATAATTTATTTTAATTTATTTTCTAGATGGTTATTATAGTTTCAGGATCATCCGGTAATGATTGTAAATTTGATATATTAATCCAAACAATTTAATATATTAGAGTTTTAATATATTTTTTTAAAATATTATTGTATTGATATTTTAAAAAAATATTGTTGAATGTCTAATAGGCATTATATTTAAGTTCATGATTAATATTTTTTTAATTAAAAAACAGTTATCAACACTTTGACAATTTCTTTATATTAAAAAGAAATCTATCCAAACCCAAGAGATGCTTTCAGGCGCGGACCCAATATTTCTAATTAAGGGCCATGCCTGGGTAGCTTTATCTAGGCCTAGTTTTGCCAGGCCGAGCTTAAGCGAGACCAGAGGCACAAGGCCCCAGCAAAATATGTCCAAGCCTCTCTCCATATGTTAGGTCCGCACGTCACTTCAAAGTTCAAGCTTCAAACTGCCGAATACCAAACCACGAGACAGTTTGATGCAAGGTAGAAAACCAGAGTGCAATTTTATTACCAGAATTTCTTCATTTCAGCCTTTCAACCATCATGATGCTACCCACTCTGATATAAAATGCGAACCAAATCGTTACGTTTGATGTTTTCTTAAGCACTAGAACTGACTAATGTCTAAAAAGGAGGCAGATATCTCTATCACCACTACCAGATTGCCTTTTATTACCAGAATTTCTTCATTTCAGAATTGATTGCTTCTGCTGAGACTGAAGCACATTTCCCAAAACTACAAGATCTAAATCTGAGTTTAATAGCGTGCCTTAACAGTTATCTCTCTGCCCTGGTGTCCCATCACTTTAGCATTTTCAAACCCTCAAGCAATCCCATTGTTTCACAAACATGCGGTGAGATACATGGTTTGCCTGCTAGATGAGTGGCTTCCAGTGCTGCAAGTGGCTGGTTTTCATTCTCACCCGCAGCCTATCAAATTAGGCACTGAAGGGATCTGTTTCGGGGCAGGGAAGAAGATGAAGGTGAAGGAAAAAATGAAGGATTTCTACAAGTCAAAAGGTGAAAAATATGAAACCTCATGGTCCTCATCACTGATTCTAAATATTGATGCATCAGCTTTGGCACAATACTTCAGGGGAAGATGGCTACAAGGCCAGATATATTTTACAGACCACAATAAATGGTGGCATACCTATTTACAATTTTGCAGGATGCCTTAGTCCGGCTAAGAAACTCAAGTCTGCTTAGAAACTCAAACTAAAACAAAATGTTGAAACAAAATCTCGGTAAAAATTACAGCACATGTTTTCAGCACCGTGCTTCCAAGTAGAAATATAGAACTGGTCTCAGACTAGAAAAAAAAAGATTTGGGAACATTATCTTGTTAAACAATAAAAAAATAAAGAAAATAAAAAAATAAAAAATAAAAAGGCTAGGTTTGATTGATACTATATGATGTTGTGATCACAATAATCTAAATGAATACTTTTAACCTAAAAACAAAGACATTTTATATAAGCTAAACTAAAAAAAAAAATATTATTCTACCATTAATAAATAAAATAAAATAACTCTATATTTCTTAATATTTTCTCTCAAACTTACAATGCGGCAATTATAAGTATTGAAAGTTTGCTAACTAGAAAACAAAAACGAGAAATAGAATGCAACTTGGTAAAGAAATTTGCAATCTATAAAGAAGAAGAAACAAAAGGCAAAGTAATGGTGTCATGCTTGAAATGATGACGAGTAAGATGACAATTGATCTCAATGTGCTTAGTTCGTTCATGAAAAACTGAGTTGTGAGCAATTTGAATAAAACTCTGGTTGTCACAATACATAGGAATATAATGAGAATATGAAAACTTTTATATCTGCAAGTACCAACATAGCCAAACAATCTCTTTGATAGTAAATGCTATAACACGATATTCTGCTTTGATTGAAGATTGAGAAATAATAGATTATTTCTTGCTCTTTTAAGAAATAAAAAAATCACGTAAAAAGATATAGAAACTAGTAATAGACTTGTGATCTCTGAGATCATTGTCATGATCAACATTAGAGTATGCATACAGCTCCAAAGAAGAGGTGGATGAAAGTAAAAGATTTTAAAAGACTGTATCTCAAAGATATCGCAAAATACAAAAAATAGTTGCATAATGAATGGTAGTAGGAGAAGCAACAAACTGACTAACAGCATGAATAACATATGTAATATTTAGATGAGAAATATGGAGATATACCAAGCTCCCAACAATAGTACGATATAAATTACGATTTGACAAAGGTAAACCATCAGAAGAAGAATACTTTATGTTAACCTCAAAGAGAGTATCTACAGTTTTATTATCAGTAAGTCTAGCCCGCTCAAGAATATCTGACCAATAGGCTACCTTAATATTCAAGAAATATCCTAGAGAACCTAAATTCTTCATTTCAAACTTCTAAATAATCACTAAAATTACATAATTGACCAATAGAAGCAAGATTCAATGTGAGTTTCAGAATAATATAAATATTAGGGAGAGATAAGTGAGGTGTGACAATAAAATCAACACCTGTTAAGGGCATGAGAGTGCCATTAGCAGTTATGACAGAAATAAAAGGCAAAGGGGACACATAAGCAAAAGATAAAGAATCTAGAGACATATGATGTGAAGCATTAAAATCCAAGACTCATTCAGAATATGACAAACTTGAGGAACTATGAGACAACTAACTTACAGAAGAAGAAACGAGCATAACTTATAGCTGTAAGGAGAGAAACTTCTTAAATTGCTTAACCTGAGTAATAAGATTAATTGGTGAAGGACCTGATGAAACTACTACTACAATATTGTGGTGTGGTGGTTTATAGCCTTGAGGTGGTCTATGAATAATAGATTATGACTAGCTGTCAGGCTTCTAAGCTTGATTCCACTGTCACAACTTGAGACATTAAACTTTTCAATGACCTTTCTGCTTAAAAAAAATGTCACTCGTCGAAGGCAATGTTTGTGTAAGGCTTATTTTGATTATTAGATAATGGCTTAGAACATATTATTAGCACAAAAGAATTGGAAGTAGAAATAATTTCATTTTCAGAATAAGATTGAATATGTAAAGAACATTGCAAAAATTAAACCTTTAAGTCCTTCAAAACTACTGTGAAGTACTGTTAAAAACTGTAACAATCATTGCTACTCTCTACGGACAATATAGGCACCACATGCCTTTAATTATGTTAATTATATAAGAGCCAATTGATCTCAAATATCTTTCATAACATAATAAAACTCCTAAATACTCATATTTTCTGGTAAAGAGCTTGTTTGTCATTCTCTAATTGATACTGCTTTGCAAAATTTAATTGTATGAATAACCTTTACAGATGACTTCAAACCTCCTTTGTTGTCTCATACTTTGCCAACTACATACCTATGGAATGTTCAAAAGAATAATTTATTTAAGTAATGATCTTTGTATTATTTGCTTCTCAAGCATCTATTAAAGCAACATAACCCTCATCAATATTCCTTGGTATCATGAAAGTTCCACTAACATATCCCTACATCTTTTTACCCTTAAAAAAATTTCTCATCACATAACTCCAATATAAATAATTCTTTCCATCCAACCTCATACTCACAGGCTGAAGCGAATCATTTCTTTTAATAGCCACAATCACCAAACAAAAAACCCGAGTGCAAAAGAAAAGAAAACAAAATACCAGATTGCAGAAACTAAACAAATATTTTATCGAAGTAATGCAATCACTCAAAACTAAAAGAAGAGAAATACAAAACTAAAAGATAAAGATGCCGGAGTTTCATTGATATTGTATGATGTGATCACAATAATCTAAATGAATAGTTTTAACCTAAATACAAAGAGATTATATATAGGCTAAACTAAAAAGAAAATAAAAATATTATTCTACCCTTAATAAATAAAACAAAATAATCATATATTTCTTAACATATCTATCTATTTGCGAAAACAACTTCTGGGTGGTAATGAAGTATCTCATCCCATATCATCTCCCTAATCATATTTTCCCCAAGATTCTCATCTATGTCAAGATTGATAGGAACCCGTGCTGGTGGGTCGTGTCTTGGATCGTGCAGCCCTGACATGTAAGGGTGTAGAAGTGCTTCTGTCACACTAATTCTCTTAGTAGGATCAAACACCAACATCCTTAGCAACAAGTCTATGGCCAAAGGATCAGCTTGAGGGTATAGATGTGAAAAATGGATTCTCCTTGCATAAGGAAGTGTTTTGATGTACCTTCTGGCTTTTGGGTTATCAATGAACTCAAGCTCAGTATCATTCTGGCTCCCAAGGACACTGATAATTAGCTTCAGCTGGTTAAGACACTCTGTTCCAGGGAAGATAGGTCTGCGGCCAAGAATCTCAGCAAAGATACATCCGACAGACCAGACATCAATGGAGGTTCCATAGTTGTCACAGCAGAGTAGCAGCTCAGGTGCACGATACCAGCGGGTGACAACATACTCAGTCATGAACTGTTCATTACCTCTGCTAGTTCGTGCCAGCCCAAAATCACATATCTTCAGATCGCAGTTGGCATTGACAAGGAGATTTCCAGGCTTCAAGTCCCGATGAAGAATGTTTGCAGAGTGGAGATAATTCAGCCCGCGCAGCAACTAAAATATTGTATGAAGAAGATTAGATGCTAGCAGAACAATATTGAGAAGAAAACAAATCGATTGAAAAGCAACTAGTGCTATGCATGGATTCACATTTAATCATTATTCAAGATTAGTATCACTGGTTATGCTATGTTAAAGCACAGCTATCAAGTTTATTTAAATTTCACTTTTTAAACCATCTAATGCTGTTATCATTACAATATAAACCAGCATCTCCTGGAAAAACATGACTTTAAAACATATAATTAGAGAGGCAAAAAAACGCAGCTGTGGTTCCTAGTGAAAACACATTCTGCAGATAGATTATGCACATTAGCATGAAATTGACATCACAAGACAAGCAGAAAGAATAACAATCTTTTATACTACTACCACTCGAGTGAGAGAAAATTTACCTGAAATATAAAATACTTGCAATGATCATTGGAAAGTGGTTGCGAGGACTTGATAATCTGATGCAAATCTGTATCCATGAGCTCATAAACCAAATACACATCCTTGAAACTTGTCCTATGAATAGGCATCATAACATCCTTCAAAGCAATCACATTCTCATGCCGGATATGTCTAAGAAGCTTCAACTCTCTGAGAGTCCTCAAAGCATCAATCTTGTTCTCAAGCACATTATTGATTTTCTTGATGGCGACTTTCTCGTTTGTTTCCCTATTAATCGAAGAGCAAACAACACCATAGGCCCCTCTACCTATAGGCTTAATCGGAACATACTTCGAATCAACCTCAAACACAGTTTCCCACATTGAGTAATATTGCTTCCCTCTTGGCCTAATTCCATTTGGAGGCTCCACTAAAGTTGCCATTTCCCTGCAAATTGTGAGCGAGAAGAATTAAAGCTTTACAAAATCTCATCAACATTCACATAAAAGGAAACCCAATTCACTTACTCACCAATTAAAGCAAGACATCTAATCAAGTAAACAACTTTGAAAAAACTCACACACACACGATGAATGATGATGATTCAACAAGCAATGGTAAATATATATACGAAGAATAAAGAAAAGGTGTGGAATTGATACTTACTTGCCGCAATCTTTGATCTTTTGAGATCACCTTCTTGCTTGCAATGTTATTCTCTGTGTCTGTAGCTTTTCTTGCTAATAATTTAATCACAGAAAAACAGAACTCCCACTTTCGACAGATTCCTCTAAACCAAAGAAAGCAAGTTCAAAAAGCAACAAAGTCCTGAACTTTCACCTTCAATTCTCGCTCAATCCCTCAAATAAACAAACACCACCAAATTCTCCTCCAACTCAAGCCAAGAATCACATGATCACAATCTAAGCAAAGCCCAAAAATCCTTTCTTTTTCCCTCTACACGCAGCCAAATTGCAAGACTCTCAAAACCAAGAAACCGTTTTGCCTTCAAATAAGAAGCCTATAAATAAAAGCAGAATCTTTTCCACAATTCAGTGGAATTGGAGCTGGAGATCTTATCTATACAGTGAAAGTGATAAAAAAAAAAGATCTGGTCTAACAGGGTTTTTGTTGGATACTCTTATTAGAACAAGGGGAGGGAGAGGTGAGGGGGCAGTGGTTAAAGACGTGAAGGCAACACAGCAAATTGTGACACAAAAGAACAGCTATTACGTAATTTGCTTTGGGTTTTAAGAAACCTCACCTCTCTTCATGCACAAACAAGTGTATGCATATATATATTTGCTTGTCAGTTTGACGGCTATCGTTTAGCTTGGCTTTGGCTCCCTCAAGTCTTTCCTACTACATCTCGGAAAGAACAAGGTTGGTGCCTTTGCCTAACGGGGAACGGCTAAATTTATTTCCATTTGACGAAATATCCCAATTATCAATATTTTTTAGGTATCATCTAAACAATTTTCCTTCAGTGTGACAATATTTCATCTTAACAAAATACTCATACTTATCAAAGTAATTGGAAACAAGGCTTCTAATAGAGACTTAGTTCAAGTGGTATTTGTCTTAAGTTTTGAATCCGAGGCATAATTTTCATTTATAAAGGAGGATGGTGTTCGTTCTTTATTAAATTTAGAAATATATTTATAGCAATGGTTTTTTATATAAAAAAAATCAAAACTTTATACTAAGATCTAAGAGTGTTTCATCAACAATCTAAAATATTCATCTGAAATTTGAAAATCTCATCTCTTTATTATCTAAATATTATATTGAATTGTTCAACATTAAACTCTCAAACTCGTCAAAGTTAAATATGTAGCACGTTTTGAAAATGATACTTGAATTATTTAAAAAGCACCACAAACAGATGAAGGCAATTGGTGGAAAATAACAAAGTATTAGGTCAAACCCAAGCTTAAATCCAACATATAGCTTATGGCTAAAATTAAGGGCTTCCATCTGCTTGCATGGTCTTGTTGAACGGGGAGGATATGCTTTTAACGCGTTTGATAGTAGTCGCCTTCGCTTTTAATTCAGTCAATCTTGTGTGTGCATGACGAGTAAACGTCGCTAGACACCAAGAGGAAAGCAGCCACAGGATTATCGGAGCTGGCTGGATTTCCTTAATTTGCCGATAGCGTACCCTCCTCCTTCCGATCTAACGCCTTGGATTCATTGGGTTCAAAGTCACTGTTACAAACTTTTTGTGGCGTATCCTACGGGCCATCTTCCCCACATGGGTCCGGTTCCGGCTAATTTTTTTAACCGGATAATTACATAGTTGATTTGCAGTTATGGAAGTATCATGTTTTCAAATCGAATTATAAATTTGTTGAATCATTAAATTGCATTTTGTCGTTGATATTAAACTCTGTTCTACCTGACATGTTCCCCACATGTTAATCCTAAATATAGTCGTTCTGTTTCATAGCTTAAACCCGGTGTAAAAAAATTCAATCTAAAAGTGATACAATTAACTTGATGGGTCAATCTATAACTACGTAAAATCAATTAAAATCCAATTTGATTTTATAAAAATATTATTTTTTATTAATTCGTGTTAACCCATTTAACTTATAGCCTGGACAATTCACTAGATCAACTCGGATATATTGCATTTAATAACTATATTTTATTGAACATTTTTTTGACTTTTTTTGTACAATTTTGTTACATGAATTTTAAGATGATCAAAATAGACTAAGTTTTTTTATTATTATTATTAATATTTGATGCAATACATGGGATAGTAAACGATTCAATAGTTTTTCTTCTCTCTCTCTTGTGATTTCGTGGGAAAATAGAGTCCTGTCTGTGGGTTGGTAGTGCTATATATAGCCTCAAGTGCTGTCAAGTATAGGCTGCTCTCATAGGAAGGGAAAATGAAAAACATGACAACTTCCTAAATCATAAGCCGAAGTTTAGTTCCGTAAGTGGCGGACGTCGGTGGGGTGGGGTGGGTGTCTAAACGTCGGTGTTTGGAAATATATCTCTATTATTTTTAAAGTATTTTTATTTAAAATATATTAAATTAATAAATATATATATATATATTTATGTTTTTCAAATTATTTTTCAAACCAACATATCAAAACAATAAAAAGTATAAAAAAATAACTTCAAAACAAAAAAAATTTAAATTTTAAAAAACACTGTTTGAAATACAATTTCAAACCACTTCTGAGTACAATATTTAAAAATATATCAGAATTGTTGGATTCTTGATTAAAGTTCCCACAGAGAAAGTTAATCTATCTTTAACATCAATTGAACAAATAATTATGGAATAAGTTAAAACTTTCAAAAATCAAGAACTCTAGAAGTTTAAGGAGATAAAAAAATATAAAATTTTTAAACTTAAAAAGAAAAAATAAAAAAATATTTAATTTTTTTAAAAAACTCCTGCATTTATTTCTCGGGTTAGAAAAATCAAGTCCTCAAGTTTAAACTTTAATGAGAAACTGTTCTTCATCACAAACATGTGGTACATAACTTTTTTTATAGTAAAACTTCCCCGATCTAAACTGTTCTTCACCATGAACACGCTCAACATAATATTTTTAGAGCATAATCTTAGTTAAAAAATAAATAATCTTTTTATGTGTGAGTAAATCCATCATAGGTTCTTAACACTTTTATACGAGTCACTTTATCGTGAATCTCAGCACTAGAATTTTCAATAATAACATATGACAATTAACCGTTAATAAATTGTTAGGTTTTTAATACTAAATAACACATTCGAAAGTAAATAATATGCGAAAACACTAAAAATATATAATTTTTTATTTATCAAAGTTTTACTCGGCAAAAGACTTATCATGTCACTTTATATATGAAAAACTAAAAAATTTGAATAGAAAAAAAAATATTCCCTTAAAATAGAAAAACTAGAAAAGAATAATAATACTGAATAGAAAAAAAAATAAAAATCCTAAATTGCAAAAAAAAAAAAAAAATTCTAAAAAGCTACTGTATCACGGGCTAATATCAGTTGCTGTGTAAGCTGATTCTAGAATATTCTTTACCATGAAAACAAAAAAATAAAATGTTCGTGGACAAATAATTTTATCAATCAGGTACCTAATTTTTCAGACATTTATTAATTGTACCCTTTAATCAATGTAGGTTACCTTTTCTCTATGTAATGTGCATATATAACGAAATAATAGGAATTTAATGGGAAAAAAAAGGAATTTTATAGAGAATATAGTTGAAACTTCTCTAGAAATATGGGGACCTAATTGATGAAATAACTTGTTTCGGGACTCAATTTACAACCTAATTGAGGTTTTCTCTTGGTGTGACCAGTCGAGAGATTGTTTAAAGCGTGGGATCTGCAAGAATATTAAGGGTATGGGCCTTAGAATGTGGGCCGTACAATTGTCGTCTGAGCCCAGCCAGAAACAAGTCGAGAAAATAAAAATGTGGCTGCTGGGATTCGAGCCCAGGTCTCCACGGCCACAACGTGGAATTCTTACCACTAAACTACAGCCACTTTACTATTGAAGTTTAACCAGTTTACATATTATATTCTATTATAATTGATAAAAGTGCCCTTTATTATTTGAAACCATCAGTAAAACAAAATTACCCATAATTTTATTTTCTTTCTGATTTCCTTTATATATATATATATATATAAAAGGAATGTAAGCTCTTTTCTACACTTAACCAGCACGTTTTCATCTAGACATGTCCACTCCCATATTTCTTTCTTTATGTTTTTAAATATTAAAGAAAGTTGATGAACATATAAAATAAATGTTGATGTTGTAAGCCAAAATCTCTTTTCTTTAGGATATTTAAACAGCCTTTTAACTTAATTAATATTATAATTATTTCACAAATCGATCTGATTGATTATATTAGAGATAACTTCATCGATCTAGCTATCTATATCTAACAGAGATTATGGAGAATTTATAACTTGTTTCAATAGCCACAATTAGATTAGATTATGAAGGAGGTGGCTTTGGACAATGAATCCTTGCTAGTAGATTTGTCTTATTTGATGATTTGGACGGTGGTACCTCAGGAATTGGCTTGATTTTGTGAGCATGCAGATGGTGGAGCTTCAGAACTTGCTAGCTACTAGCTATATATATTAATTACACTGCACCAAGGTGTCAAAACCCTACTACACTTGGTGCTAGCTAAGCCATGCATGCTGTTGATATAGATCTATATGTGAATAATATTACCAAATATTATGAAATGCAAGCTACAAGCTCGTATATGGTATTGTATGGGCAATGTTTGGAGCGCAGAACCACCAATTATTGTGAACTAAAAAGCCAGACAAGGTGAGGGTATACTTTTCTGTAAAGACTGATGAAATCTAATGGAAGATAATGAAGAAACATAAAGAATGGTATTCGGCACGGGAGCAGAAAGATTATGGTCCACAATACTACACGATTTAATTTCCCTTCTCTATGCTAAGGAAAAAAAAAGAGAAGAAAAAGGGAAGCATATATTCTTTGGCTCCAATGCCTTGTCTTCTTCTCAAACATCTTTAACCCTATCGACTTTTTTTAGGCCCCCTTTTCAGGCCCTTGCTTCTACACGGTATGTTACTCCCTGGTTTAACTTTATTTTTCCTGGCAAGGTTAAATCAAATATTAATATTTTACAGTAAAGTAGCAAGTTTCTTCCCATATATTATTATATGCTTCTTCACTTGTGTGGAGTTGAGCAACATCACATGCATTATTCTCTTTGAAGTTATTGCTTAGATAGAAATCTAAAATTAAGTTTAGTATTTAGCTGAAAAATGTTATGGACATCCGTTCGTATGGATACAGAAACCCATGCATATATAGCGATCAACAAGCTAGAGGAGAAGGCTTGTCAAATATCATACACTCATATATGTGTAGTCGAGTAATCCTTCCTTCTGAGGCGAGGCAATTCAGAAGAAGTGAAAGCAAAATGGTGCTAATGTTGAAACAAATTCTTGGGAATGGTTGACTGGCAATAGCTGAAAAGGGATTAGGAGATCATGGCAGAAAAATTTGATGTCCCCCCATTTCCTTTCTCCTTCATATATAGAATTTGGTATGCTTATGTGCGTGTAAGAACCTTTTTTTTTAGTATAATGTCAAAGCATAATGCATCCAACGTGGATTCCAATTGGGTGCCTGCCTATTGATGAAAGTGGATTAGACAGACTAGGTTCTCTCATTTAGATTTTAAAATTCCAGCTGACTTAGAGCGTACTATAGGCATCTTGGAATCCCAATGGGCTTGCAATTATTGGGAAGGAATTTGCATAATGTCATTTTTATGCTATTTCTTTACAAAAAGAATCCATGTGTTGATTCAAATGATCATTCCCTCTAGGGTTTTTTCTTTTCAAGGATTTCCCTTCTCGGTTAGGTCGGAAAGCAGTGGAATTTGAACCCGAATAACCTTTTTCCAAAAACTAGTGCCACTAATACATAAATCATGTTCAAGGCTCATCCAAATTAATTATTTCAAAGAAAAGAAATGAAAAGAAAAGAAGGCGAACCTTTGGACACCAACTTGTACTTGAACATATGAGGACTGGATCGAAAGAAATAGAATATAAAGGTTGGAGAGGAGCAGGCTGGAAGAGTGTAGGAAATGAAGGGAAGGCAGCGACAAACTTGCCCATAATGTAAATCTCACACATTCCCTGTCACCTTTTCCCTGAGCCTCGCTTTTCTTATGCTCTTGGATTATTGTATTACCTCCTCTTTTTGATGAAGGGCCTCTTATTATTTGTTAATTAAAAAGCATTATTATATTTAGCAGCACTATAACTTTAATTATCTCCCCCCCTACATGATTACTGTATAAAATTAATGAACATTAGGGTTTCATACTCATCAACTTTTATATAAATATAAATGTTCCCTTCCATAATACACAAGAAAAGATTGATTAGGTTAACACAGAGGTTAATTATCAAAAGACCATGCACTAGCTAAACCTATAGAATCTTAGTTAAGTCGTTTTTCCCCCCTAGGTTATACACCATTTTGCCTAAGTTTTGCTATTACACAAGTGTTTAAATATTTCAAGTTTCAAGTTTGCCATTATTTCCCTCTACCTTTAGGACCTTTGCTTGCCTTAAGGCAAAACAAGGGCTCGATTATATGGTCAAGCTAGCAATAGTTCCGTCTTTCATGAGTGATATATATCCAGAGAGTGCAAAAAAATCCATCCAAACACAGTTTTAGAGCAAAGTGAATCTGCAAAAAGTTTCTTCTTTAAGGTGATGATCAAGCTAGGGACACTGGGAGAGGGAAGAAGGACATGGTTTTTGATCTTGCTTTCTTTTTTATGCATGCTACTTTAAAGCTGAGACAAGGAGGTGAAAAGAGAATATAAGTGAGGAAAGTAACGCGCTAAAGGCAAGCAAAGAGGTTCCTGTGGGTGATTCTTTCAGTAGAGAGTGAAAGGTTCTGATAACATCCCAGTTAATTTCTTAGGCTTATCTAGGGATTTCAAGTCTAAAAAATTATATGATGGAACCTGGAAATCTCCACCTCCAGCATCAGTTTCAAGAACAGTTTACAGGTTATTATTCTTCTTTATTATCACAATCTGCTGATTACAATAAGGTTTCCAGCACCGGTGACTTGAACCCAGGAACAGGCTTCATTTTGTAAGTATTTCTCCTCTCTTAGTAGAACTCTACTTTGTCTTTTCTGGTTTGAAGCTCTACGAAACACGGGTATATAAGCTTATACATGTTCATGGATTTAAGTGCACTGTATATATAGTAGTGCTTCTGATGGATTCATTTTTTAAAGCATGGCTACTTCCTCTATAAACTTAATGCTTTCTCCTAGGTTCCATGCTGCAGCTTTTGGTTGCTGGAATAGGGACTGGAAAAGGAAGAAGTTCTTTATTATTTCACTGTAATTTAGGCAAGCTTAACTTTATTTGCCAAATGGTTCATGTACTGAATCTTCGAAAGGCGTTTTCTCTAAAATTATAGTTATTTTTCTAGGGTCTGTGAGCACGCAAGTAGTCAGAACCTCGGATTTTAGTGGATGTTGCTAAAAAATTTCGTATCATGATCATTTGTTTCTCTTATTTATGATCATGCAGGAATATTAACAGTAATACCAACAACAACTATCAAACTGATTGCATCCCAAATTCAAGGGTGTCTTGGCCACCTGCTTCCTTGACTCCAGGGTTGAGTTTCTGCCATGCAAGTGGTTTCAACCAACCATCTACGGCCAACGAATTTCTATTGGCAAAGACCAAAGAAGAGATGCCAGATCCTTTCTTCAAGCCAGGTGAAATGATGCACACTGGCTCTAATGTCGAGGGGTCATATTTCCTGTCATCTAAATACAAGCACCAATATTCTCATGATCTAGGTGAAAATCAATGGCCTCTCAACAGCTTATCTTCTCTTCACCATATTTCAGACTCTAATGCTCAAAAAACGGCAAGTCTGCAGAATCTATCTGGTTGTAACAGATATAATTTTAGCCATATTTTACCAAGTATCAGTATTTCAACATCAGATTTGTGTTCTTCATTAGTTTCAAGTTCTTTGGACTTGAACTTACAAGCTGTGGATCTTTTATCAACTAGTACTTATGATGGTGCCGCAAGTTTTAGCCAGTCTTCAGAAAACACTCTCGATCATTTCACGCGAGAACATAAAGATAGCCCTTCAAAAAGCTGCAACAAAGTGGGTTTCTTAATCTTATTAATTTCAGTATAGTTATTCTAATTGTGCCTCTATTTATACACCTTGGATCGATTGCATTTCTGATGATGTACACCTCATTTATAAAGCTGTAAACTGAAAGTGCTCCTTTTGATTTTGAAGACATCAACCATTGAAGATGGATTTGGGAGAAAAAAGAGACCTAGCAGTAATTTTCAGTCCAAGAACTTTCTCACAGAAGCTAAGAAGAACAGGTCCGCACCACGATCCTTGTGCCCCCCATTGAAGGTGATGATTTAAAGCAGTATTAGTTTAATCTTCATTAAGTCAGAATTTATACCATAGATTCTTGTTTAAATGTGGAGTTGGGTTCTTAACTAGGTCAGGAAGGAGAAACTAGGGGACAGGATTGCAGCTCTTCAGAGGTTGGTGGCACCTTATGGCAAGGTGATAATTAAATCTGCACATTATTCTCCTGATGAGGAATGTCTTAAAGAAATGCATTAAAATATTAATTTGACCATGCTTATATTTTTAGTTTTTTGTCCATTGTAACTTGCAGACAGACACTGCCTCTGTGTTGACAGAAGCAATTGGATATATACAATTTCTTCATGACCAAGTGCAGGTGATTTATCCCTCTCCATTTTTCTGTCCATAGTAATACTATCAAACTAACATACTTCGCTCTTAACTTGATAAACTGGTGGATTTTGTTCTTCTTACTAACTTTATTTAGTCCTTGTTGCTGACAGACACTGAGCGTGCCGTATATGAAGTCATCAAACATCAAGCCAGCTAGAACAACGCAAGTGGTAAGAAATTCTTCTAGGGAAGTTTCCTCACAGTTACAAGTATCTCATTAGATCATCCGTTGTACCAACACACACAAACACACACACACACACACACACACACACACACACATATTTTGTTTCCAAGGGAAGTTTGAGAACCATTGTACTTATTTTCATTCTGTTAATTTCTTTAATGTGATCATCAATGTATTGTTAACAGAGTTCAAATGAAGAAGATGGGAAGGGACAACAAAAGAGAGATCTCAGAAGTAGAGGGTTATGCCTTGTGCCTCTATCTTGTGTATCATTCTTCAACACATGCAATGGCGACATCTAAAGCTCCGCATGGAAAGAATTGAAGATAGCATATGAGAAAGATGTTCGACGACTTCATGCATGATGAGCTCAAAGCTGTAATAAAGATAGGTTTTCTATGTGAAATGTTTAGTTTTAGTAATGCAACAATTGATTCTTGGAATAAACAAGTCTTTCTTTTATCAGTTTGTACCTCATAAATTCACATCCCTTTTTCAAACATCAAATTGTAGAAAGTAGTTTCTTTACTAGTTCAGGATAATAGCCAATTAGAAGACATTTTCTTCTGTTGGCCACAATCACAGATTAACAAGGAGAAAGGGATTATTTGGAAGCCTGCCTTAGCTTCATATTGTCTGTGAGTTAAGGACAGATGAATCTATGAACATCTGAAGTCATTCTTCAAGGAACTGATACCAAACTTCTCGGGTCTCAGAGGTCATGCTTGCCTAACTTTTGAGTCACGAGAATGCTCTTCATAGCAGGGTAAATGCTTAAAGGATATTTAAGAGTACTTGTACAGTATAAACTGAGAGGGATATTATTCTCCCTTTGATCACTCTCAGTAGACAAGTAATAGGTGTTCAGATGTTTTTACAAGATATATATTATATAGAGTTATAAGACACCAGGATTTATTGAAGATACATGTGTGTTAGAAACGCAAATTGGATCTTCACAAAACCTTTAATTGCTATATACACGAATTTGAACAAGAGAGCACGCAATGGAGTATACTTCAAAACAGAAAATCACAACAGCAGTTCTTTAAGCACCTTTCAGCATCCAGCTTCTCTTCCTTTACCAGAACAACTGCATCACAGGCCAAACAATATTAAACATGATATAGCCATTAAAATTCCAAAGCTGAGCAAACTTATGATGTATATTAGTACTGTACCATCTTCTTCTTCTTCTTCTTCTTCTCAAGATAAGCGACAAGCTCTGCTTGTTGAGCAAGTGAGTCCTCGAGAGCCTGAATAAGCAAGGAGTAATTGATACAAATGAGAATTCTAATTTATAGTTTCTGTTTTTATTAACTCTGTATTCACTACCACGCATTCGTTTCCATGTTGAAATACCTTCTTGGTTGCCATAAGCTCTTGCTCCAAGGCCTCAACACGGCTTATAGCAGCATTCAACATTTCCTCCTTTTCGGGTGGCATGGAAACAGGCTTAGAACTCAAAACACTCACTTTATCTTCCAATTCAGCCATGCGCTTCAAGACAGTCATGTAATCTGCACTAGAGATGGCAGGTGACTGTTGTTCCCGGCCCTTCACCGATGTGTCATCGCAATAGTCAGGATTGGAGTAGATGGTGGCATCTGTCAGCTTCTTGGGAACATTGCGTGTCACTTTAATCATGGTGACAATGCCCGTAACCAAAGCCATGACACCAGTGAAGAGTGGTGAGTTGATTGCCTGGGGAGCCTTGCAAGCATCATACTGAGTATAGCAATCTGCTTTTGAAAATTATAGAAACTTTGATCAACATCTTGAACATGGCTGGATATATGCCCTGAATTTCACTCACGCAAGCCAAATTTCTCATATCGTTTTGTCACCAATATAATAATAATTAAAACTTGGAATAATCTGCATGTCATGATTTCTTAAGAAGGAAAATAGTGCTTTTCAGGAGAAACTAATATTATCTTATAAAAAAAAGATAAATACATTCATGAAGGAAAACCACACAGAAATATAAAACAATAAATTTAAAATCAATTTCAAAAACACTTCGTACAAAATCAATGCTAAAAAATATCTAAAACAAAAAATACATTAAATCATCAACCTAGAAATAAAACATCCTTCTATCATAATTTCACAAAAAAAAAAAAAAACCTTGGATCAATTTCAAAAACTATGACATGATCATATCGCGAAAATATTCAAGATATTATTGGGAAAAAAAGAAGATAAAAGATTGCAAAAAAAAAAAATCCAAATTAAAGATGATATCTTAAATCTAAATAATATGCTAAATCACAATATTATACATGCATTGTCGTTGAAGAAAAACATTCTCTACAGCTACAATAAGCACTTTAAAAATAATAAATATTACACTGCATGATCAGTTCTTATAATTATAATCACTACTTTGAACAGAAATTATATGAGGAAATTCCTATAACTACATATATTAAAAAAACTCATGCTTTATTAAAAAAAAAACTATATATTAAAAAGGTCGGACCGTCCATGTATACATGTGCTCATGGCTAGGATATGGAAATTTGAAGACTCCTAAATGAAGAAAATTTTTGCAGATGAATTTTTTATTGTCCTGTCACGATCTATATTCTTCAAACCAACTGCCGTCCAAATAATCTTAGGATGATAAGCAAATTGCTTAAAAAAGAAAACATATCCAATTTTTTTAATTATTTTCCCATTTCTCTGTTTAAATGTCACCAGTAACAGTGTCGAGCTGTCAATCCATTTCTGTGCTTTTTTTTTTCCAACGATTAAATTAAATGGTAAGATTTTATAAAGATATAGTAAAAAACCTAGTTATAAGATACCGTCCAAGTAAATGTGCCTTTGGAAAGAGCAAACTTACCATTGTTACTGAGTCGACCTTGAATCAGATCCTATAATTATAGTAAAAAAAATATACCAATAATTCATTCTTCTATTTTTCATACTATTTGTAGGTTCAATTAAAATTCATCACAATAATATACTTAATTTAATCATATATATTAGCAAGTAAATGTGCCTTTGGAAAGAGCAAACTTACCATTGTTTACCACTTTTTTCCAGCTCATATCCACAGATTTATCAACCATAAGCTGATAGTCCTCTAGCTTGTAAGCCTGCAGGTTGAATTTTCCAGTAAAAAGGTAAAAGGAAAAGGCATTTGAACTGTCAGGCATAGGGGAATAAAGAAAATATTAAAATATTATTTTTTATTTTATTTTTTACATCAGCATATTAAAATAATAAAAAACACTATAAAAAATTTAAAGCTAAAAAATTAAAAAAATTTCAGAAACACGGTTGTGCCGCAATGAGAAACATAAAGCCAGAGAAAGTTTGTTAGAATTGTACCTTCTCAGGAACAAAGGAGGGTTGTGGAAGCTGTGGAGCTGACTCCACCTTAGGAGCCTCATGCAGCTGTCAATCGAATAGGAAGTAAGAGTAGCTCAAAACTCACGCCATGAAGAAAGCAAACAACTCAGAGCAAAGAAATAATTTGGCAGCCTAGATATTCCAAAAGGGGAAATAGAATGAGAAGTGAATATTCAATATTAAACCTTTGAGTTGCTTAGGTCATCCTCACAGATTGTTTTTTCATCAGGATAATGAGTTCCGCATTTCTTTGCACATTTGTGATCGCCATCTTGAACCATCTGCAAGTTACTGAATCGAATAAGAAATCGAATTCTACAAGAAACTAATTAAGATGGTCAGTTCAACTGTAGTAAGCAGAAGAAGTTGCTCTAAGAATTGCACATCACCTTCATAATCTCTGGGTCATTCCAAGGGCCTTTATCAGAACGCATACAGCCTCCTTTGTCAGCACAGGTGCAAGTACCTCCAAGAAACTCTGGCAACTCACTGATACAAAAGCCATCCGTTGCGATCAAAAGGGAGAAAGGAAATAAAAAGAGGGTAGGAAAAAAAGGCCACATGATTTGTGAACAGAAAATAAGCATATGGGGATAGGTGATTACACAGCGTGTAACTTGGAGAAAAGAGTGAATACAATTGTGAAGACTAGAAACTGAGACGAGAAAGATTGCGGAAACAACCATTTATGAACTTACCTGGCATCAATTATCTCAAGCAATTTGCTCTGATACTTATTGCCAAGAACCTGGTGAATGATATATTGTAATTAGATAATTTCCTACATCAAACTAGCAATTCAGAATTGAAATGTGTACACTTACATGGATCTTTGCTGTGGTTTTAGGGTCAAGGAAAGATTTAATGGTATTCCACAGCATCCTGAATCCAGAACCCGCATTGATGATGAACATGCGGTTCAAGGTCTGCCAAGAAGCCAACAATTCACACCAAATCACAATTATTATGTCATTGCCAAGGAAAAGTTATTGCTTTTGCGAATCTAAGACAAAACACACAGGTTCGTACCTCAGGATAATTGTCACCATCAATCTTCTGAAGGCGAGAGATGAGATCCCTTGCCGCTTTAGTTAAGCTTTTGAGGCCCTGTAATTATTAATTGTGAGAGTGAATAACTACTTCTGAGGTAATTATAATTTGTATTATGGTCTATAGAATAAGGGAAAGAAAAGGAACACATGTTTGAAGGTCACCCTAACATTCGTCTAGAACCCCACTACTATCCCTTCTACTGACTGTGCTGAACCTTTGAAAGCCACATGAAGGATTCGTGATAATCAAAATCTTAAATCACATTAATACACATGATGACAATTGTTTTATTTACCCACATCAATCATTATGGTTCAAACATACCACTCCTTGCACATCCAAGATGGTTGTACTTTGATCAATGTGCCTCTTTGCTGCTAGTGAACAAGCTGGGAACTTGGCATCAAAAGTTCTCTCAAACTCTCGTACATGGTATTTGACATAGCGGTCCATGGATGTGACTTGCAGTAACTTGGCAGGATCTGCTTTGCCTAATTGCTCAATGTAAACAGGTCTTCCTTCTTTATCTACTCCATGATGCCCTTGGGGATAATGTTCCAAGACTTCACTGAGTTCCTGGAATTCGAACTCCTGAAAAATAGGAAAATAGCAGGAAAAGAAGCTCATGAGACTCCGTCAATGCTCGGTGGGGTTGTCTAGGTGGATTATGGACTAAATCAAGATAATAAAAGATATTTTAATCAAGTCATTTGTATGATCAATACCTCCAAGACTGTGTCAGCACCAAATTCCTTCCTCCACTGAAGCATATCAGACCACATTTGCTTTGTTTTCTCGATATCGAATTTCCTGGCCTTCAAGAATCTACATTATCAGAGGATAAATCTAAAGATTAATAAAGTATACAGACAGATTATTTATGTATTTCAAAATGGATGAGAATCAAATCTGGAAAAACAAATTCAATCAAACCATTGAGCATGAAACCAGAAGAAGAATAAACCTGAGCATCATATGGTAATCATCATGCTTTGAAGGAAGCAATTCCTCCAATATAAGCACTTGACGGAAAGCATCGACAACCTTTAGCTCCTCTACATCGTGCACATCCTCAATTTCAACGGACATGACTTTGCTGCTTCTGCGACCCTTTCTTGTTAATGAATGCCTGAATTTGTTGGAGGCACTGATTGCCTTCTTTTTCAGTGATTCAATTCTTTTCTTCCTCTCATCCCCAGAATGTTCCATCTCTGGCACTGCAAACACAGAGCAAGCACGACTAAAGATTAACAAGACGCATCAGAATATGAAAGCATAAAATTGGCCTAAACTCGTACAAAATATCCACCTTAGCCATATATCCTAGAAGATGAGATATAAACTCAAAATCAAAACATAAAGGAATTTGCTCAATCAGAAAATACATGATGACTAACACTACTAAATGTAAAAGAAACAGAAGTTGTTAAATTAGAAAAGAAGTGACCTTGATGAATAAATGATAGCCTTTTCAATGTGACTAGTTGATAAAAACACATTGAAATGCAAGATTGAATTAGGTAGCTAACCTGGGTTGGGAGACAAAGGTACACAAACTGCTGTTGCCATTGGTGTGAGAAATGTGCTTTTTACATAAAAAACGATGCCACAACCAACCAAAAGCCTTAGCCAAATGCCTGCATTTCACCATTATAACACCACTTGTAACATAACACCAAAAAGAGAAACAAATTACAAAAACACAAACACAAAACAAACAAGCAAGCAATTTTCTTCCTTCAACAAAACGAAAAAAATGAAGATTGAAAGAAAGAGAGAGAGCGAGAGGGTACCTTCGCAAAGAGTGAGTGAAAATGTGAGGAAGGGCTACAAATAGAAAGAAAAAACAAATAATTTGTGGAGATTTTAGCGGAGAGGGACAGTGAGGCGCACACGACGCGGGAAGGGTAGACAAGTATATCGGCAATTTTTTTCTTATGTTTATTTTTAATGATAAATGCTGATCTTCTTCTTCTTCTTCTTGTTAATGTTGTTATTCTTGACCAATTCTCATAAGCCATAGATAGTGAGTAGGTTGTTTTTTTTAAGCTAGCTGTACTTTGCTAAGACAGGGAGATTAATGGGGGGAGAGAGTGGAAGGCCACCACTTTGTTTCCTTGACAGAAAAATTGAAAATGATTTCCAAACAGCAATCTATCTGTCACATTTCCCTTAAAAAAACATTGTTCTACTTCCGAACAGACAGCTTAAGCGACACTTGTCTCTATGCTACGTGGCAATTAATAAACTCCTGAGTTGATCCTATTTCTTGTCCTTGGATCAGAGAAATTTACCCTAATGTTAACGGCGCGATGTTTCATATCAAATTTCTCTGAATCACAATTTGGCCTTGCTATATTCTGGGTAACGATGATCTCCCTTATAACAACCAGGGAAACTTCGAGGCATCCTTAGCCGTTCGATATAAAAGCTGTAATAGTGACTGTTGGGGACGAGCTGTAAGAGTTGTTTTTTATTTTATTTTTTTGAAAATATACTTTTTATTTTTTAAAATATATTTTTGATATTCAAAAACACAAATTTAATTTAAAATTAAGAAAAAATATTCAAAACTTCTCAAAAATATAATTAGAACGCAAGCCAGAAAGCCAAACAACACCATAATATTACAGGGAATACCAGATAAATGAAAATGAAGTTAAAGAAGCACTCAGGCGAAAAACTTCAGGACAGAAAGATTTGAGTAAACCCATCTTACAATCAGAGCTAAAAATCCTTTTGACACCTGATATTCATCTTCATCTTTAATGCTTTTACATTTCAATGACGACTTGAAAACTGCAGAATATTAATAGGAATACCACCAGCCCTTGAGGAGCAGCTGTCATGCTCATCAATTGGTTAGTCACATTTCCACCAAGCTGCCATGCAGAACTGTAACTATCAGCTGGAAAATTTTGACACCGGTTTAAGTTTGTTGTGCAAGAAAGTATAATTATCTCTTAACTTCATGATGAAATCTCTAAGATCAAATGTCTTCAGTGAGTAGAATAAGTCTGGTTTTTAAAAACAAGCTCGTATCACTTGCTACTGGATATCACTTGCCACTAGCTGTATGTTTGAAACACGGAGCTGTTGCAACAAAAGTGCTATTCATTTAACTCCACATTTCCCATCAGGATCAGACAGCAATTCAGTTCTCAGAGAATAAAAAATGTTCCCGAGTAATTTCCAACGAGGAGAATGAAACTACAGGTATAATTGATAGAAATAACAAGCGAGAATAATAATACAAGCTCAAATTTCAAAAGAAACAGATAACTGAAGCCCAAAGTTGCAGTTTCCGGTTTTTTAATCCGAATCAGAATCAGGATTGGTAGATGATCTTACTGTCCTTTGACTGTTTTCATGGTAATCATCATCTTCATCATCTTCGTTATCTTTCTTCTCACTAATTATACCTGTAAGACAATGGTTTAGAGACTTGGCCGGGAGCTATCAAATGCACAGCAAGTTGGACAGTTACCTTTTTTTATCAGTATAATCTCAAGAGTCCTAGTGGCAAAATCATCTTTTCCTCCTATATCTTGAAAGCCAACCAGTCTATCTATTGCAATCCCTTTACTGAAAAAGTGAACAGTACATATCTTAGTATAATACCTGATAAACAAAAATGTAACTTCTGCATTTCAATATCTGATGCAAAACTCAAATATTAAGGTCACAGAAGAGAAGATGGATATGTATGGCTTGAAGCATAACAATAGCACACTTTGGCAAATCATTCAGTAATCATTAGCATTGATTGGTTGACATCATTCCCCCCCCCAACTACATGTCTGCCATTACCACTTAGTTTACAAGTAAATAGAATCATGAAAGCAAAGCCAAAATACAATGTTTATGTTCTTCTCTCGACTTCAAGGAAACTATCGTTCAAGATGAGCATAAATAAAACAAAATGCAACAAATGTGGCCTCACCTGAAAAGCATGACACAAGGCAATGTTTTCACTCCAAGTTTGGCAACAAAGAAGGGTGCATTCTGCATTTGATTTGGAAATAAGTACAATGTACGTCAACTCATTTTACACACTAGAGCAGACATTTGCAATAAACAAAACTGTGATTTCAATTTAGCTGCCTAAGCAAACAACAAAAATTCAAGTACTGACCTCTGCATCCAGCTTGATGAATTTGGTATCAACATGCCTTGGTGCAAGAGACTTCAAATGCTTATCCATTATCCTAGGGTAGTTGATTAACATGATCACACATCATAGATCATAAAGCACATAGAATGTGTCAATTCCAGTAGCAAGTGCATGCGTGCGTGTGTGTGTGTATGTGCATGCAAGAGAGGATTAAGTGCTATACTTGCATCGATAGAACTCCTTATGGTAGAAATGGCAAATTACTTTCTCAGTCCCAGTGACTTCACCCAGGAAATCCCCCTCGCTTATCTCCCTGTATTCCCCATGGCCTTTCCTCTGTAGTGCTTCTCGTTTCTCGGCTTCTTTCTATTCAAACAAATCCTATGGTGAATTTTAGCAGTTTCAGAAAGCTTAATCATTTCTAAACATACATGTGGTAAAATAAGGAATATGAACTTATTACCTTGAGAGCTGCAATCCTGTCTGCATGCAATTTTTCCAGCTCTGGATCCTACAGAACAAATGCAAGCAACTTTCAATAAATGAGATCATGGAAAATGCAGGTACCAATATTAATGAAACATCAAACTTACATCCATCAACTCATCAAGGTCAACTTCTTCATTGAAAGAACTCGATGACTTTAACTTCTCTTGAGCAAGAATTTCCTGTAACATAAGCATGTAATGTCAATAATAACTGTAAAAAAAAAAATCAAAGATAACCATTCAACGCCACCTTTTTATTTGAGTATTCAGTCCGTCAGATCAATTCAAACACATATATCTTTACCAACCATGAATGGAAAAGGCTAATATGTACAGCCAGGAATTAAGTTTGACCTCCCGTTTCCCCAATCAAAATCAGTATTTTATAATTGTTGGAAGCAAAAGCCTTCCAGTTAAGAACTCTGAGAACACCATAATATATTTTAGCAATTCAACAAGCACAACAAAAGCAATAGGAGTACACAAAAAAGGTATGTGCTCGCACACAACCTGAAATGCATCCCCATCTCTGTTGCAAACTGTTAACTATCATTGGACCATATATTTGCCCCTAATTACTATTGATCCAGTAAACTGATCTCCCAATGGGCACGTACACACAGGAAACCTGGATTTCTACAATCACTTCTTAATTTGGCAAAAGTTCTTCAAAATTTCCACTTTAATCACCAACACACTATCTAGGCATCAATTTGCCCAAAATTCAATCTTTTCTATGAAGCAGAAGCAAGAAAGCTTCCCTCTTTCTTCTATCAACATTCTCATAAAGCAATAAATTTCTTCTCCAATAAATTTCAAAGCCACTCAACAAACCTGATAAACCACAAAACATTAAGGGATGCAAAGTGGGTTTCCTTCATTGAAGGCTTAAAGTTGAAAGAAATACAAAAAAAAAAAGAAGCAAGCTTTACATCAAATTTCTTCAAATAAACAAAGACCCAACAGTAAGCAAGGACATATGCGACGGTTTCGACAAAAACCCATTTGAGAAAATAAAAAAAGAAGACAACTTTAAAGACCAAACCTTCTTATAATCACGAGCAGCTGCTGCTATTACATTGCCAAATGCCAAATTTGACAGTGTTGATTTAACTGCATCAGGATCCATTTTCCTGTCTGCAAAAAAACGAATCATAACACAGTTAAGATTAGTGTCTTAAAAAAGAAAATTAAAATATCAAAAAGAGAACGTGAAGCAGATCTAGAATTGGAACCTTAGCAAAGTTCGATCTGAAACAGTGAAAGAGGAAGAAAATTAAGGGCAATGGAGGGGACTGGTGCAATGCTGGGGTTCCTTTAATTAACCCACCCACAAAATCGAGGGACATGTCGTTTGCACCACCAATAGTTAGTTTTGAGTGTGTGAGACGACGTTTAAGTGCTGCCTTTTTGCATTTTTCATGAGTTAAGTTACCGGCAGTTCGTTTGCTACGTGAAGTAACCATGTTTATACCTGAAACTTTGGAGTTTGCATTTATTTATTTATTATTACCATTAAAAAAAATAAACCGGACTTTTATAGGGTTTTTAGTGAATTAATTAGATCACGAGAGATTTATCAAGTTGACTTGATTATATCAAGAATTGTTAATTAATTTAATTTAAGTTATAAACAAGTTAATAAATTACAAATTTAATCTGTTAGGTTGGATTTAATTGTTATACAATTTAACTTGAAATAAATCTAATTTCAAATCAAGTTTGTCACACTTGACATCACGGCGGTCTTTAAGATAAAAAAACAGATATCTGGTATTTTATTCTTAGAAGGAAAAATATCTGGTTTAAGGAGTTGCCACCTAATATTATAGTCACTATAAACCCTAATTGGTCAATAGAGATTCTATGGTATGAGACTGATTATGCAAAATGAAAAATACTATCACCCTTTAAGCATCGTATCTGAGATAATTTGTATTGTTTGTTTTGTCTTAAATTGCTAAGTATTTGTTGTATTAAGCTTTTGATGGTTTGCCTATAATATTCCTGACTTTGACGCCAGTAAATATTCAACTACAAATACTTTCAATTCTGGCGTTGATAAATATTACGTGAAGAAAAGGTATGATATTCATGACTTTGACGTCAGTAAATATTAGGGTTGACAATTTTTATTCTAATGTCAATAAATATCAGAGTTGATATTTCTAACTTTGATGTCAGTGAATACCAGGATTGATACTTGTCATGAATCCACTTACCTCAAATACTTTTGGATTGAATTTTTACAATGGTCATTTGACCTACGAGAAGGAGAGAAGTGGGCTTTGGACCCTTTTAAATAGATGAGTTTTTGGTATTATATGTAGATCCAATTAGTCATTATATTTGGGCCAAGCTTATTTTGATAAACTTGTTATCAAGCTAAAAAATACATTAAAAAAAAACTTTTTTATGCCAAAAACACAAAATGATTTTTTTTTATTATATTTTCTTATGCTAATCATGGTAATTTTTATGCTAAATTATGCAAAGAGATGTTTTTTTTTTTTAGCTTGGCCATATGCAATATTTTAAAAAAAAACAAAATTTATGGGATTTTTATTTATTTTTCTTTTTTATGTTATTTGTTTTAACAAAAGCAAAATAAAATAAAATAAAATACAACACACATATTTCACTAATTCACTCCCACACACTTACAATTACACATATTACATGTAATCAAAACACACAAAATCAACCAAATTTTGCAAAACATCTTCCTAACAAGATTTAGAAAAGGTCAAAAGTTGTATAGATGCGTGGACATGAAGGAGCAGTGGTGGCGCGAGTACCACAAGCCACCACCACTGTTGGCTCATAAATTCACGTTCCACTGCTACTGGAGGAGCGATGGGTTGTTGGATGTGAAGCCCCACGGTTTCCTCTTCACTCCCATACTAGTGGTGACACCTACTATTGCCCGAGGAAGGAGATCTGGCCGCCTTAAGGTTTAACTTTATCTCTCTTTCAGATCTCTTCCACCAGCAATGACTCACCGTCACCTGAAAAAGAAAAGACACAGACAAATAGTTGATTTGAATTTTATTTCTTTTTTTTTAGATGTGATTCTCTCTTCCTCTCAGTTTTATCTTTCTTTTCTTCTTCTTTAGGTGACAGATCTGGTTGTTGGGTAGCGACGACACTGGTTTCGATGTGGATGTTGTTCCTATCATAAGTGAAAGAATCAGTTGTTGGAAGGAGGTGAAGGAGAAAAAATCAACGGTGCTAGGCTTTGTGGCTAGAGATGGGCTGCTTTTGGAATGAGATGATGGTTATCACTTTTCTCTCTTTTTAATTTTTTTGGACGAGTGGTGACTGACGGTTAAGGGATAGAAGGAGGCTAGTGTTGCCATAATTATCAAACCCGACCTGGGAGTTGACTTGGCTAAGGAGCCGGGTCCTGGGTTTCATGGGTCAACCTGGAAAAATTTTAAAAATATTTAAAGTTTTTAATATTTCATATGAAAAAAAAAAGAATCAATCCATGTGAATATAGGCTATATATGTTGTAAATAATGAAGTTTAAAAGAATATTTTAAAAAACATTTATCTCACGTTGAAAAGATACTATATTATCCTTTTAAGTTGAAGTGTTTAAACCAAATTTTTTTATCCCACATTGAAAAAACACAACTTTTTTCTTATGAATATAGAATATATATATTAAAGGCTTCAAATCCCACATTGAAAAAATAACTTATTTCTTGTGAACATAGAGTATATATATGAAAGGCCTTCAAATTCTATATTGAAAAGATAGTATGTTATTCTTTTAAGTTGAAATATTTAAACCAAAAAGTTTTTTATCCCACATTGAAAACACGTAACTTTTTTCTTGTGAATATAGAGTATATATACGAAAGGGCTTCAAATTCCACATTGAAAAAAAAAACTTTTTTCTTGGGAACATAAAGTATTATAAATAGCTAAAAGAGATCGGTTTTTCTTGTGAGGCCGCAGTCAGCGATTCACAAGAAAACACTGATCTCTTGTCCCTGCTGCTTTATGTTTTTTTTTTTAAGTTGTTTCTTTTGGCTGTTTTTTTATGCCTTTTGGAAAATTATTTTTTTACTTTTTTTTAGCAAATTTTTTTTCTTTAATTTAGTTTATTAATGTTAAATTTTTTTTATTTAGTTATCAGACTTTCATAACACATTTTCTGGATTTAACGGGTTAACCTGATTTGACACGTTAACCTAAAATATATATTTTTTGCTTTTTATTCTTTTTAATTAATTTTTTTTAGTTTAGTTTAGTTGTTAATGTTAAATTTCTTTCTATTTAGTTATTAGATTTTCATGATATATATCCCGAGTTTCACGGGTTAACCTGGTTTCACGGGAGAACCCAGTTAATTATGGGTTTACCCGTCAATTTTTTTATTTATTTTTATTTTCATAAATTTTTTTGTTTAATTTAGTTTGTTAATTTTAATTTTTTTTTATTTAGTTATCAGACTTTCATGACACAAATCCTGGGTTTAACAGGTTAACATGATTTGACGAGTTAACCCGGATTTGTTTTTCGATTTTTTCTTTTTAATTAATTTTTTTCATTTGGTTCAGTTTGTTAATGTTCACTTTTTTTTTATTTAGTTGTCAGACATTCATGACACGGATCCGGGGTTTAACAGGTTAACTTGGTTTGACGAGTTAACCTGAATTTTTTTTTGCTTTTTTTTCTTTTAAATTAATTTTTTTCGTTTAATTTAAATTGTTGATGTTAAATTTTTTTCTATTTAATCATCAAACTTTTATGATACTGGATTCGGGTTTGTGAAGTTAACCTGGTTTAACGAGTTAGTTCAGTTAATTCTGGGTTAACCCATTAATTTGTTTTTTCATTTTTAATTATCAAACTTTCATGATGCGAATTCAAGGTATGACGGGTTAACCCAATTAATTCATATATTTTTTTCTTTTTATTCATTAGTTTTTTTCTTCCTGTTGGTTTTTTTCTTTGTTTTTTTCTTTTTAACTAATCTATTTAATTATCACACTTTTATGACACGACCTTACAGTCAGACCCACGTCCAATGCTATTGGTTCTGGTATTGCAGTCCAGACACTTTTATGCTAAGGGTTAACCCAAGTTTAATGTTATTATTAATATTATAAATATTACTCTTGGATCAGACGTTGCAACCAAATCTAAGACTCTTACGTATAACTTTGCAAAAAAACCTAACATTTTTAGATCTTAGCTTTTTTTGAAATACAAAAAATAATTGACCCACGGCATTGCGCGGGGCATATAACTAGTATATACTAAAAGATTTCAAATCCCACATTGAAAAAATAAAACAATTTTCTAGTATTTATATAGTGAACTTTAAGAAGTGTTAATAACCAACTAAAAAAATATGAAAAAAGAGGGGTATGGGAGAAAAACCACATTTGAAAAACACAACGTCGGGTCTCGTCCGGGTTCACCGGGGTCGCTCGGGTCATGGGTCGACCGAGTTTTGCCGGGTTGTTGCACTGACCAGTTTTTTATCTTACCCAGACAGGGTCCCTGGTCGACCTGCCAGACCAGTCCAGCTTTAATAATAGTGAGTGTTGTTGTTGTTGCTGTGGGTGATGCTACCACAAGGAAGATAGAAGTGAGGGGAAGTTGTTATGCTAGTTGGGTTTGGTGGCCTAGTAATGAAGAGAGGAGGGGATGTACACTATAAGTTAAGATTGAGGTTGTGATGGAGAAAATAAGGGTCAAGCTTTTGCAACAAAGAGGAAGATCAATGCGTATAGAAAGATTGGTGAAGATGGGGGGACGACAACACAGTTGCTGAAAAAATAGGGTTAGGTTGTTGTTGTGTGTGTTTTTTTTTTGGTTTCTTGTAATGCCACCTGTTATATGTGGCTTAGGGTTGTATTTATTGTACAAAAGTTTCGAAGTCCCAAACAAACACAAACTCTATCTTTTTTTCAAAAAAAAATTTAAAATTAAAAAAATCAAAAGAATTGAAAATATTCAGATGATCTTTTTCAAACTGAAAATCAGGGGAAAAAGGGAAAAATCACATTATAGTCTCTGGTTTTCTACAAGTTGATAAATCACACCTTCAACTGAAATCAATCCCTGATCTTATATCTAATTTTTATCCTCTCTGAAATTAAATTAAAAGCAAATAGGTCAAAATTTGAATTATAACAAAGTTAATAGACTATTCATACTGCTAGAATTAAGAAATTAATGATTAAGACTTTCAAATATAGCTAACAAGGATGTTGTCAATGACATATTTATGTGGAATTGTTGGAGTATGTTGGTGACTAGACATTAACTAGATAGGTAGCTCATGCTATGCCAGGCCGTGTAAAATCTTTTCAACACTAAAAAAATAATATTCATGCGACGATAATTTGAGACAAATCGGGTTAAATTTATTAAAACATGACTTGAAATATGAGATCAAAACAACATGCAGAAAGGAAAGCAAAAATAAATCATAAAGTTCAAAACCTAATAACCTAATGTCAAAGATGAAAAAAAAATATAACACCAAAGAAGAAAACTCGAGTAAACTCGAGTTAACTTGATGAACTTACAACCCGTGATATGAGATTGAGATACAAAAAAAGAATTTCGAAAGAATTACCTAGCAAAAAAACACAAGTTCAATAAAAAAAAATGTCAAAAAAAACCTAAACTAACCCAAGTTAATTTTTCCAACCCGCTCTCTGAATAACCAAACAGAAAGATAAGTAAAAAATGACAAAGCTCAAGGATAAATAATCTGATGCAAAATAATGAAATTGAAAAAAAAAACTCATAAAAAATTGAGGAAAAAAAATCTGAGCTAACCCGAGTTAACTCGACTAACCCTCCATTCGCGACATTAGTGTAATCGAAAAAGAAAATAGACTTACATATTTAATATCACGACATGATGTGTTGATATTAAATATGAAAAAAAAAATTATTTTGTTGCATTTTCAATTAAAAACACAATTGTACTACATTACCAAATACACACGAAGTAGCGGAGGGGAAATGAGAGAAAAACATAATTGTACAGGCAGCCAAAAGCATAATCCAGCAATTCCCGAGACTTGTGAAGACATTAGCAATAGTAACAGAAAGTTGTGGGCAAGATTGAAATCCTATTTACTATGAATGGCAGCATTGAAATTCCACCACAAAGAGAAAATCTCAGTAGCTTGAGAATCAACGAAACATATACTCTCCAGGGTTGATAATTTACCAAACAGAAACACTGGTATTAATCAACATCCACAATATAATTGCAACCCAGAACCCATGCATGCAAACGTAAAGAAACAATGGCAACAATATTGGCTGTAAACCCTCTTTTCTTATCCTAATAACTATCATATTCAAACAAGAAGCATGAAAGAGAGCTACACTACAACCATCGCATAAAACAAGAAAGCAAACACAAACCAAACTGAGAACATGTTCATTCCTCAATAAAAGAAAAGAATAATAAATAACAAGTCTTTTGAATTAGGAACTTATAGTTGACTTTACTCACTATAGATACAAGGATCCACAAATCTACAAACAAATTGATTTCCTCTCAAGAAAGCAAAGATCAGGTTTGAATTTGAGCTTGACCCACCAGGAATCTTATCCTGAAAAACCAAAACTATAAATAAGACCACCTTACCCTACGCCTATATCGAGGAACGAACGAGAAGTATAGAAATCCCCATGAAGATTAGTCAGTCATTCGATAAGTTTGAGCAGTTCAATCAAGAACTAAAGTATGAGAATCACTCACCACAAACAGAGCACACATAACATGCGACAATTTTGTTATTATTGTCAAAACTAAAAAAAATCTTTACATAAGAGTATTTATATGTAAACCTTAAAACTAATGGATTAGACATGCACTCGATTTAAATAAAACCCAAATTAATTAAAATAAGATTTAATTAAAATAAGATTTAAAATAACATAAATAAATAAAACAATAGTCTAAGATTATTTTTCAGCATTTGCTGCATATGATAATGAAAAATACCCAAGAGAAATAATGGTTGAAAAATTCTTGGTGAACAGAAGTCTGATGCATTGTAAAAATAAGAATTAACTTTTTGCCAATTAATTTTTTTTGTTTGATATGGAATTATTGTAAAATAAGTAAGTCAAAGACTGCCACATAAGTTCCTAATAACATTAAGGACTCCTTGTAGTGAATGAAATCCATAACTTTTAAGGAAACCATGTCTTTTTTGTTTTTGCACTTTGCTGGAAGATTTTAGGCCCAACTTCAAATGTCGTTCTCTCTTGCCTGGATGAATTAGCGATTTACCGTAATAGTTGGAAAGGTACAAAAGTTTAGTTTCCAACCTAATTGGAATCACATCCAAACTTCTTATGTAACTTCAAATATGACCCGGAAAGTAGACAAAGGTCTTGATTAACATATTTTACCTTCTTAACCCAAGCCTTTTGACTTAGCCAATTGAACTTCTCTTGCATCCACTTCGTTTTAGATCTTAGAATAGATCATTTGATTTGGTATCCTGGATCACCTCATCATCTTTTTCTTCAAAAGAATTCGATCTCGAATCATAACTTACATCAAACAAAGATAGATAAAAAAACTTTGAATATATCACTAACATTATATCCACCTTATAAATCCACTTTGTGGGCATATCCTTCAAGGAATCTGAATGAACCATCTCTTTTAAGCATCAATTTTGATTTTTTATGTCCAAGAAATCTTTCTTTACGCATATACACCCAAACTCAATCTTCTGGTTCAAAGATAACCCTTTTTCATCTTTTGTTTGCTTGAAATGCATACTTCTCATTCTTTTTCATCTCCTCTAAGCATTAACTTTGATTTTTTATGTCCACGAAATCTCTCTTTACACATGTACACCCAAACCCAATCTTCCGGTTCAAAGATAACCCTTTTTCATCTTTTGTTTGCTTGAAATGCGTACTTCTCATTCTTTTTCTCAAAATATTGTTATATAGCAATGCTTTCATCACTTGTGCTTTTCTATTGTCATCAAATCTAATTCTTTCATCAATAAGTAAAGAAATCAAATCTAGAAGAGTTAAACCATATACCATTTTAAATGATGAATATTTTTTCCAATTTAATAGTTTAGCACATAACAATTTCTTTTATAACATATTAAACAAAAATCATAAATGCTCAATATGCTTACAATGAATATCATCAAAGTAATCAACAACAAAGCTACTTATGAATCACACAATATATGATTCATCAATCTCATTAAATTACTATATGCAATGGTAAGACTAAACAACATGACTAACCATTCAAACAATCCACATTTAATGTTAAAGTTATTTTCCCTTTCATTCCCTACTTTCATCTTAATTTGATGATAACTAATTTTCAAATCAATCTTACTAAACACATAAAATCTATGCAACTAATTAAGAATATCATCAAGTCTAAAGATATCATATCTATACTTTACTATACTATTGTTCATTGCACCCTTTATCAATGGCAAACAACTATAAATCTCATCAGGAAATACATAGCAAGATTTGGACAACAACTTTGATCCTTTATCAGAAAACCTTATCAAACTCCGATCGTCCTGAAATTTTACACCAAGATAAAAAAAAGATCTTTGAAAATTTCTAGCAAACTTTCAGCTTGATCTAACAATTGGTTAAAAATTATGCTTATTGGTTTTATTACTTTTGAATAATATAATATTTTGAAAGATTATGAAATGTTGTATATTTTTAAATAATTTGTTCTTTTAATATGTCTGTTCTGAGGCTTAGTGTAGGTGTGGTGTCTTGCTGGCACCGCTTTTACATTGCTAGTAATGGACCCGGGATTTGGGTCGTGACAATACTAGTTCTTCATGAATTTTAAATCTCCAAGAATAAAAGGAAAATACAATTTGTCAAAATAAGTTACAGAACCACATAAATTCCATAAAGTATGAACAATAATAAAAAGAAAAATAATACTAAAAATTGATATAAGCCACATAACATAGGAGTTCATGCATGCCAAAATTTCAATATAAATTAATTAGAGTGATTGTGCTGATAACATGTTAAAAAACAAAGAACAAGTAAGAACATATATATTCAGAATAAAACATAAAAGAGAAATTCATACATTTTCTTATATATTTTTTTATCCTTAGAACACAAGACAAGTAGTCTATTCACAAGAGAAGAAAATAAAAACATTAAAGAACTAGAAAATCTAAGTGTCATGTAAAACTAAAAAACTAAACCTAAAAGTCATGAAATTTAAGAGTTTCTAATGGGGCATTTAATATATATATAATTATAGATTTTATAATAGTAATTACTTATAAATTGTTATTATCCTTAACGTATATTTTACATTTTCTCTAAATAATTTGTCAACCTAACCATTCAATTTATGTGTCATTCTTTTACTGCTTTACTTTATGGGTATTGAAAAACAAAAAGAAACAACTCAAGTGATTTTAGCTTGAAAGGATGTCATTAGTATAGCCTTAGTCAAATAATCTATGATTTTCAATAATAGTATCAATTAAAGAATTAATTTTTTTTTCTTTAAAAGGGGCAATTAAGAGGATGGAGATTTTCAAAGGGGCTAATTAATCGATTTCAGAACCTTTTTACAAGAAGAATTTTCAACATACAGAAAAGGTTCAGACAACGAACATTTTTGGGGGAATCACTCTTCGCCCACGATTACCTCTTGCAGGTCGAAGAATTCTATTCCTATTACTGAACTTATTAACTATTTTCTCTTCTTTTCATCATCATCAGTTCAGAATCTTTGCTTCTCCATCTTCAACTTTGCCATTCTCTCCACTCTTAACTTCATTAGCTTCACTATGCTTCCGCTTAAGGAAGTTAACAAGTCCTTCAAGGGCAACATCAGCATTTTCACTTGCCATTAGTTCCTCTGCTACCTCTGCTGGGGTTACGTTAGTACTCTCCATTAGCCCTTCAATTTCGTCATAGAGATAATGGTTCTTGTCGCGAATGTCAAGGTAATTAGAAGCCAGAATACTAAATGCTTGAGGTGTGCAGTAGGGCATGTTAATATGCACATCCATTCTACCAGGACGCAGCAGAGCAGGGTCTAGCCTGTCCTTATGATTGGTAGTGAACACAATGATTCGCTCATCACCGCAACTTGACCACAATCCGTCAATGAAATTCAGCAATCCAGATAGTGTCAGCTGCAAAAATGACACAAGAACAGAATCAAATTAACAAATTAGGCCATCTTGTGCACAAGAAATATAAATTGCAGATTAGGAAATTTTAAGCTTGAAGGGAAATGAGTACTAACCCTGGAGTTAGAACCACACTCATCCCCTCCTTGTTGCCGATTTCGCATTTGCACACTACAATCGATATCCTCAATCACCAAGATTGACCGATTCGTGGTGGACAGAAGAACCCTCCTCAGATCGCAATTAGAAGACAAACTAGTTAGCTCCAAATCATAGATATCAAACTTGAGATAATTAGCCATGGCAGCAATCAAGCTTGATTTTCCAGTCCCAGGTGGTCCATACAGCAGGTACCCACGTTTCCAAGCCTTGCCCACTTTCTTATAAAATTCTTTTCTTCCCAAAAATCTCTTCAAATCATCAACTATCATCTTCTTCAACTCTGGATCCAAAGCTAAAGTATCAAAAGTAGAAGGATGTTCAAGATTTATGGACCCCTGACGATTATAAAGCTTAACAACCTTCTCTTCATCTTCTATCTCTTTACCCCTCTTCAAAACATGAGGCAAGTAACAATCCATAACTTTCTCTCTGTACTTCTTGTTAAAGGACAATTCAAAACGCCTTTTTTCTTCGTAGTGACTGTCTTTTTGTGGCTCTGTACAGACATAAGCCCACTTCAACTTGATATTCTCGTACACATCTGTAACTACCTCACCTTTTTCGATTGCGACAGAGAAGGTCCTTTGTCTTGGTGTCTTGCCGATTTTGAGTCTCTCTGTTGATGGGCTAATTTTGGTTTTGAGATAGGCTTCAGCTGCATCATAAACTTGGTTGCGAGACACGCCAAAATGTTCATCAATGACAAGGGTGATGTTAGGGGAGAGAGGAGTGAAGAGGTAGGGAAAGGCAGTGGATAAATAAGAGCGAAGCTCATAAGGGATTAGTTCGTTTTCCATGGAACGGATAAGCATGATTGATCCTGCAAAAGTGGCATAAGCAGAGAATAATGAGGATACTGATCGAGGCATGTTCGTTGTAGAAAACATGGTGATGGTTGCAAAGACTCTGAGAGGGCTGGCTAATTGTTTGTGATTGGTGAGAAATTAGAGCCATTGAGGTCGAATTTATAGACGAGCCATGGAAGCTATAATTTTTTTAATTTTTTTTATTTAAAATTAATTTTTTTATATTTTATATTGTTTTAATATGCTAGGTAAAAAATAATATTTTAAAAAATAAAAATAAAAATATTATTTTGATATAATTTAAAGTAAAAAAATATTTTTAGAAATAGCTGTTTATTACATTCTAAACATCAATTTCGTATCCTTTTTCAACAAGATTGCTAACGGAGCTGACTTAAACTACAAGTCACTTGAACAATAGCTCAAGACCTCACTTGACAAAAATTCTCAAGAAAAAAAATATTAATTATAATTTATAAAATAAAATTGTTTTCATTAACAAAATTTATATATATAAAATAAAAATTTATAAAAATATTGATTGGATTCGATCAACCCGTGCTTCGATGTATTTAATTAAATTTAATTAATTTCTTTTAAGAAAATGAAAACTTCAAAACAATATTGATTTTCTCTTTTTTTTTTAATAGATTCGGAACATCTGACAATAGTTTAATAGATCGCATCCAATCTGGTTCCCTTCTACGGATGAGTGTGAGATATCCCTCTCTCTCTCTAGGGTTGATGATGATGATGATGATGATGATGATGATGATGATGATGATGATGATGATGTGTGTATTTGTTATTTACAGTTCATGACAGCGAGGAGATTCCATTTAAGTTGCAGTGCGTGTCGTTGTTTTGTAATGTTATTTTGGGGTAACCTCGGATGCTTCTCCATCTCTTACATAGTTCTCAATCTATTTTTTAATAATATAAAATATTAAAATTATATATTTTTATATTTAATTAGTGTTAGAAATTTAATTTTTTTAATAAAGCAAAATATAAAGGTAATAAAGTAACATATGATGTCGGTGTCAATGTGAATGTGAAAACCTTTTGCAGTTAAACTTTACAAGAAATAAGCAAAATTCTACTCTGCAACTGCTTTGAACTTTCTTCTTACTCCATTAACAATTTCCATGATCATCAAGTCAGGTTCAATGCTCCTTTTTGATGTTTTCTTCTGACAATCAAGTTCCCTTTGCATTATTGCTACCAGGGAAATTTCTCATTTTTCTACGCTCGATGATTAGAAAGAACACTGCAGTCGTAATGGTAATGTATATGTCAGGTAGCTAATTGGTTGATTGTACATTGTGTTTATTTTGTTTATGTAAATATATTTATTTTTAATAAAAGTTTTATTTATCTATAATAGACATTAAATGTTTTATTAATGAATCTAGAGTTAATATAAAGTCTTTAGAACAAAAATATTTTACAAATAAAATTATAAAATCGTTATAATTATGAGATTCATATTGCATCAAAATATTATTCCTAAATATTCTCAGTTAATACTCTATTAAGACTAAACATTAATTAAAGTTGTTGAGACTGATACATGTTATAATATTTTTTTTTTATGAAAGGAAACAACTGATCTCATAAACTAAGATATAAGGGGTACCTAGAACTAATATGTAGGTGCTTATTAGATGACATGTACACTAAACTGATCCGCATGAGAATTTCATATGAAAAGATCGCATGTGTTTATGGAAAGGTTTATGTGACAGTTGTACAAGTGATCTTTAGATTTGATATCACTAAGTTATCTTATATAGAGAATGTTATGCTTTGATCTTGTTACACGTTATCTTAATCAAGTGTAATAAATGGACATATATTTGGTATAACATGAATTACATAAAGGTATTTAAATAATCAATAGAGGACTAATCACTCTAAATGAATTAGAGAAAGTGTTTTATATGTTTTCAAATAGTATTGATGGTAAATCCTTGCACAAGATGAAATGATATTCAAAAAAAGTTTCAAATCTTATTTAAAGATTCAATAACTATGGTGTTGAGGACAAATATAATTTAACAAAGTAGACACATTTCATGCTATAATGACTTATATATATATATATATATATATATATATATATATATATATATATATATATATATATATATAAAAGTTTTTTCATTGTTTTTTTTTTACTATTTTCAAATAAAAAAAGACATAAATAATTAATGTGTTTTTTATTTCATATACCAATATTTTTTAATAATATAAAATATTTAAATTATATATTTTTATATTTAGTTAGTGTAAAAAATTTAATTTTTTGATAAAGCACAAGACAAAGGTAGTAAAGTAATATATGATGTCAACACCAATGTGAAAGCCTTTCGCAATTGAACTTTACAAGCATAAGCAAAATTCTACTCTATGCAATTGCTTTGAACTTTCTTGTTACCCACATTAACAATTTCCATGGCCAACTTTTCACAAATTTTAGACCATTTTTGGGTTTTATTTCACTTTTCAAAAGCTTTTGGCCAAAACAATGATGTTTTTTTTTTTTTAAAAATCATTTTGCGCACATCAAAATGATTTGAAAACACTAAAAACATATTAATTTGGTTAATAAATAAAAATTTCCAAATTTTATCCAAGCTTAAGTCAGGTTCAATGCTTTTTCTTGATGCTTTCCTTTGACTACCAAGTTTCCTTTGCATTATTGCTACTAGAGAAATTTCTCATTTTTCTACACTCAATTACCAAAAATAACATTGCATCTAGTGTTAATGTATATATCCTATAGCTAATTGAGTGGTTATATGTTGTATTTACTTGGCTCATGTAAATATATTTATTTTTAATAAATGCTTTATTTATCTATAATATTTATTAAATATTTAATTAATGAATCTTGAGTAAAAATAAAATTTTTGAAACAAAAATGATTTGCCGATGAAATTATAAAGTTGTTATAATTATAAAATTCTTATTACAACAAAATATTGTTCCTAAATATTTTCTCATCAATGCTCTATTAAAACTGGATATTAATTAGAGTTGTTGAGACTGATACATATTATATCATTTCCTTTAAGAAATAAAACAATTATTCTCATAAATTAAGGTATAAAGAATACCTAAAACTAATATGTAGGTGCTTATCATATGACATGTACACTAAACTGACCCGCATGAAAATCTCATATAAAAAAATCATATGTGTTTATGAAAAACTCACGTCATAGTTGTGTAAGTAATCTTTAAAATTTTTTACAGTATTACACATTGGAATTGGAACCTTAGCAAAGTTCGATCTGAAGCAGTAAAAAAGGAAGAAAATTAAGGGCAGTGAAAGGGGTTGGTGCAATGTTGGGCCTATTTTAATTAACCCACCCATCATTTGCACCACTTATAGTTAGTTTTGAGTGCGTGAGACGTCGTTTAATTACTATATTTTTGCATTTCTCATGAGTTAAGTTATCGGCAGGTCATTAGCTATGTGAAGTAGATTTGATAGAGTCTTGACTCGGTTTATTAGATCATCATGAGTTGATCTATCAAGTTGACTTGATCTCATAAAGTCAACTTTCATCTAGTTTAATTTGAAACTTGATCTGAGTTATGAATAGATCAACAAATCGCATAGTTAATCTGCGAGATTGGATTTATTTATTATATGATTTAATTTGAAACAAATTTAATTTCAAATCAATTTAAAAATAGACCAACCAAACCGCTAGAATTAAGAAATTCATCATTGAGACTTCCAAATATAGCTAAGAGGATGTTGTTAATGACATATTGATGTAGTTACATGTTGCCAAGTGTTGGAGTATATTGATGACTAGACATTAATAAGGAGTCAGTCTTTGAAGAAGTTAGGCCTTATAGAGATCACATCAGCCCCGTTTGTTTCATAAAAAATTATTTTTTAAACTTTTCTGTGTTTGTTTGTTATTAGAAAAGTTAGTCAACGGGAAACACTTTCTAGTCAAAAAAAATTTGGCTTGATTTTCAGGAAAGTGTTTTCCTTTTATTTTGGGTGGAAAACATTTTCCAGAAGTTGTGAAAAATTTAAAAATATCATGTTATTTGCTGATTATATCAATTTGGTCCTCAAACTTTTGATTACTATATATTTTGTTTTGAATTTTCTTTTTTCAATTCCATCCCCTAGAATTTGATTTTTATATCAATTTTGATCCTCATTTTTTATGATTGTTATTTGCTTTTTTCTTATCATTTTCTTAATTGATTTTTTTATCTATCAAATTTGGTCCTCATTCTTTTGATTGTTATTTATTTTAATTATTTGAAATAATTTATGAAATTATGATTTTTTATAATTTCATCATCTTTTAATTTTTTTTATCTGTTAGATTTGATATCTATTATTTTGATTGTTATTTATTTTATTTGAGATAATTTAGGAAATTAGATTTTGTTTTCAATTTTATTCTCATTCAACTATTTAATTTGTAAGATTTGTTTTTTATTATTTTAATAAACTTGAAAAAAATATTAATAATTTATTTTCCAGCTCATTTTAACATAGTCAAATACTGGAAAGTGTTTTCCAACTTATTTTTCATGATACTACCAAACATCAAAAAATAATTCACTTTTTAGGAATTTATTTTTAAAAAAAACCACTTAAAAAAATATACTTTCAACAAACAAATAGGATCATAGTTTTACTCTTTAAGGACTAGATTGAATTCTTTGAACAACCTAGAATGCAAGAATACGAGGAGCCAAAAAAGCTAAGAGTATTTTCAATGACAAAAGTAATTTCAAATAACCAAATTATCAATATAGTTATTTAAATAGTGTAAATATAATTTTTTTGTGTTTTTCAATTAAAAAAATATTTTAACAACTCATTTAAATATGACAATTGAAGTGAAAGCTTCTTGTTATTATTCGATTTTTGAAAAGGAAAGCAAGAGACAAGATGAAAAAGACAATTTTTTGTTAGCCCACGACTGTAATCTTCTTCCTCCATGCTTCTGGCTACCCTGATAGAGCTGCTAAAACAGAACATAATATGCTAAATTAACAGCTAGAGTTGTGTTTTGGCTAATCCCTCTGGAGATGCCTAAAAGGCAGGAGAAGATACAATGGCAGCCAAGTGCTTGGCCTCAATCAGCAACATAACAGAGGGGTAAAGGCCGAAACAATACTTGAAATGAAACAAGAATAAGCACATCAGTTCTGACAGCAGTCTGAGTGTGTAAGCCAATTCCTGAGCTGAAAACCTCCCACACAAAGTAACACAACACCAACACAAACAAAACTCCCACCGGCAGAGATTGTGCAACAATACCAGGCTACAGTTAGCTGAAATGACAACACAATTACAGGGAGTGTTTATTTTTGTGCTTAAACTTGCTCTTAAAATTGCTTTCCACGCAAAAACAAAATATCAAATTAATGTTTTTTAAAATATTTTTCAATAGTTTTCAGCAGTGCTGATGTTAAATATGAAATAAAATATTGTTTGTTGTATTTTCAATTAAAAAACTGTAGTATGCTACCAAATACACACGAAGCAGCGGATGGGAAATGGGAGAAAAACATGATTGTACAGGCAGCCAAAAGCATAATCCAGCAATTCCCGAGACTTGTGAAGACATTAGCAACAGTCAGCAGAAAGCTGTGGGCAAGATTGAAATCCTATTTACTATGAATGGCAGCAGTGAAATTCCACCACAAGGATAAAATCTCAGTAGCTTGAGAATCAACGAAACAGATGAGAGATAGGAACCAAAACAATAGTCCAGTACAAAAAATGCAGAGATAAGATAGTCCAAGAATCTGAACAAATAGCAGCAATTAATAACTGAAAATCTGTAAGTGCAGTGCAAAAAATCACAGCAGTACTCTCGTTGATAGCTGATAGCTGATAGCAAACCTGTCACAGGCAAGAAACAAAAGCAAAGTAGGAGACTGTTACAGCTACATTGGTTTTACGTTATCTCCTGTATTCTCCCTTTGTCCAAACACCCCTCTAAACCAACCATCTTCCACCGGGAAAGACACCAAATTCGGACCCCAACTTGCATTTACAATTTTCGTAGATGGCGTCAATTATTGCACCATTTTCCACTCCATTTCTAAATCTGAGAGAGATTCCATTATCAATCGCTCAATTTTCCACACACTATTGTTCTCTCTAATAAGGGTTTCATGCGTCAAAGCAAGATTTCCAGAAGATATCGAGAGATATCTTAGCACATGAAGTGAAATGGGATTGATCCAGGTAGTATTTAACTTACCTGGATAAAACTGGAGACAGAGCTCATGCAGCTTTTATCAAGTTTGCCATCAGGATGAGCTAAAAATGCAATTTTAGGGACAAAACAGGACTTCTACTTGAACTATCAAGTAATGATGCATTCGCTAAGAACATAGGAACTGGTGTCTGTTGCATAAACAATCAAGTACTGCCTTCAATTTCAGAACTTCTGCATAAACCCATCATGATTCTGAACAGAAAAGAGTACTCGTTTAGCTGTTATATAGAGAAAGTTAACTCCTCAACAGCTCATTTTTTTAGTATTATGAGCTAAAATGCAATTTGGCTTTGTTGAATTGAGCCATTTATGTCAAGCCCAGATACTCTCTGGGGCTGATAATTTACCAAACAGAAACACTGGCATTAATCAGCATCCACATTATAATTGCAACCCAGAACCCACGCATACAAACAGAAAGAAACAATGGCAACAATATTGGCTGCAAACCCACTTTTCCGATCCTAGTAACTATCGTATTCAAACTAGAAACAAGAAAGAGAGCTACACTACAACCATCGCAGGAAGCAAGAAAGCAGACACAAACCAAACGGAGAACAGTTTCATTCCTCAATAAAAGAAAAAATAATAATAAATAACGAGTCTTTTGAGTCAGGAACCTGACACTTGTAGTTGACTTTGCTCACTGTTAACAATCTCCCCTATACAACAGATGACCAGATGATGTTTCCGAAACAAATCACTTGTCCTGCAGCACAAAATTCGAATCAAATTGAAGGCAAGGAGCCTATTATTTTAACAGGTTGAAAGAGACAAGAATACAAATTCCCAAAAGATTGGACTTACAATGGGAAGCAGGAACAACTCTTTTCGTAGGAATCTGGAAATCCGAGTTAAATAAGTGGAGAAGGCAAAGATGCAAAAAACTAATGCACTAAAGCATCCTCTATCATATGATAAGCACACAAGAAAATGGGTACTAAAGTGATATATGATGTCAACGCCAAAGTGAAAGGCCTTTTAGCTAAACTTAACAAGCATCTACTCTATGCAATTGCTTTGAACTTTTTTGTTACTCCATTAACAGTTTCCATGACCAAGTTTTCGCAAAATTCTTGATCATTTGTGGGTTATATTTCCACGCGGTTATGCAAGAACATAAAAGGTTTCCATTTCCATCCAAGCCAGGTTCAATCCTATTTCTTGTTGTTTTCCTCTGACAACCAAATTTCCTTTGCATTATTGCTGCTAGAGAAATTTCTCATTTTTCTACACTCAATGACAGGAGAGAGCATTGCATCTAGTAGCTAGCAAACTAGACATTTCATAAAGAATTGCACATATAAAGATGAGGAAAGCCTCCTCATTATAAATCATATTAGGCTTTGTTAACGATTCCACTTCGCCATTTTATGGACAATAGAGGAATTATGGAGATTGAAGACCCAAATCAAGGATTTCAATTTCAACTGCCATGGATAGTAATAGTACTTTTAAAGGGGCAATTAAGAGGATGGAGATTTTCAAAGGGGCTAATTAATCAATCTCAGAACATTTTTACAAGAAGCAAAATTTTCAACATCCAGAAAAGGTTCAGATACCGAAAAAATTTTGGGGAATCATTCTTCGCCCACAATTTCTTCTTACACCTCTTGCAGCTCGAAGAATTCTATTCCTATTAATAAACTTATTAACTATTTTCTTTTCATCAACATCAGTTTTCAGTTTCTTTGCTCCTTCATCTCCAACTTTGCCATTCTCTTCACTCTTAACTTCATTAGCTTCACTATGCTTCCGCTTAAGGAAGTTAACAAGTCCTTCAAGGGCAACATCAGCATTTTCACTTGCCATTAGTTCCTCTGCTACCTCTGCTGGGGTTACGTTAGTACTCTCCATTAGCCCTTCAATTTCGTCATAGAGATAATGGTTCTTGTCGCGAATGCCAAGGTAATTAGAAGCCAGAATACTGAATGCTTGAGGTGTGCAGTAAGACATGTTAATATGCACATCCATTCTACCAGGACGCAGCAGAGCAGCGTCTAGCCTGTCCTTATGATTGGTAGTGAACACAATGATTCGCTCATCACCGCAACTTGACCACAATCCGTCAATGAAATTCAGCAATCCAGATAGTGTCAGCTGCAAAAAAGACACAAGAACAGAATCAAATTAACAAATTAGGCCATTTTGTGAACAAACAATATAAATTGCAGATTAGAAAATTTTAAGCTTGAAGGGAAATGATTACTAACCCTGGAGTTAGAACCATCATACTCATCCCCTCCTTGTTGCCGATCCCGCATTTCCATATTACAATCGATATCCTCAATCACCAAGATTGACCGATTCGTGGTGGACAGAAGAACCCTCCTCAGATCGGAATTAGAATATATACTAGTTAGCTCCAAATCATAGATATCAAACTTGAGATAGTTAGCCATGGCAGCAATCAAGCTTGATTTTCCAGTCCCAGGTGGTCCATACAGCAGGTACCCACGTTTCCAAGCCTTGCCCACTTTCTTATAAAATTCTTTTCTTCCCAAAAACCTCTTCAAATCATCAACTATCATCTTCTTCAACTCTGGATCCAAAGCTAAAGTATCAAAAGTAGAGGGATGTTCAAGATTTATGGACCCCCACATGCCACCATGATCACCCCCATCCTCATCATTGAAAGGACACTCACGATTATAAAGCTTAACAACCTTCTCTTCATCTTTTATCTCTTTACCCCTCTTCAAAACATGAGGCAAGTAACGATCCATAACTTTCTCTTTGTACTTCTTGTTAAAGGACAATTCAAAACGCTTTTTTTCTCCGGAGTGACTGTTGTTTTGTGGCTCCGTACACACAAAAGCCCACTTCAACTTGATGTTCTCGTACACATCTGTAACTACCTCACCTTTTTCGATTGCGACAGAGAAGGTCCTTTGTCTTGGTGTCTTGCCGATTTTGAGTCTCTCTGTTGATGGGCTAATTTTGGTTTTGAGATAGATTTCTGCTGCATCATAAACTTGGTTGCGAGACATGCCACAATGCTCATCAATGACAAGGGTGATGTTAGGGGAGAGAGGAGTGAAGAGGTAGTGAATAGCAGTGGATAAATAAGAGCGAAGCTCATAAGGGATTAGTTCGTTTGCCATGGAACGGATAAGCATCACTGATCCTGCAAAAGCGGCATAAGCAGAGAATAATGTGGATACTGATTGAGGCATGTTCGTTGGAGAAAACATGGTGATGGTTGCAAAGATCGTGAAACTAGGGGACCTTTTTGAGAATTCGGAGAGGGCTAATGGTGTCTGGTTGGTGAGATATATGAGCCTTGGAGTTCGAATTTATAGGCCAGTGAAGGAAGACATCGGGATGGTCTATTCTTCATATCCTTCTTCAGCAAGGAAATGTGAGCCGGTTGCTAATTGGAGCATGTGATCAGCTAGCTTACCCATTAAAGGCAGAGTCTTGCATAATTAGGACAGCATATATTCAATGAAATGAGAGGTGTTAAGAGGGATTAGTCCTCATGGTAAGTTAGGATGGTGTTTGGCCAAACTACACATACACTCTTTAACTATCATTGAGGTTACAATTAGGTCATTCATCTACAAAAAGCTAGGGCAACTATTAAGTTATAATGATACATCCAATCTTAACTTTTCATCTATGGAAAATGATATTGCCTTGAATCACGAGTTGTGTGAATTTATCAATCCAATATTCTGTATTTTATAAAAATATAAAAATAATATTATTTAAAAAAAATAAAAAGAAAAAAAACCAATAGGCTTAAACGAGTTTTTTTATTTTTCCAAGCAGAATAAATAATAGGTAAACCTAATTTTTTTTTAAATCACGTTAGATGAATTCTCTTTTTATTTTCGTTGAAACTCGGCCCGACTTACACTTTGGCCCGACTTACACTTCAAGTCAATCCACTTGGTGGGATTTGATTTTAAAACAAGTGGATAATAATAGCACTTCTCTTGATCAATAAAGTCATTACAATCTTAAATGATATTATTAATTGGTTAAGTCTGATTCAATCTAGAACTTATTGGGATAATATCTTTTTTTTTATTAGTAGTTTTTTTTCCCATTAAATTCCTTTATTGGTACAGGTCTTTTAAATTTATGGCAATTTTATCATCCTTCATCTATCAATAAAAGTTATTTTCATTAAATATGCGCATACTTATTGATAATCTTTTTTGAAAACAATTTCAGAATTTCATGTATGTTTTACATTTTCTCAAAATAATTTGTCAAACTAACCATTCAATTCAGTGTCATTCTCTTACTGCTTCACTGAATCAATAAAGTTATTCAAAAACAAAAAGAAACAACTCAAGTGATTTTTAGCTTGAAAGGATGTCATTAGTATAGCCTTAGTCAAATAATCTATGATTTTCAATAATAGTATCGATTAAAGAATTGAATTTCCTTTTCTTATGCTTCTTTCTTAATGTACATCTATTAGATTAGATTGTGTGTTAATTAAACTTTTTGGAGGTTATTTATTTGATGGAAAATCTTGATTATAGTGTACAAAAGCCTTAGATTGCATTGGATGTGGTTAATTAAGTGATTTCGAGACTTTTTATATATATGGGAGTATTGAGTTGAAACCTTGATTATATTTGAGGGTCTGATCATGGAGTTTCCCCCCTCTCTCTATCGCACGATTCTTTTTTTTATTAATAAAAAATAAAGTGTTTCCAACCATGTTTTTTTAAAATTTAAAATATTTTTATTAAAATTTAATTTTTTATTTTCAGATTGTTTTGATGTGTCGATTTTAAAAATAAATTTTTTAAAAATAAAAAAATATCATTTTAATATATTTTTAAATAAAAAAATTTTAAATTATAATTACTGTCACAATTTAAAAAAGAAAAAAAAGTCGGTGAAGGTATAGATACGAGAGGTACACCTCACGAGCTCAGAGAGAAGGGAGACAAGAGATGAATTCTAGCACCATAGCAGACAAAAAGGTTTGGTGGTATCGAAAAATCGAATTAAATAAAGTCTATATCACTATATTTTATACGTGGAGAGAGTTCAGAGCGTATGTGAAACTCCACTAATGACGTTGACGTGCTGAATAATCATATTTTGGTTGCTTTGTGATTTCCCTTTTAGCTTCTTCTTCTTCTTTCTTTTACAGCTTACTGGCACGATCCAGTGGGTAGGTAGCGCCTAAAATACTAGTAATGCTTAAAATATTAATTTAGAGTTGATTTGATTAATTCATGATTTGATTGATTTTGTTAAAATTTATATTTTTTTTCTTTTTAATTGTTTTTTAATTGATTCGTAACATTTGACCCGGTCTTGTACCAAATTGAATCCCAAATCTAAGTTCAGTAAATATACCTACAGGCTTCTTTAATGTTTAATGTCAAAAGAAAAGGATGGTAAGAAAAGAAAAAAAAAACAACAAAAAGAGAACAGGGGCTGCGTGCTAATGCTTGCGGCATCTGGAATAATAATAAAAGTCTGTTTTTTTTGGTCAATGCTGAAATGGCGATGTATGAACGCATCCAATTGTTTATTTATGGAAATAGTTAACAAACCTTTTTTTTTTATTATTATTAATGTAGGTAGCCGGGCTTGCTTGCGCGCATCTCGACTAATTCCACGAGCCCTGAAGTTAATGACCATGTAAACCTCCAATGGCTATCATATTAGCAACCATAAGGTTCGAACTTGAGACCATAGGGGGAGCAAACCTCTTGGTCTCAAGCTCTTACCACCGAGCCACCTACTAGATGGTTAGTTATCAAACTTAATAAGGGATGATTCGGTTAAAGGATCAGGTTGTGAGTGCTATGAGTCAATTCGGGTTAACTCGAAAAAATTTAAAAAATACATTTGAAATTTTAATATTTTATATGAAAAAATTAAGAAACAATTCATGTGAATATAAGTTATATATATTGTAAATAATGAAGTTTAAAAGAATATATCAAAAAGTTTTTTATCCTACATTGAAAGGATACTATATTATCCTTTTAAGTTCAGTATTTAAATAAAAAAAAGATTTTTTTATCCCACATTGAAAAAATAATTTTTTTCTTAGGAAAGTAGAGTATATATACTAAAGAATTTCAAATCCCACATTGAAAAAATAACTTTTTTTTTGTGAACATAGAGTATATATACTAAAGGGTTTCAAATCTTTCAAATCTCACATTTAAAAGATACAATGTTATCATTTTAAGTTAAAATATTTAAATCATAATGTTTTTTATTCCATATTGAAAAAACATAAATTTTTTCTTTTGAACATAGAGTATATATATTAAAGAACTTCAAATTCCACATTGAAAAAATATTTTTTTTCTTGCGAACATAGAGTATATATACTAAAGGGTGTCAAATCCCAGATTGAAAAAATAAAATATTATTCTAGTATTTATATAATGAACTTTGAAAAGGGTTAATAACAAACTAAAAAAAAATATAAAAAAGATGGGTTTAGGAGAAAAACCACATTTGAAAAAAAAAAACAAAACGGGTCTCGTTCAGGTTCGCCCAGGTCACCCGGGTCATGTATCGACCAGCCGGGTCAACCGAGTTTTGCTGAATTTTTACACTGGCCGGTCTTTGGCCTTACTCGGAACAGTCTAGCTACTGGATTAACTCGCCAGGCCGGTCCAGATTTAATAACTATCTAAGATGTTGGTTAGTAGGTTAGGTATAAACAATTATAATTGTTTCACACCATTACTAAATGAAAATGAAATAACCGTTTCTTTTAAATTTATATATAAAAACATAACTTATTATTATAGTTATTAAACCCGGACCGATCCGGCGGGTCGATCCAGAACCCGATAGCTAGACTGGTCCAGTTAGGCAAAAGATCGGTCAATGCAAAAACCCGGCAAAACCCGATCAACCCGGGCGGGTCGACCCATGACCCGGTCGACAACCCGGTGAGAACCCCCTAATTTTACTAACAATAACAACAAAAGGAAAGTTAAAGTTTCTGCCCTAATTTCTTTCTTTGCTGAGCTTGAGGGTTGTCGGTGGAGGAGTAATCAACGACTATTGTTGGTGAGGAGATGAAACGGTGTTGCTGGGAATATCGATGGACAGGAGGTGTTGGTGTCAAAGATGGCCTTGTGCAAGTGGTGTTGATGGTGGAACTGAGATGGAGAGAAACCATATGTACGGGATGAGGAGGAATGACATTTATTGTTTGACCGAAAATGAGAAGGCTAGACGAATTGATTGTCCTCTTCGTCTGTGAAGATAGTAGTGAAATAAATGAGAGAGAACTCTCTATTTTTTGTTCTGTGAATGGGAGATTTGATGCAGGTGCATGGAGAAAATGTGGAAGGTCACTTTGTGCTTGGAACTGCCTTCTCTTTTCAAAAACATTATTCATCCAACAACCCATCCATCTGAAGATGTCCATTATTTTCAAAAAAAAAAAAGCATTAAGAAATGGGTGCTGGTTGATGTATTATTGTGATAAGTACAGTAATTCACAGCAAGGAATGAATATCTCACCCACCACCAAGGTTTTACTCTGTTTTGTAGATTCTCATGCAGAGTTTGGATGTTGTTACATGATATATCATGTTAAATTATTTATTTTTATAATAGCTTGTTATTTTATTATATATTTTTATTTTTAATATTTTTAAATTATGTTAAATGTTTGTGTATTTGAAAATAAATATACATTTTAATGTATTGATGCTAATTAATTATGTTAGTATATATGTTAATGTAATATTTTCTTGTTAATTATACTAACATATATATTAATGTGATATTTTATGTTAGTGTCTTGCTTCTTGACCCGAGCAAAGATATACTCAGGGCCGTGTCGAGCCACCCTGTACGAAGAGATCCGCTTGGGACCATCCCCTCTATTTCAAAAACCCCGCCATCATCAGTGATGAACAGTCTCTCAATGAGTGCTCTTCTCAGCATGATCCCGTAAGCCCTCAACAACCTTTCTTCCCTTTCATTCGATGGAGTGAAGCAGGAAATGATCACTTGGCAGATAAAGTCGATGTCCTCTGCTGGCCTCTCCCTGTCAAATTTCTTCCAATTCAACTCAACTACACACTTCGCCCTCTTCACCTCCTCCCAAAGCTTTCCCCCAATCTGAGGAGGCCCTAACAATTGTATTCCCGAAGCCAGATCTCTCATCATGCCGCTGCTCATTAGTATGGTGGGAGAGAATGTTGTAGAGTGGAGAGGAGAAAGCCTGCTAGGCATCCAGCATCATCACGCATCTCCCGAGAGGCTTCTCAGAGGTCAGTTTCTCCCATGCCTCCTCAAGGGGGAAGGAGCTTGGTCCGATACCCAACTCTCGCAGTGGTGAAGAACCTCCTCCGGAGGGACGCCGTTGCCCGCTGAGTCATTGCACCTCCAAACATAATCTTCGATGGCCCCTTTCAGACCCATCTTCCTCCTGATACCAAAATCCCGGAGCCCCTTTCAGACCCATCTTCCTCCTGATACCAAAAGCCCGGAGGACTGGGCCAGCTGTAGCATAATCATTATTAAAATTCTTCATATAGGAACGGTGAATTGGCTCCTCAGACCGGCGGGTAGTAGGAGAGCCTCTCTAGCTGTAGGAACGGTGAACTGCCTCCTCAAAAGGCTTCCAGGCGGCTTTTCTGAAGCATCCGCAAGCAATCTTATTGCATCTGAAAAATTTCCACCGCCCCCATACTTAATACTATCCAAGGACCAGCTAGCCATCTCTCCCCCCGATCACCCGCCGCGTCTTGGCCTCAAACTTACTACGGGCGTGGGGGATCGACCCCCCCGGCTGCTCCCTGACCGGCCTCAGAACTCCAGCCTCAGGTTCCCGTATAGCAATCCCACGTTCCTGGCCATCATTTCGACCATCTGCCTGAGCGGTTGGGCCGGCTTCCTCCCCACCACTTGCTTGACCAGTACGCGCTCGGTGTCAAGTAATGACGCCAGCGGCGCATTGGCCGGCCCCCGACCTGCTCTGCCTCGACTCCTACCGGCACGAGGGATAGGAGGTCGGACCTCAACTTCCTCTCGAACTTCATCAAACATTTCTCCACCTGCCGCTGCCAAGTAGCGACGAAAGGAATTCGCCACCCTCGGCTCACCCACCTGAACCGCGAAGGCTATCTTCTGATGAGCATAATCAAGGAGGAGCTGCTTACGGCCATCTACTCGGCAAAACTCATACATGTGGGATTCCCTAACTTCGTTGGCGTACCTAGTACGCACCATCTCCAGTAATGACTCGGACAGGGGGGCGGCCTCCTTCTCATCTCGCCGGCACTCTTCCTCATATTTCTCAAAAAACAATCTGGTAAGGTCCTGTTCATCCATCTGCTTATACTCTGATGCAGGCCTGAACTCAGTATCAAGCCTAGTGATGTCACGCGCCAACTCCGCCTGCTTCATGGCGATCCAAAGCCTCAACTCTGTTATCCCATCCTCTAACTCAAACCTCCTTCCTTTCTTCTCCTCCAAAAAATCAGAAAGTTGTTGACTGAGAATGTGGAACAGAGCGACAGTCCCAACTTCCTGCCCGGGCCTAGCCCTCTTCCTCAGAGTTGCCTGCTTCTGAATGGTTTCGAGCTGCTCTGCCCCCTCCGGGGTCGTCAGCCAGCCACAGAACTTGAAGAGCTGAACCGAGGTTCAACTATAATTCTGATTCCAGAAGAAGCGTCTAACCCCAAGGGCGAAGATATCATCCCTAGCAGCTTGTTCAGTAATGGCGCAGACGATCTTCACACAACTAATGAAGCTCTTGACGGAGAGGAAAGAATCCAACAATGACTGCTGTGTCCACCCATCAATGGGAAAGTAACTGGAGCGCAAGAGCTCTAGGGTCTCAGCCAACTGCCTTGCGAGATCGTCCTCAGCCCCAGGAAAGTAGTAGTTATGTGCAGGCCCAGCCATTGTGAACTGATGAGAAACAAGATGACCTGAAAAGGAAAGATAACAAACACAAAACAACAAAAGAAATACACAGGGAGGGAGAGCGATAAGAAGAAAACAGGGTTAGACAAAAAACTATAAGTGTAACGAAAGGCAAGGGCGGTGAGTCAAACGTGCACCTGTGAAATTTACATTGATATCAGTGCATTGGTAAATGAATAATTATTTTTTTTAAAAAAAGAGGCGAGGATGAAGATGAACTTGGCAAGGCCAATTAGTTATTTTACTTTAATGGTGGTTGTAACTGTTGCTCTCCCTTCAACTCATTACAATCTAGTCTATTCTTCCCTAATAAGAATTAAATTAATTTTTTTAATTTTTATTCTAATTCCTAACAATAATTATAGATTAAAAGAAACTAGAAATCATACATATTATCTCAAAGCAATTCAATAAATTTAAATGTCAATCAATAATATAATTCTGAACAAAAAATAAATACTTGAATCCGAAAGAATTAAAATAATAACGTTACTTCTCACAACGTGTTAATGGAGATGGTATGTATCCCTCTTAAATCGAATTCAAGAGTTTAGTTCATAGTTGCTGGAAAATTAACAAAAACAAAGAATGAAGGAATGTTTTTCGACCCTGTTTCAGCTATGTTCTGCTCTATTTATCCTCTACCTTGGCTATAGAATTTCTTCAAGATTATTCGAAAAATTATAAGTCTTCATGATACATGATTTTTTTTTTCTTTATTTGGTCCTTAAGGTTGGATAAATATCTCAGAATTTTTGTTGAAAACTTACTCTCCTACTATCACAACTCTGTTGTAATTCCAACTTTGCTGCAAATTAGACTTTGTTACTGACTTGGTTTCTTGCAATATTCAACCATCACAGCTGTATTAATTCATTCATGGCATGTTAGAGGTTCGATTTGCAACTTTTTTGGGTCCTAAGGCCAACCATTTTTATGTCAAATTCTCAGCCGTAGTGAGATGCTTGATATCATTAGTTTCTTGATCAGACCAAGAGACTCATCTCGCCCTTTAGATTGTGTCCGGAGTTTAGCTTTCAAAAATATTTTATGTGACTTGGAGTCCTTCATGAAAGTTGTATTTAGATGAATTTGAGCTTTTAAATTGCATGATTTCGATATCTAAAGCTTAAGATATTTCCATTTAAATAACTAGTGTGAAAGCAGAGAATCTTGCTGCTAGTAAGATTCTGACCCGAGTTTGCAGGTTTGATTAGAGATCTAAATGAGATCATATTTTTGTCCATAATACTTTCCAGGAAACCTTGACATGTGTACTTCAACTTAGATTAAGCCCATGTTCTAATTTGGGAACTCTAACTTGGAGAAAAACTTGTCACAAGAAGGTAGGTTCAAAATATAAAATGCAGAATTTTTTATTTTTAGCAATTAATTCACAAAGTCTCTTAGGCATGCCAAACTCACAAAAATAACTTCCAATAAACTCAAATAAGCTCAAAATACATTAAAAATCACAGTGTAAAAGGAGTAAAAACATATGTATATTTTGCACTTATCAACTATTCGTGGTTTGTGACAACTCAGCTTTGAAATAATTATTCAAAGTTGAAAAAAACATTTCATCTTTAAATAATCTTTGTATAAACCTTAAAAAGTTCTATATTTATCTAAGAGGATCTTAAGACCCTCAAAATTTTTTAAATTTATTGTTTTTTTCGTGTGTATGTATTTTGGGAAACCCAATATTTAATAGCCCGTAAACTAGACATTTCATAAAGAACTGCACTTATAAACGATAAGGAGGGCTTCGTCTTCCCCAATATTATAAATCATATTAAGCATTGTTAATGATTCCACTTCGCCATTTTATGGACAATAGAGGAATTATGGAGATTGAAGACCCAAATCAAGGATTTCATTTCAACTGCTATGGATAGTGATAGTACCTTTGAAGGGGAAATTAAGAGGATAAATATTTTCAAAGGGGCTTTATTAATCAATTTCAGAACATTGTTACAAGAAGAAAATTTTTCAACAAATTAACAGAAAAGGTTGATACAACGAACATTTTTGTGGGAATCATTCTTCGCCCACGATTGCTTCTTTTTGCACCTCTTGTTGCTCTAAGAATTCTATTCATATTAATAAACTTATTAACTATTTTCTTTTCATCATCATCAGCTTTCAGTTTCTTTGCTTCTCCATCTTCAACTTTACCATTCTCTTCACTCTTAACTTCATTAGCTTCATTATGCTTCCGCTTAAGGAAGTTAACAAGTCCTTCAAGGTCAACATCAGTATTTTCACTTGCCATTAGTTCCTCTGCTTACGTTAGCACTCTCCAGTCTCCACTAGCCCTTCAATTTCATCATCGAGACAACGAACTTTCCACGCTATGATGGCATGGAAGATCAAACCAGGTGGATTTGTTAGGTGGAGTATTTTTCGAGTTCCAACGCGCGAAAGAGACGGAGAAACTTCCCATGGCCAGTTACAACTTAATTGGATGGTGATGTCCAATTATGATATCAACATCTCAAACATCGTCGGGAAGGTGTCAATTAAGAAGTTTTCACGTACGAGTTACGGGCCTTCGAGATACCAAATGTCTTTTTGGGGATCTCACAAATCTTAAACAACCATAGAGCATCCATGATTACATCGAGCTGGCCATTTATCCAAAGAACAAGTTGTGTGCTTCGTGAGTGGGTTAAAGGACACAATACTAGCTGACGTCCGAACATACAATCCAAATTCCTTGTCTAACACATTTGTTTTTGCACGACTCTATGAGTCTGATACACATAACGAACGTAGGGGAGGGTGGGTGGAACCTCGGAAAGCCCCATCAATCACGAGACAACCACCCTTACCCTCAACTACATCTTTTGCCTGAGCCCGTACCTCCATCATCAAGAGGTTGAGCTCGGTCGAGTTACACGAAAGGAGGATGCGAGGATTTTGTGGTTATAATATTGGTGGATTCCGGTGCTACCCATAACCTTCTGAATTCGAATTTAGCTACAAAAATGGGATTTTATCCCACAAAAAGGGTGAATTTTAGATGCAATATAATGAAGAGCAAAGGATTGTGTGAAGATCTTTATTTTTCAGTGCAAAAGGTTTAGTTCCACGTGGACTTTTTTCTTTTACCTGTGGAAGGACGTGATATTGTCTTTGGAACTCAATGGCTAAATATATTGGGTCCAATTATATAGGAATCAATGAGCTGTGGATGCAGTTTTGGTGGGAGGTAGAAATGGCGGAGTTGCATAGAACCAAAGGGCTTATTGGCAACTATGTGTTGATTACAGGCACTCAGTAACATTACAGTCAAAGATAGGTTCAAGATGTTGGCTGTAGCAGTATAAGGATGAGTTATGTTTATAACTTGACTTATTAAGTGAAGGATAGCATGATATTTATAATAAAATATTATTTATATGAGTGAGAAATATAATTATTTAAAAAAAAAAGCTAAATTCTCATAAATACCTAAGAAACTAGGATTTGGATTTGTTCCAGGATTAAGTACTTCTTTTCGATTGGTGGTGAAAACTATTATTCGTTCCTGTCCATAACTCGACCACAATCCGTCAATGCAAGCAGAGAGGAGAGTGTGAACTGGGAAAAAAAAAAAGTAGAGAGGAGAGTGTGAACTGTAAAAAAAGTTGAATAAAAAGTCAAGCCAGCGTGCACTAATTAATAGTTAAAAATGTTCAAGATCTGAAACCAAATATTAGAACATGAATAGAACATAATGAAAACAGGCAACAGAAATGCAAAGATTTAATTTGATATACTAGAATTTTTAATTATTACTCTAAAAGTTGTGGGTTTTTTTTACTGTGAAAGACTTCACTATTCATTTTTTTACATATTATTTTGATGAGTTGTTTAAAATTTTATGTTTTTTTCAATTTGATTCTCAAATTTATTTTCCCGGTGATGTAGTCCTAATTGAAGACCAATTAATTTTTATTTCTTATAAAAAGATGGGATTGAAAGAAAAAGGATTGAAAGAAGAAAGATTGAAATGAAAAAAGGCGTCAAACATGGATGTCATGCTATAAATCTTGCAAAAGATATACTTTGGTCCTTGAACTTTAAAAATTACGCAAATTATACAATTTCAGTACCTCAATATTTTTTCAATTCAATTTGGTACAAAAGTTCATTTTTGTTATTTTTTAATCCCTAGTTGAGAGAAGAGAGAGAGAAGTCGCCAGATTCCAGCGGTAAAGAGAAAAAAATGTCGTTGAGACCGATTTATACCACCAAAACGGATGATTGTTAAATGGTTCCATTTTATGAGGACAATTTATATTAGGTATTTTTTTACCTTTAAAGTTTGTGAAAAAACAAATTTGAGCTCAAGTTGATTTTTGGATTCGATTCGATTTTGTTTTTTTGGGCGGTTTTGTTTTTGTTTTTTTTTGTCATAGATAGATTTATCATGGTTCTTACGATATTTTAAAGGTGTTTTGGGTAAAAAAAATGAATTGAAAACAGGTTTTTTGGTAAAAAAACTTAAGTCTCGATTTTTCAACTACCATAATAGCTGAAATCTGGGCAAATCAGACAACTCAATATCATCTAGATTTTTTTTCCAAACAAAATTTGGGGTGGACAACAAGTCGTGCACCCCAGTTGCAAAAAATAATAATTAAGGGTTCAATCACATGGGTCTTAACAAGATGGGTCATCGTGCACCCCAGTTGCAAAAAATAATAATTAAGGGTTCAATCACGTGGGTCTTGATAAGATGGGTCGGGCCCATCAACACCTAGCTTTTGCTTCTTTTTTTTCTAATTTTTTTAAATTAATAATTATTTTTTTATAGTTTTTTCTCTAATTTTTTTAATTTATATTTAAATTAGTACCCCTTTTCTCTTTTATTTTGTTTGAAGAGCCTCTTTAAAATGATGATTATTTTTTTAGTTATACATTTAAATTTGAAGAGTTTTTCTAATTCATCTATATCTTTTTTATCTTTTATATGGATGGATTTTATTTTTTTTAAAAAAAATTATTTTCAGATAATATTTCTAATATATGCTTGATCCAGACGACCTTGGTCAGATCTCAAATCACAAAGACCTGAAATTGCAATTGACCCGGTCAAACCTGGGTGATCTGCAAGGGTCACTCCAAAGCCCGAGTGATCTAGTGTAACTCGGGGTTTGACCTAATTTTTTTTATATATTTTTTAATAAACCAAAAAAATATAAAATTAATTTATAAATACTTAGCCTCATGTTTTTATATATATATATATATATATATATATTAGAGAGAGAGAGAGAGAGAGAGAGAGAAAGAGAGAGAGAGAGAGAGTACATCCACATAGATTGTCATTTAACATTTTAATATGAGATAATTATATAATACTCCATGCCTCACATTTTATTCTTATAATCAACATTCATACAGATTGTTTCTTAATTTTTTTTTATGTGGAATAAGTATATATATAGTATATTTTCATATTAATTGTTTCTTAACTTTTTGTTGTATGATAACTATATATAATCTATATTCACATGTATTGTTTTTTAAGTTTTTGATGTGGGATACCTATGCTACACTTTATATTTTTTTTAATAATCTATATTAACATGTTTTTAACTTTTCAATATGAATAATTATATTATACTTAATACCTCATATTTTTGTTTATAATCTATATACACATATATTATTTAAAAACTTTTCTAAATAGAATATTAAAATCTTAAATATAATTTGTTTTATTTTATTTTATTGAAACTTTTCCAAATAGAATATTAAAATCTTAAATATAATCTTATATTTTATTGAATTGAATTGATCCGAGTCCATATGTATAACTTAAAATTAACGTGGTCAACTACAGAAATCTGAAAGGAGTTTTTGGGTTTTGAATTTGATCGGCTATGATCCTCTGAGTTGCAATCGATGTCCTCACTGACAATCATGGTTCCTATCATCTGTATACAATAATGCATCTTTTAGATCGCTGTCAGAATTTAGGCTTTCAAGTCGCAAATAGTTTATATCAAACCTAAGAAATTGTTCATGTGATGTGGAATGTCCCGTATATTTATAGATTAAAATTAATGTTTTCTTGTGGTTTTATATTTGAGTTTTGTAGTTATTAATATGATGATCACTAGAGGTAAGGATGAAGGCATGTATGTACTAGGGTGGGCTCTAGCCCAAGTCAAGATTTTATATATATTTTTGTACTAGTTTTATGTAAAGAAAATTTGTAATTCTCAATTGAGGTATCAAAAAATTCTGAAAATTTATGTGAAACCTTCTAATATGATGCTTTAACTTGGGTTAAAATTTCAGAATTTTTGGAGAAATTCAGAAATTTAATAAAAAAAATTCATAATTTGACCAGTTTTATGTTATTGGGTATAATTTTCAATCTAACCATCGGATTGAGCTGAAATTTTACGAAGGATCTTAAAATATATTGAATAAAATCTGCTTTAAATTTTAGGATGAACAGAGTTTAGTAGTGCTAACAAAAAAAATTTCAAATAAAAGCAAAACGACTCATTAAGGGTAAAATGGTTATTTGCTAAAAAAAATAAAACAAATAAGTTCTTCCTTTCTTTTATATGTTGTTGACTGAGCAGAAGCAGAATAGAAAAGGAAAGAAAAGAAAATGCGAGAGAGAAAGAGAGAAAAGTAAGGGAAAAACATTAAAAAAAATAAAAAAAGTGAGAGAATAACCTTATAAACTTACAAAGTCCAACTTATAAAATACTAATATAATGAAGAATCAAGTGAAGGAAGGAGGAATTGAGAGAGGAAAAAAAATTTAATTATTTTTTTTCAGTTGACATGAGATTGTTATTTTATCTCGCTTGAGGTGTTGTTACAATATCAATTCAGATTCGATTATAGATGAATTATATTCTATAAAACATCGAAGGATGTAACTTTAATAGTGAGTTTATTTTTACTTTCTCTTTAATTTTATATACTTTCAAATTTATTTTTTAATATTTTGGGTAGTGTATTTGAATTAAAACTTTACTGTTAACTTTAAAAATTCATGTACATAAGTTAATAATTTATCTTAAAAAATTATATATTTATTTAATAGCTCAGGGTAGAAAAAATTCCTGGCTCCGTCCTTGACTGGAGGCTTACATGGTCGTTAACTTCAGGACCCGTGAGATTCCTCGAGATACACGCAAGCTGGTTCAGACACCCATGTTAATAAATAAATAAATAAATAGAAAAGGCAATTAACATGATGTGAGAAACAACTAGTTTGAAAAAAGCAATCCTAACTTTAAATATGAGTGCCGGACCAGGTTTAAATTCAGCTAATAGATTTTACATGCCCACAGTTCTATAGGGGTGGGCTAGCTATAACTAGTCAAAGTTGAGAAGGCTTTTAAATTAAATTTAAAAGATGATGTTTTTGCATTTTTAATTATTACCCCAACTATTTTTGGATTTTAATTATTTTTTTTAGTTATATATAGGCTAGGTATATAAACGGTTGGTTTATTTTTTTCAAGTCAGGATTTATGAATTATCAAATTTCAGAACAAATCAAATAAAACAGTGTCGACAGTTTAGAATTGTATTCTAGTTCTTGAAAAGCCCAGAAGTGTCGCCATAACTCATAATTAAGCTTGATTTCTGAGTTCATGGAGGGTAGGCTCCCAAGCCCTGCCAACTCTAAGCATAAAAACCTTTGCTTTTCTTGAACTAAATACTTGGAGATGAAATTATGTTGGACTTTCTAATCCAATACGAGTACTTTAATATAAAATATAAATGTGTTTTTAAAAACCAGCTAAAATTGAATAAAAAAATTAATATGAAAGAATATTTGGATAAGATTCATGGGCTTATAAGTTTGAGCTTGAGTTTAATTAATAAAAAAAATTTTCTATCAAATCACTTATGGATCAATAATCTTTAAAATATATTAATCAATATAATAATTATATGATAAAAATAAATGTATTAATGAATATTCATAAATTATAAGTAATTTATGATCTATGGACATCCATAAATTATAAATATTTATAAATTATAAAGATTCATGAATTATAAGAAATTAATGTTTTAGCTCTTAAGTCTTATAAATAGATGTTTTAGTAGAAATAAATATGAATTTTCTTGATATATATATATATAATACTCATGTTAGAATGTAAAGCCTAACATGATTTTATCTTCGCCTCACATTTAATTTCACCTTAAAAAAACCTATTTCATGTTTTATAAAGCCAATTCTAACAAATACTTGTACAAAATTATTTCCTATCCTCAAACTTCAATTCATAATAACTGTTGCAGTAGCCGATGGTTTCACCGTCCGGTTTTTAGAACGGACATATTTCCATGTAACCTCTGTCTTCAAACACGTCAAAGATCTGGCTGTCGGCTACTAAACCTTCATCTTACTCGAACTTGGCCACTTTAACTACCCTGTCTTCCGGCCCAATTCTGGAGGAAAGGTAATATTCCACAGCTTTGACAAGTTCATTGTCACCAAAGCTATCCCATTGAGTAGTCATCAATGATCAAAGTTACATAGGATGGATCATGTTTCTTACGAGAAAAAATATATATTATTGAGACTATATATGGTTGAATGCTGGAAGAAAATTAATGCAGTAGCATGTTATAGACAGTAATGATGGAATTTGAGAGGAAGATATTGGTTATTAAGTGTTTTTCTCTTCTATTCCCTTCCCTCTTGTATTATGCTTCTAATTACAATTTTATTTATAGATTTAAAATCCTAAACAAATAAAAAATTAACTGACCAACTGATTTCTCTGTTTTTAAAAAAAATCAGAAACCTAGTTTATTTTCAACACTGAATCCACTCCGGCACAATTTTGGTGTTTCTTAGTAGCACTAAGAATGTGGAGAAGGATACATACCATGACAGTAAAGAGGTTGTTGAAGGCAGCATCTTAGCATATTCTAGAGCAAAAGCTGCCATGGTGATAGCACTAGAACGATGTGTTGAACGATGCTGATGACTTAAGATTTTCTCATCTTTTTGGTTTCCTTCTATATGTTGAAGGAGATTTTTGTTTCTGTGTGAAAGTTTTTGGATTACTATAGACTAGAAGCACAGATAGTTGACATTAAAATGCTAAAGGATAACATTTTCAGATAAATTTCTGCTGGCGGCCTGGCAATAACAAATTAAGTTCAAAACAGCCCTTTAAGGGTCTGCAATCAAGCTTTAAAACAGTATCACCCTTTGTTTTTAAGGATACATAACAACGAAAACTGCTGTCCATTGCATTAGAGGCATTAGCCAGCCTTAATTGGCTGATCAATAGCTTCTTCTCTTGATGGTTTTCCTTCTGCTTTTAATTCTAACAGATCCTCTACGCTTGTTCTCAACTTTCTGTTTTTTTGCTTTTTGTATTTCACCCTTGTGTAAACCTTCATCAAAAAGTTCATCGCCTTCCAATTTCTTTCTCTTCAGTAGTTTCACAAGCCCTTCAAGTGCAGCATCAGAATCCTCACTTGTCATTAGCTCCTCTGCCACTTGCGCAGGAGTGACCTCTGTATTTTCTATCAGGTCTTCAATTTCTCCAAACAGTCTATGATAACCATTAACGCCCAAGTAATTGGAGGCCAGCACTCTAAACCCATGAGGCGTGCAGTAGGACATGTGAATGTGCATGTCCATGCGTCCCGGACGCAACAGAGCAGGGTCTAGCCTGTCTTTATGGTTGGTAGTAAATATGATGATTCTTTCATCCCCACAACTTGACCATAATCCATCAATGAAGTTCAGTAAGCCAGACAGTGTCAACTGCATCAAACAAAAATAATCAGAACAACTAATGTTATCAACTAGTTAACTACACGACGTAATATTGACGATTATCAGAGATAATTTGATGAACTGCACATGTCAATGTGGTATAGGGATCAAAAGATTTGGCTTCTAAGAAGCAGTTCAGGACATGATAGGATATTTTTTGGGTTTTAGTGATTTGTGGTGATGGCCTTGAAAAATGACTGGAGTCCTCTCACTCGTGCTGGCAGAACCTTTCAGTGCAGGGTCTACTTTGTAGCAAAGAATCTCGTAGGGAGTAACTCTATGGTTATACAAAGGTTTCTCATTTTCGAAAGCTTTTTTTACTACTAGACCAATGCTGCCAGACATAATAATTGTTTTTTACAAGGCTCAAAACTGTTGCAAGTATCCTTGTGACACGAGAGGAGAGAACCTTGAGCCAATTACAGACACGATTGCAGCCTATAGCCTTACAATTACAATATGGAGATCCATCTTTTTTCTGCAAGTTCTGTCATGGTGACCAACCAAAATGCTTTTTAAAGGTACATTTTTGGACGCATTACATGAATAATGCAATAATGCAGAGACTTGACCAGAAAAGGTAAAACATACGGTGAGTTCTCGAAAAACACGAAGACCTTTCTATCTTCCATTAAAGCATCACAAGGACTTTCCACGTCCACTGGTAATCAAAAGAGAGTTTTCCGTATGACAAAGTGGCTCTACCAAGATTTTTGATAGCGGTGGTTTTGAAAAAGGAGATGAGGGACCCATGGTGATCATGTGGATACATTTCACCTGGCACATATTAGAATTTATCCCTACCAACATCTGGACACTCCAATTTTTGCCACCAGAAGCATGTGAGGGAAACCTTTGGACTTTTTTTTTTTTAATACAAATCGAATTTTCGGCAGTAAAAATTTGCTAATTCTAACATCTTCTTAGTTTTTAGTGTGTGAGTAGATGGTGGAAGGATGATAAACTGATGTTTGGGTAATTGAGGTGGTAGTACCAATAGTGCCTGTAATATTTGGGCAGTGGTGGGCTTGTTGGCTTGATCGGATAAAAAAAGAAGAGCATTACAAGTATCTTACTCGATAAAAGATAAGGCAAGAAAGAAAGAATGATATCTACCTCACCTTTGGGGAAAACCAAATAAAAAACAAAATTTACAGCAGGAAAAAATACCTGCACATCATGTTGTTTTCGAACATCTCCATCTCCACGAACCTGTCTTCGATCAGGCAAATCCACGCTACAATCAATATCTTCAATCACAAGTATTGATCTATTCCCAGTTGCCAGCAACAATTTTCTCAGATCAGAATCCCGCATTATATTTGCAAGCTGCAAATCATACACATCAAACCTCAAGTAATTAGCCATGGCAGCAACCAAGCTTGATTTGCCAGTCCCTGGTGGCCCATACAACAAGTACCCACGTTTCCAAGCCCTCCCAACTCTCTTATAGAACTCTTTCCTCCTAACAAATCGATTCAAATCCTCTATGACAATATTTTTCAGGTCTGGCTCCATAGCCAAAGTCTCAAATGTTGCTGGATGTTCAAGATTTACAGACTCCCACTTGATTTCTCCATAGGCACGTGAACTTTGAAGTGTGTGCATCTTCAAAACCCTCACCTTCTCTTTTGCTTCTTTTGCCTTTTCAATAATATAAGGCATGTAAGACCCTAATATTTTCTCCTTATGATTCTTGTGGAAACTTAACTCGAACCATCGTTTCTCGCTTACGACAGGAAAGGGATTGCTGGGGTCTTTCTTTTCAGGTTTTACAAATACCAATCTCCACAGAAGCTCAATCCCTTCATAATGATCAACGACTTTCTCACCCTTTTCAAGATTGATTGTTAAATACTTCTCTTTTTGGGTTTTGCTAATTTTGAGCCTTTTTGTTGTGGGACTAACCTTAGTACTTAAGTAAGTCTCTGAAGCATCATAGACTTGGTTTCGAGAAATTCCTGTGGACTCCTCAATGACTAAGGTAAGAACAGGAGATGGAGGCTTAAAGAAGTAACGAAGAGTTGATAAAAGGTAATCTCTGATTTGTTGGGGTATTAAATGGCCAAATTGATTGGCCATGGATTGAGCCATCATTATTGAACCAGCCATGGAGGCGTAGGCAGCCAACAATGATGACGGAGAAGTAAGTTCTTTGCTAGAAAACATGGTTGCAAACTTGGAACAGAGAAAGCGGAGTGAACACACGAAGTTAAATGAGGGATACATACTTCATTCTTGGAAAAGAAACCCTTATTTATACTCTAATATCCAAATAAAATTAGTCATCAAGGAGATTCAAGAGTAGCTGACTTGTCAAATACAAAGTTGATGACTTGGGACCATGTGTAACATTGAGGATATATGTTTATGTAGTAAATAAAATAATAAATAAATAAGATTATTTTTGTTTTAGAAAAAATAATGGTTGTGCCAAACAAGCTTTTTAACGAAAATAAATGTCTTTTGATCCAATTATTAGGTTATGTTTAAATTTTTCAAAGCATTATATGGATCATGTTCCTTCAATGATTTAGTTCGATTTAACCATGTAAGATAATTTTCAATAAAATGCTATATATATATATATATATAAATTTTTCTAGATATTTTATTTTATTTTATTTTTTCCTATTATTTTAGGGTTTTTCCCCTTTTTGACATAGATTAATTTAATACTTTTATGTTATTTTTAAAGTAATTTTTATCTAATCATTATTCAGACTTTTTATCTCCTTGTGTGAACATGTTAATAACATTTGGATCCTCTCAAGCCCTTCTTGGTTTTCTGTCCTCATGATTTTTCTTTTAATTCTAGTTATAGAGTGTAGATAGTTTTAATTAGTATTAGAGCCCAACTTTCATATTGATTTTTCTATTGCACTATTAAATTTTAATGGCCAAAAGGTCATGGAGTAAAGCGTGGTTATGGTGGAGGGGCATGATTTCTAGATATGGAGGTTTTCATATAATAAGAGTGCAACAATAGTGAACTAATAATTGAGGATTTGCAAAGGCAGGTTATATAGTTGACTCATCGTTTGACAAATCAAGATATGAAGAATACAAAGATAGATGATCATGACTCCATATTTAGTTTTGAGAAATACAAAGATAGATGATCATGACTCCATATTTAGTTTTGAGAAACCATATCATGAGTATAATCAAATAAGAAAATCTTATATTCATTATGATTACCATGGAGACTTGGGTTTTCAAGTGGAACTCCTTGAGTTTACAGATACTTTGCAAGCCCAGGGATTTATCGGTTAGCTTCATGAAGTATAACAAATCTTTGAGTACAAAAAGATTTTGTAAAGGATGAAGGTTGATGCAGCCCAATTTGTATAAACTAAAAGTTATGAGCATTTAAGTAAGGATCTTACATAATTAAATGAGGTTCTAACCCAAATAGATTATGTGGATGGCTTAACGAATATTTCTATGGACTAGTGGGATGAGTCTAAGATCAAAAGGAGGTCTGGTCATGTTAAACTAGGTTAACAACTTAAGTTGCAATAACAGAATATCCGATCGCTAAAATATCAAGCTTAAATTCTTTCAAATGATTTTATATGTAGTTTTTCTAAGGGACTATTGGATCTCTTTGGATTAGGAATTAGGCTCAGATGTTTCTGTTTGAGCCAATTTTGTAATTTTTCCTAGTTTTTTTATTTATTGTTTAATTCAAATTTTTGTTTTAATTTCCTTCTTTTTTTTGGATTTCTAGTTGTTTTATTGTAAAGGTAGGATTTTCTGGTCTATTTATAGGTCTTTTAAACATCTAAAAAGGCGGATTTCATTAGTTTTATTTTTAGAGAAAAAAATTACAAATTTAAGGTTTACATCTATAACCCTTTTTGCTATTAAAAATGCAATGTTTTTTGTGTTGTTGTCCTTATGGCTTTCGTTTGTATGAAAAGTGAAGTTGATTGTTGTTATATTGAAGGGTTAAACCTCTATATGGTGAGGGTAGTTAAATAAAAATTATGAAAGGTAGGACAAGCCTGATATATATGACCGAGAGAAGATGAAGAAAAGAACCAATTCTTTTCTTTCGAGAATATTCAGACCTTGTACTAATAACTCCATATTTTAAGACAAGAGACAAGATTTGCTAACAATTAAACTGAGGAATTTTAACAAGTAGTGGCAAAAATGATACGTTAAAGACTAAAGAGTAGTTGATAGTGTGCTACTTTGATGGTTACAACAGTCTCAAGATTCATGTTTTGTGTCTTCAGTCATTATAGATCAATATTATAGGTTATTGACAATTATTAACTATGGAGAAAAGGTAGGTTATAGGCATTGTTAGTGTCATATCGAAAGGCCATAATATTTAAAAAGCACGCCCTAATGACCAATAATCAACTGGTCAACTTAAAACCTACTCATCAATAAACCTTGGGAAAAATTTCTAGGTTTGTATTTTTTGTTTTAGGTGTGGAGAGCTTGGGAATCATGCTAATAAGTGTTGAAAGCTTACAAGTCATGCAAGCAAGAATTTGTTAATAGAAGATGAGCCCAAGGATGAAAAGAGCGAAGCAACTGAAAATCCTATTAATAATAATGATGGTGATGGTGATGAAAAAAAATTTTATGATAATGGTAGGGTGACTTTAGTTATCCAAAAGAGTCTGCTAACCTAATAATGATTTAAGTGATGATTGGTTATAGACTAACATATCCCACATGACATGCAAGATTAAGAAGACAATGTGTAATGTAGTAATTGATAGTGATAGATGTGAGAATACAATATCTGTAGAGATTGTTCAAAAGTTAGAGCTTAAAATGTATAGTCATTATAAGCCCTACAAATTGACCTAATTAACAAGAGGAAGTGAGGTAATGATAGAAAAATGATGTTTGGTTTTTATTTTTCATAGGCAAAAGTATTTTGGTAATATATGGTGTGATGCATTGTTTATGGATGTATGTCATGTATTATTAGGCAGACCTCAACAATATGGTATTAATATTATGTATGATAGGCATCACAACGTATACACCTTTAGTGTTAATGGGAAACTTATTGTGGTGAAGTATAAAAAAGAGGAGGTGGTTTCTATGGATAGACCAAATAAGGAAAAAAGCTTGTTGTTTATGTCTTGACTTTTTATGAAGGTAAAGACTAAGTGAATGGTTTTACCTCAGTGCCTTCAAATAGTTCTATTGATGATATTGGTGGTTAGTTCAATGAAAGTTCAGGTGGTGTTAACAAAGTCTATAAATTTGATGATAAAGGAATTTCCTCAATGTTTACCTTTTATACAAGATATCCAACACTAGATTGATCTTATTCAAGGTTTTGCCCTACCAAACACGTCAGTGTATAAACTCATTCCTAAAAATTCCAAAGAGTTGCAATGCTAGATGGTAGAGTAGCTGGAAAAATGATACATTTGAGAGGGTATAAGCCTTCGTGCAATATCAACCCTTTTAGACCCAATGAAATATGGCATATGAAACATGCGTGTGGATATTAGATATATCAAATATATCACTATTGAGTACACGTACCTACTATGTATTGGAATGATATGCTAAATCAATTAGCTGGTTCTAAAATCTTCTCCAAAAATGATTTTAAAAGTTGTCACCATTAGATTTTGATCAAGCCAATGAAAGAGTGAAAGATCGGATTTAAAACATAGGATAGATTGTGTAAGTATATGATGAAGCTATTTGGACAATCCAATACACCTAGTACCTTTATACAATTTTATGTACCATATGTTGAGACTATTCGTAGGAAGATTTGATATGGTGTATTTTGATGACATCTTGATTTGCTGTATATCCTAGAAGTCATACCCGGAGCACCCATAAGCTATATTTGAGACTTTAAGGTACAAATATTTGTTGGTTAACTATAAAAAATGCTTATTTTGTACTAACACTAGCATTGTTCTAGACTTTGTTGTTTTTATTGATGATGTTCAGGCTTATCAAATTAAGATGATAGTTATTATGAAATGGCTCATTCCCAATATTGTTAATGATATGAGGTGTTTCATGGGTTGGCCTTTTTCTATAAGCAATTTATTTATAATTTTAGCTTTTTGATTGCACCTATCACTAAATACCTCAAATTATGTACTTTTTAGTGGATAAAAGAATGAGAAACCAACTTTTGGTTGGTGAAGTAGAAGATGACTGAAACTCATACCATTCCCTTTTTAATTTTGACAAGTTGTTTAAAGATATTTGTGATGCCTCAAGTTTAATTACTAGAGGTGTCCTTTGCCAAAAAGGTTGTCACATGACATTTTTTAGTGAGAAGTTTTCGAGCTTATAGAAGACTAGTCATAGTTTAATCATTGTTTAATTATTGAAGTATTAATGACATTACTTGGTGTAAAAAGAGTTCATCCTCATTAGAGATAATAAGACTTTGAATTATATTAATAAACAATAAAAATAAAGTCATAAGCATGTAAAATAAGCATCTTATCTCCAATAATGCACTTTATCCTTAAGACACCAATCCAACAGCCTTAATAAGATAGTCAATGTGTTGAGTAGGTGGGTCATTCTCCTCACCACCATAAAGAGTTTACCATGTTTTTAATTACAAGTTATACCTAGGAGATCCTTCATATAGACAACTTTATTTTGAAATGGATATTGATAGTAATCAAAGTGAATATGTGCTTTTTAATGGCTACTTGTTTTATGGTTTATAGTTGTATGTTCTAGAATGTTCCTTTTGAAATAATATTATTCATGATTTGCATTGTAAGGGCCACATTGAATATGATAAACCATTAGCCTTCTTCTTTTCTAATTATTATCAGTCTAAATTGTTGGGTCAAATGGCACGATTTGTGAAGAGGGGTATCATATGTCAATGGTATAATGACACTCTTACCAATATTGGTTTGTACACTCTATTACTCATACTAGATGCTTTTTGGTTGGATGTTAGCATTGACTTCATATTGGGTTTGCCTCATACCAATATTGGTTTGTACACTCTATTATTCATACCAATATGTAAGCTTTGGATTCTATTCTAATAATGGCGGACAAGTTTTTTAAGATGGTCTTTTTTATTATTATTTATATAAAGATTATAGATACTTCTTGGATTGCCCATCTCTACTTTAAAAAGGTGACTCGTTTACATGAGATTCTAGTTTCATTATATATGGTTGGGATAACAAGTTTTGGAAAACTTTATAGAGGAAGTTGGAAACATAGTTGAATTTCAATAGTGTTTACCATCGTTGGATAAGTGGTTAGACTAAAGTAATGAACCAAAGTTTAGGAAATCTTCTAAGAAACTTAGTGGAAAACAAACCAAAGTAGTAGGATCTTGCCTTGTCACGGGTTAGTTTTCCAACAACAAATTCAAAACCCAAACCATGAAACTTAGTCATTGTGAGGTTTTTTATGGAGTGAACCCATCAAGCGCACTTGATTTAGCACCTATTCTTTATATTAGGCGTTTGAGTGTCAAAGTCGAAGACATGAAAAATTATCTTTGTAAGGTTCATAATGAGGCCAGGCAATCAATCACTAACATTAATTTTAAATACAAGGTTCAAGTAGACAATCACAATATAAAGGTCATTTTTAAGGTTAGGGATTTGGTATAAGTTGTGCTTTCTTGTGAATAATTTCATATAGGGTGTACAAAAAGTTTCGAGAAAGAAAAATTGAGACATGTGAGATACTGTAGAAGATGAATAACAATGCTCATAGACTACGTCTTCCTAGTCATTTAAAGACCTTTGATATCTTTAACATGTAGAACTTAACCTTTTTTTTTTCATATATAACTTGAACTCGAGAGTGAGTTATTCCTAACCTGGAAAGATAAATGTAAGATATTCTAGAGGAGTTGAGTTGTTAGATATTGATTTGATGGTGTTGGATTACATGGAATGTTTAGCGGACATTTCATGAACCAAAAATCAAGTCTAAAAAGAAGTTTAAATGCGTCAAACAAACTTTTTGATAAAAATAAGAATAAGTTTGAACCAACCATTAGACCTGATTGAAATTTTATTAGATGATTCTATAGGTCTTTGTTCTTCATATGAGTAAACTTATTGTCACCAGCTAAGATTATTTTCATGCCCAAATTAAAGATTATTTTCATGCCCAAATTAGACTTACGAGATGCTATTTTAGAATTTTCTTTATTTTCCTATATAATCTCGAAATTCTTTCTTATTTTTCCTAGTTATTTTAGGGTTTCTTTTCCTTCTTAACTTGGGTTGGTTTAGTACTTATTAAATAGCTGTAAATTATTATAGGGTTTCTCTTCCTTCTTAACTTGGGTTGGTTCAAAATGACAATTTTTAAAATAATAAAGAATGACATGAGCAGCTCGTAGAAGCTGATTTTAAACTTCGTAAAGAAGTAAATTGAAGTCTCAATTTTCTAGGTTAAATCGTAAATGTTGATGTCTGCAAAGCCTCACACGCGTGCGCATGCAATATGAAATTGATGTCTAATCTTTTTTCTTTCCATATTGAAAAGAACGGTCGAAATAAGTCTCCAATATTTATTTTTGTATAAAGCTCTTCTGAACCTCGCATGATCGCCGCAACTTTTTCCATTAAAGAAGGTTGCGTTTCAAGATTGTGCGTTTGGACTTTCACGTCACCCGGACAGGTAAAGCAAAGCTCATGATTCCATGCTTCTTTATGCTCAGCTGGTATAGTGGTTTACTCTACTCACACAGGCTCTGAAGGAATATTCGATCTGCAAATATTAATTTGTTGAGGGCTATTAGTTCATAAAATTTAAAATTTTGATTAAATAACATGGTTAGAGGAAGTTATACTGAAATAACATAATTTGTGTTATTGTTATTAATTATTGTTTTAAACGTTATATATAGAAAAATCATGATTAAAAAGTATGATATTAAATAAATATTGTAATTACAAAGTATAATATCTTTACAAAAAATAATATTAAAAAGGAATGCTTTTCTAAATTTACGAATCAAGTTAAAGTACTCTTTTATTGTCACTTACCAATTACGTGCAAAATCGTGACGGTCCAAATTATTATTTTTATAATATAAATGTTCAAGAGTGATGCATTCTTAGAAGACAAAGCGAACATGACTTAACTTATAATATTTATAATCTCCATGGATAATTGATCCAACGGTTTAAACAGTACTTGGAGTGCATGACTAAATTTAAATAAAGACTCCTTTAATTATTTATTTATTTTTTTATTTGCAAAAAGTCTTTAATTATCATGAAGACAACTTTCTTGAAAACCGTTCATATGGACCATGGTTTGGTGCCTTTCGGTGTTGGAAAGGGACGATCCTCGTCACCCTCAGCAGAAGTTCCTGCTCAAGTCCTGTTTCATGCTTGATTATAAATTTGGACAACGAAAGGTGTCCTGAAGTCTTCCTCCACTATTCACTACTTTCCAAGCTGTTGTTTCTCGGAGCCAACCAGTTTGATCTTTGAGGCTATGATGGTGAAGCTTGAACTTGTTATTCTTTCATAATTAAGAACAATTCGGTTTCACACTGTTACCATATGATTATTTAACTAAAACAAAATTTTAATACATGATTTATATTATTTTTTATAAAAAAATTTTAGACTTGAAAATTACACAGTCTCACACTAGAAATGATGAGATTCGAATTCGTTATTGATTAATTATCAAAACTTTGATACTATGTTAAAAAATCAATTTAACTTAAAAATTTAAAATATTAAATAAAATTTCAAAATATAATTTATATTATTCTTTAATACCAATAAACTCTATTATAAAATTGTATCTATAAAATTATCTAATAAAATTTAATTAAATACAAAATTACCGTTGTTTTTGTTAGAATTTGTATATTATCTACGTATCTAGTATTCTTCTCTAGCTTTGCCACATCAAATTAGTCCATGATTGATCAGTACATGATGCGAAACTTGGGTTTCTAAATTTTCATCATGATCCTTCTCAGCAGGAAGGCGTTCTGGACGGATTAGATAATGCAATAATTAATGTACGAACATGGCAGATAAAAAAAAAGGTGATATCATATGGTAATTAACAGGCTGATAATATCAAAAGAGAGATTCCTATATTACATAAATGGATTACACTTCGATTTTTTCTGATAGCGAGTGTTTTGGAAAAGAGATGGGGACTGCGAGGGACCAGTGAACGTGGATACATTTCAATTAGCATGTGGTCTGATTTGTCGCTAGAAACCCTTTGGCCACCCCAATTTTTACCACCATAAGCATATAATATGAGCTTTTTTTATTTTATTTTTTGATGCATTTGCAAGTACTTTTCTGAATTGCAAAGACATCAATGAAGGTGAGAAGTTGAATTACCATCAATGAAGGTTTCAGAGTTATTTTTGAAGTAGAAGGGAGAAAAATGCATTGGGAGTTTCAGAGTTATGTCTGCATAGTAAAATGGATGAGACTGTCTCAAATATTTTTTGTTATGTATATGATTAAAAAGTGATGTATTTCTCGAAGATGATGAACATTTCAAGGCACTGCAAATCTATATCAGAGAGAGTGTGTGATAACTTTTTTTTGTGTGTGATTTACTTAAAAGAAAATATCAAATTAATATATTTTTAATAATTTTGATATGATGATATTAAAGGAAGACATTCAGTAGACTATAATTTGCTACCATTCGGCTTGAGAAAGGAATGTCCCTCCAGCAAAGTTCTTGGTCAAGCCTATTGTTTATTGTAAATTTATGTCCTGATTTTAAATATTTTCAATTTTATAGTTTTTTTTTATATATATATAGCAAAAGTACCTGACAGCCATCATAAAATAAATAAATAAAATAATTATATGAAAGAAGGAGAGCCCAACCCAGAAAGACCCTTTCACTATCGGGCTACAAGGTTGCGGGACCGGACAACACAATGGCCTAAATTTTTCATGTCGAAAACCAAGTTCTTATGGGTTTTGTTGAGATATTTAAGCACTAATTTTCCCTTTCGATGGAATCATTCTTAACCTCCAGAAAATAACCATAAAAAATTCAAACCGAAATGCATTTTCAAGTAATAATTTTAGCCTATATGAAGAAAGATCTCCTTTAATTTCCCTTAATTTTAATCATTACAAATTATGAGTTTGATTTGATTTTAGGTCATTTTAAATGATATTAAATAATTTTATCAACTATATTAGCTAACATTCCTAGAATTTACCACTTCCAATCTATAACATATGTTTTTAGTTCAAGATTCATCCTTATTTTTGTTAACTCTTATTATTTATTTTCAATTATAGTTTAGACATTATTTGTTCTTTTATTATCTAATTATTTCCTTAATGAATGGAATTATTATTAGAGTAACAACTTTTATTTATATAGCTATTATTAAGTATTATTGTCTAGCAAAACAAAAAAAAAACCTCTACAATTAATAAAATATAAATATCTTTTGGTTGAATTTGATCAATTCCAATTATCAAATAATTCATAAAAAAATCAACTAAAGCTTTATTTTTGTTTTTTTGTTTTACATTATCAATCTTTTTTTTATTAACGTGGGCGTTCAAATCAGCTTGTACGTACCTTAACTAATCACATGAACCTTGAAGTTAACGATTATGTAAGCCTCCAGTGACCCTGAAGTTTGTGAGACTCGAATTGGTGACCTCTAGAGAGCAAATCTAGAATCTAACTAATTGAACCATCTTTAAAGATTAAATAAAAGCTTGTTTTTTCATCCAATTTTTCATTATATTTATGCGTTGAATTTTTCCTTTTTTTTTTGGTTGATAACAATCAAGATTTTGTATAAATGTTAGTGCCAAAAAGACTTGGCTAACTAGAAAAAGAAAAGTTATATTTGTGTAAATAGACAGATGAGAAAGAAAGCTCCATACTAAACTAAAAAAATTAAAAAGTAAGACTTTTAAAATTCTAGTTTATTCATAGTAAGATGTCTTCAAAACCCCTATATAGATCTAGGCCCTGTATAAAAAAAAAATTCTTGTTGAAAATGAAAATTTTTTGTTTGTTCATTATTATATTCATGAGTTGAATTTTTCTGAATAATGTTTGATATTCTTACAATTGATTCGGATATATAATATGCATGCTCTTTAATTAATTTTTTTTTGAAGAAATAAAGGCATCAATTAAAAATTAAAATTGCAAGAGATCTAAAGGATCTAAATTATATCTTTCTTCATAGAATATATTTTTGTCTGTAATTCATGTGAAATTTTGTTTAATATGATTGATGCTTTAGAAAATTAATAAAAAATTGCATGATATAAGAAACAAAACTACAAGACTCTGAAGCAAGGCTAGGGTTTGTAGCTTGTACGTAGTAAAGAGAGTACATGATATTAAAAAAAAGTTTTAAAGTGATTAGTTCATATGCATGCATGCTTGGTACACATAGCTAGTCAGTATTTTTGTTTTTCAACACCAACTTCAATATTGTCTTAGACACACTCAATTTTCTTCCTCGTTTTCTTCCTCCTTATCAATTTTTTCCACATTTTCCTCCTCTTTATCAAGTCTTGATTCTTTCTCATTCATTTTAGCCATGGCTTTTTCCTCTTTCTCCTTCTTTTTATCTACGAGAAATTCAATTAGCTCTTTGAGCACGGTCTCAAGCTCATCACTCCTCATAAGCTGTTCTGCCACTTCTGCTGGGGTCACTTCTGCTGTTTTAATCAGCTCCTCGATCTCTTCAAATAAAACATGATCTTTAATTCCAAGATAATTAGCAGCCAGAAATTTAAATCCACAAGGAGTGCAATAAGACATGTGAACATGAACATCCATGCGTCCTGGACGCAACAATGCTGGGTCTAGCTTTTCTATGTGATTTGTGGTGAACACTATAATTCGCTCGTCGCCACAGCTAGACCATAATCCATCGATAAAATTTAGCAATCCTGACAATGTCACCTGTGCAAGGCAGATAAATCATATATATTTAATAATGTTTATGATCAAACAAGATTTAGTCAGCGAGCATTAATATGAGTTAAATTGCAATTCATTGACTAGCAACATCAAGATTGACCATATAGTAAGAAGTGATGGTCAATTGCCCTTTTGAAGGGTCATGGAGACTGGAAATTTGTGGCTCTAGTGATTGAGAAAGGGTCATAGGATGACCATATAGTAAGAAGTGATGGTCAATTGCCCTTTTGAAGGGTCATGGAGACTGGAAATTTGTGACTCTAGTGATTGAGAAAGGGTCATAGGATGACCCGCTCAAATAAGTAGTAAGATTTCATGACATCTTGGAAAATTTCATGTCATAAAAGTGAGAGTTGGTGAGCAGTTTTTGCGACAATTAATCGTGTAGGATCTATAGCATTAAAATTGATCTGGGAATTGATCTAGCCTAAAACTTGCTTGTGAGTAAAGATCAGTTGATTCAAAATGATTCGGATAATTTAATATTCAACTTTTAAAAAATAAAATAATGACAACTATTACGAAGTAATTTTTTTTTATTTATCCCGAGTAAAATTTTAAATTGATAAATCACCAAGTTTACATTTCGAGCAGGTAAAAAGATGTCTTTCTCGAGAATTTATGGTTGCCATGTGACAATGTCAACAACCCTGCTGATTTTCTGTCGAAATTTAGTAGGTATTATGGTACATCTATATCCTTTGAAACTTCCTAGGAAACCACCTAGTTGCTTCCGATTTCTGATGGTATTCTGTGAATGGCTACCAAAACTGTTCAGGCTCCAAATAAGTAGAGCCATAAATTCGATTTTGCCGACATGCGTAAACGGATAAACAAATTAATTCCTAATTTTTCATTAATCTGATCCTCTCTAAGCCAAATCACATATAGTAAACTAAACAAATTAATTACCGGGATTTATTAGCATGTTTGAAAGTATGGTTGTGGATGTTTTTCAAAGTGTTTTTTACTAGAAAATATATTAAAATTATATTTTTTATATTTTTTTAAATTATTTTTTATATCAGTGTATTAAAATAATCTAAAATTACTAAAAAAATATTAATTTAAAAAAATAACTTTTTTAATTTATTCAAAAATAATTTTAAAACACAAAAATAAAGCCAAAAAGCAGTCAATAATAAACGAATTCCTAACTTGGCATTTTGGTCCACATTTTGGTCCACTTATTGAACCTGGTTTAGAGGGATAAAAAAAAAAGAAAATAGAAGCAAGATACTCTAGGAAATTAAATGGACAATGAAACAAGGAAAAACTGAAGCCTAACCTGTTTTTGTGGAGGATAACCAAGACCTGGCGTAGCCCTTTCTTCAGCGATTCGATCCTGCAATTCAATGGTGCAATCTATATCCTCCACCACCAATATTGACCGATTTGCAGTAGCAATAAGCACTTTCCTGAGGTCAGAGTTGCACCTCACCTCAGTCAACTCCAAGTCATAGATATCAAAATTCAGATAATTCGCCATTGCAGCAATCAAGCTGGATTTACCAGTCCCTGGTGGTCCATACAACAAATACCCTCTTTTCCAAGCCTTACCAACCTTCCTGTAATAATCTCTCCTCTTAACAAACCTTTCAAGATCTTCCAGGATTTTATCTTTATCTTTTGTGTCCAGAGCAAGAGTATCAAATGTTGCAGGATGATCAAGATTCACTGGTTTCCATGCATCAGCTAAATTTCCATACATGTGCTCGTAGTCAACTGTGAAAATCTTCAATGTCTTCTTCTCCTGCACCATGGATTTTGCTACTTTGACAATGTAAGGAAAATAAGATTCAAGAACCATTTCTTTGTGTTCCTTAGGGAAACTGACTTCGAAAGACCGCACTTCTGATCTTAGTGTAGCGGTATGATTAAAAGAGTTGTAGTGGTCTTTAGAATCAACATGGGTACAAACAAGAGCCCACTTGAATTTAACATCTTGAAAGATATCGACGATTTCTTCATTGCGGTCCATTTTGACAGTGAACTCGTTTTCTTTCTCCGGTTTGCTTACTTTGAGTCTCTGTGTTGATGGAGAGATCTTGCTTCCCAAATAAGTCTCTGCTGCCCCGTATATTTCGTTGTAGGTGTATCCATCGAATTCATCAACAACCATAGTGAGTTGGGATGAGAAACGGCCGAAGAAATTGCGGATCTTATAGAAAAAGTAGGCTTGGAATTCATGGGGCATGAAGTCTTGAGCTATAGATCTAGCTAGCATCGCCGTAGCCGCGACAGAGGCTGCGGTGGATAGAACTATCTTTGCGGTGGCTAGTTTGGTTTCAGTCGATGAAGAGATGTCCATGGTATTATTATATATGGTATTGTCTGGGGCTGCAAACTTGATTTGTGGATTTCGATAGGTGTAGCTTGGGTGGTGCTTTGAAAATTAAATATATGCGAACCTTGCTAGCAAAATGTGGTGAGGAAAACTAGCTAGAATGGATGATAAGATATTGGGGAGGAAACTATATATAGGTGTATGAGCTAGTGGGGAGCCGATGAGTCTTTCTTCTTCTTTTTTCGTGATCATGAAGGAATCGACGACTTCTGGTGGAAAATTATTATTACAATTTCATAGAACCATCCTAGGTTCTTCCTTATGGGAAGGGTCCATGTTTTCTTTGTAAGTTTTCAAAACTCTTACAAAGACAAGGAGAGTGGCATTGGTAGACTCCCACCCCCCCACCCTCAAAATAGCAAACCTGATCAGATTACTCCCCAACTACTATTAATTTGTTCAATTGGGTCCCCAATCTTTAGCTGTTCCCTTAATTTAAATATTATAAATGTGTTCGTCCTGGGCGTTAACAAAAGAATCTAATTTTAGGAATGACAAGATGGGGATCCAAATGAATAATAGTTAGGAATCGTCCTGAGAAGCTGTTGATAGTTGGAAGACTAATATGAAGTTTGCCCCAAATTGAGCGGAAAACGTGGTATTTCCTACCGGTCAACCCTGCGGTTCAAGATTTACATCCAAAATGCCAGGTTTTAAAAGACATGGATCACGAGACAAGATCCAAGCTTAAAAATTAATGGGGTACGGAATGCACATGGGATTCAAAGTGGTCACCTCATTGTAACCATACGAGGTTCAGTCTTTTTGGATTCTTAGCTTTAGATTTTATATATATATATTTTTAATTTGACTTGGAATTCTAGTTTTTTTACCTTGTGAAAGTAAATTTTTGATTGTCTGTTTTAATTTGAGGTCAATTATATTTTGTTTTGTTGAAAAAACAATTAAACCAGTATATCAATCCTCTTTTAGCTCTAAAAAATAGTCAAATTGTAATGTTAGAACAAATAGGAGGCAATGCTTATTATTAATTAACATGTATGGAAACTATAAAATTGCTAGACATTGAATGTGAGCTTCTTTTACATTCTCTTATAAGGTTTTAACTGATTTTTTTTTCTAATGTAGATGGATTCAAATTTTCCAATCTCTTTTACCAACTTTCTTATGAGTGAGTCAGATGATATTCTCTCTCAACCAAGTGATTCTAATCAATTAATTGATGACTTAACATACTCGAATTTAAATGTCCATACAATAAAAAAATCACAAAGAAGTAAAAACTTCACACCAGAGGAAAATTGTTTACTTGTCTCTGCATGGCTAAATACAAGCAAGGATCCAATTACAGGATAATCGTTCTCAAGTAAGCATCTCAAGTACATGCTTACTTTATAGAGAATGGAGGAAACTTGAATAATCGTTCTCAAATAAGCATCTCAAGTAGATGACAATAAATAAATAGAGAAGTCGGTAAATTTGTTGTATTTGTCACTCAAATTGAAAATCGTCAGCAAAGTGGAATGACCGAAGAATCAAGGGTAATTTTAATATTTATTTTCATGTTAAATTATTTAACACATATTTTAACATTATTTAATTTCTCTAATTTTTTACCAGATTAATGATGCTCGACAAATGTATGCTTTTTGCGTTAGCAAACGATTTCAACTAGACCATTGTTGGATTATCTTAAGAATAGAACCCAAATGGCAATTTAAGCATGCAAGTCAACATCAAAGGTAAAACAAGAAATAAAAAAGTTGTGTCAATGCAAGTCCGGCTTCATCAGCTCCATCTACCCTGATTCTGTTAGTTTAGGAGAAGACAATGAATCGTTGATTTATCAAGATAGACCAATTGGTCAAAAGACTGCAAAGAAACGACTTAAATGTAAACAAAGAAAAGATAAAGTTGGGGAGGTAATTGTAACGAATCTCTTATAATAATTTAGGGATACTCTAGTTAAAATTGAGAATCATAAGAAACAAGATAGAAAAATTATGTTAAAACAACAAGCTATGATGATTCAATAAAGTCAAGAGAAACAAGAATTGGACAGGATTGAGAAAGAAGAAAAAATTATAAAAATAAATATTTCTAATTTGGATCCAATTTTTGCAGCATATTTTCAAAATAGAAAGTTGGAAATTATGCAAAATAGGGATTTTAATTTTTAATTAACTAGATTGATTTATTGTTTAATGTAATGTATTTTTAATTAAATATGTATAAATTTCTTGGTTATTTTAAATATATTGTTATAAAAATGGTATCAATTCATAATACTTTTTTGAAGTTTTTCTAACACTTAACAACAATAAGTAGGATTAATTAACTTAAAAGATAACAACCATAATGAAAAAAAAAACATAAAAAACTTGAAAGTTATGATGATATAAGAAGTTCAAATTTAATGATTCTACTCGTTGCTATATTATTCCCACAAATGTTCAACCAAATCTTCTTGTAGTTAAGAGCTAGTTGCTCTATCCCTGATTCGATTATGAGTTTGAAGAAAATCATGTAGTTCTGGTATTTCACCATGTGACACTGATATAAAAGAATTGACTTCATGTTCATGGTCAAATCTAAGGTTCATTGCTCTCCTTCATCCTTAATAATCATATTATGCATTATTATACAAGCTTTCATAATATTTGCAAGCGTTTTTTCATCCCAGTATCGAACAAGTCCACGTACAATTGCAAAACGAGATTGAAGCACCCCATATGCCCGCTCCATATCCTTTCTTGCAGACTCTTGCTTACATGCAAAATATTTTCTCTTTGCTCCTAATGGTCTTGGGACTGTCTTAACAAAGGTTGACCAATTAGGATAAATCACATCTGCTAAATAGTATCCCATTGTATATTCATGCCCATTAATTGTATAATTGACAGGAATAGTACGACCTTCAGCAAGTGCAGCGAAGATAGGTGACTGGTCAAGAATATTAAAATCATTTAATGATCCAGGCATTCCAAAAAAGACATGCCATATCCAAAGATCTTGAGAAGCCACCGCCTCTAGAATTATAGTTGGTTCACGATAATGACCAATATACATCCCATGCCATGCAATTATAGTTGGTTTAACAATTGATTCATGATGACTTTTAATGAAATATAATAAAGATTTGAGAGAAGAAAATGATGAGAAAAAATATGAGAATATTTATAAATGGATTATTTTTTCAAATTTTAAAATCTTAGAATGAATTTTTTTAAAAAAATTTGAAAATCAAAATTTAAAATGTTGGCTGTTTTTTTTCAAAGTTTGAATTTGAATTTACTTTTAAAAAATTAAAATTTTAATAATAACATATAAAACTGAAAATTAAAAATATTCATATAAATAAATTTTAAATTATATCTTTTAAATTTCATATTAATTCATTAATTTTATATTATTTTCATAAATTACTCATATTAATTATATAATTAATAACATCATAATTATATTATATATAAAATATCTAAATTAGTTATATAATTATATTAAAATTAATTATATTGAAATTAATTTATTATAAAATATATTAAAATATAATTAATATTTTTAAATAGTATTTTATCATTAGAATGATATATTTATACTATTCAAAAAATTATTTTATAAAATGTACTCTTTATATATAGTATTTCCCAAGATGCTCTCAGCGTCAAAATCAAATCTCTTGTGGCCCAAGTGTGCTATGTTTTTCTACATCCGGAATGAATATATATATATATATATATATATAAAGAGTAAAAGATGCAAAAAACGAAGAAGAAGAAACATTATATATAGAGTAGCATTATAATCCACAGTTGATGATGTCTTCCTCCAAGACAACTTCATTATCTCTTTTATTTTAATTAATTGCTTGGAGTACAGGGTTGGGCTGGCAATTCGAGCATTTATTTTAATCAGAAGGTCAAAAACCGTGGAAAAAAAAAATAAAAAAACAAATGCTGGAGAAGCTTCATTTGAAACTGTGGGAAATCACGTGCCCAGTGGCACACAACAAAACTATTTATTATTCCATTGAAATCGCAAGTCGTGTTTATAGACTAATGGGATAAAATTAAACCCAGTAATAATCTTGTTTGTGCTACATAAACAATCATATAATTTATTATTTGAATATTAAATCATATGCACATTTGATCAGAGGCTCATTTCTATAATGGGTTAGTTCATTTGTAAATAAATAAAATTCAGATGACTTTTAAATTAAGCTTAGAAGATATTATTTAAGCCAATTTTATTATTATTATTATTATTATTTATCTTTTTGGATTTTTAGCTTTAGATTTTATGTTTTTTTTTTCATTTAACTTGGAATTCTAGTTTTTTTTTTTTATCTTGTAAAAGTTAATTTCTGATGTATTCAAGTAGTCATAAACCTCTCGACGAAAAAACTAAAATAGACCAGAAAATTCAGTGTTAAAATTCCTAATAAAGGTTTTGACCAAACACCATTTTCAGTAGATTTTTATATCCTTGTACTTGTTATATTTAACCCATCAAGACAAATTATACAAAGGACGAGCCCATCCGAGGGTAGAAGCCTGACAATGAGCTTACCGAAAGGCACAAGCCTGGATAGGAGAGGCCAGGCCAGGCCAGGCCACAAATATCTTAGTGCTCGACTCCTTTTTCCAACAGCTTCACCTCTGTCATCTGAAAGCACACTCAGGGCTTGCCCAGCGGATTTAAAACAGCAGGCAAGAACATCCTTGCTTGGCATAAAGATAAAATCTGCTAAATCCAGCTTGTTCTCCTTCTCACTACAGCTTCGATAGCAACAACCTCTACCTGTCATTTCCAAGAATCTAGAAAGGCAACGAAAAACTGGAAAAGTTAGGCACCAAGAACGAAGTATTAAATCATGCTGGTAGCACCTATCTTAATCTATTACGAGAACATGAAAACATGATCCAATTCAGTATTTCTGCTTAAAATTGTGCGCTACTATTTGACTTTGTTTCTTCCTGTTCTTCCTTTTCTTAGCAATAGTTTGATTCGGTGTTGCTTTGGTTCTTCCCTTTAAGCAATCAAGTTGAATATCAGATACTCAGCGTGGATACAGACACTTAACCGCTAGAAGTGTTTAGGAATTTCGAGATATAGCCGAGTATGACATGGGCAGGGTACCAGAGTACCAGACACGCGCGCACAAGGATAGCTCTCAAGGAAGAGAGTTCAAGTTTCAGATCTTCATTCTCTCATTCATTTCTCGTTTCTGATTGTATTTCATCACAGCACTCTTCTTTTGTCGCTACTCAATTTCTTCTAACACTTCCCCCTAGTTTATGTACTGGAGATATTTTGCACTTAGCACTACGATCAAAACACATATCACTAGACGATTAACAGCTCTAGTAAGCAAGCTTGACTAATTACTTTCCATTAACTCGAGATTGCATATCGTCAGCACCACTCGTTACATTCCAGGGAATGTTGTGTACAAGTCATGAAATCCTACAACCCACACGGTGCACACATAATAGCATTTTTCTTAACTCAATCCCAGTATATCTTAATGCCTCCACTCTTTAAGTTTGGGCAGAGGCTAACAAGGAAAGACAGCATCCACAAAGTGCGCCCTACTTTAACCATGTATTTAATTGATTAACGGTTAGAAAACATAATTATATTTTAATTTACATTAGATAAATAAACAATATAGATTATTATAAGTAAAGTATACTTGTTTTTTCTATACACAACTAATTTTTTTATTTAAAATTTAAGATTAGATAGGGTTTCTAGAGATAAAAATATTAAATGGAAACTTTGATTTCATTAAAAAAAAAAAACAAAAATTCTTTATTTTATTTACTCCTCGTCACAAAGATCCTGTTTTAAAAAAACAATCGGTGTTGAATCACCACAACACCGCACTAGCAAACACTAACTTCCAAAGAAGAACATGTCAAGGCTCCCGCAGCCAATACAAAGTTTAATATGGACTAATAGCTTTAAAAGGTGGTTGTTGTTACATCACATCGAGTATACCTGTCTAAATTAATATCAAACAAAGAATTGAATTAAAGAATCGAAGAACCAGCACGCTTGAATTGTTGGCTTCTAGTGGTGACAGCAAATGAATGTCACGCATCAAATGGTATGACAATTTGCCACCAAAATATGAAACACCAATCTGGTGACCGAATATGAGAAATCTCAGTATCAGTATCTTAAATGGGGTTCTTTTTTTCTTTCATTTTTCGATACTCTTATCACCAAACAGCAGAAAGCACTTCAAAAAAATCTGATATGGTTCGCTGTGTTGTGGTTCAAATGTTACAAGTTTGTGTAGTATTTCTGCTTCGCCTGTGACCGTTAATCAATCCTGGCAAAAAGATTTGTTGAGAAGAGGATTGAAGCACAACTTGCACTATTATTAGCACGAAATTAAGAGAGAGGAGAAAGGAATGACCTGGTAAAATGGTCTGGGGTCCTTGCTTTTAATCAAAATAAAATGCCTAGCCAAAGAAAACTCCAAGCTCATCAATATCTTGCATTACATTTCAGCATATGCACATGTTTTAAAGAAGAGTAGAAAGTCATGCAATTATACACGACTCGTACAGAGCGGAAAAGGAAGAGCAGATTTTGAACTTCATATCAGGTTCATATCAGGCTACACATATTTCTTCTCATTCTCCAGGCAGGGACAGAAAGGGTAACACTGAAGGAGGACATGATAATGACCTACAATAGACATCCTGCCTTGGCATTCATTTGATGGAAATTGATTTGTACTGTTTCATTGTGCTGGTAATGGCTTGTTCAACAGGCAGTCTCTCCATGCTTGATGCACCATAGAATCCATGAACTCCCTTGGTTCTATTCAATATAAATTCTGCTTCTTTGGGTCCAGAAATGGGGCCTGCAAAGCCATCAAGAGATCTTTATAAGCCCATAAGTCAACGTTGGGGTTACCTTACAAGTAAAATGAAACATTCAGTAAACTCTAAAAATAACATATCACGAGTTTAAAACCACCAGCAAAGAGTACCTCCATGACACAGCACAATGACATTGGGGTTGATCTTATGTGCAGCATCTGCAATAGCTTGCACCTGAAACACACTTTCATCTAATGAGACAGCTGTTTTTGCACCAATAGACCCAGATGTAGTCAGCCCCATATGAGCAACAATAATATCAGCACCAACTTTTGCCATTTCCCTGGCTTCACTTTCATTAAAAGCATATGGAGTTGTCAAGAGACCCATTTTATGTGCCTTTTCAATCATCTGGACCTCCAATCTGGCCATTAGTAGAGTTGAAAAAACATGGCGATTAGATTCAATAGATAGACTAATAAGAGAAGAATCTGATTAAAACTTGGTATGGGACTCTCTAGGTGACATAGTCTGAGTCATACCCATATCCCATTCCTGTCTCTTCAAGATTTTGTCTAAAATTACCATCAAAAAGCCCAACAGTTGGAAAATTTTGCACCCCACAGAACCCAATTGATTCCACCTGCTTTAAGAAGTAATCCATTCGGCGGAAAGGATCAGTTCCACATACTCCAGCAAGAACCGGCACCTCCTTGACAACCTATAAATTCTTTTAGTTAGGTTTAAAGTTGGCAACAATAACCTTGATAAAAAAATAAAATCATAAAAACAATGCATTGCCAACTTAGATGCCTACTGAGACAGATTACATGAGAGGGGGTAGCACCATTTTCAGCAGAGAGGTCAAACTTGATTACATGTTCTGTAGTCCACCTTAATTTGTAAGAACTGCTATAGTAGTAACTTCAACATAAGACATTCTGCTTATTCAGACCCCAGCTCTAAACAGAAATCCAGGTTTGATAATATACGAAACATGAAATAACAGAGAGGCTGTTTGTCACCCTCTCTCATCTATAACCATCACACATCAAATTTTGATTTCCTAAATGCCTTCTCCAACCAAGTTTCAAAATGAGTTCATACATAGTTAACATTTTCTAAGCTTAAACAATGGCAGTCAACAAAAGGCAGCACCTCTATAATTCAGACAGGTGATATGAAAATTTGGTTTCACTTCTCTTTAAGAAACATTTAGAAACTTACTGGTAAGACTTCATTGGCCATGTCAATTACTATAGCATTTGCATCAGCAAAAGGCAATAAACCAGCTAAAGAGCCCCTTCCTGCCATGCGAAAGCGTCCTGAGTTGTACAGTACTATTAAATCAACACCACCTGCTTCTTCAAACTTTGCTGATATACCGGTCCCTGCACCAGCTCCAATTATGGGAAATCGTTTATCTATTTGATCTTTGAGATGCTGCAATATTGCCTGTGTCTTCTGTAAAGTCTCTGTCACAGTATTAGTTCGTTATTGATTAGAATTTATACAAATTTTCCACTATTCATAATCTATATGCATCCATAATAACGTTTATGGAAGTTTCTTTGAGTTACAAAATGAAGGTACCTGTTGCTAACTTGCAATCAAAACTTTCCAAACAATTCAATAATGCATCGTTTAGACAAGGTGTAATTTCTCATTTTCATTAATGACTGATAAAATCCAACATGAAATGTTTTTGACTATAACCTGGTCTTGCGTCTGGATAGTTGCTTGGGCTGTAACAAATGGTCTCACGGCTTGACGAATTCAGATTGGAAACGTCCTGAAGCTCCAGATTGGGTTCAGAAACAGGATTTTGGAGATGAGTGGAACACTTAGGCTTACCCAAACTAATCTCTAAGAATGTGTCAACCAATGCATCTGCAAACTCAGGGTCATTGATGTGATAAGGATACACCTTTACCTGTTACAACAAACTGAAATTTGTCAGGTAAATCATGATGGACAGCAAATGAGATAAGAATGAACAAGAAACTGAAGCGTTAATAGAAGGTTGGAACCAACACGCATCATTAATAAGCAACAACAGTACCTGCCGATCTTCTGTTGTTAGTATAAGCTTCTGTAGTTCAGTTAGTAGAGTATCAGTAGCCTCAGGATCATGAAAGGGCTTGTCAGGGGAATCCAAAGCTGAGATACCCTTTAGTGGCAGGCATACACGGACCTTTGATGATGATTTGTTGAGCTTATCTGCTATAAAACCAGCAAACTTCTTATTCTCATCAACTGTGGTTCGCATGATTGAGACCTGAAATTGACAATACATATGGAAAAGACATCAGAAAACCTGTACAGAGTGAAAGGCCACAGATTGGGTTACTCTCATTTGCCATTTATATTGTGGCATGAAATTAGTAATTTTCCTAAACAAGCCCTTTACTTGGTAGGTATTGTTAATGAAGCTACTGTAGGCTACAAACATAGAAATGGAAAACAACTTGAAGATATGATCTTCAGTCTTTGGGTATTGATCCCAAATCGAATTGTTTGGGATTCAGAAGTAAGAGAAATCCTATTATCTAGGCATATTTGATGCACTACCAAATCATGCACCTATTGCCACAGTCATTGATATCAGTATTTTGAGAATGTACTTTAATTACCAATGGTTAACAATGGTTCTGATGATCAGTTTTGCTAGGATAGGCAATAATGAGGTTATGGCTTTAGTAAATGATGCAGAGAAGGGGATTGACATTGATCCACAAGAAGCTCAGCAAACAAACTCTTGAAATAGCAGTAGCAAACTTGAGGTAAAAGTTGCAGAAGCAAAAGAAAACAGTTTAGATAGAAATTATTAGAAAGACAGAAATTATTAGAAAGAATTCATCGTTTTTAAGACATTTCATGGAAAGTAAGATAGTTGACAGGAAAAATGAAGGAAAATAATTTGAGTGACTGATGTCAGCTAGTTCAGGATTAACACTTAATTGAATTCAGTCAAGCAATAAAACCAATCAAACAAAACTTCAGCACAATCTTCTCTAGCATCTTGTGATTGAGATGTTAGGTATTCAATACTAAAATATATGCAAGAATAACATGTGAAAGGAGAAAGCCTAGGTTAGTGGCAACTTATTACCTGCTCATTGTGGACATAAATCTTTCTTTGCTGAAAATTAGAAGGTATGGTATTCTTAGCACCAAAGTTGACCATGTCCAAGGCTCCTACACTCAACACTAAAGGAATCTTCTTCTCTATGATCGCATCAAAACGGGAACTATCGCAAGCCATAACACCTCCAACTACATAATCTGCAACCTCAGTGGTCGTAATGTCTAGAACACCCTAAATAAAACCAAAAGGTAAACAATAATTGCAAGAGATTCAACATCACCAAAAGACAAAACCAAAATCATGTGACAGTAAGTACAAATCTATCCTGAACTGGCCTACACCAAGTGAATTTTGAAGAGATACCTGTATATGTCCTTCTCTAACAAGTGATTCCATGGCCTTGCCCCCAGTCCCAGTAGCATGGAAAACCAGGGTCTCGTAACCTTCTTTTACCAATCTTTCCTTCACAGCATTCACACACGGAGTTGTAACTCCAAACATGGTTAAACCAACAGTTAACCTCTCATTATAACTAGAATAAACATTAGATCTCCCAAGCCTCCCATTCACCATTCCAGCAAAAGCAGCACCGGCATTCGATAACACAACCCTACTCACACTATTAATCCCACAGACATCGACGACAGATGGAAAGAGTATCAAATCCGATGATCCAATGTAAGGTTCAGTTTGACCACTGGCAACAGTTGATACAATGACTTTCGGCAATCCAATAGGAAGAGACCTTAAAGCAGATGATATTAAAGATGTGCCCCCACTGCCTCCAAGACCAACAGATCCAGCAAGAGCACCGTCCACTTGAGCTTTTTCTAAGAAATTCTTAAGAGCTCTACTCATTACAGCAATAGCTTGGCCTCTATCATCTGGAAGCACATTTTGTGTTGTTTCAGCTGGACCAGGATAAGGAGCTAGAAGATCCTTTCTGGACACAAACTCAAAGTCTCCAACACTCTCAATCTCTTTGCTACCAACCGAAACATCAACAACAACTACCTGTACCTGCAATCACCGATAAAAATTTCAGTAATCAAACCCTTCATTCACTAACTATGAAGCACTAAGACCTCCGAACAACAACGACTGTCAATGTAACCAAACCAACAAAATATTTGACCCACGCCTTGGTTCGTCCCCAATTGCATCATCCGTGCACAGGGGCCATGCTAATATTGTCTACATGATATCAATTCAGCACTACATTAACTAATCACAGAAGTGGAGACTAAGCTACATCAAATAGGTGAGACCACACATTCCAAGCAAGCCCCACGTTTTGCTAAGCTAGTGCAACATCTCTCATTTCATTATAATCAACAAGAAAACCCAGAAATCAAAATCCAAGATTTCTCAGTATCTTTCATTGCTGAAGAATTTCTATTGATCATAAAAGAGAGTTAAACTGTGAAGTACCTTAGAAGCAGAATTGAGATTGGATCTGACTGAATCAGAGAGGAATAGGAGCTCGTCAAGCTTAGTATCAGCTGTTCCAATACAGAAAACTCGAGGAGGTTTGCGGAGAGGGGCCATTTCGTTTTTTTGGAGGGTTAAAGACTCAAAATTGTTGTTGAGTTAGAGTGAGAGATCTTAATTTTGTGAAAGGGTGCGATATAACGGCTTCCAAATTGCGTGGGAAAGCAGCGACAACGAACTATTGGATGCCGCCACCTAACCATTGATGTGGCTTCATTTTTCCTGCTGTTCTCTGTCTGCTGTGACTGCTGTCTTTTCTTCTTTCTGTTTTTTTCCATTGAACATTGCTTGCAGTTGCAGTCCATTTTTCTTTAATAAAAAAAACAATAAAATCAAATTCGTGCTGTGAGAATCATTTGGGTAGCGTTCGAATAATTTAATGCACCGCATGATATTTCTATTTTTGTAATGTTTTTCTTAAGAGTATTTAAAAATATATATATATATATTTTTAATATATTAATATTTAAAAAAAAAAAAAACTCTGCGCATCAACAAGGTCAAGCATACTCATGATATTTTTATTGGCAAAATATAAAATATAGATTGCATAGGATTGGCTGAATGAGATGGACAAGATTTTTTTTTTTTTTTTGAAATGACGGGCATCAATGTTCTATGTTGAGATCCAGGCAAATCTTCCTTGCAAAGGGGAAATAAGCCTCCACATGACATGACATGGTGCCACATCTTCATAACATATAAAAAAAAAAAACTTTGGCAATAATAAATTGTGTTGACATATCAATGATCACATGATGGAGCATGATGGGTTGGGCTCATCGCACAGACCCACTGGCACCGCCGTTGGCATTGGCATGAGAAGCACTGGCTGACACTTAGGGCATGTGCATGGATCATAGATCAGGGCCTTCTGTTCAGTCTTCTTCTCTTGAGGCTTTTTCTCTTCTGCCTTCTTTTGCCCATCCTGTTTTGGTGGCGCCGGAGGTGGCCCAATGCTCACTACCTCTGCATGCTTCCCTGTTTTTCTTGTACGCAGTATTATCTCATATGGGTCTGCATTTCCTGTTACTGTTAATGTTCCCTTTCCTTGGTCAGCCTCGATCGTATCTACACCTGCATATAACGTCGAATTTGAAGACTATTAATAGGATGTCGGAGGAAGAAGAGACGTTAGTTTTGTCAGGACCATCTAGGTCAAAAGCTTCGGTTATTAAATAAAATTTTAATATATAATTTATATTATTTTTTCTAATATATTTTTTCAAAGTGAAATCTTTTTAACTTTCAACTTATATAGATTTATATTATTTTATGATTAATTTTTATTAAATAAATAAAAATAATAAAATTCAAACTCGTGATCATTTGATCATCAAGATTTAATGCTATATCAGAAAATTAATTTAATTAAAAAATTTAAATTATTAAATGATATATCAAGATATAATCTAATCTATACTGTGTGTGAAATTATCCACTAATTTGCAATTCAATTCTCTTAAAACCAATATGGTAGTGGAGAACATAGGATTGAAGGTTTATTGGATTGCACCATGTGCTAAAGCATGCGTGTTTTGTATCCATTGAGCGAGGACGAGTTGTCAGTGTATAGCATATCTTGAATGCGTTGTCATGTCTAATCTAATGAACGGTTCAGTTCTTGATTCGGATGATGCAGTGAATGGACGAGCATCAATCAATCCAAGGAGGAGGGAGACATGATAAAACTAATGGAGAACAAAATGTATGTAGGGCTTACCTTCAAGTGCAGACACAGCTTTGAGCACCTTTGTCTTGCATTTCTGGCATGAAATATCAACCTTCAAGACTGTTTTCTGTACCATGATCAGTAACCCTCTATTTCTTTCTTTCTTTCTTTCTTTCTTTCCCAAGCTCAACCTCTCAAACTAGCTTTTATTGATCTTCGTATCGTTAATGACACTTTAAAATTAGTAAAAGTCCAATAAAGAAGAGAACAGTTGTAACGAATCATTGGGTTGGTCATCTTCCTAGAAAAAACTAGAGAACTTTTTGTGCCGTCTTCCAGGTGTCTTCTTCTATTTCTAGTCTTGACTCTTGACAAGCGACGACGACCTTGATTTACACAAGTTGCCATAACAATTAGCAGCCAAATACTGTTCAAGTTGCGCTGCCTGCACCCATCGATCCTTCAAAAATAAACAGTTAATTATCAAGATGGGATGATGATTTGAATGATAAAACTAAGATTTGGAGGATTTTAACCATCTGATTATTTATTGAAAGTTGAAATAATTGCAGATGCCACTATAAACAAGCAATTAACCCTTGGGTCAGTGTCTTTAATATTTCATGTTACTAGTTGACCAAGTTTGTGTATATATATTTTTGGAGGAGTTCTATTTTTTCTCATTAGCCTGAGATGATAGAAAAATTTTTCAGACCCGGTTCATGTTTTTTCCTCTTCTTTTTCATGAAGAACCCTTCGTGATCATCCGAGGAGGAAGAGTTAACGATAACAGTTTCTATATATATATATATATATAATTTGTTCCTCTTTTTTCTTTTACTCAATATATAAAGGAAAATCCCACAAAATACACAACTCTGCTCTTTGGTGATTTCCCAATGCTAAGGATTAGAATTACTAATGTTTAATTAGTGGTTTGAACTCGACATTATAATATTGAGTTTTGTTGAGAGTTGGCATTAATTTTAATTATAATTAATTAAGGTACAAGTTTTAACAATGAAAGTTTTATGAGCTTGTGAATGGTTATGACTGAGATTTTGGAAAAGTTGTAAAATTATGATTGTGACTAACCACTACTCGGTAGGGCTAAGAAGTATTCCTTATAATTACGTGTGTTAGGGTTTGGTGCATGTGCTTGGCATTTGGGTTAAGAATTTTCTAGGACTGTATTTGTTCAACTATAATAAAAATATTTATCATTTTTGTTAATTATGGTTGAACCATGTAAAATCATCCTGTTGTGTATTTTTTTTTCTATTTACTATGATTTTTTTAATATCTATTTACGCCACCTTAATAAATTATAAATATGTAAATAGGATTATATGTCTTAAAAAAAAAGGTGATATATATATATATAAAAGACACACACACTTAAAAAAAGTTCTAAGTATGTTTGGTTAAAATTAACTTTTAACTTAAATAAAAAAATTGTTGCAAAATCGAGTTAAAATTTTATTTTAGTAAAAATTAAAGTTAAAATTCTAACTTATATTATATTCATTTTTAAAAAGGTTGCTTTGAGTTATTTTTACCAAATATATTTCTAACTCGACGTTTTTTCAACATATTTTTATAATATATTATTTATGAAAACCAACTTTTGAATTATGATTCAAAGTCAAAAGTTATGCAAACAAACAAACTTTTACCTCACTTAAAATGAAAATTGCCATCTGCTGCAGCCAGCAATGCATAATTTTATGGATGTATTTATTTATTTATTGTTTTTGAAGGCTGAGATAATATTTAGGCGTTGTCAGTACAAACAAAAGCAATCCTTTCTCTGTTAATCACTTCCATATATACTTGACTCGGTTCTGGGCTGACCTGCAAGTCCAGACGGGGTTTCAAAACTATGAATTGAATACCTAGGAGGAGGATCTTCACAACAACGGTTTTATGGCGAATTTTGATATCAGATGTGGATTTCAGTACAATAATGTAAATCTAATTTTATTTTTAATTAAGATGCAAGTGTGAGTCCCAATTAAGTGCTGAGTTCCAACCTTTTCTTTTCTTTTTTCCTTTTCAATTGTTTTGTTTATATGTTTTTCACATAATTTTTCATTAAATCCTAGTTTTTTTTCACGTAAATGTGTGGTGGTGCCTGGTTTCATCGTGCGTGGTAGCAGTTAAACATGTCTTGTAAAAGACATTTCAAAGCCAAAACCTTGTCGATTTCATAATAATAATGAACTTATTTACTTATGTCCTTGGTGTTGTATTTTCACTTGGACGACAATTTTAAAAATTGTTTGTTTGTTTGTTTGTCTGCCGATGCTATTATAAGGTTTTGAACTTTGATACTTGAAGATGTGGACGGCGTTACCAAAGGACATTTGTTTATGCTTTTTGAAAAAAAGTCAGGCAAAGCACAGATCATTTTATTTGGAGTATTCGGAAATTTTGATTATAATTATTTTTAAAAATATTTTTTATTTAAATAATATATTTTTTTATTTTAAAAAAATTATTTTTAATATTAATACATTAAATTAAATTCTAAAAACATAAAAAACACATGTCTTACAAAAGTGATTGATTGGAAAGGTGTACAGAAAATAAGACCAAGTTGTGTTTATATACCAAAAACATAATTTCTCATGCTGGGAACTTTTGTTACATTGGATGTGACGTTGGGCTCTTTTTTTAGCTTTTCGTAGAACATTTTCTCGCAAGGAAGGCAATAAAGAATGACTATGGAGGGAAGGGACGCCTTCTCTTGTACGAAAATAAATTTCAAAAGAAAAATAGTGTGATTTGAATTTTAAAAGGGTAGTGTAACAGTGTTAAATGTGGAAGATGCGCACATTTTGATAGGCTATCCAAAACAAGACCTAAAGGTGTTGGCAGCTATGCCAACATAAGGATAAATTGGCAGCACAGATTTATGCGGCTGTAGATTCGTTAAAAGAAAAATCGGCAATGCAGATTATTGACGAACATGGGCTGGACGCTAGAATGTCTAGGCCAGGCAGGAAAACTCGTCAAGGGTATAGGCTGACGAGAACAAGGGCTGTCGAGAAATTCAACAGCGCAAACATTGGTAGCCCGCATGCGATGTCGGTCGGCAGTGCAGAATTGATACCGCGACGCAAATGCGAATTCAACAGCGCACAACGACTTGTGCAAGTCATGGGTTTGACTTGGCACGATCTAAAACTTGGACAAAGGACTGTCCAAGGCATACAAGTAACTTAACAGCTGACGCAGCAAGAGCTGTCAGATGAGGCTGCCAGGTGGGCACGCAGAACGTGGGTTAGTGGCAATATAAAAATAATTTTGTGTTTTCAAATCATTTTTATGTACTGATATTAAAAATAAATTTTTAAAAAATATAAAAATAATTTTTTAATATATATTTTTAAAAAATACACTTTTAAAAACAACCACTACCATACTCTTAAACACTTTTAAATATATTGCTTTTATAAGTCATATTTGAGGTTGACAAATGCAAGCTCTAATTATTCATGCGTCATTTATCTCCTCCTCCTCCTCCCAGAAAAATCCTTATTCCATTTTATAAACTGTATTATAATTCCATTTCCATGTATGAAGGACTTGCTTCCTTAAAAATAATTTGCTCAAGAAGCCATATTAACGCAGACCATACATATCATGTCCTTGGACGTGAATCGCGTGTAACACAGTCCACGTTATGATTCTAAATTCTAGAAGGGTAAAGGGTAAAAAAAAGAAGTTAATTTCATTTGATCTTTTAACTACCTTTGATTTTATCAATTTCTTTTCAAAAAAAATATATTTTCTCGCAATTACTCATCTCAGTTGGTTAGTTTTATTTTATCTCCTTGAAAAGAAAAACAATAAAGATAACAATAATAATAACAAGAATGATGATATTACATAGTAATAATAATAATTTTTGATAATCATTCTTTGAATTAATATTTTTTTCAATTTTTTTATATGATTTTTTTTAATTTTATCATTTAATATTTTATTTATTAAAAATTTAACTTTATAACATTTTTACATTAGATGTTTCAGGTCCAATAACTCGGGTCACGAGTTTAACAAGTTAACATATTTTTAAAAAAAAAAGCTTTGTGAATCTTTTTATTTTTTTATTGGGTTGTTCCAGTCATATAATTTGGACCATGAATTTGATAAAATATCCTATGTTGGCTTAATTTTAATTAGCATTGTTACATATTTTATCATAATTGGTTTTTTATGTTTTTTTTAACTCTATTTCAATACATAAATATTATTTCTTCTACAAAAAAATAATTTGACCTCGAGACGAAGAGCGAGCAACAAAACTAGTTGTTTGCTAGGAGGTTTCTTCCACAATTTTAAAGTTTTTTTTAATTCATGAATTTTAACCTATTACATAAAAATAAATAGTAAACTAATTTAGTGGTGTCGCACCTGACATCACGGCAGCCCACAAATAATTCTCTTAAATTATGGAAAAAGAACAGATATCTGACATCTTGTTCTTTTAAGGAAAAATATCTTGTTTAAGGAGTCGCCACCTAGTATTATGGTCACTAGGAACCCTAATTGGTCAACAGAGATTCTATGGTTCGGGACTGGTTACGTAAAAGGAAAGATATTATCACCCCTTAAACGTTCTGCCTGAGTCCCCAAGGGGCGTAGCGTGATGGCAAAGGGTTTGGGATCTGCACAGCAGGTCTCGAGTTCGAGTCAGGGCGTGCACCTCTTGTAAGAGCCTGGGACAGCCGGGGTTTTACTCCCTCACCTGGGCCCACAAAGTGCGCTTTCCGGAGGGGTGAGGTTTCTTCGAATCCAAAAAAAAAAAAAAAGTTCTGCCTGAGGCAGACTACATTGCTGATTTTGTCTTAAATTGCTAAACATTTATTCGCTTATGCTATGATGATTTGTTTATAATATTCATGACTCTGGCGCCAGTAATTGCAACTCTGGCGTTGGTAAAAATTCATAGCTGCCAAAAAATTAGTATATTTTTTTTTCTTTTCCCTTTTTTATTAATGATCCTGATATCAGTGAATAAATTGACAAAAATATATTTTTTCTAAGACATGCAAAATTTTTATTTCTACACTTTCTATTTTTTTATTTTTTATTTGTTTGTTTTGGGGGCTGGGCCCAGCGCACCTCACATGGGCTGGGCTGGACCCAGCCGACTCAGTTGGGTCACTGGTCTAGACCAGTGACCCGGCTGGGCCAATGAATTATAATTCACTTGCTACAGTAGCAAGTGAATTATAATTCACTGCTACTGTAGCAGTGAATTAAATTGCAAATGGGAGAGACGAGGGACGACTTACCTGGTGCAGCAAGGCGTAGCCGGAGATGATGGCGCACTGTGTTGGACGAACGACGCTGCCTGCTCTTGTTCTTCCTCTCTTCTTCCTCCTTTTCTTCCCCGGTTCGTCCTTGTATTTCTCTCCTGGAGTGCCCTGTTTCTTTTTTTTTGCTTTCTCTGTATAGTCTCTTTTGCTCTGTTTTATGTCGTGTTTCCCTTTTTTTTTTTGTTATCTGTGTCTTTATACTTTAGTTTTCCCGCAGCTCCTGAGATGATGAAGGTGCCGGCTTTCTGTGATGTTTTTGGGTGTTTTCTTTTTCTGCAGGGATGTCTGCAAAGATGAAGGCAATGGCCTTAGGCTGAGTTTTTTTTAGCTATGGTTTTCGGTTCGTGCTCCTCCAGTCTCCCCTCCTGCTAGCCTCTTTGTTTCTTGGAATTTCCTCTGTTTGCTCCCCTGTTTTCCCTGCTTTTCTTCGGTTTCTGGTTACTGGCCTCTCCCCCTCCTGGGTTTTTTACCTCTGGTGCTTTTTTGTTTTTTTTTTTCTAGAGCCCTCTCTCTGGCTTTTATAAAACCAGAGAAGGTCTTGGGTTCCTGCCTCCAGCCATGGCGGGTATCGTGGAGGCGAGTGATCGTGGGTATCGTGGCCGTGATTTGCTGCAGATTTCCTTGTTGAACCGGCTTCATCCGCGCAAGCGTAGGAGACGATGAACAATGCTTTCAAAACGGCGCCGTTGTGTTCTTGGGCATGACTGTTTTTGAATTTGGTCCCTAAACAGTTTGAAATGTATCAATTGGGTCCCTCAATCAATAAATTTTAATTTTACCCTTGGATTAATTCCAATTAAGTCCTGAATTTATTTAATTAATTAAATTAAATTTTAATTAAGTCCACAAACTTATTAATTATTCTAATTTCATTAATTAAACTAATCCAAATTTTAACTAAATTTCCAAACTTATTAATTTTTCAATTTCTAATCAATTTACTCTCAAATTTAATAAATACATCCATGAACTTTGAATTTGTGTTGTTTTAATCTCATTCTCAAATATATTTTTAATAATTGATTTTGTATTATCTATTCAAAAATTAAGTTATGACAAGTGGTTTTCACGATGTGGTCTATTTCAATTTGATTCGGGTTAAAAATTCTAACCGATCCGGTTAGACTAAATTTTTCCTTTGCTTCATTTTCTTAATAGTTAAACATACATATGAACATATTTGTTTTGTAAATTAAAAAAAGCTGTTTTTAGAATCTGCACAAATTAAAACATTCAATCGGTTGCTTTTTAAAATATTTTTCACTCGAAAATACATTAAAATAATATTTTATTTTATTTTTAAAAAATTATTTTTAGCATCAAAATCATCTAAAAATATCAAAAAAATATTAATAATTGTATAAAAAAATTAAAAAAAATTAATTTTTTAAAAAATTGCTTTTGAAATACAAAAACAAACGTTACGTATTCCACACCCTAAAAAAAAAAAACCAAAACAAATGAATATAAGCTTGCTCTCTTCCAGGTTTTCTACTCTATGCAACTTCTTTAACTCCTCCATTTGAATTAAGGAAACACCACCAAAAGATTCAAGAGAAAATACTTTTGTTAGGTTCTGTTTAAATTATAAACTAACATGAATGACCTTGAAGTCTGTTTCAAGATATTGAAGCTTTGATTTTTTAAAAACCGCTGTACCTGAAGCATCCATTACTTATGATTTCATCATGTGTCCTTTGTCCCGTTCCATCATTTATTCCTTCAACTCTGGTGGGCGAGAGAGAGGAGAGAGGGTGGTGGTGTAGTGCTAAGTAAGTGCTATGGAGGAGGGTTATGGCGTGTTGTTGTAAGCAAGTATCCAAGTATGAAACTAACTCCAACTGAACCTTCTGAAGAATAGGATTTAAGCTAGTGATAAGATTTGTATATAATAAAACTCTAATTATTATGTTTGATTAAAACTCTACAACATTATCTCTACTGTATATATATATAACCTCTGATTCAATGAATAAAGGTGAGTTTTTACGTTCCATAATCAGATTTCATCTCCACATGGTTTCAGAGCAGTTGCACTAAATTGCATTGTTTTTTTTTCTTCTCTTCACTCCCTTCTTCCCTTCTTCTGTTCTATCTAAATCACCATAAGTGATTCCTCAAACACAACCCTTGTTACCATTAATGTTACAGCTCAGGCTCCAGTGAAACTCAACAGTGCCAACTATCTGTCATGGCGACTTCAGTTTCAGACTCTCTTCATTGGTTATGATCTGCAAGGCTACATAGACGGCACAAAACCATGCCCATCACAATATCTTACCACCAATACAGACAACCCCACCACTCAAACCTTAAATCCAGAATATCATACCTGGATACATCAAGACCAACTGATTTTGAATGCCATCATAGGATCCATGATGGAATATCCTTGCAGCCACATATGCCACTCCATCTCGGGGTCGCATCAAACAGGTAAAAGCCAACCTCAAATCGCTAACCAAAGGCAATCTCAGCATCACAGACTTCCTACAATCAGTCAAGGCTAGAGCTGATGAACTTGCAGTCCTAGGGCCCCTATAGAAAATGAAGACCTGACAAACAAAATCCTAGAAGAACTAGGTGATGACTACAAAGAATTGGTGAGAGCAGTGCAAGCCAGAGACCATGCCATTGGCTTTGATGAACTTCATGAAAAATTATTAATGTTCGAAGCATCACTCCAGGCAGCCAGTAAAGGTGTTAATTTCTCCCCCACAGCACATCTCTCCAGTCAAAACTAAAGCAGGTATCCCTTCAACAACGTTGGCCGATATACATCCAACAACTCAGGTGGAAATTGGCGCCACTCTACCAACCAACACCACCGGTACACAGGACAAGTTTTAACCACTCACGGCACCTCCAATAGCAGTCGATCTTAGCCAAGGCCATATCTGGGTTATTGCCAAATCTGTGGCATTCAAGGACACACAGCGAAAAAATGTTCCTCATTTCGTCTTATTCCCTCCACAGCAACCAAAATTCCAGTCTTACTCTGTGGCAACCGCAGGCCAACCTTGCAGATACTAGTTCCCAGACTCAGTCTCCATGGCTTCTGGATAGTGGGGCATCCCACCACATCACGGCAAATCTCTAAAATTTAGCTCACCACTTGCCTTACACTGGCACAGATGATGTTATGATAGGGGATGGTAAAAGTCTGCGTATTACACACTTGGGTTCCTCTACTCTTCATTCATCCGCTCACTCTTTTAAACTTAACAATATATTATGTGTGCTTGATATTAAACACAATTTACTTTCTATATATCAATTTTGTGTTGATAATAATGTATCTGTTAAGTTCTTACCCTGGTGTTTTCTTGTAAAGGACTTATTGATGGGGAAAATTCTCGCAAAGGGTAAAACCAAAAAAGGTGTGTACGAATGGTCGTGCGCTGTCACCCCTCATGCCTTTTCCAGTCTCAAAACAACTCCCATAAATTGACATCTTCGATTAGGTCATCCAGCTGTTTCTGTTTTAAAAACAATTTTAAGTAAGCATAATTTGAATTCGTTTTCAGTATTCAAAGACTTTGTCTGCAATGCATGCACTGTAATAAGAGTCACAAACTACCATTTTCTGTCTCCACTTTGACTTCTCATAAACCGCTTGAAATAATATTTTCTAATGTATGGACATCACCTATTTTGTCTGTTGATGGTTTTAAGTACTATGTTATTTTTGTGGATCACTTCACTAAATATGTATGGTTTTATCCGCTACAAAAAAAAAAATCTGATGTCAAAACCATCTTTATTCGCTTTAAAGCAGTAGTGGAAAATTATTTCAAGATAAAAATTGTGACTTTATATTCTGACAATGAGGGTGAATATATTGCGCTAAAAGAATTCCTTGTTATGCATGGAATATCTCATCTGACATCACCCCCACATATCCCTGAACACAATGGCTTTGCTGAACGCCGTCATCGGCATATTGTAGAAACAGGCCTCTCACTTTTAACTCATACATCTTTGCCACGTATTTTTTGGTCTTATGCTTTTGCTACTGCGGCCTATCTCATCAATCGCATGCTAACTACCAAGTTACAAAATCTTTCTCCTTATGCAGTTATTTTTCAACATTCCCTAAATTATGAAAAACTTCGTAGTTTTGGATGTTTATGTTATCCTTGGCTACGCCCGTACACTGCTCATAAATTAGATCCTCATTCCAAACCATGTATTTTTCTAGGATATTCTCTATCACAAAGTGCTTATTTATGCTTTGAACCCGAGTCCTCAAAAATCATTTTGTCCAGGCATGTGTCCTTCATCAAGCATATTTTTCCATACCATGATTTACATAAACAGGAGCCACTATGTATATCCACTTCAGTTGACATATGGATTCCACAAGTTATCAACATTCCATCATCCACTTCTACACACTCTTCTGCGGCAGCACATGAAGCAAGAACTCCCCCATCGGTGATCCCTCATCCCTCACCAGGGCTGGCTAACCCATCAGAAACCCCTTCCCTCCCATCTTCCACCATTCCTATATCTGCCCCGGCCGTCCTCAACCCAACAGCAACCACACCCACACCGACAACACCTCTTCCTTGTCACCCTATGATAACCCAATCCAAAAACAATATTCATAAACCCATTCAAAAACTCACATATACTACCAACCTTACCACTCAGCCTCAAGAACCCACCACCCTTGCCTAGGCCACAAAAGACCCATACTGGCAGTCTGCCATGAATGAAGAGTATAGTGCTCTGTTATGCAATGGAACTTGGACTTTAGTCCCATCTGTTTGTGCTTCTAACGTGGTTGGATGTAAGTGGATTTTCATGATCAAACAAAATACAGATGGAATCGTGGCTCGTTATAAAGCCAGACTTGTAGCCAAAGGTTTTCATCAGCATCCTGGACTGGACTATCATGACACATTCAGTCCAGTTGTGAAACCTACAACAGTCCGTCTGGTTTTCAGCATTGCTGTCAGCAATGGATGGACACTTCGCCAACTTGACATTAACAATGCATTTTTACAAGGCACTCTTACTGAGGATGTTTACATGGCCCAACCTCCAGGCTTTCATGATCTGGACAAACCTGAGTTTGTCTGTAAACTTAGAAAAGCAATTTATGGCCTGAAGCAGGCACCTCATTCGTGGTATCATGAACTATGCAATTTTCTGCATGCATCGGGTTTTTCTAACTCCTAGGCCAATACTTCACTTTTCATCTTCCATCAGCAATCTCACCTCATTTATCTGCTGGTTTATGTGGATGATATTATTATTACAGGGGATAATGAACATAATGTCAATCAATTCATTCAGTGTTTAGCAGCTCGGTTCTCCTTAAAAGATTTGGGCTCTCTGTAGTATTTTCTGGGCGTTGAAATTCAATCTCATCGCACTGGTGGCAAGCTTCTCTCACAACACATGTACATTATGGACCTCCTACATCGCACCAACATGGCTCATGCAAAACCCATGTCAACTCCGCTGCCTCCTGGTTGTAAACTAAGCTTAGACATGGGTGCTCCTCTGACTGATCCTACACACTATCGTGCAACTTTAAGAAGCCTTCAATATCTATCTCTAACTCGGCCTGATGTTTGTTTCACTGTAAACAAGCTCTCCCAATTGATGCACAAGCCCACATATGTCCACTGGAAACTGGTGAAACGTCTCCTTCGATATTTACTTGGCACTGTCAACCACTGTCTGCTACTTCATCATCACTCTCCATGTTCAGTTCATGCCTTTTCTGATGCAGACTGGGGGGGAAACATGGAAGATTTATCCTCCATCAGCGCCTATGTAATCTATCTTGGTCGGAATCCTATCTCCTGGTCTTCCAAGAAGCAACACACCACAGCATGCTTATCCATTGAAGCTGAATACAAAATAGTTGCAGACACAGCAGCTGAAATCAGTTGGGTGTGCTCTTTATTGTTTGAACTACATTTTCCAGTGAGTCATACTCCAGTCATCTATTGTGACAATATTGGTGCTACCCAGTTGAGCTTTAATCCTGTGTTTCACTCAAGAATGAAACATGATGCTATTGATTTTCACTTCATTTGACAAAGGGTGTCATAACCCAATTTTTGAACAAATAATACAAAAAACTAAATATAGTTGACAATGGGGTTAAGACAGCGAAATTTGAAGTTTGGGGATGTAATTTGAGAGTTAATTGATCAATTGTGAAAGAATTAAAAGTTAAAGATTTAATTAAGGGCTAAATTGAACAATCCAGAAATTAAGGACTGTTTTGGTAAACAGTGTTATAATTCAGGGATTTAATTGAAACTAATTCAAAAAGGGCAAAATTAAAAGAATTAATTAAGGACCAAATTGAACAATCCAAGAATTAAGGACTGTTTTGTAAATAATGTATCAATTCAGGGATTTAATTGAAATTAAGTCAAAAAGGGCAAAATTAACAGAAATTTTTAATTGCTTAGGGGTCCAATTGCCGGATTTCCAAAGTTCAGGGGTCAAAAAGTGAAAATGTTTCTCTTGGCCGAAATGTCGCCGTTGCTAGTGGAAGAGTCGTGTGATCTCCTTCATCCCGATTCAACCGGAGACCTGAAAATCTGCAACCGTTCCAATCGTGGACCACATCCCTTGCCCACGATCTCGCTCGTGGAAGATACAGTCCTGCAAAGGCAGGACTGATGAGGGGCACGCTGTGGGTCTCTATAAAGAGAGGGCAGAACCAGAGCAATTCAGGTGAAAAAACCAGAGAGAAAATATACACCGAGGAGACCAGAAATAGAGCAACCCGCAGCACCCGACGGCAACAACAAAAAACCCAGAAAAACAGAGCAATTAACCCAAAGAAAAACAGAGCAAATAAAACAGAACCGACCCAACAAACACAGAATCAAGAACGGAAACATCACACCAGCCCAGATTTCGTCCCTGTAAGAAAGAAGATTTCGTCAAAAAAAAAATAGATATACAGAAAAGGAGAGAAAGGAAGAGGATCAATTATCACCGAACCGTTGTTTTTGACAGAAAGTAATCGAACCAATACCGGCGTTGCAACCTTCCTCAGTATCGCCAGAAGCAGAAAAGCAACCGAATCAACATAGCCACGCCAGCGTTGCAGCCTTCTCCAATCGCCAGAAACAGGTGCGTCTGTTTTCATTTCTTTGGTTTGCTCTTTGGTGATTGAATGATGTGTGAACAGTGCGAAGGTAATTTAATTACCTTCGCATTGTTGATGCACGCGTGAAATTGTTTCACGCATGCATCTGTTTTTTAGCCGGTCACCGGCACGGGCGATGACGTGGCCGGGTCCGGGTCCAGCCCAAAGACATGTAATGAGCTGGGCCCAGCCCAAAAATGTAAATTAAAAAAAAATAAAAATAAAAAAATACATAATAAAAAAGATGTGTGTACAAATAAAAATATAAATATGAATTTATTGTTTTTATTCATTGACGCCAGAGTCAGAATAAAACTATTGATTCAAATTTATTTCATTGTATTTTATTTAAATTACAAAAAAAAAATATGCATGCAAAAATAAAATAAAATAAAGTAAATTTATTGGTTTATTCATCGAGCCTGAGTCGGGAACAAAGATACTAATATAAATTTATTTTATTTTATTTTGTTTTATTTTTTTTTTAGCTACATAAAAATAAAAATAATGCGATTGTGTAAAAAATAATAAATTGATTTTATTTGTTTATTCCTGACTATTTCATTGTATTTTATTTAAATTACATAAAAAATATGCATGCAAAAATAAAATAAAGTAACTTTATTGGTTTATTCAACGGCCTGAGTCAGGAATAAAAACTACTAATGTAAATTTATTTTATTTTGTTTTGTTTTATTTTTTTTTAGCTACATAAAAATAAGAATAATGCGATTGCGTAAAAAAAATAAATTGGTTTTAATTGTTTATTCACTGACGCCAGAGTCAGGAATAAAAAAATTAATGATTCAAATTTATTCATTTTAATACCTACATAATATTTACCAACGCCAGAGTTGGAAATATCCGTAATTGAATATTCACTAGCGCCAGAGCTAGGAATATTACACACAAAAAAAAAATCATAGTATAAACAAAAAAAAAATGTTAGCAATTAATGACTAAGATCAGCAATGCAGCCTGCCTTAGGTAGGACGTTTAAGGGGTGATAATATCTTCCCTTTTATGTAACCAGTCTCGGACCATAGAATCTCTGTTGACCAGTTAGGGTTCCTAGTAACCGTAATACTAGGTGGCGACTCCTTAAACAAAGAATATCTCCATTAAAGAATAGGATGCTAGAAATCTGTTCTTCTCCAAATAATTAAATTTTTAAGGTCGCCGCGATGTCGGGTGCGACAGAATGGCGACTCCACTGGGGACTAATGGACTAAGCTTTGCCTTTGATTTTTTTTAATTGCTACAAATGCTTGTTGTGTTATTTGGTTTTTATTTTTTTTTATTTGGTTTATTTTATTTTATTTATTTTTATAGTTTTAGCATCCATATTTGTTCATGTCATCATACATATATTGGATATAGATTTATGCCTTCACACACCACGCATTTCATAATAAACATCTGTTATATCAACTTTAAGTTAAGTGGGAGAGTAGCGGTACCCCAATGGCTTTAGCCTGGGTAAGACTCGTGAAACCATCCAACTTTCGCTTGATTGTTTACTCGATAGTGGTTGATATGCCTAACTGATATCATTCAGGGCCTCTATCTTCACGCTACTTGTAAACCTCACATCAACCTTTCGAGGAAGATCACTGAGCATGCGAAAGACCTTTCAAGACTAGATAGCAACCTACCTCAAGCATTTAAAGGACTAGAACCTACCATTTAGGTTGTTCCCTATGTAAATTTCACTAAGGCAAGCTTAACGTATAGCATCTTCATTACAGGATTGTTTTTGGGTGACATAATGGTCGTTAATCGTGAAATCACAACTATTGAGTATGGGCTCGAATCTGAATCATTGCATATGACTGAGGGAGACTGCCCTAGACTGGATGACAGTGGGATACCGCTGCTAAAGGATGTGAGATGCGTAATAAATGATGCCAGTTGTTTGCTTCCATTCACCAAATACTTGGCTGATGAGACAGAATTTACTAAGATATATGGGAGAGTTTTGCATCTTCTGAATGTTCCAGTACTGCCATTAGCCATAAAAGCCCTAATTCATTTTTGGGATCCTGATTATCGATGTTTTACATTTGGGAATGTCGATATGGTTCCTACCATTGAAGAATACGGTGTTTTGACAGAATTCCCTGAGGATATCCATAAGGTTTATTTTCATCAAAAGATTGAGAATACTGTAGAGGAGCTTGCTAAGCTACTGGGAATCCATCAAATGAGCTTATATAGAGAAAAAAAATATGCGGGGGTTTGAGATGGAAACGGCTAGAAGAGCTGTTGATTGCTAAAACATCTAATCCTGGTGCTAATTGGGAGGTATACCGAATATTGGCTTTGGGAATATTTGGGCTGATTTTGTGTCCTTCGACTGCTGGAATCATCAGTTTAGAGGCAGCTAATCTGTTTGTTGAGTATGAGAAGACTAAAATTAATCCTTCAGCTGCTATCTTGGCTGAAACTTTTTTGTCTCTCAATCATTGCAAAAGGATTGGGAAAGGTTCTATGAGATGTTGTGTTCCATTGTTGTTCATTTGGATGGTAAGCCATATAGAATCTGAAACACCAATATTCCAAAATTTTTGGTGGTTTGACCAAAAGCCACTCGAGTTATTTGTATCAAGTGAATGGGAAAACTTTTCTGAAGATGATTGGAGGGTAAAATTGCAAGGAATTCCACAAAGCAATTTTAATTGGAGAGCTCTTTGGATGAAAAATGTAACATGCCTAATGGGTTGTGGAAAGAGGCCTTGGGTACCTTTGATTGGAGTGACTGGATATATTAGTTATGCGCCTGCTTTGGTTGCAAGACAGCTTGGGGGCATACAAAGCATTCCAAGAACAGTTGGCTTAGCTCAATTCACCGGAGTCTATAAGGGTGCATATAATGAGATGCTGGAGAGCATTAAACATGATTGGGGATCTTTGGTGCTAGTTAAAAAAGAGATCGGTGTAAGGAATCCTACAGTTAGTGAAAAGTATCCTGAATGGCGTAATAGAGAAGTCTCTTATATGGCGGAAGTTTCTGAATTTGTGGGCTTTCGAAGGAAAAGAGTGAATTGTGAAGAAGAATTAAGAAAACAAGTAAAATCGTTACAAGCTGAGCTTAAAGCAAAGGAAGAACAAAGAGTGTCCTTAGAGCGGCAACTAGCCAAAGAAAAGGGTGCAAGGAAAGTAGCTGAAGAAGAAAGGGACTCTGTAGGTCAAGACTTGATAAAGGCAAAGGCTGACTTGGAAACACAAAAAACAATTAATCAGGATATGATGTATTATATGGACAAAGCTAAGCATTGGGAAGAATTAGCCATCAAGACACAAGCTACATTGAAAATGCGTCGGGCGGACATTGTTAAGTTTAAAGGCCAATTGGGAAAAGCTGAGGCTTTAACTAAAATTCATGAAGAGCAAAAAGCCGAGTGGAACAATCACAAGACCGAGGTGGAAGCATTGAGATTTAAAATTTGGACAAAGAAAAATCAAAGATCGCACGACTTATGGAAAGCCGTAAAATGATAGAACAACATAATCAAACATTGGATGCCACCAATAACTTACGTCTAGAAACAACTTGATACATACCGAGAGGATAAGGGAACTACAAGATCAAGTTGGCCAGGATTGCAGAAGCCCATTTATTACGAGTGGAAGCTCGCCAAGTGGGAGGTGATATAATAAAGTATCGAAGAAGCTTGGATAATACCGATCTTTTCTTAAAAGCAATAGCTAATAGAGGCAGTGTTTTTTCTCCTGTAATAGATTAGATCAATTTTTCATTGTAAGCTTCTGAATAAGTAATAAAGGGCTGAGACCCACCTTTTCAATTCAAAAATATGCATATATGGCTGGAAGCCCAAATGTCAAAAAGCTAAACAGATCTCTTCTCGGCATCACAACGATGATATCAAGTTCAAGCCCAAACCACATATCCAAAGAATGACGGCCATATGTCACCAATGAAAAGCAAATCCATATCCAATATGTTGCATTCATATTCATGCATTTCATACATTTGTTTATAAATTGTCATATTCTACATATAACAGGTGAAATATAGGTCCCCAACTGAAACGTATCCATAATACTCGTTTACGGAAGAAAATGGAAAATGAAGAGAGAACTCAGTTAGAAATTCAACACCAAAAAGAGTTGGAAAGCCTGAAAGAGGATGTAGCAAGGCTTACCAGCTTGCTTGAACAGGCTTTGAGGCCTAGAGCTGGAGAAGGAACATCTTCTCAACAAACATTTACACCTCAGCCTCCGCCTCCTTTTATTCCGCCATTTGAACCTCAGCATGCTGCTCATTTCTTACCTGCCCAATCAGCATATCCAACGAGGGTCCCCATTGCAGTTTTGACAGAAGAAGAACCCCAAAGGAATAAGATAGTGGAGGAAAATGGTCATGAAAAGCTAGCTGCTTTAGAAGAAAGAATGAAGGCAATGGAAGGGAATAGTTTGTATGATCCCAGGTGAAAGTCTTTGAAATGTGTTTGGTGCCTAATGTGGTTATTCCCAGAAAATTCCGTGTACCAGATTTTGTTAAATATACTGGAACTCAATGCCCGATCACCCATCTTAAAGCATATTATAATAAGATGGCTGAGGTAGTCCATGATGAGAAGCTATTGATCCATTTCTTTCAAGACAGTTTAAGTGATGCGGCTCTTGCTTGGTATATGCGCTTAGATAATACCAAGATTAAAGGATGGAAGGATTTGGTTGAAGCTTTTATTAGACAATATAAGTTCAACATGGATATTGCCCCTGATAGGTCAAGTCTACAAGCCATGGAAAAAGAGAATAGGGAGTCTGTAAGAGAATATGCCCAAAATTGGCGTGAATCAGCCGCGCAAGTAAATCCTCCATTGTCAGAAAGGGAGATGCCTGGTTTATTTTCCAACACTTTCAAAGCCCCGTACTTTGAATACTTGGTAGGTAGTGCTGCACAAAATTTCTCTGATTTGGTTGTCATAGCTGAAAGGATCGAACAAGCTGTTCGGACAGGTAGGATCGTGGATCCTACTGAAAAAAGAGGTTTTACTGGAAAAAGGAAAGAAACGGAAGTTCACAATGTCGAAAGGGAAAGTAGAGGGAAGAACACTTACCAAGATAATTACAGTTTCAAAAGTATTACACCTACCCCTTCTATATCCAATATAAAATTCTCATCACCTACAAACACCCAAAATAACCCAATAAACAACAAAAACAATGGTAATTAAAGCCCAAGAAGAAGTTTTCCAACAGAGCAAGTGCAACTTCCGCCATTACCCATGTCTCTTACTGAAATGCACCAAAGATTGCTTAGTATTGGCCAGGTAGCACCTGTCCCCTTAGAACCTTTACAACCACCATATCCTTTTTGGTATAAACCCGATCAAAAATGTGAATACCATCTTGGGCCCCCGTTGGTCATCATATTGATGGATGTGTTGCATTCAAAAGAAAAATCCTTCAGCTCATCAAAGCTGGGTGGATTTCTTTTGATGAATCTCCAAATGTGAAATCTAATCCTCTACCAAATCATGCTTCGGGAAGTGGGGGAGTTAATAACTTGGAGATAGGAAGTAGAAGTACAACAACTTTAAGGGTGACTATGGATAGATTGTATGGGATGTTGAGGCAAACAAATTATCTAAAGACACCAGTCAAAACACAAGCTGTAAGGAATGCAAATGAATATTATAAATATCATCAGCAGCTTGGGCATGATATTGACTCGTGCGAGGAGTTTCATTTGGAGGTAGAAAATATGATGACGTTGGGAATGTTAAGATTGATGAAACCCAAAGAAGATGAGTTAGTAGGAACAATGACTGGTTGTAACCAAAAAGTGGAAGTTTGTAGATATATACCAACCGAAAAGGGTCCACCAAAAATGATACTAGCCAAGCCTATGAATACTGTTAGCGGAAGCTATAATGCCCAACCCTATAATTATGGTTATTCCTTTCACAGCACAAATCCTGCCCCCGTTTTCCATGCGGAAATAGGAGGACTCACTCGGAGTGGGAGATGTTTTACTCCTGAAGAGTTGGAAAATCAAAGAAAAGCCAAAGGAAAGGATATGGTGGATTTGACAAAGACAAATGAGGTTAACAAGCCAGTAAGTGATGAAGAGGCTAATGAATTCCTGAAATTGATGAAGCACGGCGAATATAGTGTGGTTGATCAACTAAAGAAAACACCCGCTAGGATTTCTTTGTTGTCATTAATATTGAGTTCAGAATTGCATAGGAACACACTTCAGAAGGTTCTTAATGAAGCATATGTTCCTCAGGATATCACACAAGACTCCATAGAACATTTGGTGGGTAGGATTCAAGCCACCAACTACCTCTATTTTACCGATGATGAGTTGGATCATGAAGGGACCGGTCATAATAAACCATTGCATATCACGGTAAAATGCAAGGATTGTGTGATTGCTAAGGTGCTTATAGATAATGGTTCCGCTCTCAATGTATTGCCGAGACATGTACTTGATAAAATGCCAGTTGATGCCTCTCACATGAAGCCAAGTACTATGACTGCAAGGGCATACGATGGGTCACCTAGACCAATCATTGGAAGTATTGATGTTGAACTAATCATTGGCCCCCAACCATTCCAAGTCACATTACAAGTAATGGATATTCATCCATCATACAGCATTTTGCTGGGGAGACCTTGGATCCATGCAGCTCGAGCTGTCGCATCTTCTTTACATCAACGGGTCAAGTTCATCATCAATGGGAATTTGGTGACTGTGAGAGCTGAAGAAACTTTGTCAATGATGAGGAATGTATCGATCCCTTATATAGAAGCTGAAGAAAGTAAGGATGGAAATCTGCATGCATTTGAAGTTGTAAATGCTGAATGGGTACCTGAAAATATGATACGAAGAAAGCCAGAAATTTCTGAAGCAGCAAAAATGGCTGCTAAATACTTCTTGAAGCATGGATTACCATTTCAATATGACCTAACTACTGGAATGCCTGAGAGGGTTAATGCGGTAAAAATAAAATACGCCGATCAGAGGTTTGGCTTAGGGTTTAAGCCTGGCAAAGCGGATTTTAAAAGAGCAGCTGAAATTAGAAGGGAAAAGAGAGTAGCCCGGATTGAAAAAAGAGAGCCAGATGAAGATCGAATGGAAATCCCACCTATCCATGTAACATTTCCAAAAGCCGCATATGTGATAAAAGCTGAGGATTATGAGGAGGGGTTAAGAAAAGAATTCAGTGGTGCTACTATCAATTATCTTGAAAATGTTAGTGAGCAAGATGTAAAGGAAGAAGAGAGTCCTTATGAACAGCTACCACAACTAACTATTGGTGTTTTGGAAGATGGCTCATCCGAATTCGTGAGGAAGCTGGCTGAGGGAGAAGAGTTGGAAAATTGGGAAATTCATGAAGTCCCAGTTGTTTTTAAAAAGTAATGTTTGTTTGTTCTTTATTTTTATTGTATTGTTTGAACAATTGTGCCTTGCCAAAACCATTGTGGCTCAAGAGATTGGCAATAAGGTTTTGTTGTTGAGCCCGTCTATCCTTTAAAAAATTCAATGAGATCATGCATATTTTCTTTCAAACATGTTTTCTTGTTATTTGTTTATTTATTTGCTTTCCCAGAATTATACACTCATAACCGAACACTTTCCGCTTTCAGGAGATCTGAAAGCGGATTGTGCTCACAAACTCAATGCACTGTGGATAATTGGCCTAACTTTGATGAAACTATAATTGCAATGGATGAGGAAGAGTTAGTTGAGAAAGACATCGATGAGTTCGCAAGGTTAGTGGAACAATCTGATCACACATGGAAGCCTGCTAAAGAAGAACTAGAACTGATAAATGTGGGCACCGAACATAATAAAAGAGAGTTGAAAATAGGGAAGCTAATATCTGCCGGTGTAAGAAGCGAGTTGGTCATTCTTTTACAAGAATATGTTGATGTTTTTGCCTGGTCATATGCCGATATGCCCGGTGCGGATCTCGATATTGTGGTACATAAACTACCTTTGATAGAGGGTTGTAAACCGATTAAGCAAAAGTTGAGGAGGACGAGGCCCGATATACTAATCAAAGTAAAAGAAGAGATAACGAAACAGTGGGATGCTGGATTCTTAGAAGTTGTTGATTATTCTCAATGGGTGTCCAATATTGTAGTAGTACCCAAGAAAGACAACAAAATCGGGGTATGCGTGGATTTTCGAGATTTGAATAGGGCAAGCCCGAAGGATGATTTTCCGTTACCCCACATAGATGTACTTGTGGATAATTCTGCTAAAAGTTCTACTTACTCTTTTATGGATGGTTTCTCTGGGTATAATCAAATCAAAATGGCCGAGCAAGACAAGAAGAAGACAACATTTGTTACTCGTGGGGAACATATTGTTATAGAGTTATGCCATTCGGATTAAAAAATCTTTGGAGCAACTTATCAAAGAGCAATGGTGACATTATTTCATGACATGATGCATAAAGAAATTGAGGTCTATGTGGATGATATGATTGCTAAGTCTAAAGATGAGGAAAATCATATCCCAGCTCTAAAGAAATTATTTGAAAGGTTGAGAAAGTATCAATTAAAGTTGAACCCTGCAAAATGCACATTTGGAGTGAAGTCTGGGAAGTTATTGGGATTTGTGGTAAGCAGTAATGGTATAGAGGTAGACCCCCGATAAAGTGAAGGCCATACAAGCCATGTCGACTCCTAAGACCGAGAAAGAAGTTCGAAGCTTTTTGGGCGTTTAAATTACATTGCTCGATTCATTTCACAACTTACAGTCACTTGTGAACCAATCTTTCGATTACTTCGAAAGAAAAACCCCGGAGTATGGGATGAAGATTGTCAAGAAGCCTTTGATAAGATCAAACAATATCTGCAGAAACCACCGCTATTGGTGCCACCTGTGCCTGGGAAGCCTCTCATTTTGTACTTAATAAAGGATCAATCAGCAATGGGCTGTGTGCTTGGCCAACATGATGAGTCCGGGAGAAAGGAGCAAGCCATCTACTACCTTAGTAAGAAATTCACTGAATGTGAATCTCGTTACAGTATGATTGAGAAGCTGTGTTGTGGTTTGGTATGGAGTGCGAAAAGACTCCGACAATATATGCTATACTATACCACTTGGTTAATTTCAAAGGTAGATCCTCTGAAATATATTTTTGAAAAGCCATATATGTCAAATAGGCTGGCCAGATGGCAAGTGTTGTTGGCTGAATATGATATCATCTACAAAACAAGAAAATCCGTGAAAGGAAGTGCAATTGCGGATCATTTAGCTGATAACGCCATTGAGGACTATGAGCCATTAAATTTTGACTTCCCTGATGAAGATGTGTTGGTAATAGAAAGAGATTGGTGGACTATGTACTTTGATGGTGCGGTGAATGTGTCTGGTAATGGAGCTGGTGCTGTAATAATTTCTCCAGAAGGAAAACAATATCCCATCTCCGTCAAACTACAGTTTAGTTGCACGAATAACACAGCTGAATATGAGGCTTGCATTCATAGATTAGAAGCTGCATTGGAATTGAAGATAGGGAAATTAGAGGTATATGGAGACTCTATGTTAATAATCTGTCAGACAAAGGGGGAATGGAAGCCAAAAGATGAGAAATTGAAACCATATCGGGAATATCTCTCCAAATTGGTGAAAACTTTGAAAAGATAGAGTTCAATCATTTAGGAAGGGATAAGAATCGGTTCACGGATGCTTTAGCAACCTTGGCCTCTATGGCTACGATCGATTGTGGTATCGGAGTACATCCTATAAGCATTGATATTAGAAGTTCTCCCGCTCATTGTTGTTTAATAGAAGAAGAAGTGGATGGCAATCCTTGGTATGCAGATATAAAAAGATTCATCCAATATCGGGAATATCCTTCTGAAGCTTCAAATACAGATAAGAAGACTCCGAGAAGAATGGCAATGGAATACTTTATAGAAGGAGAAATCTTATACAAAAGGTCATTTGATGGGACTTTATTAAGATGTCTAGACAGATCAGAAGCCAATAAAGCATTGTATGAAGTGCATGGAGGAATTTGCACCACCCATGCAAATGGGCACATGATGGCAAGACAGATGCAAAGAGCTGGGTATTTTTGGTTGACCATGGAAAAAGATTGTATAGAATTTGTTCGAAAATGTCATAAATGTCAGGTGTATAGTGACAAAATCAATGCACCTCCAGTGCCCTTATTCAATATGGTGTCACCTTGGCCATTCGCGATGTGGGGAATTGATGTGATTGGGCCTATTAATCCAAAAGCCAGCAATGGTCATCGGTTTATCTTGGTCGCAATTGATTATTTTACAAAGTGGGTAGAGGCCTGCTCATATGCTCATGTGACTCAGAAGGTGGTCAAGCGATTCATTGAGAGAGATCTAATTTGTAGGTATGGCTTGCCAGAAAGGATAGTAACCGATAATGCCAAGAACTTCAATGGGAAAATGATCATGGAATTATGCACTAAATGGAAAATCAAGCATTCCAATTCATCCCCTTACAGACCAAAGATGAATGGGTCTTTGTTGAAGCCGCTAACAAGAACATAAAGAAGATTGTCCGGAAAATGGTGGTCACATATAAAGATTGGCGGGGAATGGCTTCCTTATGCTCTACATGCATATCGAACAGCAATAAGGACGTCAACGGGGGCTACACCTTATTCGTTAGTTTACGGAATGGAGGCAGTGATGCCTTTAGAAGTAGAGATTCTTTCTCTAAGGGTTCTCATGGAATCTGAGCTAGAAGAGGCTAAATGGGCTGAGATACGATACGAACAGCTAAATATGATCGGTGAGAAGAGATTAGCTGCAATTTGTCACCACCAATTGTATCAAAACAGGATAGCAAGAGCCTATGACAGAAAAGTTCGACCAAGAGAGTTTAAAAAAGGAGATCTTGTATTGAGAAAAATCCTATTACTACCTAGTGAGAATCATAGCAAGTGGGCACCTAATTATGAAGGTCCATATGTAGTAAAGAAGGCATTCTCTGGAGGGGCGTTGATATCTTGTAGGGAATGGATGGAGAAGATTTGAGTAGGCCAGTGAATTCCGATTCTGTGAAGAAATATTATCCATGATTGTATAAGTTCTCATCAAATCAATAAAAGTTTTGCCAAGAAATTCACTTTGCATATCTTTTCTCTCTCATCAATGTTATTGATATTAGAGAATCAGTAAATACACTCTTGAAGCCTTGCATGATCTCATAGATTGAATTCATTACTTTTTACCAAAATCAGTTTCCCTATTTGAGTTTTGAAAAATTGATCTGGTATTTTGATTTCAAAAGTAATTTGATGTTTATTCAAAAATGATTTTTGACATTCTACGTGTAGAATGACAAATGAATCAAGCAACTCCTACATAGAGGTGACCAAACTCTAAAAAAAATGAATAAATACCCTTATCCCATAACTCTTGAATCAGGTGTTTTTAAATATATGAATAATGGTATGTAGTGAACTTGTTGCTCATAACTCATGAAATGCATCCTCGTAAAGACTAAACCATCACACTGGATGAGGTCAAAGTTTATTGATCATAGTTGCTTACGTTTGAAATGAGGAAAGGTCATCTTTGTTATTCCTTTCACGTTCTAAAATAGTACATCCCTTGCAATCCCTTTTTGAGCCTGAATAATTTTTCTTTCATTAAAAATCCTGACTAAGATCACACCCCACACTGGGGGCAAATGAAATTTCAATGATCAAGAAAAATGATAAAGCCGTGAGAAAGCCAAAAGGCAAAAGAGCCCAAGAAACTCAAGTGCTAGGGGGCATGCCCAAATCACAAGAAAAAGTGATAACCAAGATAAAATGAGTAGGCTCTAGCAAAGCAATGAAAAAGAAAAAGAAAAAAAGGGCAAATCAAAGAAGAGCGGCAAAAGAAAATATGAATGACGTCAAGAGTCAAACTATTAATAGTGATCTTCAGTCTTTGAAACCCTGAAACACTCTTTGAGCCTTACGAGTCCTTTTCTTTCATAGCCAAAAACCACAGCCTATATTACGTGCTTGTAGAAGTCCTTTCTAATCAAGCAAGCAAGCAACCTGGAACAATAAACAATGCTCTCAAAATCCAAAGAATAGTTTTTCATGAAATTCATGGTATCAAGAATAAACTACCCATTATTATTCATGCTGATAAAAATAAAAGTTAAAAGGAGATGTTTTTCTCATACAAAATCCCGAGCTTTCTCTCGAGCCCTTCACTTTGAAACAAAAGGTCATCTCATGACGTATTTTTTTTCTTTTTTTCCGAAGATCCCATTGCCAAACACAAGAGCAAATAATCTCTTTTCCAAGAAAGAAAATAACCAAGGAGTTGCAAGGTTTCAAAAATAAATTGTTTTAGACTCACATTGAAATAATTTTTGTTTTCAAAAATGCAAGATCAAGATTTCAAGATTTATTCTAGACCCATACTTCTTCACCAAACTGAAAAAGGATAGAAATGAGAAAGGGGTCTCTTAAAACCATTATTTGTCTAAAGTCGCTGACAGAGCACACTTAGGGGGAATGACCGATACAAGGGGATATTGTGTTCAGAAGGAAAATTCTAGAAAAAAGAGATAGTAATTTCCTTCAAACAAGACAAGGGGGCATTTTGGTTTATGAAAGACAGCTTGATCCTTTCAGCTAGTGACACCGAATGTTTTTAGCAGTGAGTCAAGGGGTAATGAATGATCCTCTCAAATTATTTGACGAGTCTATCAAGCATGTGGGTCACGATGGGCACCACAAAGGCTGAGTTGTGCAAACAAATCTGGAAAAAGTCTTATATGAGCTAACTCGAGTGCGCTAGAAATCCAAACGACAAAGATGACCCAAATCAGATAGCAAGATCTCACCAACCATGCAATGAGAAGATTAAGAAGAAATGGGGGGCCTATATTTCAAGTCAGGTAAAGATGCATTCATATCATTTAAACTTTGAAACATTGGACAATGAGTGCTGCAAATTTTTATTAGAGAAAATTCTAACGGAATCCATCAAGCGGAAGGCCAACATTGAAGTTGCTTTTGAAAAATTTTCACTTTTGAGAATTTTTCAACCTAGGCAGGCCGCCCATGAGAATTAGGCCACCTAAAAAATCTCTCTCTATATTTTTCCACCACATTTCAGTTTCCACTCCTGAGGTAGTGCATTTCCTATCCTACCTCCTTTTGAGTTCTTTTTCGAGCGTGCCTTTGAGCCCTCGTCTTGTCTCCATTCGAGCGCGCCTTCGAGCCCTCATCTTATCTCCATTCGAGTGCGCCTTCGAGCCCTTGTTTTTTATCTCCATTTCGAGGGTGCCTTCGAGCCCTCGAACATCAAAGGTAGTGCATTTCCTATCGCCTACCATATCTCATTAAAATCGTTTGAGTGCGTACCCATTACAATTGACGCCCTATCATATCTTATTACAAAAAACATCCGTGACCCATTACAATTGACCAATCAAGGGTAACCCATTACAATGTGACCATGGCGGGGTAACCCATTACAATATACCCTATATCTGGGCGGGTGACCCATTACAATGTGACCCAGGGTAACCCATTACAATGTGACCATCTGGGTCGGTAACCCATTACAATATACCATCCTATACTGGGCAGGTGACCCATTACAATGTGACCAACTGGGCAGGTAACCCATTACAATGTGACCAGCCGGCGGGTAACCCATTACAATGTGACCATCCGGGTCGGTAACCCATTACAATATACCATCCTATCTTGGGCGGGTAACCCATTACAATGTGACCATCTACAATGCGCGGCGGGGGTAACCCATTACAATATACTATAAAAAAAAAAACAACATAATAAAAAGAAAAAAGAAGAAAAAAGAAAATTGTCGTATTTTTCAATAATTGGGCAGGTCGCCTGGAACAATTAGGCCACTCGCGAAATTCTTCGCATTGCTTTTATCATTAGGCAGGTTGCCTAAAACAATTTGATTCATTTTTTTTTTTAAAAAGGGGGGGGTCGCCTTTTCGAAGTTTTCAAGACTCTAAAAAATAAATTCTTTCTGTATCTACTTTTCTTTATAAATTTACTACACAAAGTTAAAGAAAATGAAAATTTTCAATATCTTTGCATTGTAAATTTTATAAAGAGGGGGCAACTGTCATAACCCAATTTTTGAACAAATAATACAAAAAACTAAATATAGTTGACAATGGGGTTAAGACAGCGAAATTTGAAGTTTGGGGATGTAATTTGAGAGTTAATTGATCAATTGTGAAAGAATTAAAAGTTAAAGATTTAATTAAGGGCTAAATTGAACAATCCAGAAATTAAGGACTGTTTTGGTAAACAGTGTTATAATTCAGGGATTTAATTGAAACTAATTCAAAAAGGGCAAAATTAAAAGAATTAATTAAGGACCAAATTGAACAATCCAAGAATTAAGGACTGTTTTGTAAATAATGTATCAATTCAGGGATTTAATTGAAATTAAGTCAAAAAGGGCAAAATTAACAGAAATTTTTAATTGCTTAGGGGTCCAATTGCCGGATTTCCAAAGTTCAGGGGTCAAAAAGTGAAAATGTTTCTCTTGGCCGAAATGTCGCCGTTGCTAGTGGAAGAGTCGTGTGATCTCCTTCATCCCGATTCAACCGAAGACCTGAAAATCTGCAACCGTTCCAATCGTGGACCACATCCCTTGCCCACGATCTCGTGGAAGATACAGTCCTGCAAAGGCAGGACTAATGAGGGGCACGCTGTGGGTCTCTATAAAGAGAGGGCAGAACCAGAACAATTCAGGTGAAAAAACCAGAGAGAAAATATACACCGAGGAGACCAGAAATAGAGCAACCCGCAGCACCCGACGGCAACAACAAAAAAAACCGGGGAAAAAGCAGAGCAATTAACCCAAAGAAAAACAGAGCAAATAAAACAGAACCGACCCAACAAACACAGAATCAAGAACGGAAACATCACACCAGCCCAGATTTCGTCCCTGTAAGAAAGAAGATTTCGTCAAAAAAAAAATAGATATACAGAAAAGGAGAGAAAGGGAGAGGATCAATTATCACCGAACCGTTGTTTTTGACAGAAAGTAATCGAACCAATACCGGCGTTGCAACCTTCCTCAGTATCGCCAGAAGCAGAAAAGCAACCGAATCAACATAGCCACGCCAGCGTTGCAGCCTTCTCCAATCGCCAGAAACAGGTGCGTCTATTTTCATTTCTTTGGTTTGCTCTTTGGTGATTGAATGATGTGTGAACAGTGCGAAGGTAATTTAATTACCTTCGCATTGTTGATGCACGCGTGAAATTGTTTCACGCGTGCATCTGTTTTTTTAGCCGGGTCGCGGCACTGGGCGATGCCGGGCCTTGATGGGTGGGCGGGTGGCACTTCAAAGACATGTAATGAGCTGGGCCCAGCCCAAAAATGTAAATTAAAAAAAAAATAAAAAATAAAAAAATACATAATAAAAAAGATGTGTGTACAAATAAAAATATAAATATGAATTTATTGTTTTTATTCATTGACGCCAGAGTCAGAATAAAACTATTGATTCAAATTTATTTCATTGTATTTTATTTAAATTACAAAAAAAAAATATGCATGCAAAAATAAAATAAAATAAAGTAAATTTATTGGTTTATTCACTGACGCCAGAGTCAGGAACAAAGATACTAATATAAATTTATTTTATTTTATTTTGTTTTATTTTTTTTTAGCTACATAAAAATAAAAATAATGCGATTGTGTAAAAAATAATAAATTGATTTTATTTGTTTATTCCTGACTATTTCATTGTATTTTATTTAAATTACATAAAAAATATGCATGCAAAAATAAAATAAAGTAACTTTATTGGTTTATTCACTGACGCCAGAGTCAGGAATAAAAACTACTAATGTAAATTTATTTTATTTTGTTTTGTTTTATTTTTTTTTAGCTACATAAAAATAAGAATAATGCGATTGCGTAAAAAAAATAAATTGGTTTTAATTGTTTATTCACTGACGCCAGAGTCAGGAATAAAAAAATTAATGATTCAAATTTATTCATTTTAATACCTACATAATATTTACCAACGCCAGAGTTGGAAATATCCGTAATTGAATATTCACTAGCGCCAGAGCTAGGAATATTACACACAAAAAAAAAATCATAGTATAAACAAAAAAAAATGTTAGCAATTAATGACTAAGATCAGCAATGCAGCCTGCCTTAGGTAGGACGTTTAAGGGGTGATAATATCTTCCCTTTTATGTAACCAGTCTCGGACCATAGAATCTCTGTTGACCAGTTAGGGTTCCTAGTAACCGTAATACTAGGTGGCGACTCCTTAAACAAAGAATATCTCCATTAAAGAATAGGATGCTAGAAATCTGTTCTTCTCCAAATAATTAAATTTTTAAGGTCGCCGCGATGTCGGGTGCATTCAATCAGGTACTCTACAAGTGTCTCATGTATCTTCGAATGATCAGTTAGCTGATGCATTGACGAAATCACTACCCCGCTCGCAGTTCTGGCTTCTTAAAGACAAGATTGGACTCATTGACCCCGTCCATCTTGAGGGGGCATGTAAGCAAGTATCCAAGTATGGAACTAACTGCAACTGAACCTCCTGAAGAATAGGATTTAAGCTAGTGATAAGATTTGTGTAGAATGGAACTCTAATTATTGTGTTTGATTAGAACTCTGCAACATTATCTCTACTGTGTGTGTGTGTGTGTGTGTGTAATGAATAAAGGTGAGTTTCTACGTTCCACAATCAGATTTCATCTCCACAGTTGTCAGCTTTGCTGGTTGGGAGAGAGGAAGGAGGGTGGAGGCGAGTCAGGGATAGAGTCATTAGCAGAATTTTTAGATTTTCCTCCAGGTATTTTTTTTGTTATATTTCTAATCTATTAAAATAATTATCAGTGATGATTTGTGATCTGTCAAAAAATTTACTGATAATAATTTTATTGGTAGATTTACTAATGAATTTAGTAATGGACAACGCCTAAAAAAAATTAATAAAATATAAAATAAATTTATTAATAAAATATTATTTATTTCATCACAAAACACATAAGTCATAAATTCAAAATAAATTTCATCAATTTATAAATAAATAAAATTTTACAAAATCTCAAACAAACTTTAACATGTACAAATCATACAACAAAATTTTATAGGAAAAAATTATAAAACAAGTAAACACTCAAACAAAATACATATATTACAAAAATATACAATAAAAATTAATATTTTAAAATTGAGTTCAAATAAAAAATAAGTAGTTTTGCTTACTTGAGGTAATAAATTCTCAACAAAATTTGAATTAAAACAAGAATGCTGACAAACTGAGTGTTAGTGTAACTGGATTTGTAATGGGAGGTTGATTTGTGATAAAATTAGAGGAAGAGGTTGTATTGTTTGTTGAAGGGAAAAATAAAGAGAGAAAAAAAAAAGAAATGAGGGAAGAAGGGAGGAGAGTCACTTGACAAGTTATAAATTAAATATTATTGAAAATAAACGGATTTAATGACGAATTTAAATCTGCGGTGTGTCTATCTATAAAAATGACACATCATTATACTATTTGGTTTTTTTTTGTTTTTTCCCCACTGTAATTCCCTTAGTATATACAGAAAGAATATTTTTATCGGTGTTTATCAATAAATATTGTCAAGGCATATTCAGTTAGAAGAATTCACCACAATCTATGGATGAAAATATTTTATTGGTCTGTTCGTTTATATTTATTAATTTTCTAGTAATAAGAAAAGTATTGGTGTTGGAGACTACTTCTGTTTTGTTTTAGGTTAGGGTTTTAAAATTGAAAATGCTATTTTGCAATGTTTTTATAGTTGGTTTATTGTAGGCTTTGTTGGGTCAGTGTAGGTCTGATTCACTTGGTTTCTATCTCTTCAAATCAAAGATAAATTAAACTAATTTTTTTAATCAGTTTTATCTATAATTTAATTTTCTTGATTTAATCAGTTTTTTAATTATGTTTTTTCACTTCTATATGCATAAATCGAGCAGAAATATTGTGAATCGTCGGTGACGACCCCATCAATTTAATTCCTTAACTAATGCCAAATGCAAAAGCTCATTTAATTACTTTTATACACACACACACACACACACACACAAACACACACTTTATGAAGCTTTTCGTCGCTTTTATCTTTCCCATATCCAAGCAGAACAATTTCCCACAAATTAAATAATGTACGGATGCATAGATTCCCATTTCAAAGGGATTGCTTTCTGTCATTTGATAAAAAAGTTTCTACTGCCTAGAGTTTATGAAACATCTTCTTTTAAGAACAAAAGAATATTATCATGCATTAAAAAATATAAGATTATTTTATTTTATTTATTAAAAATAAAATAACTTTTTTTAATTTAGTATATATATAATCTCTTTATATTTAAATTAAACTTATTTCTTTTGACTATTGTGCTCACATCATACAATATCAATACAACTCTAGCTTTATATATATATATATATATATTTATATTTTTTTTTTATTTGAATTATTTAACATGGTATCAGAGCATAATCATTATAATATTTTTTTGATTATATATATATCATTAATTTTTATATTTTTTAATTTTTAATGGCCAGATAAGTAGGCCCTTAACCTGACTTAAAAAGAGAGAGAATGGAATAAATATCTGCTAATTTTTAATGAAAAACTCAACCACATGCAAAAGAAAAGATTCAAAAGTTAGAAGTGAATGGCTAAAATACCGTTCCTATATTATTTTTGAAGAGTTGTGCCTTTTAAGTTTTTTTTTTTCTCTTGAACCCTCTAGTGTGTGTGGATATGAAAGACCTAATGTTTACTGTTATGTCGTAAGTAGTCTATTTATTTGTACATCTGGTTCATCAAAAATAAATAAATTTATGATTCCAAATGTTTGCAATTTTTTTTTTAATGCGTGTTCAACTTTCTCTAATTTTGTATAGATAATGGGTGGGCCCAATTATTCCATCGTTCTCAAACCTTAAGGAGTCAATTATTTTGATTTTTCTACAAGTTTGAACACAAGATTTTATATATATATATTTGTTACAGGCATCTTAATATATAGAAAGAGATTTGCAGTATAAACGAAGACCATTGTGATTAGAGCATACAGTCTTTATAAAGTAAACACCGAGCTAGGATCGGATTCCAATTTTTCAAAATAAATAAATAAATAAATAAAGAATTGTGAATCATGTGTGATGTCCCCCGTCATATACCAAACACCAACCACTTTGTCACCATCAATACACCTAATGTTTACATGTTTGATTTCAACGTTGTTTGATGATGTATTAATTAAAACAGTAATATAAATTATATTCTATGCACTATGTTTCACGTTCCAATGAAGACAATTTCCCACGAGCTAATGTGCGAATGCATGGATTCCCATTTCAAGGGATTGCTCTTTTGTCATTAGAATAAAAAATTCTTTTTTTTACAAAAAAAATAATTATCATAAAAAAATGGATATCATTATCACAAAAAGAAAAGAAATAAGAGGGTGTTTAAAAGTGAATTTTAATCTATTTTTTTTATTAGAATTAATGTTTTTTACTTTAAATTTATTTTTTTATTATTTTGATTTATTAATATCAAAAATTAATTTTAAAAAATAAAAATATATATTATCTTAAACACTTTTTAAAAGAAAAATAGAGTGATTTATTTTTATTATTACATAGAAAAGACTATTTATCTCAAAGAGGTTTACGGAAAATTATTAGAAAACGCCAATGACTACTGTCTTATTTGGCAAAGAAAAATGGAATACGTTATAAAGAATTAATTAGCCAGTTGAACATTCAGGAATCAAAAACTCGTTAATTTGAAGAGTCTTTTTTTATTATTATTTGATTTATTAGATCTTAAACTTGAATTTTAATGAATTTCTTTCCGTTTTCAATTGTAGTTAAAATTTAAAATTCCTAACGAATTGAAGATTATTGTATATATCAAATTTAAACAAACTGACTTTCTTATTTAATATTCCATGAATGAATTGTGATTAATTAATAAAAATATATTGTTATTCCTTGATATTATTCCCATAAAAATATATTGTTATAAAATTTGTTTCCAAATTAGAGCAAAAACCAGATACCAATCGAGAACCTTATTAGCTGTCTTGTTGGGTTTTAACTTATTAGCTAGGCATCCCACGTCAGCACCTAGTCACTAAAAAATAATGGACTTAAAAAATGGAAAGGGCGGTTTCTAACTAACGAGGCAACCGGTAAAAAACAAAAGGTAAAACCCCGAGTGATCTAATAAATTGATTTGGTAATTTAATTGACTTTATAAAATCATATTAAAAAACAAATTGCTACTTGTTAACTATTTATTTTTTTATTTTTTTAATAAAATTACTATTATTTTATTTTATTAAAAAATATCAACAACCAATCTTGAATAATTTTGCAATCCGGTCAAATCACGTAACACGAATCTTGAATCCTACTAACCACTTATAAATTGTATATAAAAACTATATTGTTCATGTAAAAAATAAAAATTAATGGAGATAGAATTTTATGATTGGATTGCTAGGCTATATCGGTTAACCAAGAAAATAAATCTTAGTGTCCCTCTCTCAGAATAATCTACTCACAAAATAGTGGGTGTCACTTATAACTTGATGGGTTAGTGGACATTGTTTTTAGGTTAGAGGAGCATTCGGGCATTGATCATCTTTTTTAATTCCTCAATGTTTAAACAAATATTATAAAATTAAGCATAAATAAAATAATATAAGTTTATTTGAAATCATGTTAACTTTAAATATAAAAAAAGTACAAGAAAAAGTCCTAAGCATATGAGTTTGCCGGCATGAGCGTATGAGTTTGCCGGCCTGAGCCTATGCGTTTAGGTTATTATTTTTTTAGAGACAAGTGACATATCATCTATCCATGCTTCTGTCTTTTTTTTAAAAAAAACATCAGGTTACATGTCACCTCCTGTGTCCAAATTTCAACTTAAAAAGTCGAGGAAAAGATGTTTTACATATAAATTTTTATTTTTAACCATTTTTTCATGCAAAAATACCTTTTAGATTTAAATAAACTTATTTATATCGTCAAATAACTTAAAAGAATAATCCAACCTTAAATTTGAAGATGAAATAAGATCAGGTAACCTTCTTTATCCAACCTCAAATCAGGGACTAAAAAACAAGAGCAATAAAGTTTTAGATGAGTCAATTGTAACTTTTTAAGTAAATTTTGGAACAACAATCTAGTCATTCGTGGACTACGCTTCATCGGAAGTTGCCACGGTGGCATTGCTAGTCATTCGTGGACTTTGCTTCATCTGTCATTTTGTTTAACGAAAAAAGGACTCTTGGCTACACACGGACCATGCGGGCACCCTCGCCTAACTTTCTAATCTTTTTTTTTTTTTTTTATCGTTTTTTTATATTTGCTAAATATCAACATTCCTTAAATAATAAAAGATTATTTTATATTTTTCAAACAACCTCAAAAAAATAAATATTATTTTTCATTTTTTTCAATGATTTTATTTATTTATTCAAAATTAGTATAAGAAATAGTTGTTATTTTACAAAAATAATTATTATTCATGAAATTTTATAGAAAAATAATGATTTTTGTTTTTTTTTTTTTTACAATAATGGAGGTTTGATAATTAATATTTAATCAATCTAAGATGCATAGTTTTTAAAAATTGTAACGACACCAACACTGAAACTCTAGAGTTGATATATATCACTGGTTTTTTTTTTTCTCTCTTTAAAATGATATCAACATTGATTATATATATCAAGGATTTTATAGTTAATAATTTATATTAATTTTTTATTGATAATATCTCACTTAGAAGCTGTTCATGATTCTTCAACATGTATTAAAAAAAATATATATATATCAGAATTATATCGCCTTCTTTCCATTAATTATTATTAATTCTTTTAATTGGATTTTTAGGCGATAATAAATAATTGATTGCATGTTTGTTGTTTTCATTTATCGAAATCATACATTTAAACATGAGATGATCAAAACATGCCCAGAGATGGCGAGCATTGGTTGCTTGAGAATATCCTGATCCTTTGATTATGCAAGAACTTGTTTCTATCTTTGTCGCCACTTTCTGATCATCTCCATAATATATACGAGTGCTTGATACGGGCTAGCTCTCATCATAGCTTGATGATCCCATTAAAATGGCCAAAAACATTTAAGAAAATGGCATAGATTTGAAGAGGATAAAAGACACAGCTGCTAAACCCTCTAAGTTGCTAGGAAATTTAGTCATAATTTCTCGTTATAGTACTGTCCAGCAAAGTTTGTGAATCATGTGTGATGCCCTTCATCTTTCATGAATAATTTTTTTTTTTTGGATTCGAGGAAACCTCATCTTTCTAGAAAGCGTATTTTGTGGGCTCAGGTGAGGGAGTAAAACCCCGGCTGTCCTAGGCTCTTACAAGAAGTGCACACCCTGACTCGAACTCGAGACCTGTTGTGCAGATCTCAAATCCTTTACCATCACGCTACGTTCCTTGAGGACATGAATTATAAGCCCTACAACTTTCATGAATAAGCCCTAACATCTTTCATGAATTATAAGCCCTACAACTTTCATGTGATTTGCGATTTTGTCAGCATCAATATTCGAATACGACAATAGTCGTTTTGTGGTTATAAAGTTTGCTATCGTCAATCTCCCGAAGAAAATGGGGACACTGTCGTCGAACAGTGGAGATTTTAAGGACGATTTCTCATGCCTTTACGACTGTTCCGTATGTGTTCACCTTACGTCTGCGTTCCTTGAATAATGCAAGTGTGAAAGCTCCTCTTTTTCCCTCCTCTATGATGCTTTTCTTTGTTGTTCTCTCTCCCATGTCCTATCACAACAGTTTTCCTCGGACGAGCTACTGTATGAATGCAAGAATCCCATCTCAAGGGATCTCTCTGTCATGTGGTCAAGAATCTTCTCCTTCATCCTTTTCCGGGGGGTGGGTGGGGGTGGGGGTGGGGGTGTGGATTTATCTGTTATATGCTGTCACTATAGAACAGAGTTTTGCTTCACAATATAAACTGTTTTAATTTTCTACAAGTTGAACATAAGTTTTTGTTTTTCTTTTGTATTATTTTCTTTTAAGAATTCAAATACTTCATTAAGTAGAGTAAAGAGGGGATAGAATATCGTCCAAAACAAGCCGTAAAGCCGCAGGAGGGATATGTATCTTCCATACAGACAGTATCCTCTCTAAAAGATTTTGGAAAAAAAACTACAGTTAGTTCACAATATTGCAAATAAAAAACATTCCATGCTAAATTGAATTTAATTAATAATTTATTACAATTTTATATTTAAAATAAAATACTAATTAATTCATAATTGAATTTAGTTATATTATTTAAAATATATGTGAAAATAAATTCAATTAATAATCTTAATTACTTTGCATTTAGTTTAAAAAACAATCACCATCCACACTGGCCATGTAAAATATATGTATATAAAAGATTCGGGTAAAAACCAAAAAAATAAAAGAAAAGATTAGGAAATTTCTGGGAGGAAAGAAAGAGATGTACGATGAAGACAAAATAAAAATAATATTTATGATAACATGTGGGTATTTTTAAAATATTATTTTTAACTTTAATTTCAAGAGAAAGTCCAAAATTTTATTGGGGAATGGGGATTTTTCTATTTCTTTTGGATCTTCTTTGTAATTCATCATTTGTTTTTTAATTTCTGTGTAATGAAATTAAAAACACAATTAATTTATGTATCTTCAAGATTAGGAGTTGTAAAATAATAGTCTTTCTTTGTTCTATGATCTCCAAACTCCAGCGTTGTTTATTACCTTCTTGATAATTTTTTGGTATTTGTTATTTTTATTTCGAAACATTAGTCAAATCCCAGATGTGAACAAGTTTTAACCAAAATTGGACACAACTCTAAGAATATTAACCGTACACAACTCTAAGAAGCTAACAGTGGATAGCTGATGGAAAGAACCAGTCTGACCTACTTTAATGAAAAATATCTTTTCAGTGGATGTTGATACTGTGATAGCGATGTTAATAGTTTTTTTTTAATATATTAAAATAATATTTTTTTAAAAAAAAATTATTTTTAATATTCTCACATCAAAATAATTTAAAAAACACTAAAACTAAATTAATTTAAAATAAAAAAATTAAATTTTTTTCAAAAAATTAGGGTAGAAACCAAAAAAATAAAAGGAAAGATTACGAATTTTTTGGAGGAAAGAAAGAGATGTGCCATGGAGACAAAATAAAAATTGTGTTTGTGTTCACATGTGGGTATTTTTTAAATATTATTTTCAACTTTAATTTCAAGAGAGAATCCAAATTTTCCTGGGGATTGGAGATTTGTCTATTTCTTTTGATTTTTCTTTGTAATTCATCACTCTTTTTTTTTTTTTTCTGTGTAATGAAATTAAAAACACAATTAATTCATGTATTTTCAAGATTAGGAGTTGTAAATTAATAGTCTTTTTGAAGAGTTATAGTTTCTTTCTTTGTTCTATCTCCAAACTCCAGCGTTGTTTTACTTTCTTGATAGCATTTTTAATTAGATTAAAGGCTATTTTGATATTAAGAAAATTTAATTATTAGATTTAAAAAATACATTAAAGAAGAATCATAGCGGTCACTGGAGTAGCTTTTGCTTGTTATGAAAGATGGATGTATAAATAGACGAGTATTCATATATCTATTAAGAAAATGTTGTATCTTTCATGTCTATGTATCAATTTTGAGAATAAAATTTAGGGAAGATTACCTGAATATAAATATTTCAATTTTTTTAGCTTTTTTTTTATTAATATAGGTGACCGGGCCAGCTTGTGCGTACCTCAACTAATCCCACGGGCCTTGAAGTTCACAATCATGTAAACCTCTAGTTGTCATCATATCACCAACTACAGGATTCGAATTGAAATTATAGGAAAACAAATCTATTGATCCCAAGTCTTTATTACTAGGCCATCTACTATATAATTTGGAGGTGTATTAAAAGAGCATAGTCAGACCAATATTAATAGCTAGCTAGGCATGCACATTTATATTTTTTGTAAAAAAGATAGTTGCATAGTTTTTAAAGTAGATTATTTAATTCGCAGAATTGTTAAAGTAAAATAAAATAAAAGAGAAATCGGTCCATTAATGACGCTCTAATACGAACAAGAACGTCGTGATGAACGTGTGATGAATGGCCCAGCAGACTGTCTGGAAGCATAGGTGCCGTCTCTTTCATCCCCTCCCAGACCTTTTGCAGAGGGTGGACAGGAGTCCCCTGACATATACATAGACATGAAATTTATTTATCAGATGCAAGTGTGGCCAAATTTGTGAATTAGCCCTTCAATTTTGGATTTGCCCCATCTTTTCTTATTTGTATTTATTTTATTTTAATTAATTTTTTTTTCAATTTCATCCTTAATAAATTCTTTAGATGGTTAGGTTTAGTCCTTATTTTTTTCATAAATACTTTTTATTAATTTGAGATGGTTTTTGAATTTAAGTTTTTTTTTTAATTTCGCCCTTCATATTTTTTTCTTTAAGATTTATTATTCATTCTTTTATTTCTAATTTTTCTTTGCTTTGGTAAATTTTTTAGATTAAATATTTCTTTTTTTATTTTATTATTTAACACTAAGTTGATAATTTAGCTTTTTTATTGAATTTAGGATGTCCATAATTTCATGGGTTTTAAATTTAAATGATTGATCTATGTTTATAAGTCTCGCCTAGGTCATTATTATAGTATTCTTGGTATTTTGTCTCATGAAAAACCACATTATCCTTCATTTTCGAGTGTGTCCGTGGGCCAATGATGTCATGTTTGTCAAATCTCGAGGAGTCGATTGTAGTTTTTGAATCACAAGGATTTAATTGACAAAACAAATGATCTGCGTGTTACTTGTCCTAAAATAGCAGCGAAGGCCCTTGTCCATTCATTACACATGCAGGATGAATGAAAATGCCAGAGATTCATGAATGGTTACAAGAAAATTGAGGACCACATACATGAATCTGGCTCAGAGATCATGCTTGCAAGATTGAGATATACGATTCATTAATTACACATTAATTGTGTTTTTTATTTTAAATTGATTTAATTTATTTTATGTTATTGTTTGTATTTTTATCCTCTTAACCAAACAAGCTTCTGTTTTTATCTATCATAGATTGATTATTTTTTATTTTGGTCTACGGAAGTCTTTAGTTTTATTTTCTAATAAAATAAATTAAACTCGTTATCTCTTTCTTCGTAAACCACGACTTTTTATTTAGAATTTGTTTGGTAATGTGGTTTTAGGTGCTTTTCAAATAATTTTTCGTATCAAAATACATGTCAATGATATTTTTTTATTTTTTTAAAATTATTTTTGACATCAGTACATCAAAATAATCTAAAACATAAAAACCATATTAAATTTTAACAAAAAAAAATTAAAAAATTTTTAAAACACAAATTGAAACACGTTTTCAAACACCCTCTTAGAGTATAGTTGGCTGGTTGACCTTGACTAGATGTTATTCACACTTTATTATTTTCGTGTTAACTTTATCTATCCACTGTGAATCTGACTGTAAGAGGTAATTAATCATGCTCGCGCTTACCATTAATTTCTACAGCGAGATCATCGGCATGGAGGCCTCTATAAATAGAGCCAACATGCAGCTTCATTAAACACAATAACTCAAATATACACACCAGAGGGGGAGAGAGAGTGAGAGAGATAGAGAGAGGGAGAGCAATGGAGGTTGCTCAAGTGCTTCACATGAATGGGGGAAGGGGAGAGACAAGTTATGCACAGAACTCACTGGTTCAGGTAATTAATTATATAGATTATCTGAATATATATGCTTCTATACATGCTCAGGAGCAAGAAAACAATAAATAGTCGTCGCACGCTATTTGAAAGTGCACTGCTCACAATATATATTTACAAAAAATAGACCCGAATCTTAAACCTCTAGAACGAGTGCATTTTTTAGAAATTTGATGCTATTAATCATGCCAGGAACAACGTATGTACACAGAGACAAGTCAGTGTAGATAATATGCTTTATTATCTTAATAATTAGCAGTGATTAGCTAAGATTTTGAACCAGAACTTGAAAAAATCCTATGCTTGCTGGGGCCGGAAACTATTAAGCACGGACAAATAGCTCATCAATAACTAGAGGTATTTGAATTAAATGAAAGAAAAAGCTATTTTTCTTAACAGATTACTGCTTTGTATTTTTGGACATGCAGCGAACGGTGATATCCATCACAATGCGAATCGCAGAAGAAGCCATAACCAATATCTACTGCAACACCTTCCCTACAAGTTTAGCCATAGCAGACTTGGGATGTTCATCAGGACCAAACACTCTATATGCAGTATCTGAACTTGTCAAAGTAGTGGACGAGGTCCGCAGAAAACTAGGCCATCAGTCACCAGAATATCAGGTGCTGTTGAATGATCTTCCAGGCAATGACTTCAATGCCATTTTCAAGTCATTGGCAGGCTTCCAAGAAAATCTGAACAAACAAATGGGAGATGGGTTTGGGCCATGTTTTTTTGCCGGAGTCCCTGGTTCTTTCTATTGCAGGCTTTTCCGTGCCAAGAGCCTGCACTTTGTCCATTCTTCCTACAGTCTCATGTGGCTGTCTCGGGTATGGCATCGTTATATGTCACTAGTTACAGAGGATGCATCATAAAATTTCCGGCTTACACGCCCTTTTACATTTAAATAATTCTGTAGGCAAGATAGCAATAAGCAAGTCTAATTATTAAAGGGATAAAGAAAATAAAACAAGATTATATAGAATTATGTTTATGGTTTCAAGTTTTAATTTATAATTTTTTCTTCGTGATTATAGGTCCCTGAAGGGCTGGAGGGTAACAAGGGGAACATTTATATGGCCAGCACAAGTCCACCAAGCGTGCTTAAGGCTTATTACATGCAGTTCCAAACGGATTTTACTATGTTTTTGAAGTGTCGCTCGGAGGAGCTGGTGGCAGGAGGGCGCATGGTTTTAACAATTTTGGGTAGAAGAAGCGAAGATCCTTCCAGCAAAGAGTGTTGCTACATCTGGGAGCTTTTGGCTGTGGCTCTCAATGAAATGGTCTTAGAGGTAAATTATTGATGAGTAATATATATATATATATAAACTAGAGAAGATCAAAATAATAAGAACAAAACAATGCAGGGGATCATAGAGGAAGAGAAATTTGACTCCTTCAACATTCCTCAATACACTCCATCTCCATTTGAAGTGGAATCACAAGTTAAAAAGGAAGGGTCCTTTACCATTGATCGTTTGGAGGTATCTCAAGTCAATTGGAATGCTTACGACAATGAAGTTCACCAGTCTGAAGCTTTTGCAGATGGTGGATACAATGTTGCTAAGTGCATGAGAGCTGTGGCAGAGCCCTTGCTTGTTAGCCACTTCGGTGAAGCAATTATCGATGAGGTTTTCTCTAGGTATGGAGAAATTGTGGCCAGTCGCATGTCAAAAGAGAAGACTGAATTTGTCAATGTGACTGTTTCCGTGACTAGAAAGGGATGATCTTGATGACTTGTTGATTCGATCATGATCATGTGGTTGCCAGTATCATAGTGAAATTAATCTATGTTTTCCTAGTTTACTTGCTCAATGAATGTTGTAGCTCAGCTGTTGTTCATGTCCTAGTCTTGAAGGATCTGATCAGCTAGTTCGAGCCTTTCTTAATTTTATTAATAAAAAAGAAAGTTAATCCATTGTGATTTTCTTCTTTAAGCTATGATTTAAAATTTGTCAAGGAATTGGAAGTCGCCTTAAATTGTTTGCCTGCCCTTCATTGCTCTCATTAATTTTCATTTGTAAAACCCACGGCAGTTCTTGGTTGTTTATTTAAAACAATAAATCCAGTAATTTAATTCGAGGTTTAGAATCGGTCGGGTTTGTACATAAATATTTATATATTAATCTAATCAAACGGTTGATTTCAATAAAATATATCAACTATATTTTTTACACTTATTACATGATATGCATCGCAAGTTAAAGTGTAATAAAAGAATTATCTTTCAAAATAATAATTAGCAATATTTTCGTATACTTACCCTTTTGTTTAATTATGGGATGTATATCTTAACATATTTAATGAGATAATTATTATTATGATTTTTTTTATAATTAATTTATGTCACTTAGTTAAAAAAATTAAATATTTCTAGCGTTATTCTTGAATAATATGTGCTCGTTTTCTGAGTAAGTTATCTCTTCCTATGTTCTTCTTGTAATTTGATTTATGGTTATTTGTCTTTGTTCTTGCTTTTGCTTTGTTTCCTTAGCTTTTCTCCAAAAGTAGTTTAATCTGACTTGAGCAATAAAAAAAAAACAAATATAAAAATAAAAATAGTCGAGTACCTTACCCTAATAAGAAGTAATTAATGGAGTTTTGAGTAAACTGTAGAAATCATTAATGTTCTTGAGAAACATATGATTTCATTCAACCTTGACGACATGTAAAATATTTTACAGAGAGCCTGTAGCATATCAATTTTGCAGGAATTACCAAATATAATTCTACATATATATCAAGATCATGGCTATGGAGCTAGTATTTTCTTTTCTGTCCTCATCCAATATAACCTCACAATATCCACTCCTGAAATGATATGCTCCCAATTCGCAAGCAATTTGTCCAAGTTATCATGCACGGGCCCTAAGAACCAATGATTCCATCTAACTCCATTTTTGTGTGGATTCAGTCTACGGAACTATAAAATTATTTTGATATATCTTACGTCCAAATAATTTCGAGAGGCAGTAGTACGGTCTCCTGTCTCTAGAAATAGGGTGTTTTTTTTTAAATAATGAAAAATAGCAGAGGTAAAATAAATTAAAAATAATAGCATGGTTAAAAAACACAATGCTGGGATTAGTGTGTTTTTTTTAGGGGAAAAAAAACGTTCATCCTAATAGTGTTTTATAGTGAAATGTATTATACTTCAAATTCAAATCCTAACCCTAGCGAAACTTAAACCCAGACTCCAAGAAACATTGTTCATATCAGCATTTAATTTAGTATATTTTCAAAAGTAAATATTATTCTAGTCTTGAGCATGAACAGTGATGTTCCCTTCTTGGTTTTACAACACTTATCTCTATGGAAGAGGTGTGCTTTGTACCGCCCAGAGGACATAAGCCGGATCGAATCAATAAGAACAAAAGCCTTTTCAATTTTAATCATCGTTTTCTTTTCCACTTGTGTTTATTTAATTTTTGTGCATAAGAAAATATCTAGAAAATAATTTTAAAAAATATCAAATGTAAAAAAATAAAATAAAGGAGAATATAAAATTCAATTGGGGATAAGATTGGACAGGTAATTTATTTTAACAAGCCACAAACTAAGTTGAAGAAGGTCAAAAAATGTCAAGAATAATTTAGAATGCAATTGGGGACATGATTGATTAAAAAAAAATAAGAAAACAAGATGTGATTTGGTTGTAATTAAAAGAATTAAGGAGCTAAGGATGAATCTGTAACAAGATGCTAAATTTAGGGGGTTCAATTAATACAATTAGGAATGCAATTGAAAAAGAAAAATGGGATTTAGAGTGAAATTGACTAACAATGCACAATTTTGAAAGCAAGGACTAAACTAGAATAAGTGTCCATATTCAAGGGCTCAATTAATTTATTTAGGGATTGAATTTAAAAGAAAATTAAAAATTAAAAACATAGTTGAATGAAAATTGTAAAATCGAAAGTATACAGGGACTGCAATGAAAAAGGAAGACAAATTGCAGGACCCAACTGAATTATAAGCCTTTTCCAGAAACGGCATCGTTTTTTTAAACTGGAACCAAAAAAAAAAAAAAAACAAAACACGAAGAAGAAGAACGTCGTTTTATTCATTCTGAAACACCAATTTTACAGAATAGAATCAGGCATTCATAATCAATCTTCAGTCTTGATTCTTCAGCAGGAATCACTCTAGCAATCATTCAACGCATGCATCACTCCAGCGAATCTCCAGCCCTTCAAATTTCTCCAACAGGAATCATGCCAGCAGCATAAACCACTCGTCTTCAATCTGCCAAGCAAAAATCACTCGGGGACATCTCCAGCTTTTCAAGGATGTTCCCTGCACAAATACGCCGCTCACCCACCTCCAACCCACTCGTAATTCAAACTAGATTATATTTTACTTTGCTTCGATTTCAACCTAATCAAACCAAATATAAATCAAATACAACCGAATAACCAATTGATAGGACTAAATTGCCGTCCGTAATTGAATGTTATTAGATCATCTTTTGATTTACAAGGCCCTAATGATAACTACTAGCTATTCAGTTTATGAGAACAAAAACGTGTAAAACATAGCAAATAGGGTTTTATTCAATTTTTTATTTGCCTTTCACTTTTTAAAATAAATAAATAAATAAATAAATAAATAAAACTTTCTAGTCTTTTATTATTTTCCTGTGTTTTTAATCGATTTTTTTTCTTTCTAGAACTAAAATCAATAAAAATCTAAATATGTCCCTTCCTCCATTTGAAAGTAAACTTTAAGAGAAAATTAGGTTGACTGTAGAGGAAGGATTGTTATTGACTATAAGAGTTAAACAGCAATGAAGACGACAACTAATAAACCAAGATTCAAGTTTCAACACTTCATCAATATTCAATTGGAAATTAAGCTGACTGAAAGCAAAATCATCCTCTCCCATAATAATATATAATAAATTAGGATTCGATCACGGATTCTCAGTACACTTGCCTTTCAATAATGGCCGTAAATCTTTTACTAGCACAGAACGTAGCAAATTATTGAAGAAATGTACTTTGAATTTAGGGTGGGATGGCGTGGCCGCATGGGAAACCAGAATGATGACGTGACCAACCATGTGAAAGAACACAACAATGATTCCCAAACGCATTATCTTGGGAGAAGCTAAAGGCTAGGAAAAAGAAGCTCTGAAGCACCTCCTATCGTGGTGGCGTCATGAAATCTCCCTTCCACATCCGTTTTCTTTTATGCTCGGTGTTCCTCTTTGTGTGGCGTGTAATGGCCGTGCTAGTTCTAATGGAGAATGACAAGAAGTAACCCTAAATGACAAGTAAGTTGCGATTCACGCATCTTGCTGGCTTGCTACAAAGAAAATATGATGATATGCTTGATTATTATTATGTATGCCTTGAGTTTTATAGGGACATTGAAAGTAGAGGTTATATATTTCCTTATATTTACCTTGCCCAATACAGCATGGAGGTAGAGAGGTCGTTGATCTAAAACCTAAAACCTAAAACAGATCATGGGATATTACTTAGAGTTATTAAATTTGTTCCAGCGATTCGATATAGATTATATCTCAGACCAAGTTTCACAGAAAATAAAGGAGTTGGCTTGTTAAACTGAGTTCATGTTGAGTTTTATACAAACACAAAAGGAATTGGTATAATATTGATCTAAATCCAATAAAAATATAAGTTGATTCTTGATGTGATTAACTTGATAAAAATTTATGAATTTTTTAAAAAAACACTTGAACTAAATTTGTTTGATTCATGACCCTAGAGTTTGTTGTGAGAGGTGATTGAGTTTAATAATTCTTATATTAATGGAGGCTGTGAAAACGAGTTTGGTTTTAGAATAATTCATTTTCTGTAAACTCAGCTCTCTCAACAACAGCTAGCTCTCTCAGCAATCCTTTTGAGTCTATGCATGTAGTTCAGAATAGCAACGCACTCGTCAAGACCAAGCTCAATGCCACACTTGGATTTTATGGTAGAAAGCTTCTCCCAAGTGCGCACATTCTGCCTTGGCTGGATGCCTTTTGAAGCTTCAGAGGAGTTGGGTTTTGTATAATTCCAGCGCTGCATGATAAACAAGAACCGAATTCAAATAGCTAGTCAGCCACCATGGGAGAGATTGTCATTTGATTTACTATGAATAAGTTTTGTTTTATGTACCAGAGCGAGATTGGCAAGGGCAACAAAAGTGACCCATCTCTGACCAGCCTTCCTTTTCCAAGACAAAGCCCAACTTCCTCTCTCTCTCTCTCCACTGTGAACCAACCAAAATCACCGTCCCAACCATGCCAGTCAGTCACCGGAAAACCCCATCACTATCATAATCCAAAATCCACCAAGAAATTCCAACAACACATCACGCCCCTTCAACAACTTTTGCACCAGCTGAGTAATACTGTGGTGTGGTGATTGAAAGTGATATTTTTTTTAAAAATATTTTTATTAAAATAATATTTTTTATTTTTAAAAAATTATTTTTTACAATAATATATTAAAAAAATACAAAAACTTAAAAATATTATTTTAAAAAATAAAATACAATAAAATAAAATAAATTTACATCAGTATCTTTATTCATGACTCTGGTGTCAGTGAATAAACCAATAAATTTACTTTATTTTATTTTATTTTTGCATGCATATTTTTTATTTTTATGTAATTAAATAAAATACAATAAAATAAATTTGAATCAGTATTTTTATTCTGACTCTGGCGTCAATGAATAAAAACAATGAATTCATATTTGTTTTTTTATTTATACTTACACACATCTTTTTTTTATTTTTATTTTTTTTTGGGCCCCAGCTCATTGACCAACCATTACCGGTCCGGTCGGGTCACTGGCCCAAGCCAGTGACCCGGATGTAAAAAAAAAAATAGATACGCGCGTGAAGCAATTTCACGCGTGCATCAACAGTGTGAAGATAATTAAATTACCTTCGCACTGTTCAAATGTTATTTGAACACCGAAGGGCAAAAAAAATGAAAATAGGTGCACATGTTTCTGGAGATTGCGAAGAAGGCTGCAACGCTGGTGTGGCTACTCTGGTTCGGCTGCTTTCCACTCTTTCACCCGGTAGGCCCGTTGTCTTTTTTTCATTCTTTTGAGATGAACAAGCTAAGAAGATAATGGGTATGCTGGTGTTCTTTGAGTTTTTTTTATTTATTTATTCTGGGTTACTCTTTTTCTGCAGGGACGAAGACAATTTCAAAGATAAAGCTCCTCCTTAAGTATTGCACTCTTGTTCTCTCCTTCTTTTTATGTATTGCTTTTATTTATTTATTTATTTATGCTCTGCTTCGTTTCTGTGGTTTGCTCTGTTTTTGTCTCTGTTTTTGGGTTGATTTTTCTCCGTTCTTGCTCTATATTTTTTTGGGTTGATTTCTGCCCCCTGTTCTAGGTTTTCTAGGTTTTCTGCTCCATTTTATAGAGACCTAATAGATTGCTTCTAACCAGTCTTGCCTTTGCAGGACTGTTATCTTCCACGAACAAGATTACAGGCGAGAGACGTGGTCCACGATTGGATCGAACTCGTTGCAGATTTTCAGCCTATTGAATCGGGATGGAGAAGACGAACACGGCTGTTCCACCAGTAACGGCGGCGTTTCGGCAGCAAGGGATTCCACCAACAACGACAACGTTTCAGCAGCTATGGGCATTTTCTTTTTGACCCCTAAACTTTGAAAATTCGGCAATTAGACCCCTAAGCAATTAAAAATTTCTTTTGATTTTGCCCCTTTTGGATTAATTTCAATTAAATCCCTAAATTGGTACACTGTTTACAAAACAGTTCTTAATTCCTGGATTGTTCAATTTGATCCTTAATTAATTCTTTTAATTTTGCCCTTTTGGATTAATTTCAATTAAATCCCTGAATTATAACACTGTTTACAAAACAGTCCTTAATATCCGGATTGTTCAATTTAGCCTTTAATTAAATCTTTAACTTTTAATTCTTTCAAAATTCATCAATTAACTCTCAAATTACATCCCCAAACTTCAAATTTTGTTGTCTTAACCCCATTGTCAACTATATTTAATTTTTTATTATTTGTTCAAAAATTGGGTTATGACAATGATATAGTAGGATGATGACAATAACTAGTGATGGTGGTGGTAATTATTTTGATGGTGGAGGTGTAAGAAAGTTATGATGAGATGGTGATAAAATAATGATTATATTGATAAAAAAAACAACGGTGATGGTGTGGTCGATAATGGTGTGGTGGTGGAGTGGTGGTTGTTGTTGTGATATTTAAAAATCATAAGTGAATCTAAGAGGGGGGTGAATTAGGTTTCCGATTAAAAACTTCTTCTTAACTTAAAATAATATATAACATAACTTGAAGATCAATGCAAATAAGTTGAAGCAATAATGGAGACAAGCTTAAAGATACATAAAAAAAAATCAACACAATAAGTGAGGAGATAAAGTTAAGAGAGTGTGGACCAAGATTTTTATGGTGGTTTGAAAAATCACATACTTTACTATTTGAACCTTAGATTAAGTATTCTCTATCACACACGGCCTTCTTAGCGAGTGAAACCAAACCTTTACATAATCTTTTTCGAGATTAAGATTAAACTTAATTTTTTTATGAGTTAAGGATCAAATCCATCACAATCTTTTTTTAGGCTCAAGATTGAAACCCGGTTCATTTTACAAGCTAAGTATCTAATCTATCACAATCTTTTTTCCAAGCTGAAGATTGAAACCCGGTTCTTTTTACAAGCTAAGGATCAAACCTATCATAATCTGTTTTTCCAGGCTCAAGATTGAAACCTGGTCCTTTTATAGACTAAGAATCAAATCTAACGGAATCTTTTTTTGAGCACAAGATTGAAACCCAATCCTTTTACAGGCTAAGGATCAAGCCTATCACAATCTTTTTCATAATTCAAAGATCAAAGCCTTTCTTAATAATATTTATAGATGGACAAATATTGAACAATTCAAATAACCTTTAGAAACCCTCCACAAGTATTTGTAAGTGTCACTTACACTTTTCATAATATTACATTCTTAATAAAGTTGAATGAATAGCATATGAATTAGGAGGGATTTTACTTATAACACTTCAACCTTGTTTTTGGATGAATCAAGAGTATAAAAAAAAGGTTATATTAGATTGTATATGAGAATGAATGAGATAAGAATATTAACTTGGATATTCTTTTTTCATTTTTATGAAGAAATGGGTTTTTATAAAGCTAAAAGCTCAAACTAGTCATTGAATATAACTTTTTAAATATTTATGCTCGTTGTAATATCGATTAGACCATTTTAAGCATTTATGCATGTTTCATACATGCATTTCAATGCAACAAATATAGTCAATCAAAACATTTTTGGACTCTAAGCAAAATCAACACCATTTTACCTAAATCATAAATGAAATTTTGCCTAAATAGCAACAAAATATTCCATCAACATTTTCTAGTTTTTCTAGTAATGAGCAAAAACAACACCATTGAACTCTCATTTAAAAAAAAAACTCATTAATATTAATTTTGATCTTTTTATGGCCGGTAAAAATTTCTCTTTCCTTTTCAATTTTGGATAACTTTTTATTTCTTCTCTCAAAATCTAGAAACTAAAAAGCAATGGAAAAGAAGTTTGAAAAACAGAGAATAATAATATTTAAATAACCAAGTTGCAAGAAAACAAGAACATCGAGGATAAAAGTATGCCTTTTAACATTACTATAGGGCTACAGTGACGTGAACAATGCGACAAAGTGTTGAGATATAGTAAAACCCTTTTCATTTAGAATATTTTGTAATTATAATTATAATACAAACTCTTAATGTATTTTAAATTTTAATTTATCCTTTTCGTTTTATTTTATTATCCATTTGAAATAGGTAAAATGATATACGGGGATTCAATGAACCATAGTTTTGAAACCCGGATCGGCCCGGCGAGTCGACCCGAGACCCGGCCGACCTGAGCCTGGGACCTATTCGGGTCTAAGTAAAACCCGACAGGGAGTTAGCCCGGCGAAACCTGGTCGACTTGGTAGAACCTGGTCGACTCGGCAGAACCCGGTTGACCTAGGTAAACCCGGCTGAGACCCGGCCACCTTCCTTTTTTTGATCAAAACAAGTATCCCCTACCTCACCTGAAAACAAGAAGACATCCCTCCTTCAACAGCTAGATATCTCCAATCTGTACTTCAGTATCTCAATAAAAATCTTGCAAAAGTTTTCAAATATTCTCCAAAATCCTCTAGCAGAAACTTCTCATATATGATCAAAAGCTTCTCCCCATTGAACTAATTTGGGAAAATAAAAAATGAAGCCCTAGATTACAGGCCAAGCTGATGGGATCTAGTTACAGATGAGGAAAATGATAGATTTATTTCCATGCCAGAAGAAAACGAAATTCAAAAAAAGGAAGAAGAAAACAATATCCCCTACCTCACCTGAAAACAAACTTTTAGAATTTCAAATTCCTTAACCAAGTTCTCCTCGCTCGTAACTTTAAACTAACAAGGCAAATTAATTTTCTCCTTATTATTTAAACAATCATTAGAGCACTCCTTCGAATCTCCCTTTGTTTCTCTCTCTTGTTTCTCTCTTGTTCTCTTCCTTTTAGAAGTCAGATCCATCCCACAACCCTTGCTCTCTTTCTCACAGATCTCTTCCAAAACTCCTAAATTCTCACTAATTCTGGAGGTTCTTGTTTCAAAGTTCAAGTTTTCTTGAGTTTTTTGTGCTGGGTTTTGAGAGATAATGAAGAATTTGAAGTGGGGATTTGATGGTTGTTGACAAGAAGATAACTTCGAAGCAGAGAGTGACAAGACAATAAATTTTGCAATCATTTAAAGTAAGATAATTGTTTGTTTTTGGTTGATTCAGGTCAACCTCTCTGATCCGTGATCCAATCATTAGACTGGATTGACCACCGGGTTGAATTTCAAAACTATGCAATGAACCATGATATTGGTAGGAAAACCTGTTTAGACATGCTGTAATAGCACGTGACGAATAGTCACTTTACCACGTAATTTTTCACAAAAAAAAAAAAAAAACCTTTGTAGCTTGACTTGCTATTCCCATATTTGTCTTCTCCCGTGGATCTGTCATTGAATTTGAAGTTCATGCCTGGTGGCATCCATTAAGGAGAACGTGGCCATTCCAGTCCTCCCCACTTGATTCTAGACGTCAGTCCACCAAGCAATCCCTCGGTGAACACCTGTCCGACATCTGTGCTCCTTGACCTTGGCAAGATGGGAAGAAAACCATGGGCAAGAAGAATCTTTTTTCGAGATATTGCAATATATTGAGTGCTGATTTGATGGACTCAAAAGTATAATTGCTTCCAAAGACGAGTGGGAGAGATTCAAACAGCACTTAAAGTAAGATCCAAGAACACAGCACATCTTGTACATTAAGTCAGACCAGTAATGGCCAACAATGGAGCTTCACTTGCAGGTCTCCTGCTGGAATCAAGATTTCTTCTGCAGCTAGCCAGTGACGCAATTATCATAACACAGCAGAAAGTGTAACAGTGAAGAGGGTTCATCATATTTCTTTTTTTCGAGTTAAAATCTTGAAACAGTAATTGGGAGTGAGTTAATTTTTTAAAATATATTATTATAAGGTCATTGTAAGGGATACAGCAATAAAATGGTTTAAAAAAACACTGAATGTCTATGGACTAATAATTAAGTTGATGTAAGATACCTTCCAAGGAAGAAAAAAGTGACACAGTTATGATTGAATGCCTCTTTTACAATCTGTTTGTTGGAATGGGAAAAGGAACAACAGAGAAAAGAGGGGGTGGTAATTGGAGGATGAAAGGACATTTTTCCAGCAGAATGGACGAACACTATCTGTACCCTCGGATTAAAAATAAAGGATTTATTTCTAATTGATTCCATTAATCTTCTTAATTTTAAGAGAATTGGACCAATTTTGTTTTCTTATTTCCCAAATAAATTGAAACAGAGTAACATGGGCCCTTGCCATGTGATTGTTAAGGACATTTCAAACTCAAACACACAAATTATTGGCTAAATCTCATTAAAAATAAAAAAATAACATAAATTTCATTAAAAAAAAGCAGAAATACTGAGATAAATAAATAGATAAGAATCAATAAATAGGATCAATTACCATGCACCAAATCCATTTTGTTCTCCAATAAATGTATAGCGAACACGTTTTTTATGCGTGCCACCAACTTTGTTACCATTTATTTTATGTTTGGAACTGTTCTTGTATATGTTTTGAAAATATATTCAATTTGAAAAAAATATTAAATTTATATATTTTTAGTGTTTTTTAGTGATTTGGATGTGTTGATATCAAAAGTTAAAAAATATTTTAATATATTTGTAAATAAAAAACATTTTAAAAAAAGTATACTGTAAGCCAAAAACTTCATGATAATGGATTCCATCTTTCACAGATTTTCTGAGATATAGTTGTATGCCAGATATCTACCTTTCAAAATGACTTTTCTTTATTTGATTCTTGGACACGAAGAAATTAGAAGGCCTAACTTAGAGAAGCCAAAAATCCTTCAGATCTCATTGTCTCGGTGGGGAACAATCAAATGTAACATCGGATTGGCTTTGTTGCCCCATGATAATGATGCTACCATGACACTACAAATTTAAATGTTATCTTGAGACACCATCGTGACCAATGTATGCTGAGAAATTAAAAGGGATGAAGGGTAAAAACTAAAAAGAAAAGAGCAAATCATGATTGAAAGTTTTCCTTTAAAAGAAGGATGATTACTAGCACCAGAGCAATGAAACCGATTGGCACAAACCAAAATATGGATGTTGAGAAAGTCTTTCACATGACAGGAGGTACTGGAGATAATAGCTATGCCAAGAACTCCTCATACCAGGTCTATAATCCTCTCCATCTTCCACTAGTTAATGTGCTAGCTCTTTAATTTGTGTCACTTAATTCCTTTCTGCAATTATTTTTCCTTTCATTATCTCATTTTTGTTAACAGAAGAAGGTATCTGACATGGTCAAGCACATAACCATGGAAGCATTACAAGAAGTCTATCTTGCACTAGCACCAAAGAGCTTAGGCATAGCTGACTTGGGTTGCTCTAGTGGATCTAACTCATTATCAATCATCAAAGATATTGTTGAAGCTGTCGAAGCAGCAAGTTGTAAAATCATGATCCCAGCACCTGAGTTTAGAGTGTATCTTAATGATCTTCCGACTAATGACTTCAATTCAATCTTTAAGTCGTTGCCAGATTTTTACAGGGACCTCAACAAAGAAAGAAGTGATGGGCCTCCCTTGCTTTTCATAGCAGGTTACCCTGGTTCATTTTATGGGCGACTTTTCCCCAACGATTGCTTGCACTTTGTTCATTCGTCATACAGTTTGCACTGGCTTTCCAAAGTGAGGTTTTTCCCTTTCTTCTCTCCTTTCTTGAGTTGCTTAGAGCACTTTCTCATAGTTGGTCTTTCTTATTGGGTGAATATTATTTGGTGGCCATTCAGTAGTTCCTTCGACTATGCATATCAATCAAACATGTCATGCAGGTTCCTCCATCACTTTATGATAAGCAAGGCAAACCGATTAACAAGGGCAGCGTTCACATTTCTGAATCAAGCCCTCCACTTGTATCCCAAGCATACTATGCGCAGTTCCAAGAGGACTTCTCGTTGTTCCTTCGCTCGAGGTCTGAAGAACTTACTACTGTAGGGCGTATGGTGCTGATAATGTTAGGAAGAATAGGTTCAGATCATGTTGATAGAGGCAACTCATTCTACTGGGAACTACTTTCAAGATCTCTTGCCATTTTGGCTACCCAGGTGTGTTTGCGTCTTTCTTTATGTGGGCCATATTGATCCACTAATATTCATATGAGGCTCTAATTTGTGGAACACAAATTATGTGGGTCATATTGATCCACTGATATTTTGTGGAGCACAAATTATGTGGGTCATATTGATCCACTGATATTCATATGAGGCTCTAATTTGTGGAGCACACAAAAAAAATAAAATCTTTTTGCAAGTGAGAAAATTGCAAGTGATCATAAATGTTATTAATTTTTTGCAGGGGGAGATCGAGAAGGAAGACATAGATTCTTATGATGTACATTTCTATGCACCAACCAAGGATGAGATGGAAGCTGAGATAAGGAGAGAAGGTTCCTTCGAATTGGAAAGATTTGAGATGTTTGAAACGGAGAAGGAACTTTACAAGGTTAGTGACAACTATGGAACTGAAGTTGCAATGACAGTTAGGGCTATCCAAGAATCCATGCTTTCCCACCATTTTGGAGAAGGAATTTTAGACGCTTTATTTGAGATCTATGGAAGAATGGTGGAAGAGGAAATGCTTAAAGAAGAAATTAATCCCATTACTTTTGTTGTAGTTCTTAGAAAATTATAAATGATAATTATGGCCATTAAAAAGTTCCTGAGTTATTGCATTTTTTTTCTTCGTATTTAAATATGATATCAACTTATTTTAACTTTTGAAATTGAACGATAGTGAAAATTTTCAAATTTAATCATTCTCCAACCCGTGAAAAAAATTAATTCAAGACACTATTTCTCTGGAGTTTCTTTTGTTAGTACTGGTGTGAGTTGAAAGTAATAAATTGAATTTAAGGAATAAGGATTTTTTTTTAAAAAAAAAAAGTCAAAAAGATAAAAAGGCTTTTTTCTTATATAAAATTAATATTGGTGGATTAACCCGATGGTTTTGCTTTAATCCATCAAGTTTCATCGGTTAGGATCAAAACCATACATCAAGAGTTTCTCAATTATAAGTTCCTAAAACTTTCAATTTTTGCACTAAATTAATGTTAGGTTAGAAAGGGAAGAGAAGATACATGAAAGCGAAAAAATACACAAGTTTTTTTTTTTATGTAAAGGAAGTGTTTGAACTCGAGATCTCTTCAGAAAATGAGAAACAATAATTTCATTAAAGTTCTAACTTATTAGTGAAAAATAACCATGTTAGAAAACAAAGAATGCTCACTAACATTTTTCTTTTGGGTTTCCGTTAACCTAAGGTGATGTGAATTAATGAGTTTCTAGTGAGTTTTTAGCAACGTAAGGTGATGCGAATTAATGAGCATTATTAAAGGATACATTAAAAGTATCAATTAGGCCTATTACAATGTCTGAAATTAAAAACATCAAAGAGAAATTGATTAGGTTAATTCTAGTTATTTGGGGTTAACAAGTTACAACTCTGACAAACGAGATATTTATATATTACTTGGGCCATATTCGAAGCTATAAAAGGAATTTTGTTACAATTCTAGTTGGGCTGGAAACTAGACATTTCAAGCTTTCCATCCATATATGGTAGGCTCAATAATTCATTCAGAAGACAGAGAATGACATGCTTAAAGTTAAGCCAGAGGTTGTTGTACGAGTTTTGCTATTTGTTTTCTTATGATTTGTGGGCTTTAATTTAGTTGAAATTCCTTTGCTACAAGGAAAGCTTAGGTAACATCAATTGGGATTATTTTGGAAAGGGTTTTTGTGTTAGCAATGTGTATTTCCTTTTGTTTTGTGGATTTTTTCATTGACAAAGTTTTCTTATCATTTAAGGACATTGAAGGCAGTTTTGGACTTATTTTTTTAATGCATAGTTTTATGCTAATAAATATAATTTTTTATTTGATTGTTGGACCAAACTATAAATTTACCACTAAATTTAAAAGATCTTTTTTATATATTGTTAAAATTTCGTAGAGATTGGACATATGAAAGACCTTGAGATAAGGTCTAAAAGCTACTATGCAGGATTTGTATTTGTTTTCTAGTTGATTTAAGATTTTTTTTCTTATTTTATTTAAAGTTTTTTTTTTATTTTCAAGACATTTTACATAATATAAATAGAGTTATTTAGCTTGCATTTAGAATTAAAAGAAATAATTAGAGATGAATTGATTACTCATAAATAAAACTTGTGTGAAAGAGTTTGTTTTCACTCTTAGTTCCTCATGAAATTACTCTAACTTATCAAGGAATTAATTAAGTTTCGTGACATCTTCCTTATACTTGTCATTCTCATCTCGATTATAGGCATTAAGTGGGGGTTGGTTACTTATAGTATTGTTCTTTCGGTATAAGTTATCATTATATCAAACTCAATTCCAAACATGATCAAACTCAATTCCGAACTTGATCTTAGCTTTCTGAGGAATGGTCAATTTAACTGTGGGTTTTTGGATCTTTATATCTACAGGTTCGCATCATAAGGTGGCTTAAAACTAAGAAGCATGCGATACATCGTCTACTTCAAATTCGTCTACCTTTTACTACAGAAAAAACATGATACAGTAAAATGTATTCGTAACATTGATACATTCTTCTACTATATTAAAAAAAAAACATCGAATCCTACCTGTGACATGTTTGTTAGTGTAAATTTATTTGGACAGAAAACAAATTCGAAAGAAATTATAAAGTTGTTATATTTATGAAATTCTTATTGCATCAAAGCATTGTTCTTAAATTTTCTTGGTCAATACAGTATTAAGACCGAACATTAATTAGAGTTGTTGAGACTGATATATATTATGTTCCTTTTTTTATGAAGTGAAACAGTTATTCTCATAAGCTGAGGTATAAAGGATACATATAACTAATATGCAAGTGCTTGTTAGATGACACGTACACTGAACTAACTCGCGTGAGAATTTCATATGGAGAGATCACTTGTGCTTATAGAAAAGCTCATATAACAGTTGTGTAAGTGATCCTTAGACTTGAGATCACTAATTTATCTTATATAAGAAGTGTTATGCTTTGATAATACTACACATTGTCCCAATCAAGGGTAACAAACGGGCAAATATTGAGTATAATATGAACTATATGAAGATACTTAAGTAATCAAGAGATGATTTATCACCCTATATGAATTAGAAAAAATATTTCATCTATTCTCAAATTGTATGGATTGTAAATCCTTACACAAGGTGAAATAAGATTTGAAAAGATTTAAAATCTTATTAAAAGAGTCAATGACTATGGTGTTGAGAATAAATATGATTTGTTAGAGTAAACACACTTCATGTTCTAATATCTAAATAAAATATTATTGATGAAGGGATAATAATTACACAAAAAAAACTAGTCATTAAAAGGTTAAGTCAAATCACCTATAACTTTTCTAATATTTGAGGAATCATGACAAGTTGCTAGACATTGTACTTGATCTTCCAATATAAATTAATTAATTGTTAAATTTATTATAATTTAATTTAATTTATTTATTTAATCCTATTTTATTTAGGATTGTGATTTATATTTGGGTCAACTTATTAGGGAACCTAATTGGTCACACACACAAAAACTATTGGTTAGAAATTTAAATGAGATGATTAATTAAGTGTGACTTGATTATAAATAAGTTTTAGAATTTAAGGATTAAAACGTAATTTATACAAGGAATTACAATATTAGACCTAGAAAATTCAAGTAAGGACTCGATTGAATAAATTTTTAAAATTATTCTAAAATAATAAATATAATATTATTTAGGGGACAAATTGATATTTTGTCATTTATAAGGCTTTTTAGGTTTTCTTATAAATAGAATGTAATGCCTCTTATTTTTTTGAATAAACAACAGTACAATACAGTTTAAAAAATAGAACAATATAAAACACCTAAAAGACATAAAAAAAAATAGCTAACACTTAAAAGAAATAACAATCTCTCTTTTCTAAAAGGATTTATGAGATTTTTCACTAGTGGTTCGTGTGAACTACCGTTAGATGTTGGACACTTAGACAACTTGTGGTTTGCGATAACCTAGTCTTGAAGCAATTATTCAAATATTTGATCTTCAAGTAATATTCATATAAGCCTTAAACAAATTTAGATATGTCTAATGAGATCTTAGAACTCTTGAAATGTTTTTAAAATTTATTATTTTCACGTCGTATGTGTTTCGAGAAACCAAATAATAGTGTGGGTTTTAAAGCTAGTAAAGAACTACATAACCTGGGTAGACTCAAAACCGACGATCATTGAGCAAACATCCACATAAAGAACATCAATTTAGACTTTAGGAGGCAAGATGTCCTCAAAAGATAGAGGAATGTCCTTTTAAAAAACAAAATGATCAAGAAGATCCACCTCTTTATCTTATCCTAGTTTGTTAGAGGTTATGATTTCACTTATTTTAGTTTTTTGGTCAAACTAGACAAAAAAAACTTTATAAAACAAAAACTTGTATGTACATTATCTTGAGAAGTAGAGTGATTAAGACCATCTACCTCTATAACTTATCCTGGTTTGTTATAGGTTATCATTCCACCTGTTTTTGTTTTAGTCAAACAAGACCAAAACATTAATCCAATCATATTGAATGGCGTTAATTATGAAAGTTATAATCCCTAACCACAATCCCACCACCACCATCACGACATGGCCACTGCAACTAGCACCACCAAGTTAAATCTACTATTTCTATACAACCACCATCACTCTATTACCATCAAGGGTGTGCAAGTAATTGAAATCATTCAGTTTGGTTTCTGATTTATTCAGCTTGGCTTTTTTTTTTTAAATAGAATTGTTAGCCCATTCTAATACTTGAATAGATTAACATTTAGCTCAAAAGGGAAAAAATAGAATGGGGTGTGGCTGTGATTTTTGTGTCATAAGAATGGGCATGCTGACTGTCTAGGATGAATCGTCAAAAACTCAAGATGAGTTGCAGCCCAAAACTCATTATGAATTAGTTTTCTCTTGGGGGTATGTTTTCCTTCATGATACAAGTCTTTTTTTTCCTTACAAGTCCAAATTTCAAGCAATTTTAATCTTTCTTCTAGGGTTAAAATTTAGTAGAACATTTGCTCAACTTCTTTGATGTATCGATGAAATGTGAAGAAATTAAGCCAAAGCTACTTGATATTTTCTAACAAAAAAACTTGAGGTTTTTCCAATCCTTTATTTCTTATCTCAATCTTGAGAAATTTATTCTCTTCAAGTCCTTTTTTTAAACTATTTTTATCTGGATGTTTTATATATAAAACAAATTTCCATTTGAGAATTTCAAATGGAACTGATTTGGAAAATGATTTATAATGCTATCCATTTGTCATATGAGTGAGAAATAATATCCAGATAACAATCAATACATTCGCGTAAATTGTTACTTGTAGCTTTTTAAATATGTAGCTTGTCAAACTTGAAAATAAATGCATTCCATTTCTACATGTCATTCTAATTAAAGGCTTAGATAGAGTAAATCAAGATACATAGTTTATTATGGATTGGAACAGTGATTTATCGTTTTTTTGTTCTTTGAATTTTTTTTGTTTTGATCATTGAACTTTTTTTGTTTACTATGGATTGGATCTTAAAAATTTATTTCGCTTTGTTTTCTATTTGGTTATTACGGTGTCAAAAAAACACAATGACATTGAGTTGATATTCAATTTTGCATGAAATATTTGGTTTTATTGTTTGTGAAAAATAATGAGTGGACCAAAATTAACAGCGTGACAAAAAATGAAAGGTTTTTTTTTCTAGTACTGTTTATTTAGCGCCTTTCTGAAAGAATTATCCTTTGGATTTTTTCCAATTTCATTTTTGTCCCTTTAGTTTAACAATTATATGTTTTGGTCTAAAAATTCATTTTTTTTTTCATATTTTGGTCCTTGAGTTTAGAGAGGAGAGAGAAAGTTGCTAGAAAATAATAATAAAAAAAGTTGTCAGCTCGTCACTTTTCAACGACTAAAAAAGCCAATCTTCTTATCAATGGGTTCTATTTCATGAAAAAAGTTTCATTTAGATATTTTTTAGCATTCATCTTAATAGAAAAAATAGATGAGGGTTGAGAGATAAAAGATTTTTCCTGGTTTGGTTTTCTGTATAAATCCATCTATGGATGTTTTGTCTTAAGTAAGTGGTTTCTTAGGTTTTTTAGGTTAAAAAAAATGCTTGAAATGATTTTTTGGTCCAAAAAACTCCCTACTCGAATTTTCGACCATCGAATCTGGGTAAGCAAATGACATATCATATACTTTCATTTAAGAAAAAAATGGACCAACAACAAGTAATTTTCCCATTTATAAAAATAGAGTTAGGAGCATGGGCCTATCCTTCTAAACCTTATATTTCTAATATCCACTCATTTAATCTAGATGATTTTTTTTTATATTTGTTCTAATTGATTTCATTTTTTATTAGATTAAGAGCCCTGGATAAAAAAATATTTTTTTTTGGAAAAATACATTAATAAGAAAAGGAGAAATTATAATAGAAAAAAAATCAATTGAATTGAAATTATTATTTCTTTTTATCAATGCCTAATTATAATATATATATATATATTCGGTCTTTAGCAAGGGCACCAAGCCAGTATAATCTATTCAATTTACAGAACAAGACACAAATAGAAAATAAAAGGATCAATCCACCCATGCGCTAGATCAACCTCGTGTGAGACTACTTTTAACCTGGATAGCAGATAAAACTTGCTTAATTAATTAATTAATTAATCATTAATCCTACTCGCGAGGGATCTTGTCTCGAGTATTGACAAATCTGAAATCACCAAATCTGAACAGCATGTGGCCTTAAGAATTACAATAAAACTTCAAACATAAAATTTTGAGTATTCTTATCACTAGATTTTATATTATTTTATTTATGATATTTGTCTAATTTATCTTGTGATTTTCTTGATTTAAAGTTGTTATTTAATTATTCTTCTTGTTTTTCTACTCTTTCATGAGTATTTGTGCTATGATAAAAACTTTTCGCAAATTGTTAATAAATCAATTTTCAGATCTTAATTAATTTTATCTAAAAAAATAGTACCAAGTAAAAAATCAAGATAATATATAGAGCTATTAGTAGCTAGGTTGCCAAAAATGGATGTTCGTTCACTTGTAAAATAATTTTTTATTTATTCTAGATTTGAATTCTAAATCTCTAGTTCTAAAAAAGAATTTATTGTATGTTTTTTTAAACATTTTTAATATGGAATTTATATGACATATAAATTCGTTTCATTCTCTATATTTAGAAAATCCTTTGGTCGCCGGTATATTGGTTGTCTTGAGATATATATATATATATATATATATATATATATATATATATATATATTTTTATGAGGAAGTCTTCCGACTTTTAATAAGTTCGATAAAATTTCAATCTTAAAAATTAAAAAAAAAACAAAAAAAAAGCATAGGAGACAACAATTAAAGGCTAGTTAGGCTCTATATATCATATAGCCACTAAAAGTTATTTTTGTCGGTGAATTATGAAGGACTAACATCTACTCAATTGGACATTTACTATCAAATTCAAACCCCATTGTATCTTTTCGCCATGGTTGTTGAATATAATGTCTGCTTGCCTCTCTCCCGGCAATGTTGTTTTTCAGCTCTTAAATCTTTATGTTCATCGAATCCTAAGAGATCACTGATCATATGAACAAAACAGCAAAGAAACTCGTCCATTCTCATGGAAGAGAGCTAGGTCACCTTGCGCTACAGCTTTGAGGCAGGAAGGGGACAAGCACCAAATATTTCATGACATAGCACAGTGCCATGCACCTACCTGCTAGGCTGAAAGAAAGAAAGTATAAATGGAGGTTGGTTCAACAACCTGCCATTGCCGAGCATGCTCGAAGCTAACAATTTGGATAAGAACCCTACACCCGTTTGTCCTTAATACTTTCATGATCAACTAGGGTTGCTAGGGTGTCATTCTTTGTTTTTCTCTTTTTGGTTGCCCTTTTGTCAACACTCGGCGGCAATTGTATGTAGACGAGGGCCCCTAGGAATACCTAATGCGTCATATAGTTTACATGCACGACACTTGGGATTATGCTGGTTACTACTTTTTCTTCTCAATAAATAATAATAATAATAATAAAAACTAAAGCTCAAGAGTGATTCACTGACCGTACATCCATTTCACTATTCACTGCGACATGTAATTTTGCCTTTTAAAAAAACAAACGTATTGATACGGAAGGTATTTTGGTTCTTTTCGTGTTCTATTAGTCATTAAAAACATGATTGCAGTATAATCTAATTACCTTTCAGATCATATTTTTTAAAACTTGTTAAGAGGGATTTTTTTGTCCTTTTATTTGTAAAAATATAGTTAAATGACATGTCTACCCGTGGTATCAAAAGAATTAATTCAAGGGTTGTTTGGTCTTTTTTCATCTTACAAGGTTGATTAATTATTTTTTTAATGAAAAAAGTTGATGTCACGTTAAGTGTACGGGCTAATATGCGGAGGCACTCGTGTACTTTGAGCGGCTAGCGCGACGTCTCCTAATGCTAAAAAATGTTATTCGATTATTTCTTAGATGAGCTCCACTTCTTCTTTTTTCTAACAGTGTTATGTTATTACTCTTTTCAATTTCATTATTATACTTTTGATTTCTAATTTTTTTTCCTTGATTTTTTTATAAGAGTTTTATTGATTTTCAATCTCACAATTCAATCTAAATTTATGGTATATTATTTCTTTCAATTTGATCCTAATTTTTTTTTTCTATTGTTAAAGTTATTTTTCTTTTCCATTTAACCAGTTGCCCTCTAATTTATTTTTTTATTTTGATTTTCAACCTTTTTTTTAATTGCAATTTTTTATTTATGATATTTTCGTGTGTCTTTTTTAATCTATCCTTTAACTGGAAATTAGGATTTACAGTTTTCTTATATATGATGCTTCTAGTCTTATGACCCAGATCACATATTTGAAAAGTTAATAGGGGTTGACATATTTTTTAGCTTTATTTTCTTTTTTTGATTTTTTTGTTTGACATTACTTTTTTAAAAAAACCTGGCTTTGTGATTTTTTTTAATTTATTTTATGTAGGGTTGTCCCGGTCTAATGGTCTAGAATGTGAGTTTGACGGGTTAACCCAGATTGACTCACCCTTTATTGCCCGGCTTATATGTCTATCTTACTAGATCGAGTTGAGTCACACTGATTTTTTATTCTTTTTCCCGACTTATAGGGGTTTTATATCATTTTTCTGCTTTGGAAAAAAGTTTTTTCATGAGTTATCATTATTTTTTTAAAATAATAATTATATGTTTTTTATTATTGCTTATTTTTTTGTTTGACTCAAACAATACTAGTTTATTTGATTGGTCAAAACTATCTTGAGAAATTGATTTTTTAAAACAAAAAATACGCTTGCAACACCTAAGAATTTTACAAAAAAAAAATACCAAGGGCTCACGGCGTAACGCGGATCCATGTCTAGTGATAATTGAAATTGCAAAATCTCAATGTATTTGTTTCATATAGATTATGTAATGCTAGATTTTTTTTCTGGCTCACAGGTTAATTTTCAAAACATATTTTTACTTAATTTTATGGTTATTAAAATAAATATTTGAAAACAAAAGTTATTTAAATTATGAAGTAGGAATATATTTATTCGGTCATAATTTTATCTTCTTATTTATGTATTATTTTATTTAACATGGTCATGACCTTTTTATCAATAAAAATTAAAAGCAATTAAAATAAAATTTCATAAGCATTGAAATGATTTAAATTTAGAGGGAAAATGTATTTATTTAAATAAAACTCCCTTTTCATTATTCATTTATTTCTTGTTTATTTTGACAAACAATTATTTTTTATGAGAAGCTTGATTATTCATATAAAAACTTATTATGGTCTATAAAATAATTTTCAACCAAGAAAAAAAATAATGCCTCAATTTTTAAGTGATTGTATTAATAAATAAATAATTCAAGTTTCATATATAACTATTCATAAATTTATTTTTAATATTACCAAAAAAAAGAGCTAATCTTATTTAAAAACTATGTCATAATAAAAAAAATTTAAATATTATTTTAAATATTTTTACTTAAAAACATTTTTATTAAAGTTTTTATAAAAAATAGAAAAAAGGAAAACCAGAAGGTGAGGAGCCAAAAAAAAAAAAAAGCAAGGGACATTTGGGCCTAGAAGGACGGGTCATCTCATGAGCATAGCCCGGGAGAAAAAAGCTTAGACTTGCATGTCTAGTTTTTTTTTAGATGGGTCGAAGACATGTTGTCTACTAGTATATTTTTTTTTACTATCTTCAAAAAAGTAGAATTCGAGGGTTTGGGTCCTCAAAACTTGAAAACACCTAAAAAAATCATAAAAACCTGAATAATTTCATTTTTAACTTGAAAACATCCTCTAATCCCTCTAAAAATTAAAAAAATCAAACTAAATAAAAAATCTACCGGCCTTAATCTACTTCTTAATGGAATAGTTAAAAAGCAAAATTATATTCATTAAACTTTTCTCTTCAAGATGAATTTATTGACATAATATTTAGTCTTTTGTGGGGGGGGAAGGAAATCTTCAAAAATTTCTTCCTTTTTTTGTCTGATAACTTTCTCTCATGTCTCTCAAAATATCTGCAGGGAGTTAAACATGATAAAAATAAAGTTTGAGAACTAAAATGTAAAAACATAAACTACAAAAATAAAACATATACCAGTTAAAGCTTCGAGGACCAAAATGTACTCTTTTTCCCTCAGAAAAAGTAAAAAAATGTACTGTCCCCCTGATATCTACGTACAGTACGAATACAAGGGGACAGTAAAGTCTACAATAAAAGAACTAGATTAATTAGTTTACTTTATAATTATAATGTGTTGAGCTTACCCTCCAACAAAAAATGACCAGGGGATTTTTTTTGTCCCACATACTGTAATATATTTGTTCATTTATGGTCTCAGTTTGCATGTGCTTCCAACTGCATATTTCCTAAATATTGTGAATCATTTTTCCTAAATAAAGACTCGCAACTCGCAGGTTTGAGGGAAGGAAAAAAGCTCTAGTTAGTCTCTTGATTTAAAAAATTAAATATGTCTATATCTATTTTGAAAGGATAGTTCTGTCTACTTCGGTGGTGTTTTGCATTGACATTCAACTGTATTTTTTTAAAAATAAATTAAATTTATTTCAGTTTTAAATTATTATTTTTTATGTTTTTAATTAGATATTTTAATATGTTAATATAAAAAATAAATTTAAAAAAATAAAAAAATATTTTAATATATTTTCAAATAAAAAATACTTTAAAAAATAATATCTAGATTCACCATTATTAACATAATCATAAAATGATCCATTTTTTGAAAACCTCTTACGTTTAGATAGAAGTATGGCATAAACTGTAATGTAAATAAGAAGGAAATTATAAGAAAGCATAACTTCTTCAACGGCCATTTTCATTTTCTATTTTTTTTTTAACATGGATATTCAGGTTATCTTGTACGTAACTCGACTAATCATATGGGTCCTGACTAGTGTTATTAAACCCGGCGCCGGCTCCTGGTTGGCCGGGCCCGGCCCGCCCCGTGGCGGACCGGTCCGAGTTTAATAAAAGACCAGCTGAGGAAACAGCCCGGCCAAACCCGGGCGACCTGGCTAAACCCGGATGAGACCTGGTTTTTTTTTCAAATATGGGATTTGAAACTCATTAGTATATATACTCTATGTTCCCAAGAAAAAAGTCATGTTTTTTTAATGTGGGATAAAAAATATTTTGGTTTAAATACTTCAATTTAAAAGGATAACATATTATCTTTTCAATGTAGGATTTGAAGCCCTTTCGTATATATACTATATGTTCCCAAGAAAAAAGTCATGTTTTTTCAATGTGGGATAAAAAACATTTTGGTTTAAATACTTCAATTTAAAAGGATAACATATTATCTTTTCAATGTGGGATTTGAAGCCCTTTCGTATATATACTCTATGTTCCCAAGAAAAATCATGTTTTTTCGATATGGGATAAAAAAAATTTTGGTTTAAATATTTCAACTTAAAAGAATAATATAATATCTTTTGAATGTGGGATTTGAAACCCTTTCGTATATATATTCTATGTTTCCGTGAAAAAAGTTATGTTTTTTCAATGTGAGATTTGAAACCATTAGTATATATACTCTATATTCCCAGGAAAAAAAATCATGTTTTTTCAATGTAGGATAAAAAAACATTTTGGTTTAAATACTTCAACTTAAAAGGATATCGTAGTATCTTTTCAATGTGGGATTTGAAGCCATTTCGTATATATACTCTATGTTCCCATGAAAAAAGTTATGTTTTTTCAATGTGGGATTTGAACCCATTAATATATATACTCTAAGTTCTCAAGGAAAAAATCATGTTTTTTCAATGTGGGATAGAAAAACCTTTTGGTTTAAATACTTCAACTTAAAAGAATAACATAGTATCTTTTTAATGTGGGATTTGAAGCCCTTTCGTATATATACTCTATGTTTCCATGAAACAAGTTATGTTTTTTCAATGTGTGATTTGAAACCTATTAGTATATATACTCTATGTTCCCAAGAAGAAAGTTATGTTTTTTCAATGTGGGATAAAAAAACCTTTTTGATTTAAATACTTTAACTTAAAAGCTTAACATAATATCTTTTTAATGTGGGATAAAAAAAACTTTTTAAAATATTCTTTTAAACTTCATTGTTTCCAATATGTATAACCTATATTTACATGGATTTTTTCATATGAAATATTAAAACTTTAAATTTTTTTTAATTTTTCCGGGTTGACCCGAGTTGACCCGGGTTAACCCATGAAACTCGAGACCTGATTCCTTCACCGGGTTAATCCCCAGACCGGATTTAATAACTATGATCCTGACCATATAAATCTCAAATGATTTTAAAATTTATAAAACTCAAACTAATAACTTTTTAAAAGTAAATTTAGAACTTAACTGGGTGGAGCTATTCCGGAGTTACTATTTTCATTTTCTGCTTAAGCAAGTGGCATGTTAAGTACAAGTCGCATTACATGATGTTGACCTACTTCGAAGAGCCCAAACAAGATCAAAATTATTCAGGTATATATGCTTATGTGCTCATGACTTGAAATCTGGCACGACTTTAGACATGTCACTAATCATGGTCTATAAATTAGTAAAAGTAATTAGGCTTCCTAAAACGATAGGGGATCTGTGCTTCTTGCTGGTTGAAGAAAATTGGCACCTGAGCTGACTCATAATTAGGGGCCTTAAACAACATTAGATAAATAAAAAACCTTGGTGGACCAAAGTATAGGAAGTTCGTACCTAAATTTGTCTTGGTGGTCTTGCATAGAATATGATGCCATTACATTAAACTAAGCTACTACTAAAAGAAGTGGTTTTCAAGATTAAATAACTTAATTAACTTTCATAAGTGGGGTCTTAATTAATTAAGCATATTAAAGTCATTAGCAGCAGAAAGAAAAATTCTTCGAAAAGCTAAAACCACGCCTGAGCCTAATCCCTCTAGTTTGCAAATTTGATCAAACCAATCATATAACTCTAATTAGAGGCAATTTGAGTTCCCTTTCCCAATTACGTTCTACAAATGGCATTCATTTGACTGTTCTCTAATTAGAGAAGTTGGATGGAGGTGCTCAAATCGCCTTTAATTGAACTAACAAGAGACGTTGATTTGAACGAATTCAAAAAATAAAGGATCTAATTTGACAAATGATCAAAAGTAGAGAGATCACATGTGATTATTAGCCCCAAAAAAGATAAATTCAGCAGAAAAGGAAAATATGCGCTACTTTTTTTTTTCTGTGTTGAATGTGGAAATGCACCCTAAGGTAAGCTGCTGAACGAGGCTATTATTTATACACTGGTCTTCCATGAGAACAAAGAGATATCAATTATCATCCCCAACTTTCAAATATATATATATATATTTATATAAATTTGGGATATATATATATATATATATATATGATAAATGCAAATTCGCAGTAGTGCTGCTACATTACATGATCGCACATTTGCTTTTTGTTTTTTCTTTTGTCCCCAATTTTCAGCAATAAAGGCAGACCATTTATGAAGCTTTTTTTTTTAATCCGGTGTTCGGGTCAGTTTACGTGCACCACAATTAATTTTCGGATTCACTGAATACTCTGCAAGCATAATAAATAAATAAAACACCATAAAAATGACAAGCATGAACGCTAAGTCTCGAAGCCAGGAGAAAGAGGCAAGGAAACCTTGCCAAGACGCAGGGCGAGAAGACTCGGTGCACCATTTATGAAGCTGTAGCAGAATGATTGGAAGGTTTATTTATCCAGCAGAGATTTCTTTTGAGAGAGCTTATCAAAGTAATGGATAATAGCAAGCTGCTTGCCACGTTATATAAATAAACAAATGAAATATAAAATATATATATTTCTCCTTGAAAGGGCCGGACTGCTGGCCACCACTCCTAAACACTACGCTAGAGCATGCCTAGCCATTCAGTCCCTTCATAAAAAGAGAGGGCAAAGGTGTTTGACATGACCTTGGGGGGGAAAACATTAGTGAAAGCTAAAGCGGTGTCTTAAGTTGGGTAAAATCCCTTTTAAAAAATACAATGAGATAACTAATTCAACCACCCCCATAGTCATTGAAGGTGGAAGTAATCATGACTACCCAAAGAAAAGAACAGAAAAGGGAATATTAAAGCAAGGTAGGCAACTTGAAAGATCATGATCAATTCACTAATCAAGAATCTAATGTTTCTTGACAAGAAAAACAAACGTGACTTTTCCTTGGGAGATTAAAGGCGGATGGTGAAAGGAAAGTATATTTTGTTAGGGAATTATTACTACATAATTCTATAATGATTGGTGCTAATATATATCCACTGGAATTCTCTATTTGATTCGGGGAAAGCATTGTGGGACAATGCTTGATAACCCTGCCGCGAAATCTCGGTTTCGAAGATAGATTTTATCATTAATCAATTACACCAAGAAGAAAATGTTGAACTTTCTCATCACACGGTCTTCCCTTTCAAGAATCAAGTTTGTCATGTCTTAATGATTGAAAAAAGCTGCCTAATAACAACAGGAAGAGGCTTGGCTAGCCTAAGTTGACAGTTTAACCACTTGTGCTTCTTTCTTGATCATTACTAATGTCTTTGTAACAATAGGGTATGCCCACATTTCATTTAGGGTCCTCAATAATTGCAAATCTTGCTTGATGAATTGCAAGCATTCACCTTAAAAACAAAAAAATGAAGATGTAGCTCTCTATAGGAGAAAAGGTAAGAAAATCAATGAGTTTGAGATTGACTTGAATCATCCATAGACAATGAACCTCAAGCTCATAGTAATCAAAGACAAAATGATAGAAAAGTCCAAATAACAATCGACATCTAAGAATGTTGATGTGTTTTTAGAATTTAGCAACATTGTGGAGAAAGACTAGGGAGGTAGGTCTTTACTTACAGCTAGTTTAAGTTGATATCAATCAATCATAAAAGCATTTATGCAATTTTGGAATACATTATTCAGTTTTGTAGATATGTTATTTATGTGTTATGAGGTTTATATTTTTATTTCAATTTCGAAAGTATTTTATTCATTAATATACACTATGATTTTGATACATCTCATCAAGGATTCTTTCTTTAATTCTTAGTTAAAAACAAAAACTATAATTTAATTATAATTTCTTTTAAAGCAATCTTTTCAAACTATAATCAAACACAACTAATCTCCCGTTACTGCATTATAACAGCAAAAGAAGAAAAAAGAAATTCTCACCACCTTACACTTCTGTTTCTTTGTGTGTCGCAAGTCACAACAATCCGAGCATGCTTCTTCATTTTCTCTTTACACCCTTTATTTTTATTTTATTTACTGATGAAGGACAAAATAAAAACTCAAGTTAATTTGCATGTTTGACTGGCTTAACAATTAAAATCAATGGACATAATTTCAATCATCTCCAATCAAGTTAGGCTCGAAATTGCAATGAAAACAGGAAAATCAGAAATTCATAGATTTATTTCTCTCTCTTAACATTGTTTCTCAATTTCAGCAATATTTGTGATCTGATTTTGAACAACAACAGACATGGACTCTTGTCGACGAAACATCAAATTCCTTGCAATGAAATCATCAACGGCACGCTGAAATTCTTCATCACTCAACTCATTCTCTCTGCAAAGCAAATTCTCCTCTCCTGACCCCAACTTCTCTGTCTCCGATCTCCGCAGCAGCTGCTTCGTTTCCTTCACATAATTCTTCCTCTCCATCTTCTCCGACTTTGACCTCCGAAATGTCATGTTTTCGCAGTCAGAATCCAAGTCTGAATATATTTCCTCGTCAGGAGCGTGATCTTCATCCCCATTTTCACGCGTGCGAGTGGAAGTATTCTCTTCGGAGATGACGATATGTTTTTCTTGGAACACTACTTCCTCCTCTTTTGTTGCTGTCTCCATCTCTGTCGCTGTCGCTGTCGCGGCATGAGACAATAACAAATCAGGATTCTCTGAGAGAAATGGCTTTGGACAGTTGCGGTTGCTGTCAGTGTTTTTTACTAACTCCTCGTACAGTTGAGTATCAGCATTGTCTGCGCCGTGATTCTCGCCGGAGAATCTGCCGGATTTCGCTATCAAGGTAGCAATTATCCCGTTAGAAAGCAAGAAAACAAAGAGGGGGCTGGCTATTATGCCGGCTAGATGCCGGAGAAACTCCCCGGAAATCTTGACAGCAAATGGAAGCTTGTTAAAGATCCATGAGAAGAGGATTAAAGCAAGACAGAATTCCAGTAAACGAAACACTTTTGTTAGGGGTTGTAAGTTGTTGTATTTCAGCATTGCATTAACTTTCTCTACTTTTACAGTATCAAAATTGTTGAAATCCATTTCTTGATCTTACAAAGAGAGTGAAAGATTGGACTAAAGAAGAAAGATTGAGCTAAAAATGGGTTCTCATGGAAAGGAAAATCTTTGTTCAAAAAGAGCGAGTGAAACACAAAAGAGACACAGAAGAGTCTAAAGAGAGAGAGGATTTGTGATCCGGCGAGTGCTTACTTGAGTCTGAGAGAGAACTGAACCTTCCTTGTAGTGGACAGATGTTTTCCTTTTATATTTGCAAACAAGAGGAACAAAGTTACACACACACTGATTAGCCTTTCCAGAATTTTTTTTTTTTTATTTTATTAATGGGGATTTGTTTACACGAAGTGTTTAACAGTCCTAGTCAGAGGGTGACCCGATTTTCAGACAGGCGTGGATTATTGCTTCTTGAAGTGGGGCCCAATTGATATGCCACGTCGATTATTTTATATTTTTTCCCCTTTTCTTTCGGCATTGAGTCTGTCTTTTTGCTCAATTTGATAGCCTTTAGATCTTTTGGTTGCTAGACTGAAGTTACTGGTAGCCGTGGGATGCTAGAAATTTTCAATTCCAAATAGTTATTTGGCTATTCTTGTTGCCTGCCCCGTGAATCAGGTCAAAAATCAATTCTAGCATACTAAAAAAAAAACATGCAGGCATCGTTATATTTTTGCAGGCAATGGAAAATCTAAAATGCAAATCGAAAACTTGATTCATGTATTCAATAAAATTAATTAATTATTATATATATTAAAAAAATAAATAAAAAATTATTAATCATAAATAAAAACTTAAAGCTTCCCGAGTGTTTTATAAAAAACAAATTAAAACAACAAAAGGAAGATGAAATTATAGAGTGAATTTAAAAAAGAAAAGGACTAAAAAACACAAAGTACTACTGTGGTTCACAGAATTTTATGAGTGTGTATATGGTATATTTGCTATGCATTTATTTTGTTGGTTAATGCTATATGCAATCGGTGTCATTCCTGCGAGTTTTGGTTTAGTAATGTATATAGAATGAATTTGATTTATAAACCATTTTTAGGATCTAAAATACATGGTTATAAGGGCCTTTCCGAGATTGAATTTTTAAAGTTTGAGTCATTGGTCTCGAGGGTCGGTATGGATTCATCTAATCTTTAAATATTTTTTTAAAAAAAACTTTAATAACATCATTTTGATAAATATAAAAAAATTAAATTTTTTTATTAACAAGATCAAGCTTAAGCCCCAAGTGAATGGGATCACCAAGTTAATTTGTCAAATTAAATTTTAGTTGTTAATTTAACAAGTCTGACTGAGTGTTTTTGTAAACTCCTAGTTAAAAATAGATAAATCTAGATTATATAGGATAATTATTAATTGAAATATTATGAATTAGAAAGAAAATCTTGTAAATTGAGATGAGCATTTCTAAGAGATTAATTTAAAATATATATATCAAATAAATCAATACAAGACTCTTTACACAAGAAATGTCAAATTTTAGTGTAATTCTCGCGCTTAGTCGATCTATTAGGACTGAAAGTTGTAAGAAATTAAGAGAAATTTTTTTATGATAATTATGAATAGAAATCTCCAAAGAATTAAGACCCAAGATTATCTAAGTAAATTATATGGTATATAAAATTCAGATTTTTGACGTAAAATTTTTAATTGTTTAGTTTTACAATATTGAACGTATCTCACAATCCAACTGTTGGATCAGGCTGACATTTTACGTGAGGTCTTAAGATATATTATCTTATCTTGGGTTAAACTTTGAGGTTAATCGCAGTTCAGTAAGGTTCTGAAAGTAAAGATATAATGTTGGGTCAGTGCAATAAACCGAAATTTAATGGGGATAAGTTGGGGTATAATATTAATTGACCAATAAAACATAATGTAACCATGCTTGCTGCTATTGTTCATGTGGGATAGCAACTAAAAAGAAAGAAAGAGGTTTTTTCTGTTTCTTTTTAAAAATCATTTTAATTTTTTTTTAAAATATTAGATTGAAGCTTGTAAATAGGTTAGTGAGAAGAAAAACATATTTAGACTGAAATTAAAAAATTTAGTTAAAGAACATTTACTTGTTTGGTAGTGTTATTGTGGTTGCTTTTCAAAGTGTTTTTCATGCTGAAATTAATGAATCAAAACGATATTTTTATTATTTTTTAAAAATTATTTTTGAAATCAGCATATAATTTAAAATATATATAAAAATTAATTTTTAATAAAAAAATTAATTTTACGGGAAACATGGTTAAACGGTGAATCAAATGATGAAAAGAAATAAAAATTGAAGTATTAAATTCAACACAAACACAGTTGTACAAAAACCCTGTATTTCTAATATCCACTCATTTATGTGTTTTAACTTTTACATACGGATCTAAACACTTGTACAATGGCGAAAGTCCTCGGAAAAAGACGGAGAAAAAAAGAAACCCTTTTATCATGCTAGCATTAAAGTTGATGAACATTTCAATAAACAAAACTTGGAAGGCATTAGTGACTGCATAAAGTAGCAGAGGTGAATAGGTGCTCAACCCTCTTACCATGAACGTTTTAATTGAAAGCTTTTACAGTTTACTATGTGCTACTAAATGCCTGTTGTCTCGGCGCCGTTCAACCGTTATTTTGCAATTTGTTAATTTTTTTTTAAATTAGGTTTTTTTTTAAATAAAAAAATATTTTAAATTGCAAGGATACCATCTAAACAGCTATACAATCTACGCCAACGTGTGGTCTGTGTCACGCAGCATCTATCAAGAACATGCCTCCTTTTCTCTTTCAAAAAAGAAAGAACGAAAAAAAAGATTACCAAGAGTAAGTAATGTGCGCCTGAACATGATAAGATGCAGTCGAGGGCTTTTCACGTGAGCTGTGTCCCATTCGTATATCTTGCTTACCACATTTTCAGTGGTCCATCTCTTTTTGATTGATTCAACACTATTTCCATACCCAACGGTGTGTCTTACTGTTGCCCCATTCAAACCCTTCTTTGAACTGCCCCTGTTCATGGCAATGGAAGATTTAATAGGGACAGTGGGTAGTAGTGGTAGTTAGGGGGTTTGGTTGGGATCATGGAACACTGTTTCTCTTCATAAATTTGAGATAAAAGCCTTGGCTCTTGTTTCTTAGTAGATTATTCTTGAGCTTAGTTTCAACGAATGAGATTATAACCAAGTCCTTTATGTTTTGAAACATTTGACTTAGTACTAAACTCTTCTTGCTGATCTTCGTCTTGTTAAAACGTTAATTGGCTAGTTTTTTCTTAATTAAGAAATCTGGGTTCTTGAGAAAAACCAACATATATAGTGGGGTTTTAGAGAGAAATCAACTGATGTTTTACGGCCAACAAGAAAAGGTTAATGGATGCTATCATAATGTTTTAAAATATGAAGGACTAGGTTACAATTGCGTTCAAGATTCAAGAACAATTCACTCCTTCGTTTTTGTCAAGAAAAATAAGAAGAAGCATTCAAAGCTGGCATAGAATGGAAGCAGGCACCTTGCGTGCACAAAAACTTAGCATCACGTGGCTCTGAAACCCAGCGTACGGTGAAGCTTTGACAGGGTTAAAATAGTATCTTAGAGAGTCCCTAGGCCCAGTGACCTGGTCAAGTAATCGTAAATAAATGAACTAGCTATTTTAAATTCCTTATTCTGAAACAGGACGTGTTTTTGCAGCAAGGAAGAGGGCTGAGAAGAAGGAGAGCTTGTGTCTGTCAGACGAGAGATTTCGAACTATTACATAAATATTGGCTTAAAAGCTGGATTCCAAAATCATTCTAGTGACAATCTTGACTGTGGCAGCTATAAATTTACGCTCCTTTGTGTGTGTATGAATTGCTATTGCCACTGTTGCTAGCATGTCTCACGGAACAAAAAGAAGATATGGCCATGGATTAGATATCGATTAGGAGGAGTAGGGTTTAAGCTACGTAAACCAAACCTTTAGACATAAGTGATGATCCCTGGAGATAGTAATGTTTCAAATAAATGAAGGTATTTATTGAAACGTCGAACACACTTCACATCCTTTTGAAGGAAGATCGTATTGTTCCAAGGTAGGACACCCTTGCTGTTGCAAATTCTTGTATAGCAGGAAGCTCTAGCTAATTGTATATGCATGAAAACGGATCCAAAAGAACCACAGATGTTTTTTTTTTTTTTTTAAAGAAAAAGAAAAAAGAAAAAACCATTCTTGCATCTAACAGCTCTAGACCAATCCATTAATTCCAAGTTCATTTTTCAACTGGACCTGTTAAATCAGCCTGTGAGACACAGGGTGCCACAGAAAATTGCATGTGTTCCTTCCTTGTGATTTTATTTTTCTAATTTAATAAGAGGGTTAATAGGTTTTGGATCAATCTGATATGTTAAATAAATCCAGCTCGCGAGGCATTGGAGACAGCACAAATTGCGATTTGCATGTGTTGCTTCTGCTTCTCTAAACGCTCCAGACAAAACAGGATTTAGTAATGTTAATGACCAAATTTCCCAGGCATTAACAGACGGCCAGGCGTTGACCATTGCCAGAGGGTGAATGTTTCTGAAACAGGAAGAAGTTCCAAAGAATACATATGTCTCTCTATGGGCAGTGGACCTCTGTCTTTCTCTGTACTTTCAGATCGAGTTTGACAGTCTGATGGACACTTCTTTAGCGTATATTTCTCCCAGATACAAAACAACATCATTTTCTCCTTTACATCTGCTCCCTACACATAGCACATCTCCTGCAATTTGACTAATTCTTTTCATCAATTTCCAATGTCTTGCGTCATTAATTACCTGAGATTACAATTAAACATTGCGAGAAATAAAATAAGAAAGTATATGATAATATTTATTTTTCAATTAATGATAAGAAAAATAGATCTCCAGTGCGATTAGCTATGGTGATTTTAGTGGTCTCTCAATATATCTAAGACTCATTTAGAGTTGAGGGTATGGTTTGCAGTTTGCACTTTGAACTTTTCAGCTCAAAACACAGCCAAACGTTGCAGTTGGAATTTGGAAGCCAAGATTTTTTTTATGCCAGAACGCTAAAGCAACAGCAACTATACGGTGTTTAGAATTATTGTAGTTATTGTTTTTTTTAATGTTTTTTTATTATATTAAAATTATTTTTTATTATTTTTTTAAAAATATTTTTAACATTAATAAAATAGAAATTTTTAAGAATAAAAAATTTTAAAATTTAACAAACACTCGGCAACAGCTAGTAAACATAGGCTCGTGACTTATCTGAACTCTACACTTAAAATGCAGAAGGTGCAGGGAAGCTCCAATAATCTTACTTTAGTAATGCATACACATAATAATAGAGTAACTTTTATATTTTAAATAACTAAATAAATATAGATTGTTTCTTATTAATAAGAAAATACATTTTCAACTATACAACTATTCACTTTTGTAATGTTTTTTTTAGTTTTATATTTTAATATTGAGTTTGTTAAAATTAAATTTTATAATTTCTTTTAATTTATTTCTATAAGGTTTTTTTAATCTTATAATATAGATCATGAGTTAATTCGGAGTTGACTCGAGTATTTTTTTTTAATTTTTTAATTTCATATTTTAATATCAGATTGATTTAATAATTGAGTTTTATAATTTGTTTCAATTTTACTTTTATGAGGTTATTTAAGTCTCATAATCTGGTCACAGGTGTAGAGGGTTAACTTGGGTTTATTGAGATTTGAGCTTAATGATTTGTTTTAACTTGTTTTTTATAAGGTTGTACCGGACTTATGACCCAAATCGCAAGATTGACAAGTTAACTCTGGTTGTCTTGGGTAATTTGTTTATCTTTTTTCTAATTAACTGTTTTTAATTTCATCATTTAATATTTGGTTGATTCAAAATTGAATTTTATAATTTATTGTGATTTGCTTTCTGTAAGGTTATCACGATTTCATGATTCGAATCACGTATTTAACAAGTTAACTTGAGGTAACTTGAGTCAGTCCAGTATGTTGCTCTCTTAATATTTAGAAAAAAAATATTGTCTTTAATTTTTTAAATTCAACTATATTTGTATCGATCATTTGAATTGTCTTTAAATCAGTAAAATACATAAGGTTCTCTTTATCGAGTTTTTTCTACTAAAAAATATATTAACAACATCTAGATATTTTTTATATTTTAAAAAAATATTAATCTAGGCTGCAACGTAACACTGTACAATGACATAGTAATAATATACGTACAACTATCACGGTCAATTTTTTAGCCGAACACACGGTTAAAACAAGAACACTTTCTTAATCATCATGCAAGCTCTTCAAGATTTAATCATCCAAATTTATTTCTATTAATGGTAATAAGATAGATGCTGATGGAATCAGATCAAGACCAGCAAACATGGAAACAAATCAGCTCTCATGAAAACAAATCAACTGCATTATTAAGGAAAATTACGATGGAGGACATAATAGAAACAGAAAGAGATGTTGGCTGATTGGAATCAGACAAGACCAGCAACATGGAAACAAACCAATTCTCATGGTAACAAAACACAAACAGAAAGAGACGTTGGCTGATTATGGAAACAGATCAACTAAGAATTAGGCAATTCAATTTATCCAAATCAAGCAACTTATAATGTTATAAAAACCATCAGCTCGTACAGAATAGTATGGTTGTATATTCACGTTAATGTTAAAAGAAACAGAGAAACCTTTCTTTCTTTGAAACATTCTGTTTTTCTCTAAAATTCCGCTTGGTATCAGAGCCTGTGTGAATATACAACAATCTTAGTAGAACCACACAACATATCAACTCTGTCAAAAGCATAGTTTGTCCTTGAAGTAAGCCAATGTACCTTTTGACATGGGTTTGATGAAGATGTCATCTATTTGTTCATGGGTGGAGATGTGCTAAGTGATGAGAAGACCAAGAGCAACACGTTTAGGCACAAAATGGTAATCCAATTCAATGTATTTACTACAAGCGTGAAACACATGATTAATAGTCATGTATAATGCATTGAGATTATCACAATAAAGGATAGGTGATGAAGTAGGTAATATGTGAAGATCTTGTAGAACTTAATACGCGCAATTAGATGAGAGCATGATGAAGTTTAAATAAACCAAGCTTCAATTCCATGTCTTAAACTCATTACAAGCAGCTTGAGTGAGGTAAAAGCTTACTAAAACTAGACTATTTAAATTTAAGTATGTCAATTCCTTAATTCGATTCAATTCATTTACAGTGTTATTTTTTATTTATAATTTTTTTCTCCTTTCCGGTAACCTAGTATTTTTAATTATTAAACACGACAATATTATTTGTTTTAATGCCTTGTAAAATGGGTTAAATAGAAAGATATCATCATGACAAAAGATATGCTATTGTGTTTGATATTGCAGTGTATTGTATTTTTTTATTTAAAAATATATTAAAATATTTTTTTTAATTTTTAATATTAATATTTATTATTTTTTCAAGATAAATAAATTTTAAAAATACACGTTAACACAGTTTTAATCACAAAAACATCGCAGGCATAGAAAAAGCATGGTTAAGGTGATAGCCCAATGCAAAGTAAGGAAAGAGGGTGTTTGTCCATTTATTGATTAAAAAATCTAACCTAAACCACTGATCAGACATGTCTAGTATTAACTCGTCTCCATTACGTCCTTAAATTTAATTTAATTTATTTTTTTAAAAAAAAATGATGGATATACGGGCTCCATTTTGTTCCATATAAATTCTGCCGACTTGGCTTTTTTTTTTTCCTTGCTTGGTGCATTAAAATTTTAATTATAAGAGGTGTTTTCTATATAATTTACATTATCCCAGAAGCATGAAAAGGAAGAAATATATAAACAATTAAGACTAAAAGGTGCAAAAAAAGGGTAGTAGTGTAGTGGTGGTAAATTGTTTTCATGGAATCTGCAGTGAATTAAAGCTGCGTGCTTCTGGCATGGAATATGATTTTCAACATCATGTCCTCCAAAGGGATTTTGATTCAAAGCAACTAGTGTTTCTTTCTTGTTCTTCTCTCGAGAGAACATAACTTTACTTTACTTTTCTTTTCTTTTTTAGTTTAACATGAGTTTTCAAACGAGCTTGTACATACCTTAACTAATCTCACGGGTCCTGAAGTTAATGATTATATAAGCCTTCCATGACTATCATATGAGTAACCACAGGGTTCGAATCTGAGACCACAGAGAAAATAAATCTCTTAATCCCAAATTTTTACTACTGAACCACCATCTAGATAGTTATAATCTTACTTTTCTTGCCCATAGAGAATGTGTAAAGGACGTCAGCGACATATAATTTAACTTTTGCTTAGCTCTCTTGAGGCATGCCTGATCATAAAAACCTTGTAAATAAAAATTGAGACTTGCAAAATCTTGTAAATAAACTTAAAAGCATATAACTTAATCAAGGTTTTAAATTTAAAAAAATAATTAACTCGGTGAAATTTTATTGATTCTTTAGATTTTTAATGACTTGATTAAACTTGATCCAAAACCAAATAACTCTAGAAAAATTGTTTATATATTATATATATATATATATATATTATAAAGAATGATACAAATATTGTTTTAATAAAAATAATGTATTTGAGTTGATTTAGGAGTTGTTTGGAGTTACATTTCAACTAGTGCTTCTAAAAAAAATTAAATTTTATTTTTAAAAATTAATTTAATATATTTTTGAATAACCCCCCAAATTTCATGATAACACAATAAATACTGTATATTGTACACATGTTATCTTTAGCATCTTACACAATACTGTTAAATCTAAAGGCAGATTATAAAAAGAAAAGAAAGAAAAGGAGATATTTTTTTATTTTTTTAGATTGTTTTCATACATTAATATAAAAAATTATTATTTTAAAAAAATTATTAAATAAAAAATGCTTTAAAAGCTATCATTATTTTTCTTTTAAACACATCTTTAGCAACTTAACAACCCATGTTTTTTAAACCATAATCGTGGCCTCGTGGCCCCCGGTCAAGATTATCACACGTTGTCACCCCACCAAAGTACTTGATAACACAACACATAGTGTAAACTACTTATATGACCCAGCGATGTTACGGATCAATTGTTTTTGCATAAAAAATATAAAAAAAAATTAAAATTTAAAAGTGTTAGGTCTTTCTACAAAATTATACCCAAGAGTCCTGAGTTTGATTGCAACGCCTGATCTAAGAGTAATATTTATAATATTAATAATAACGTTAAACTTACATGACCAAATTTTAAGTGGATTTGACTGCAATACCAGACCCAATAGCTTTGGATGTTGGTCTGGCTGTAAGGTCGTGTCATAAGCATAAAAACGACAAAAAAAAAATTCTCTAATTAGCCAAACCTAAGATAACTAAATAGAAAAAAAGACATCAACCAATAACTAATAGAAAATAATTTCATATTAATGAACTAAATTAAATAAAAAAAATATTAATTCAAAAGAAAAAATAACAGAAAAAAACTTATAAGAAGAAAAAAAAAATATATATATATATACATATATATAAATTAACTAGATTAACCTGTCAAATCTAAGATCTGTATTATGAAAGTTTGATAACAAAATAGAAAAACATTTAAAATCAACAAACTAAATAAAAATAATTAATTAAAAAAAGAAGGCATCAGCCTTTTCACCGTGGACTGCACTGTGCAGTCCACAGTGAAAGACATAAAAAGAAAAAAAAAGCAAAAAAAACTAAAAGCATCAGTTTTTTCATTGTGGACTGCATACAATATCAAAAGATGAAATCGGAAGAAAAAAACCAATGAGAAAAAAGGAAACATATCTGAATCAACTGGGTTAACCCGTCAAACCTGGAATTCGTGTCATGAAAGAGTGATAACTAAATAGAAAAAAGATTTAATATTAATGAATTAAATTTAAAAAATGATTAATTAAAAAGGAAAAAGCAAAGAGAAAAAAACTTACAGGAAGAAAAAAGCTAATGAAGAAAAAGAAAAACAATCTGAATCAACTGGGTTAAACCATCAAACATGAGATCTCTGTCATGAAAGCCTGATAATTAAACAAAAAAAATTTAATATTAAGAAACTATAGATAAAAAAAAATAAACTAAAGGCATAAGTTTTTTCACTGTGGATTGCACCGTGGAGTCCATAGTAAAAGGTTTAAAAAAAGAAAAAAAAAGGAAAAAAAAAAAACAAAGGCATACGTCACGGGTTAATTTTTTTTTCTTGCATAAGAAATATCAAAAAAGGCTAAGATCTAAGAGTGTTAGGTCTTTCTGCAAAGATATACTCAAAAGCCTTGGGTCTAGCTGCAACGCTTGACCCAAGAGTAATATTTATAATATTAATAATAATATTAAACTTAGATGACTTAAGTTTAAGTGAGTGTGGCTGCAACACTGAATCCAAGAGTATTAGATGTGGGTTTGGCTATAAAGTCGTGTCATAAAAGTATGAAAATTAAATAGATTAATTAAAAAGAAAAAAAAACAAAGAAAAAAACCAATAGGAAGAAAAAACCTAATGAAGAAAAAGAAAAAGAAATTAACTGGGTTAACCCTTCAAACCAGGTTAACCCGTCAAACCTGAGATTCACGTCATGAAAGTTTGATAACTAAATAGAAAAAAAAAATTAACAGGTTTATCCAGAATTAACAGGATTAACTCGTCAAACCAAGTTAACCCGTAAAGCCTGATAATTAAATAGAAAGAAATTTAACATTAACAAACTAAACTAAACAAAAGAAATAAATTAAAAAAAAAAAAAATTCTGGTTTAACTCGTCAAACCAGGTTAACCCATTAAACCCGGGATCCGTGTTATGAAAATCTGATAACTAAATAAAAAAAATTTAACATTAACAAACTAAATTAAACAAAAAAAATTCATTAAAAAAGTTTTAAAAAAAGAGTTTCATTTACTTTTTAATATATGTTATAATATAATATAATATAATATAATAATAACTATAATAATATAATATATTAATAATAGTAAAAGTTAAATAACATGGAGAAAGTTACAATACTTTTCCCACATCTTTTAAATATTACTTAATTATACACCTGGTTTGTTTAGCATTATAGACAATACTCTTTAATCTAAGAATAGTTATAAAAAAAAAAGATATATTTTAATTTATTATTTTTAAAAAGATAAAAAAATTTAATTTATTATTTATTAAAAATAAAATAGTAGCCATCAAGATTAAAAAAAAAAAGTTAAATATAAATTCAACAAAAATTAATTTGATTTGCATATGTAATAAGAATGCCAAAGTTATATTTTTCATTTTTAACAGCATTTATCAATTGTTATCTATTTACATTACAACCATAGTTTTAAAACATGGTCCAGCCTGGCAGATTGACTTGAAATCCGGCCAATCTGGGACTAGAACCGGGCCGGGTTGAAAAAAACAAAAAAAATATCTAGGTGACCCGGTCAAAAAACCGGTTGCAACCCATTGACTTTTATTTTTTTTACTAAAACGACATTGTTTTGATTTTTTTTAAAAAAAATTAATCTGATGACCCAATCAAAACCCAGTAACCTGGTCAAAACCTGAAATCCGAGCCTTAGATCAGGCCGGGTCTAAAAACTAAGAGTACAGCACATTGTTTTGATATTTTAAAATTGAAAAAGTCCAATAAAAATCATTAATGTCTTAATTTTTTAAATAAAAAAGCCTTATTCTCATTTTTTATGAAGATATTTTTTAATAAAAAAAGTCTTATTTTCTTTTTTTTTTAATAAAAACATAGTTATTTTTCACATTTGATAACGATCTTAAATTCATTTAATACAAAATAATTTCATGGCTCTCTCATCATATAAAAAAAATGGGAATTCAATGATAAAAGATCGTTTGAGAAGAGATTTAGCTTTAATTACTCCGTTAACTAATATGAAAATACATTTTAAATAAATAAAAAAATCCACATAATGTATTTATTTTTTTTTAAAAAAAAGTTTTTAAACTTATAAAAATATTGATTTGGTATTTCTTTTTTAAATTTTTTAAATGATTTTAATATAGTGATCTTAAAAATAACAAAAAAAAAAAGAAGAAAAATCACTAATTAATTTAATCTTCGCAAAAACACATACTAATTAGGGTAGTAAATTAAAAAAAAAAGGCATTCCAATCCCTTGTTGGAAAATCCATGGCTACAAATCCTCTTTGGATGCAAAACCTGACAATTCATGGCCGAAAACAGATACCCAAACCAACAACTCTATGTATTAACAACCAGTAGATCTTAAATTCCACAGGTACACTACTTGCTTGGTCCTGCACTATAAAATTCCAAGAAATGGTCCTCTCAACTTCCACGACTGTGCTTGCTTCCAAACTCTGGTTCTCTGCCATTATCTCTCACAAAAATGATGTCAACTCCTGCTATTCTCCACAAACCCACTTTCAAATCCTTGCTTTTTAGTCCTTGCAAGCTTAATCAAGCGAAACCCATCTCGTTCCATCGGTTTCCTGCTTCAAAATCTGATTTTTTTAGTTCAAAGAATAAAGCTTTGTCAAAGAACATGACTGAATTGGTCAGAATGTCTGCCTTTAGAAGTGGTAATGGTAGTGACAGTGAAGAAAGTACAGGGTTGTTTCAGCAAGAAGCTGTTATTGATGGGCTTAACGAGTTTCAAAGTGGGCTGTTGGCTGATGGACTTGAAGCCACTCTCAACCGCCTGGTTTGTGTTTTTCTCTTTGTTTTAGTTGCCTATTTTTAGTGCTTTTATTCTTTGTAATCTAAGCGGTGTTTCTTCTTCTTCTTGATTTTACGGGTCTTTTTTATAATAACTATGATTTAACATGTCGACTAATTGGAAATGAAAGCATCAAATTTAGTTACTTTCAACAGCATTTGATGTAAGGCTATTACAATCAAAGATCAATCTGCTTGTCTTTCTAATTTCAGTTACTGTCTGTCTGCATTTCCTTCTTTATTGGTCAAGACTTGTGAAAATGGACACAAATTGCACTTCCTTTTTGTCTGGTTTGAAGTGAGACTTGTGCCCAAAACAGCTTAAATTGTGGAGTTAATTGAGGTTGCAATTGAAAGATGAGACTAATTCAAGGAAGATTGGTTCCTATTCCTAATTCTCTACTGGAGCATTTGCATTGAGAACGCAATTTTTTGGCAATCTTGGCATGAAGTTATTACAAAATCTTCTTGGCTGGATGGTGTTTAGCACTAGGAATCCTCTATAGCTGCTGTATACCAGATTTATGTTACTTCATATCTTTGTTATATTTATATGAGGTTCAATTCAAGGAAGTGGCTATTTTTATAATGTCAAGCATCTAGCACCACATTTGACTACCACTACCACTACCACTGCCATTCCAATTTGTTTTGTTATTGTCATATTCTGCAATATTCCTCTGTCAGTATTTCAATTTTGGCATTCGAATGAAACAAATCCTCATGATGTTAGTCGTACATTTGTTGTTGGTACAGAGCAAATGGCTTGTAGCTGCTCTATTCGGTGCTGTCATTCTTTGGAGGCATGATGCAGAAGCCATGTGGGCTGTTTTGGGGTCAATTTTAAACTCAATCCTCTCTGTAATCCTTAAACGAATATTCAACCAAGAGAGACCCGATTCCACATTGAGGTCTGACCCTGGGATGCCATCTTCACATGGACAATCCATCTTCTTCACTGTGGTGTTTGCTATTCTGTCAGGTAAGGTCCCCTCTTTACTTGACATGCTTGCTATTTATCATGCAACTGACTAGCAATTGCAAAATCTAACTGAAGAAGCTTCATGATAACTCCATCAATGATGATGGCATGCAGTGTCGTATTTTTGTTCTCCTCAAATGCAAAGGATGATCTAGGTTAGTTCACCTCAGTTTTAGATAACACCAGGAAGCCATGTAGAATGCGCTTGTATAGATATTTGGATAATTAATGATTGATTGGTTAACAAGTCTTTTCTCTTAGGACATAGAATAGATCTATGTAGTTGTGACAAGGGAAGTAAATGAAATGATATCTTATCTCCCCATCAACGTGAGCCTAATCTCATCTCTTACAAAATGGAGCGACTTTCAGTAATCTGTATATTTTCTCTTCTTACGATGTGGCTACTTACTGTTACAGATGCTTTTTGCATGCCTGTTTTTGATCTTAATGAATGCTCCTTGGTGAATTGTCAATGTACTGACTTCATTGCTGACATGCATTGCTTGTTCTGTGTGCTGTTGCAGTTGTGGAATGGCTAGGAGTGAATGGATTTTCATTGATCCTCGGTGCACTTATCCTGGGATTTGGCACATATCTTGTAAGTATCATGTTACCCCCCTCATAATACAGTCAAATTCAGCATGTGACAAAAATTTGGTCTCACTTTCGAGTTTATAAAAAACAACCAACAATGTAGAAACCTAGTGGCTTGCAAATTAGGAAAATCACTGCTGATTATGTGAAGCCTGTGAACTCGTGCAAGGTACTTAGTATGCTTTCCAAAGCCATTCCAAGACCAAATAATAGGGCATAGAGGTTGGAGCTTATGACAATTGTAGATTTTTTAACTTTTTCCCTATGATTTGGTAAGAATTTATAAAATCTGTGTGGTTATGACCCCCATTGGTTGAGCAAGTGAAATGCCTTGGTCAAAGAAGAGATGGAGCAAAGTAAATAAACCGAAATGGACAGGTTCCTAATTTTTATCTATCATCATCTGTTTTGTAGACATGGTTGCGGGTCTCACAAGGACTTCATACAATCAGCCAAGTTGCGGCGGGTGCTGCTGTAGGATTCTTTTTCTCCATTTTTTGGTTCTTGTCATGGGATGCATTTGTGCTTAAGGCATTTATTTCCTCTCTTTCGGTTCGCATAGTTGTTATTATGGCAGCTGCTGCATTCTGCCTGGGTTTTCTTGTATATGTTATCCGTTATTGGTTCAGAGATGAATGATGAATTTTTAAATAGTTGAATATGATTACACAATTTACAAGCAATTCATTCGGAGCAAATCAGAATATCAAAACCTGAAATAGGGCTTTATGCAAGATATTTAGAGTCTTTTAATGCTGTTGTCCACTTTGAAAGCAAAGAGGTTGCTTTATTCTTCAATTTTTTTTCTCAACTATTTTCAGTATATTAGATGTGTTTATATGCTACTACACACTATACAAAACGTCCACTCACCATGATTTTGCACCTTCAACTTTTTATTAAGCCAGGTTTTGCAGAAAGATCCTTATGTGCATAACTACCATGTTGTTTCAATTTAGAGTGTATTTATAAATGTGATATTGATTGGTTTTTTAAAGTATTTTTTGTTTGGAAATGTATTAAAATAATAATATTTTTATTATTTTTTAAAATCAATTTTGATATTAGTACATTACTAAAAAAATAATTAATTTGAAGTAAAGAAAAAATAAAAAAATTAATTTTTTTTAAAAACATTTTTAAAATAAAAAACAAAGATGTTCTTGTTAAACAGTTTCAATACAAAAGGAGAGAGGAGGAAGAATAGAGCTCCCATCTCGACGGGAAAAGGATAGATAGCAACTCAAAAGAGAGATGCTTGAATGAAAAGAATTCAGGGATGAAACAAAGAAAACGGATTCATAGAGCTGACATCAATTGTTTTGGAACTAGGGTTTTGTTGACTTGTCTTGGCATCTCGGAGTGTGGCATTATCTTTTTTTTGGTAAGTCGGAGTGTGGCATTATCTAACCAACCATGAGGAAAAAGAATTTTTTTTTTTTGTTAGACATAGTTGAACACGAAGGAGTGCACTGTGCACATAATCAAGAACAGGTGCTTCAAACTATCTAAAGCAAAATCAATGACCATCCAAGAACTATTAAAAAAATGAATACTTTCCACATGATTTAGATGACATGAAATCTGAATCTGACTAGTGGAAAGAAAGCAAATCATAGCCTCCCATTTCATTAATCACTACAAGACTTTAAAGTGGACGTGTGTTAGAATAGTTTCCCTGACATTGCTCTGATGAAATTTCACGCACAAAGATCTTACTCTACTGTAAATTTTAAAATGATCAGGAAACCCTGCCCAGCATTTATTCAACAACATCAATCTTCTTGTTTCACTTCAAAAGCTTGTTGGAGTACTGGAATGACATTTCCTTTGAAAACTTGGGACATCATGATATTAATGTTGTTAGACAAAAAGGGTCAAGGAAAAGACCATCGACAAAAACTAGTTCCACAAGAAGGTTAGCATTTTGAACCTTCAATTCGCAGTTGTAACACTACCATCTTCCCTTTTAGATAGGATAGGTTATCACCACAAGGTCCACAACAAATGAGAACATGGCCTTCAGAAACAGTTGGATTGAAACTGGAATGCTCTTGTCCAGAAATTTTCTCCAAAATGCATATAAACTCTTCACGCAAGATCATAGGCAGGAGATGGGATTTTGCTGAAATTGAAAGACTCCTTCCCTTAAAGTGCAAGGTATAATGATAGAAGCATGCCCTCATATTCCTCTGACCCAATTTTTGGTGGATCAGCCTATGACTATTCTTCAGCTTGGCAGATTCATTTGTAAACTTTAAGCTGCTGCAACTGATAATGATGATATTGAAAATTAGGTCTCTATGCTATGTGCTGAAACCAGGATCATTTCCAGGAGTTTCTGCATAAAATTCCACTTTATCAGTTGATCGACTTATGGCTTCTGTTCAGTTTTGCAGCAGAATCATTTGTAACTTTAAACTGCCATAAAATATAGCAATCCCAGGACATGCCACCCCATAACAAGATGCATCTGCTTTCTGCACTTCTACTTCAGTTCATCCTTCAATTGATTTACTTTTTGAAGACAAAATCAGATTCCATTTATTGTTTTTGATTTGTATCAACACTCTGCAACACCCTTGCCATTGTTTAGGATCTGCAGCTCCTAAAGAAGTGATTAAAATGATTTAACAGACCACTAAAATCTGCATTGTTATAATGAAGCATGGTTCACCTTTGAGATTCCTGAACTTCATTAAGAAGAAAATCCATTTCCTGCATACGCATTTCTGCTTGAGATGCTAGTAAATCCAACACATCATATATATATTCACCCTCTGGATGCGACCGATCACCAGACACAAATGCAGAAACTCGATCCTTAAACTTAATCCAAGACCATCCTGGTTCCTTAACTACCCCCTTTGATTTCATCATCTTCCTCACTTCTGCTGCTTCTTTCCACTTTCCTTTGGCAGCATAAATGTTAGCCAGGGTAATGTGAGTCACTGCACAATTCGGATCTAATTGAAGAATTTTTTCCGCTGCACGTTTTCCACAATCCACATCACCATGGATTCTGCATGCTCTAAGAAGAGTAGACCAAACAACATCATCATGTTGAAATGGCATGCTTTGGATCATGCTCTCTGCATCATTTAATCGCCCAGCTCGGCATAGGAGATCAATCATGCATCCATAGTGATCTTTTGACGGACAAATCTGGTGGACCTTACTCAAAGAATTGAAGTAGTGGAAACCAAGATCAACCAGTCCAGCATGACTGCAAGCAGCAAGAACCGCAATAAAGGTCACAGAATCTGGCCTCAATCCAACCTTGGGAAGCTTCTTGAACAAATCAATGGCTTCCTGGCTGTATCCATGTTCAGCATATCCATTAATCATGGCTGTCCATGATACAATATTATTATATTCTGCCTCATCAAAGATTTTTGAAGCTTCCTTTATGCTCCCACATTTTGAATACATATTGATTAGAGCACTTTGTACCATGGTGTTCTGTTCTAATCCAACGCACAAGACATGAGCATGGAGTTGCTTCCCTTGCTCAAGAATTGCCATATTTCCACAAACACTCAGCACACTTGCAAAAGCAAACTCATTTGGTCTTGGCCCTTCCCTTCTCATCCATGATAGATAATCAAATGCTTCTTCTCCACAGCCCCCTTGAGCATACCCTGAAATCATAGTACTCCATGAAATAATATCTCTTCTTGACAACCCTTGAAACACAGTTGAAGCCAAATCTAGCTGCCAGCATTTCGAATACATGGCCATAATTGAATTGGCCACAGACAAAGAATCCACCAGACCTAGACGTATAACATGTGCATGCAATTGTTCACCCCATTCAATTCTTCCAAGAGTAGCACAACCAGAAATGACAGCTGCAAAAGTGAACTCATTAGGACTTACATCTGTTTCTCGCATTCTTCTAAATGCTTTAACAGCATTTTCCTCCTGACCTATCTGCACATTCGACATTATAATCGTCGTCCACGAAACCACATCCCTTTGTGTCATGCTTTCAAACAACCGCAAACCATAATCCAATTTCCCACACTTATTATACATTGTAGCAAGAGTGTTAGCCACAAAAGACACTGCAGTAAAACCTTTCTTCAATGTTTGACAATGAATCTCCCTCCCATAATTCAAAGCACCAGAATCAGCACATGCCTTTAACGCACTAGAAAACGTGTAGGTATCGCACCCTACCTTTTGTATCCACATATCAGAGAAATAAGCCAAAGCCTCCTTATTATAGCCGGCACGAACAAGCCCAGCTATGATAGCAGTCCAAGATACTACATTCCTCAAAGGCATCTCTTTAAACACAATACAACCTTCTTCAACTTTACCAATTTTCATGTACATATCCACAAGTGCACTCCCTACAAAAACTGAGTTAACAAAATCAGTTTTAACCGAATACCCATGTAATGACTCACCAAAGCTCACACTCATATTAAGCCCACAAGCTTTGAGTGCAAGACTAAGAATAAAGGGATCCATGTGGAGACCCGGCTCAACCCACATTTTAGAAAACAAAGACAAGGCTTCTGTCGTGTTCATACCATTGACATAACCAGAAATTATAGTAGTCCATGAAATTTCGTCTCTTTGAAGCATTTTATCAAACAGTTGACGTGCATTGTTTAAATGACCTGATTTCACTAGATTCTTCAAAACTAAGTTGATTTCTTGCATGTTTAAGTGATTATCGATCTGGGTTTTCGGGGGTGAGGCTTCTGGTTTTGGATAAGAGACGACGAGGTATCTGTAATCTGTGCAAACCATGGTTGATACTGCACATAGTCTTCTAACATGAGACCGGACTGAGAGAAGCATGTTTCTGTCAAGGAAAAGAAGTAGCCGTGCCAAGCACTAGACTAGCCCGCGGTTAATTACTAGTAGTTAATATTTAACGTTAGATATTATAGTATTAATTACTTGTGTTTTTTTTTAATATTAAAATAATATTTTTTATTTTTTGAAATTGATTTTTAATATCAATGTATTAAAATAATTTTAAAATATAAAAAAATTAATTTTAAAAAACAAATAAAATTTTTAACAGCCGATTTGAGCCGTATTCTCACTCCTTTAATTCCGAGAGTCAACCTGCACTCCCAGGCACAAATTAACTTATATTCAGACTTGATAGGCCCACTGGGCCCTGGAGATAATTTGTGAGCAAAAATACAAGGGATTATTACCATCTTCTGTAGTGGTTTTGCACAGAGACGATCAGAACCACCCTGTATGTATGGGATAAATCACTGCTTTGATCTCATCACAGGTCACACCTACTAAAAACTACACTTGTGTTATTACCTCTTCCTGATTTTTATTTTAATTTTAAAAAAATAACCTTGAATAGACAGTATCATAATCATATATAAATTTAATTTAAAATATTAAATTTTAATTTTTTTATTTATCATTAATTTAATTATATTTTTGAAAAATTTTGATGTAAAATAAAAAAAAATTTTAATATATTTCTAAATAAAAAACAATTTAAAACACAACCACTAATATACTTCCAAACACCCCCTAAAATTAGAGTTGGAAAGCCTTAATGATAATGTTGATGGATTCAAATCAGGTGTTAAGCACGCCTCAAGCTTGTTGATGGCAATAAATAGCACAACAGACGGCGAAAAAAGAATAAACATAGCCACCTGTTTATAGATTTAGGGCATTCGGAAATTGAAAGAAACAAAATTTCTTGTATAACTAGTCATTCATACAAAATTGCATGGTCAAGGCCTGAGAGACGGGATTTTTTTATAGATTTTTCTTCTTCTTGTGTTTATTAGTATCATCCCCGTCTTTTCTTTCTCTCTTCATTCCACCTTTGCGACCTCTCCTCGGCCCCTGAAACCAAAATAAAGCACTGTAAGCTTAGCATTTCCAACCACTATTTAATTTGACTTCGAAATGAACCAAGGATTCATGGTTGAAGATGAACGTATATTACCTCAGCAGAGAAAGACTTGAGGGGGTCTTTGCTTTTTCTGAAGTTTCTCTTTGGTCCTTGGCGGCGACCAGAGTTGTTGTTTCCCATTGCAGCTCTCGCAAGCTTAACCATCTTGCTTGCTTCCTTGGTTGTTGCATCCAATAAGTAGTCAGGCACATCAGAAAGATGTGGAGCAGGGGGCTTCTTGCTCAGAACTTTGTCATGTTTTAGAAGATCTGTTCCAATACAAATTCAAAGCTAAGAACTTGGACAAGTAGTGAGGTGAGGGAAGCAGGACAGTCAAAATAGACAAAATTAGTAAGTGCATCACCTAAATCCCTTGGATTGACTTCAAAATGAGCCTTCAACCTACACAAGAAAACATAAATTGAAAACGAAAGATCAATGCTCGCATACAAGTTCAACAGATGTTTCATAACAACTAAAAATCTCGGAAAGATGAAGGTCAGATCTCATGGGATAGAACACAAAAGTCGATTATATCAACAATCTGTGACATAGGAAAAGAAAAGTTGAAAATGAGTAAGAAATTGGACAGAGGAAAGCATATACTCACTTTTCAGAGTTAAGAATTTCATTTCTCAAATCCTGAGCTCGTGCTTCTCTGACAGCAATTTTTGTCACACTCTTTGCTGTGTCCTGCAAAATTAATCTCTACCCATTAATTATGACCTTTGCTTCTTTTGGATGTAATGTGTCCAAATTTGCGCCGATACAACAAAATCATATCCAAAATTTAAGGTAAGGACAACAACCGAAAGTTGGACAGGAACACCAGTTTAAAAAGGAGACCAAATCACAGGAAGCAACTATGATCACCAAGACTTCACCTAGATTTCACATGCACCATTCATTGAAGAATCTAGGAAGATCACAGGAAGAGGGAAAAAAAAAAGCATACCCTTCTAATGGTATGCTTTGTAAGGAGGAAAAAAATTAGGAAAAAGCTATTCTGAAAGATAAGAGTGAAACATCCAAGAGAACTAAAACACGCATGCGCTTCTTTTTTTTGGGCTACAAGGGGGATGCTGGAACCTGAGACCACCTAGGGGGAGGGGAATAGATGCCAGTCATTGGCCTCAAGTGGACTTCAGCATACACCCACCACAGCTTGAAAAACAAAAAAAAACACTCCAACACACCATCCTCTTCTTAGCGGACATCACATCAACAACGAAAACTCAGTCTTGTATCTTTTATGATCCAAAATAAAAGTAACGTGATTAAGTGAGGGAATCAAAACAATCACCTCGGCCCTGTACCGTAAAGACTCCACTGCATTCTTCGTGAGCAAAGGATATGGAGAAATAACATTTGATTCATTGTTTTCGTCATCCCCTAAAAAGGATTTTATTTCTTCGAGAATTTCCATCTCATCTGGAGAAACCTATCAACAGATCAAGAATAAGAATGGCTAAGTATTGGAAAAGCCATATATATATATATATATATATATATATATATTCATAGTTTCATATCAACAAACAGAGGAGAGAATAAGAAAACAAAAACATAACTTATTCATCTATACAAAACAATTACTATATCTTATGCATGGACAGGTCTAAAGTCATTCTGCTCGGATCTCAATAAATCTTAATCCTCTGCGTCAACTCACCAGAGAAACAGAAGAACCAGTACTGTAAGCTCTTCCAGTACGTCCAATTCGATGTACATATCCGTTGGCACTTAGAGGCATATCATAATTTATAACCTGAAATGAGAGAAGGGGGTGGGGCCAAGAAAAGGCCCCACATATTAATAAAAGCACACCCAGAAATATAAAAAGGAAAGGAATGTTGGTTGAACACAATTTTAGCTATAATAATTAAACCATCTACAATGAAAATAATGCAGATCACCCCTATACATAACTAAAACAGCAAAAAACTAGCATAAGAAACATAGAAGACAAAAATGATCTTTATGGTGATATAATAATAGTCAATAGTTTCTAGCATAACCTAAATCATACACTCCAGTGTTGCCACAATGGGCTAAATATTAGAAAAGTAGTTTGTAGAAATTGGCCATCATGTCTACTAACTATTAAATTCAAAATTTTGCATTTTAGGACATTGAGTATATGATTGGGAATCCAATCCAATAAGCACGAGTAGATGACCTCATTAGTTTAATGCAAATTATAGGCCCCAGATTCTCTTCCTCCCATTCTTTCAAGTGATTTGATTAAAAGAAAACAGAAACCCGATCTGAAAATATGTTATTGCTAAAAAAATGTGTGGTATTTTAAATCAAGACTAACACAAAAATGATGAAGGGAGAATAGAAACCATCAAAACTTTTTAATTTAAACTAAAAATCATTTTATACATCAGGTGAAAGCAACCAAAAGATGGTTAATCTGTTTGCTAACTTGATAGGAATGTTCATTCAAACCCCCTGTGACATGAAGTTATTTGCAAAGATGAAAACATACAAACATTGTAGCCCAAGTCATCAGATTTCCATAGCATCTCAGACACAAAAAAGTAAAAATTTCAAACATGAGAATCTATGAATGAACCTCGTTGGCTTACCGTGTGTACATTTTTGAAGTCAATTCCCCTCACCACTCCAAATTCTGAGTCCAACTTTTGCTTGGCATGCTTTTTTGATTTTCTTGTCTCAGCAAGACTTCCCTCGTTGGCTTTTTCCTTTTCTTTTGTTTCTCTGTCATCCGTTGCAATCAAATAATCAAAAAGCCCAGCATTGAATTCCTGAAAACAAGCAGCATAGGAGGCAAAATGAGCTACTTTTAAAAACAATAACCAAAATTTTGGTCATAAAACCCATACTTGGAACCTTCAAACCATCATTCGACCTTGGCTTACTATTTGTGTTTTAAATTTTCAGAAATTGTGAACCTAACATACCTCTAGGATATGGAGACGAGAATTCTGCGGCAACTCAGCATTTAAAACAGCAGACTTTATTCCAAACTGTGGAAAAATAACCAAGGACATCAATGATGGGATGAAGATACTAAACCAAGAGCATTACAAGAAATAACACAACTACATTAGAGCAGCATGTGGAGATTAATAGTTCCACCCAATGAGAATAGTAGTGAAAATAAAAACAAGTAATAAACAAAATTCGATGCCTAGCCTTCATTAGTCTGTCTACAACATAAGGCAAATCAGCACTTTTCCGTCACAGAGCTTCCAATCACCGATGCATGTCATATTGAGACACAGATCCATTATTGGTAAAGATAAAGATGGCAGAGGATTGGTTATATAATATTGCAAAAATGGTAACAGAGATGCAATTAAGAATACACAATCAATGATAAATGAGATTGCATTTCATGCTACTAAATTAGCCAAAATCAACAGCAAATTACATCTCGATTATTTTTTATGAAGAGCTTCCGATTACTGATGCACTTCTAATATTGAGACACGGATCCAAAATTGATAAAGAAGATTGTACAGGGTTGGTAATATAATATTGCAAAAAAAAGGTAGACTATATCCCAGGTCAAAGCTTTTTGACCACACAAAGTCCAACATTTCACATCATAGGTGCAACACCTCACCCATACAATATCCAATATCTCAACAAAGAGACAAGTTCCTATGTATCAGCAGCAATAATTTTCAAAATCAATGATGAATTAAAATAATTCAATGGATGCCCAGTAAAGTAGTCAGAGACTGAGAATACCTTCTCTAAAAACAATTTCAATCTGAAACTCATATCAATGGCATTAGTAAATATCAAAACTTTTTTCTGAACCAGATCCAGCTTCAAAAGAGCAAGAATATGAACTAACTTGTCACGATCACCACATGAAACCTGAAAAAGATATGAAAGAGTTGTAAAGCTCATTGATACCCTTGTTCAACCATATATTACGAGGCTCAGATGATTGATATAGATAAGAAGCTAAAAGTCCATACGACAAACCATAGGAATCATAACCAGAAGTTTTGCTTTGACAGATTCTGATAACTACAAGATGACAGTGATGTCAATGCGATACCTGACAAGACACGTGTGACTACATGTGCTCCACCATTACCCAGGTTTTGGACCTAAACTGACAAGTTTGGTGGCAAATGTGATATATATTAAGAGAGGAAACGCAGCAGGTTTCTGCACCAGTGGCTGAATGCTGAGAACTAAGGGTTGTTTAATAGGTGGAGACAGCATTTAATATACGGGGAATTTTGGGGTTTATGCTGATGACAAGATGATTAAGGGCTGATTATAATGAGAGCTGGAGGGAACTTGTTTGAATCTTAAAAAGCCCCCTCTTCCCCTCCCCCTTTCATCAATAAAACCTTGTGCGATGGTAGAATTCCATACTTGAATGGGGAGCGGTAGTTTATGCTTTGCTTTCAATTCATTACTAGAGGCAAACCAGTGGTAGTGTATATATTTTTTATTCTCTTTATATTCCAATCTTCTTTTAGCTGGTTCCCAAGGATTACAGAGGGATTTCAGTTTAAGGCCAATTATGTTATTGTCAGTCTCAAAGCCAAATATAACCAAAGTTCCATCTGGAGCTGCCTAACAAGGAACAAAAATTCCATCTGAAAGTTGTTTATATCTTATAGATGCTTTAGTCTCCCAAAAATAAAATAAATAAGGGTTCAAAATAATTCACAAAAAATATACATGGGTCACATCAGAAAAAAAAAAGCTCAAATGGAGCAATCACTTCTCATATCCTCCAGAAAAGGCTATAGAATTCCTTACCCAAAATTGCTGAACATTTTTGGGGATAACTTCATCCTTGACACCTTCAACTTCTGGCAAGGTCAAAACATATGGATTATGCAGAACGAGCTTCTTCAGTTTGTCGACATCAGCACTGAAACAACAAATGCCAAAATAGCATGCATGAAATCTCTCAATCGAAGAGTGACGAGCATAAAGACTTCATTTTATCAATATGAACTTCGATTGGGTAAAAAAAGATGAAAGGAAGAAAGTTTCGAGACTTGCTAAAGTATAAATTGAAGGTACCAAACAAAACATAAGTAAAAGGAGTGAGGGAGAGTGCCATAATCAACACACCTTGATGTTGCAGACATAAGAAGGCATTGACAACGTCTTGGGACAAGAGCAGTAAGAGCTTTGAGATCTTCTTCATAGCCAAATGACAACAAGAGATCTGCCTGAAAATAAATAGATATTAATGAATCATTCAAGGAAACATATAGCAGATGTCTTTTTTAAGAAATTGATAGCTTAGTATCTGAAGTTCCATCCATAAGAAGGTAGAAGAAACCGTAGAAATCTAAATTGCACACACATAGCACATGTACTCGATCAATATCAATAGACATAACACTGTCATTTTCATCAAAATCCCATTATTTTAACAAATGCAATCTAGTTGAATTCAGACAATCTATTATCATCAGAAATCCCAACTTCCATCTGTCATGAATGAATTACAAGGATAAGCATCATCACAAACACCAAGTTCTCACCTCATCAAGAACAAGAATTTCAAGTGAGTCATTAATAGATTCCGATTTTAGTACACCAACTGACAAGGACTTGGCTACACAAGAAGGAGTAGACACCAAAATATCGGGCGGCCCAGCCAACGCGTTCCGCTGCAAGCAAGCAGGCTAGCAGTCAACCAATTATGCTGAATATCACTAAAAATTAAACATGTAACTTTTTAATTAACCAACCAAATCAGAAGCAGGCATGTTGCTAGTCAACTGAACAACTTTCAATTGAGCTTTACAGGAATCAATCAGCGACGAAACCTCCTTATAAACCTGTTGACATAACTCTCCACTTGGCACCAGAATAAATGCTGAAGGTGAAAGCTTTTTTCGATTCGAATCAGCCGTACTGAGAAGCTTTTGAAGCAAAGGAAGCAAGTAAGCTAATGTCTTCCCTGACCCTGTTTTCGCTCGTGCAACCACGTCTTTCCCTTGCTAATGATATTCAAAACAATTAATTACAAAAATGAATGAATAAATAAATAAAAGTTAAAAAGAAAAAGAAACTGACAAGTATTAGAGGAATAGCGGCTCGCTGAATTGGAGTGGGCTCTGCAATGCTAATTTCTTTCTTGTTTAGGGCACGAATTAGCCTAGGGTCTAACCCTAACTCTTCAAAGCTCTGTGCTTCGTCGTCTTCTTCTTCTACTACATCCGGCTCCTCGTTTAATTGTATTTCTTGTTTGTGTTCGCTCTCTTTTTCCTTTTTCTCTTTAGTTTTATCGGCCTTCACCATTTTTAAGTTTACGCAGAAAGACGGAGCGAGGGAATATTAGGGTTTTTGAGGAGGAAGAAGAGGAGGAGGGTTTTAAACTTGTGGGTCGGGTTTTATTTAATTGAACTAAGACCCGTTTTAATAAACATCAAAACTGACCCTTTTTTAAGGGTCCAATTTCATTCCAATATAGTTTGTTTGTTTTTTCGGTTTGACTTGTTATTTAAATTATTTTTTTTAAAATTAAATTATTTTTTATGTGATTTTTTGTGATGATTTTGGTATTTTGATTTTAAAAATAAAAATAAAATTATTTTAATATATTTTCAATTAAAAATAATATTATAAAGATATAATGTATTTAATTACTAAATATATATGAAACAAGTCGTATTTATTTTAAAAAAACAAGTATAGCTATTACTTGAGGTTTATTTGGGGTAAGTCCAATCATAGTTTGAGTAGGGTAAATTGAGTTAGTATTATATTTAAAAAAAAAATAAAATTAAAACAATATTATTTAAAAAAAACTAAAAAAAAAACATTAGGTTTTTACTGTATTTAACCTAAGTTGTGAATTAACATAAGTTTTTAAACATATTACATTATATCAAATATAATTTTTATTTTTTTTTAAACCCGGACCAAGCATAACCATAAAATGACTGTTCCTAAATCAATTTATTTGGCTGGTTTAATAACTAAGTATAAGTTGCAAGAGCATACAAACCTGCAGTCAAAGATTTTTATTATAAAAAAAAAAAAAAAAAACCCGACATTCTAACCGGGTAGGGATTGTAACGATGGGCCCACATCCCTAAACTGTCCTTCAGGGAGGCCCAGCCCATATATTTTCTTTTTCATTCTTATAGTGAAACGACATAGCACGAGAAACAATTAGAAACGATGGAAGCGCGCAATACAAAACGACGACGGATGGTTGTTATCCAGTAGTAGCAGTAGCAGTAGCAGTAGCAGTTGAAAGAGAAGGTGGAAGAAGAAGAGGAGGAGGAGGAGGAGGAGGAGAGGAAACATTGAAAGAAGAAAAGCTCGGCTTCAAAAAAAGAATGGAGCTAGTAGCTTTAAACCTCTCTACAAAAATTCCAAGACAAAAACCAACCTTCCTCTCTACAACAACAAAGACTCTTCTCTTTCGCAATTATCATTACCAGTTACGAAGAAGAGCAAGTAATCATTTTCGATTTCAAGCCAGGAATAAACAGCAGCAACAACTCTTGATTAGTCAAATAGATTCGGAAAGTGAGCTGGAATTCGACAGCGATGAAGATGAAGACGAGATGTCGTCTGGTTTGTTATCATTAAGCGTGAAACCAGACAGGAACACGGCTTTGCTTGACGATTACGAGATTGAAGAACTTGCCTTTCATGATTCCTCCAATTCTAATCATCGTAGCGGTCAGTCAGTTACTGAATTTCTTTTTTATTATTATTAAAATAAAACAAAATTTGGGTAAAAGGATGGAAGGATTGTGGTGATGTAGGGTACGTGGCAGTGGTAGGGAAACCGAATGTAGGAAAGAGCACGCTTTCGAATCAAATGATAGGACAAAAGTTGTCGATTGTTACTGATAAACCTCAGACTACTAGACATCGCATTCTTGGTATTTGTTCCGCTCCAGATTACCAGGTTTCCTATTTTTCTTTTTTCTTTTTTCTTTTTTTGGGTGTCTGTGTTTTGTATCGTGTTATTTGGTTGTGTAATGTTGAATAATTGCGGAACCATTGTCAGAAAATTGAAACCCAGAATTCCCAAAGCTGTTTAAGTTAATTTCCTTTTACAGAGTGGGACATTAGAGTAGAAAGTTGTGATTTTTAGATTGTAAATATGATTTTATCCTTCGCTGTGTCTTACTTTGCTCTACAATTATTGCCTATTGGATTTGGTTGTTTGTTGTGTTTAACACGATATAATGACAATTTTGCCAGCAGGATAAGTAAAATCATCTTTCATGAATTGATGTTGAGTGTTGAGCAATTTTTCCTAGGGTAATCTAGTTATTGTAGAGTGTTGCGTTGGTTAATGCCTTTTAGCTTGTGCATGTTGTAATGAGAAGCTTGCGTTCCTCCTTGTTGGAAGACGTGGTGAATGGTCTTTAGATATGTAGGAAAACGATTTGTAAGAAAACCAGAACCATTGAAAGAAAATTTGAAATCTCTAGGCTAAGCAATTGAATGACTGAGTTATTTTAGATATGAGCTAATCATATTTTTCTTATAAATTGTAAGAAATATTGTAATGATGCTTTTTTCACTGTTTACGTTACCGCTTTAGACATAAAGAAAAATTGATGATACTTAAATACATGATTGCTTAGTTGCTCAATGCGGATCACTTGACTGAAAGGTTTGCTTGTAGATGATACTTTATGATACACCAGGTGTTATCGAGAAGAAAATGCACAAGTTGGATTCTATGATGATGAAGAATGTTAGGAGTGCTGCCATCAATGCTGACTGCGTACTAGTTATTGTTGATGCTTGCAGAGCACCTGAAAAGGTATGCTAATTGTTTGTGCAATTATTTGCAGTTCTTTCTTTCAACTTTTCTTCTAAATTCCATTTCTTGATTAGATTGATGAAATGCTGGAAGAAGGTGTGGGAAACCTCAAAGACAATGTGCCCACTTTACTTGTATTGAACAAGAAAGACTTGATCAAACCTGGTGAAATTGCAAAGAAACTTGAGGTTAGATCTTTTTGATTGATACTTATTTTGGCATGATAAGTTGTCTTCATTATTTATGTTTGATAATTGTCTTTTCTTTCTTTCCTTTTGGTTTATGACTTTTGATCATTATTACCCCAATAATAAGATGATTGCCAAGTAATGTAATTAAGAGATAACAGGTAGATCAAACTTGTCCTCGAGGTGTCACCTCTTCTTCTACATCTGTGATTGCACTTACCTACATTTAGGTTCTTCTGACATTGATAAAATATCCTGTCCATTAACACAAGAAAATCAGAAGTTAAATGTATGGTCAGTCGGTGCATTGGCTGTAAATATGAATCAAAAGTTAAATCTTACGTGTATTTTGGTGGTTGATTTCATATGATTGTAATGATTTGTGCTAAATGCAATAGTGGTTATGATAGCAAATTGTCAGTGTCATGTTGGATGTTCTATGGTCTTGTCTTGCCAGAGAATATCTACTGTCCTAAAAAGTGGTATTTTATGTTTTCTATGCTTCTTTAAATAACTCTGATCCGATCCCTAAAGATTTCACTTTTTTGCAGTGGTATGAGAAATTTACAGGTGTTGATGAGGTCATACCTGTGAGTGCCAAATTTGGTCAAGGAGTGGAAGATATCAAGGAATGGATACTTTCAAAACTTCCCATGGGTCCAGCTTATTATCCAAAGGTACACTGAATTGAACTACATGTTTCTTTTTTTCCCCTTTTTTCTCCGAGTAAATGTTTTTTTCTGAGTAAACGTATACATAGTCTCTGGAGGTAGTTAGTGGTCTACTGTGGGTACTCCACCTTAAGTTAATCATTTGAACTTAACGACATGAGCGAAACAGTATATTATCTGGAGCGCCTGGTCCACTAGTGGTTAATTAATATAAAATATGAGAAAGAGAACCACGAAACTTAACTTCCATTTTTGCTATGCATTACACCTTAAAGAAGCCAGCAGTAAGTAACTCCGTCGAACTTCCATTATTTGAGTCTTCTCTTCCATTATTTGAGTCTTCTCACTGGTGCCACTGACATGGTAAGACATTGCCTTGTTTATTCTTGTCTTATCTGTTTGTGATCGCAAATGATATAAGCAATAGTGCCATCTGTGGTTGGCTTTGGATCTTTTTCCTTATTTTCCTATTATGTTTTCACACATTAGGCTGTTTGTGCTTTGACATTCTCAGGACATTGTTAGTGAGCACCCAGAAAGATTCTTTGTAGCTGAAATTGTTAGAGAAAAGATCTTTATGCAATTCCGCAATGAGGTTCCTTATGCATGTCAGGTAAACAATGGTGTCCCAAGGTTGGCTTATAGCTTCTGCTCCTCAACCCACCAAAACCAGCTTTAGTTGATGAATAACAACGAAGGTTGGTTTCTCTGTGTACCCTGTAGGTCAATGTGGTCAGCTATAAAGCTAGGCCAACAGCCAAAGATTTTATTCAAGTGGAGATTGTTGTGGAGAAGAACACACAGAAGATCATTATCATTGGAAAAGTAAGTTGGCCTTTTAGTTATGGAATGGATCATGAAATGGCAAGCTGTTTTCAGGTGCATGTATGACTTGGTATATTAATGAGATCTCAAGAAGCTATTGCTTGACTGATTTAAACCTTGATGACTGTTTTAGATTGTACTGGATATCAGAGATGCAATCCAAAGATTAAGTGTGTGTGCCTGTAAACACGCATGTGCATAACATTTTGTGTAGTTCTTTTTTTTTTTGTTTGGTCTCAATTCAAGTGCACTAACCACTGCAGGAAGGGAAGGCTTTGAAATTACTTGCCACAGCTGCTCGGCTGGACATTGAGGATTTCCTTCAGAAGAAAGTATATCTTGAGGTAAAGAGTTACTCAGTAACAACTTCATAGTCATCAGTCATATATCGTTACTTGACCACTCTGTTTTGTTGATTGTTTAGTTTACCTTGACATGTTTCTGTGTCAGACATGTTGTAAAAATAAACATTGACACTGTTCCCTTCCCTCCAAATATGAGGGTAAATACAGAAAAACCAAATACTAATTTCCAATGTGAGTACATACCTGAAAGCTAACACTGTGTACCGAAATGTCGATCCACGGAAATGTTCTTATTCCATATTGCATTTTCAAACTTCAATGTTTTAAGATTTTTATCTTATAATTTACCAAATGCATGACTCATTTTTTAAACAGATAGAAGTGAAAGTAAAAGAGAATTGGCGGCAAGATGAAGGGCTTTTGAAGTACTATGGCTATGGAGGGCAAATTAGCGCATTATAGCATGAAGTTTTTATCAATTTGTCTGCATTCAACCGGTGCAAGTGAAACTACCACACCACTGTAAAATTGTTACATAGAGTTCATTTCAATTTTCCATTTGCTTTCATCTTTTCCAGTTAATAGAAGCCTTGTCGATCCTCTCAGTAGTTAGGACAGCTATTGTTGTAACTTGTAACCTTCGCTGGAAAATTTTGTCCGTCCATGGGCGTTGCTCTGCCCCATTCTCTCTGCGTGAGCGACAAACACCAGCCATATCTTCTTGTTATTGCTAGTCAAGTTTGAAACAGTGGCTTAAAAGTGGGCATGGCTATAGATCTTGGGCCAAATGGTTTGACCTCATGGGCGACTCCCTTTAGAATTGAAGCCTCCAATCTACGAAAAAGGGTGTAGGTCTTTCCCCTCTAGGGATAGAAAATACTAGCATTTTTAGGTTGAATCATTTTTTAAACTATAAAAAATCAAAAGTGAAGATTTGATGCATACCACCTGAAATATTTAAATGATAATAAATTGGTTGATGTATTTTTAAAAAATAAAATTGAGACAATATATTGAATTGATTTAGATCAATTATGATTAATTTATAAAATCCACAATCCAGTGGATAAGATTATAATAAAACCCTTAAGATCTAAATTAAATGTTGTTTTGCTTTTAAGAATATTCTAGTTAAATAATTTAATTGTGTAACAAAGTTATAAGAAGAAGGTAATAGTCCTCCACAGTAATTAAAGGAGGGTGAGTGAGGTTTTTTGAAGTATAAAATGGTAAATTTATTGTTTCAATTCACAACAATTGACTAGAAAAAAATCTTTTAAACATAGGTTTTTAAATTCACAACCCTCAGTTAACAACTTTTTTTTAATTACTATTGATATTAATTAAAATACCAAATTTTTCCTTAAGATGAAATGTTTATAATGAAAAAATAATAATAATATGAGATTATGAATAAGCTTTTAAAGTCAAGCTTTAAAAAAAATTTATTTTAAGGGCAATAAAGTAATTATATTGTTCTTTGGAAAGTGAATTTTTTTTTTAAAAAAAAGAAAAACTAGATCCAAGTTAAGTATTGTTTTGCTTTTAAAGATATTTTAGTAATTTAATTATACAACAAAGTTATAAAAAGATAGCAGTAACCTCGATCAATTAAAAAATATCTAATTTACAATAATTGAAGGAGGTATATGTGAATTTTTTTTAAAGGACAAAATAGTAAATTTATTGTTTCAATCTATTGTAATTGGCCTAGACGAATCTTCTAAACATAAATTAATCTTTCAAATTCACAACCAGTGAAAATCATAAATTTAGGTTCAATTAAAAAACTCAATTATTAATCAATTTAATGTTATAAGATGAAATCAAAAAAAAAAATCTCAATTTAAAAATAGCAATAAAAAGAATGAGTATCAAATATGAAAGAAAAAAAAAACAAAGGATGGTGAAATTGAAAAAAAAAATCAAATTAAAAAACTATCTCAAATAAAAAAAAAACAACAATCAAAATAATATATATCAAATTTAATAGACAAAATAAATTAAAGGAGGATCAAATTGAGAAAAAAAAAGTCTCATTTTGAAAAATGAGTTAAAATAAAACAAATAGAAGTAAAAAAAAAAAAAGAACACGCCAAATCCAAAAAAAAACAAACTTAAAAGGTTGATTTGCAAATCTGGAAGGTCAGATGTGGATTTCTAAAAGAAAGAAAAAAAAAGTTGTCAGCATTGAACTAAATGTCTGTTGACTATACGCGCTAACTAGAAGAGGATGCTGAGATGAATCGAAAGATTCGGGAAAACAATGATTTTGATTACCAAAGTCAATTGTACGTGCTACCGAAAACAACTAAGCAATTGACCGATGCAACACACATGTTAGTAGCTTTTTTTTTATTAAAATGCCACATCGACCCTGAAACCAAATAATAATTAAGAAAAACCATTAGAAAATCACAAATAAGCTCATGCAGGAAAATCTTGATTCAAAGGGCAATAAAATCATTGTATTGAGCTTGAAAAGTGATACATAAAAAGGAACCCCCGGATCATTGTTAAGTGTTTTTTTTTTTTTAAAGATCAATCAAGTAATTTAATTATGAAAATACCACCCGGATGCCCCTGATTAATGACTAATAAACCCAGAAAAAAGGCTCATTCACTCAATAAAGCTAGTTAATTGATTTTCCTGGTTAAGAACAAAGATATAATTTGACTGTTTCAATAATCAAGAGTGAATTATATAGTAGGTTTAGGTTCTGTTAATGCCACCAAGTGATCAAGGACTCAAATGTCCTTCTAGATGCTTCACATGCTGCTGGTGAATCCCAGAGCTGTAGTTTTCAGTGCACGGCCAGACTTCACATGCCACATGTCTTCAGACAGGTTAGATCTCTCGAAGCCCTAATTAACCTGTCGGCTCCAAACTAAAATGACGTCTTTCGGTAAACGATTAATATGGGTGGTGATGGCCATGCACCTGTCACTTAGCAGAATCTGATGATGACACCATCTATCGTCTTCCTAGCTCTTTATTTTGTCTTAGATTTGGTGTGATTGGGTTTGTCCCACCATTGATGATCCATGTTCCTTCGCACAAGCTTGGATTGTGCTTGGATTGTATAAAAAGTTGATATCTTGACAGGGGCCACAAGGAAGAGTGGTAAAATTATGAATTCTATTTTATACCTCTTGTCTCTCCTCTCTCTCTCTCTCTCTCTCTCTCTCTCTCAAAAAGACACCCTAATTTGAGTTGATGTCGGCTACTTAAAGCCAATTCTATTTTTTCATTGAATTTTTCTTATTTTTATTCCTATATATGGGAGATTTTTCTCCCACTTTTGTTTATTTTTACTATCAAAACTTGGTTTTTTTTTTTTAAAAAAAAGATATGATTACCCTTTTAAATTAGAGTTCTATATATCCTGTTATTCTAAAGGAATTGACATTTATTGGCAATGCTGGGAGGAGGCCAAAATTTACCATCCATGAGGCCTAGTAGTGCATCTCCTTCCTCGGTTGTCTCTAAGAGCAAGATATTTGTCTACATGTATAATTTGAAAGAAAAATCGTACTTTATGAAAGTTCAAATATCCTTATTTTTTATCCATCATGAATTGGCAGATGTTGCTTAAAGGATCATAACTCACCAAAATTGTGAAGATTTTTAACATATATTAAAAAAATAATATACTTTCTATCCATTTGATATTATCATATATTAAAAAAATAAAAATAAATGGTAGGACCATGAAGGGGAAAGGCACCACAACTCACATGGGTTCAACAATGAAATCCATGTACTTTTGACGCGTTGGCGGGTAAGATGGAGACATTAAGAACATCAAATTTCTGAAGATGACCTTTCTCTATCAAGATTTAAAGGTATTTACTGCTGATTTAAAAATTTACTAGATTAATTATTTTAAAATCAAAGTGATATTTTATAATTAGAATATTTTTATAAATCTTGTCGAGTTAATTTTAAAAATTAAAAAGAAAAAAAACTATTTTCTTTTAAAGTAAAATTCTCATTTTTTAAAAGGTTAGGTTCATATATATATATATATATATATATATATATATGAACCGAACCAATAACCAACAACCAACAGATTAGACCTTAACCAATAACCAACAGTGTCTTTGTACTAGCTAAAGCTACATGAACACATATATACATGCATGTGTTTCTGTATTTGTTCTATTCAATGAGCATGGTGAATGATTGGCCTGCCATGCCATGCCCTTCATGAAAAGCTCTCTCTCAGAGACCATCATGGCTAATGAAGTATTGATCAAAAGGCTACTGGGTTCATCTTTGTTGCTTGTTGAAATTGAATGGCTGCTATATCGCCAGCTCTCTTATAGAAGATGGCAAAGGGTTATCTAGTACTTGGTCTGGTTTTGCTAAGGTTACCAGATGTGTACGGACATGGACCATGGTTGTTGGGTGGGTTCTGGACATTGAACCACCCATGATACGAGCAAACCCGTCGTAGTTACAGCAAAGAGGTGGCAACTTAAGAGAAATGCAAATAGGCAACGGGGTTAAAGAAGTAACCAGCTATTATACTTAAAGAAAGATGCCAAATGCTTTATTAAAGGAAAGAAAGACAAATGCAACACTAGAATTTTCAGCAAGGAATTTCAAATAGTAAGAAATTTGGGACGTTTTTTTTTTTTTTTTTTTGTGAAAACAATGCATCAAACGGTTGTGATAAGACTAGAATCAACGTAGCTTCTTCTTGTTATTTCATATTTGCTATACGCATATTAAACCTAGCCCGGTTTGACGAGGCCATTTAGAATTTGATGTAAGCTAGTTTTATAAAAAAATAAAAAGAACTGATTTGTTAATTGGTAAAAATTTATTGTTTTTTTTAATAAATTAAAATAATATTATTCTAAATTTTTTAAATAAATATATTTATCTGATTCAAACTCGAGTTCATTCGTCATACTGAAATTAAATATCAATCTAGCAATTTAGGTGATTGCTATGCTTTATGCCATGAAAATGGCCGTGATTTATGGAGACTATGACAATGTGTTTGTGATGTATGGAAAAAGAGATGGTAGTGGGGACTCCAAAGGGATAAAAGAATTGTACCTTGGAGGCTTATAGGAAAGATATTGGATTGGTGGCCTTTTCAAGGTTCTGTTTTACATGGCAGAAAGAAAAAGAACAAAAAGCTTTGTCTGTTTCTCTATCGACAGTTGCTTGTAGCGTTTTGATAATCTTGCAGTTTGTAAAGGACAAAACTTCTCTCAGCTTTAAACAGCAACCCTCCCTCTCCCCATTAGGGTTAAGATTCCTTCTGATAGAGTCAGTGTGTGTGAGAGAGAGGGAGAGAGAGATGAGGCATATGGCTTTGGTTCTTTTGCTAACCATTTTGATCCATCAAGGATGTCTTCATTTCCATGTTGAAGCAGGAGATGGTTTCATTAGAGCTAGAGGAGTGCATTTCTTGTTGAATGGTAGCCCTTACTATGCAAATGGCTTCAATGCTTACTGGTTGATGTATACAGCTTCCGATCCATCTCAGAGATCAAAAGTTTCAGCTGCATTTCGTGAAGCAGCAAGCCATGGTCTCACTGTGGCCAGAACCTGGGCTTTTAGTGATGGTGGTTACAGTCCTCTACAGTACTCCCCTGGTTCCTACAATGAACAAATGTTTAAGGTCCTTGAATCTTTGTTCTTTTTAGCTTTGCCTGTTCTTTAAATCTTCAAAACTCACAAACTTGCTGATCTATTTTTCTTTTGACAATCTGTAAAGGGGTTGGATTTTGTTATAGCTGAGGCTAGAAGATATGGGATCAAGCTCATTCTAAGCTTGGCCAACAACTATGATAGCTTTGGAGGGAAGAAACAGTATGTGAACTGGGCTAGAAGTCGAGGGCAGTATCTGACATCTGATGATGATTTCTTTAGACACCCTGTTGTCAAGGGTTACTACAAGAACCATATCAAGGCAAGAGTCTTTTCTCCCTGTTGTAATATCTATATGCATATGAATTCCTCTTTCTTTTTTGTCTCTTTCCCCCCTGGTAGGCATACATGGCATGGATTTCTTCAAACTTGTATAGCAGACTAAAGAATCAGAAACTGTGAGCTGTAGAACATGCAACTTGCCCTGTGTTCTCGTCATGATTTATCTCTGATATCTTCTTTCAATATTTCACTCCAGTTTGTCTAGTGTTCTATGACAGAATTAACTTAGTCATAAAGAAGCATTTCTGGACTTTTCCTGTTTGAGACATGATGCATACATATGAAGTCAATATTAACTTATCTATGACCTTATGTTTTTGCAGACCGTTCTTTATAGATATAACAGCTTTACTGGAATTCATTACAAAGATGATCCAACAATCATGGCATGGGAGCTTATGAATGAGCCTAGATGCACATCTGATCCTTCTGGAAGGACTATTCAGGTTTATTTACCTCCCCTCTTCTTGTTGTCTTTTCTTTTTTTCTTTCCTATCCCTGGATGGATCTAACCTCAATTACCTTGTAGTTGCGCACTTCAACCACTCTTCTTAACTGTTGGTGGCTTTGGTGCTTGTTTGATATAGGCCTGGATAACAGAAATGGCTTCCTTTGTGAAGTCAATTGACAGGAATCACTTACTGGAAGCTGGTTTAGAAGGATTTTATGGACCTTCAACGCCACAGAGGAACAGACTCAATCCTGGTTTGAAGATAGGAACAGACTTCATCGCAAATAACCGCATCCCCGGAATTGATTTTGCAACAGCCCATGCATATCCTGATCAATGGTAACTTGCAATCTAATAAAAACTTCAGAATCTGCTATACTCAAGAGAACCAATTAGCATTACAACAGAGATCTGTCCTTCTAGATTGAATCCTTGTGTAGCCAATAATTGTTAAAAGTTGAATAGCCGCTACTAAATGGATAAATTCCACCGGGTTGATCGGATTTGTAGCTATCCACAGAAATCCATGTTGACCGAGCTATTGAATTACTGTAACAGAACCATGCCTCAATTACCTTGTTGATTGTTTCTTACATGCTCTTGATGCTTGAACAGGTTATCCAGCTCTAGTGATCAATCCCAACTTTCTTTTTTGAACAACTGGCTCGACACTCACATACAAGATGCGCAAAACATTCTTCGAAAACCAATACTCATTGCAGAATTTGGAAAATCTTGGAAAGACCCTGGTTTCAGCACATACCAGAGAGACCTAGTGTTCAATACCGTCTACTACAAGATATATTCATCAGCTAAAAGAGGAGGAGCAGCTGCAGGAGGCCTGTTTTGGCAACTTCTAACTGAAGGAATGGGCAATTTTCGCGACGGGTATGAAATAGTCCTGGGGCAACCTTCCTCAACTGCAAATGTTATAGCTCAACAGGCACACAAGCTTAATCAAATTCGAAAGATATTTCTGAGAATGAGAAATGTGGAGAGGTGGAAGAGAGCAAGGGCCGCCAGGGCTAGGAGGGGTCGTTGGCAGGGTGGAAATAAAGGCAAGCGTATTGGAAACTGAAGCATTATGATTTTAATACGTGAAAGCTAGTGTTGTGAAAAATGATGTCCCATAGTAGAAGCTGTTGTGTTTTGAGTGTAATGAGTGAGATTCTGGGGAAATGGTGTCTCTCTTAGAGATGAATGGTGTTCGTCCAAGAGTGTAGCCAAGTCAAATATATTATACGAGATCAACTTCTCAGTATCTGTACTTGAGTTTGAGACCTACTTTTCGTAGAAGTAAATTCAAGTGAGTTTCCATAGCACTAGCTTGACCTAGGTTGCGACAATTTCTGGCAGGGATCATCATGTTTCAACGCATCAATTCCCTTGACCTTAGTTTCATTGCTGCGGAAACTTGCAGAGGGATACAAGAACTTGAATACAAAACAAAGTAAAATCAACGATGCTATTGGCCCCTCCCTAGATAGAAAGCTCTCTTTTTGTAACATTTTGGAAATGTTAAGACTAAACTGTATGGTGTTCGTGCATGTATCGGCACTGCCTTAGGTTCACAAAAAGGCTAGAAATATGATTCCAGATGATCATTGACCCAAACAAAATTTAATCACCTCCCAGATTGCCAGTAAGGCAGTAATGAATTATTATGATGGTAATGGTAACCCAGCAATCTCAGCAGGCAGGAAAATTGCTAGGAACAAAAGCAAGAGGTTGGTATTCAAAAGACGGCATATACAACATTTTATTCTCCTCTTCTGTGACATGACATCGGAGTCTACTGATTGATCAAATGCTCATCAATTAGCTGTATCATCATGCTCTGGAGCATGAGAATCACTGGAAGAAGATGATCCACTCATTGCTGGGAGATATGACCATGCCAAGGTTGTCATGCCAAGGGTGATTGCAGCAGCAATCGAGCCCCAAACCCACTTCTGCCTCCTTTTCCTTATCTGCCTATTACGGCGTGCCGTTTCTGCAAATTTAGAAGCCAAAAAATTAGAACAAGAATCTAGTAATACGTATAATGGGGCTCGAATTAGGGCTGGTAACTGGAACCTTAACTAAGGCTGTGAATTGAGCATGCTTACAACAGGAGATCTCAACAATTCTCTTAATTCACACTTGTTCAAAAGTTCCCCACTCAACGCATTTAGAAAGAATGCAACTGATGTTTTCAAACCAACCCAAACTTGCCAATTAAATTGAACTACTGAAAACCAGTTAGGCCACTGGGTCTACATGCAAATAATGGTATAACCACTAACCATACATGCAAACTTGCCAATCAAATTGAACTACTGAAAACCAGTTAGGCCACTGGGTCTGGTCAACCATACATGCAAATAATGGTACAACCACTACCCACTAGGTCGGGGTGCTTAAATGTTAGCAGCACTGTTTTAAGCTTTCTAGTTGACTAGATCAACAAATTGTGCAGGAAATTTCATAACTAGTTTTATAAATTCCTAACCCAGCTATAAGCCTATCACCACCAAGCCAGTACCATCCTTCTAGGAGTACACCAGATTTCTCAACTTTATTTTTTTGGGTCCAATAACTTGAATGCGTTTAGAGCATCAGCATGAAGCAGCATACATTAAAAATTAGAAATGCAGCTAAGTTTTTTTTTATTCCACAAGCAACACCAGTTGAAAATAAATGAGCAAGTTGACTAGCAAAACCTTTGAACATTTAACAAAAATCTCACCTATAACTTCTTGGTTCCACTGAGACAGTTCTCGATTCACAGCCTCGTAATAATGAAGTCGGTCCAACAATCGAGCAATTTCAAAGTTCTTTGCTTCAACCTGAGCTTCCATCTCTATCTCAGCCTCAGCTTTTGCAATGCCCCTTCCTATAGATTCTGATACGAACCGAGCAAGATAGATCTGCTGGCAAATCTCCTCTACAGGATTCACATCTGATGGCTGATCACTCTCTGGTACATCATCAGGACAAGCAGGGAGGGAAAGCCCTACCAGAGCTAATTCTTGTCTGATCCTCTGCCACTGGCTTTGCATTTTATCCAAAGCCTCCTCTACTTGCTTCCGCTTCTCTATCTCCATCAACAAACTCAATCTCATTTCACGCAATTCAGCTCCATTGTGGTGAGGAGAAGGAGAAGGCTGTTGCCCACTCTCAGAGGATAGCTCTAGTGATAGTAAAAACACAAGAGTAAGCTTCTGCATTCTTTTATGACTCTATTACTTGCAATTTGTCACACTACTACTTTTGCTAAGAGAATCCAGAAATAGTCTTGGGAAACAATAATGCTTGAAATCATCATTTTAAACAGCTGCTTATTTTGTATCCATATGGGTCAATGGACAACGAATGAGAAACTCACCATTCAGAAGCAAAATATGTGGTAAAAGGATGCCAGACTAAAGACGAGATGACAAACAATATAATGTATGCAAATAACAAAGGAAAGGACACAGCACACCATATAGAAAATGTAACAGTAGCAATGACTCCCCAGCATCATAGCTGCAACAAGCTATGAGATACTTCTTAAATGTGGCAGATTAAAAGCAAGATGCCAAACTATATGATGCAAGCAGATAAAAAAAAAAGATGAACAAGCAACTATAACTTTTCTAACAACCACATGATCTACTAAAGTAAAACAACCACAGAATGATGCAAGATATGAACACCCAAGTACCTTCCCAAGCATCATAAAACTCTCCTACCGGCAAAGCTGCAGTAAGCTTCATAGAACTCTCAACTGCAGTGGTGTCCTCAACATCAGTGTTACTAGTATAACTCATGGAGTCCTGTGGATCAAAGAAATCATCACTGTCCCCATTTCTTTCCACATTCTGCTCAATCGGCTTCAACATATCCTTTTCCATGGACAAGTCCTTCCTCGTATCACCAGTCCCAAGTTGCACACTACTGCTCCCTATTTCACCACCATGGCTTCCATTAACACGGCCCACTTCGATAGGACAATCACGGACACCATTCACAACATCCTCTTTACCTGGACACCCGTTTACATCATTCACGAGCTCACCTTCAACAGAACTAGGCATGAAAAAAGTAACTGAATGCCCATTACTCGAATCAACAACTTTATTTTCCCCATTATTCACATTCCCGTTCACCTCAACTTTCTCCAATTTCTTCTTCCTAGAAGCTACATCAACGTCCGAAAAGCTCTTCGAAAGGCGCGGCCCGCGTCTCTTGTGATTAATAATATAAGGCGAAGGAGGAAACGAAGTTGGTGAATCAGGAAGTGGGGTCGATTCAGGAGTCGCATACAGTCCAGGCGATATTTGAGGACGATTACCTTTCCTCTCTATCACCGATGTACTATTCCTCCTCTCCAAGTTTGAATTGGGTAAAGGTGGCTTCATTTCTGGTGGAGGAGGCTTCGGCTTCGGCTTCGGCTTCGGCTTCGGAACTGGGTACTTCTGGTTTGAACTAGGAACTGGCATGTCGACGGATTTCGATGCTCCAGGTTCTAACAACCTATCCAAAGCTAATGCAGTAAAATGTGGCATCCTTCTACACTACCACAACAACAGTCATCAAATGAAGAATTAAATTCAGTATCTAGAAATTTAGAGATTAAACAACTTAGTTAACAACAAACCAATTCCAAATAAAATCCATAATAGAAACTGAATAGCTAATAATAAAAGTTAAATTTGGTAATTACGGGGAAATTAGTGGAAATTAAACAAAATTAGCTTAGATTGATTATAAAATCACAAAAATAAACTACAAATTCAACAAAAACTCAAGCTTTCGACACAATTACTTGGCTAAACTATACAATCAAATCAAGAAACATCCCCCCCCCCCAAAAAAAAAAAAAAAGAACCTAATGCTTCATTTCTAGCTTGGATAAGATTTCTAGATGACAGAAACTTAAAAAAGAAAAAATATTTTCCACCCAGCTTTTAAGCTAAGCTACACAATCAAAGCAAGTGAACCCCGATTTTGATATCAAATAGAAAACCAAAACGATACTGTTTGGTAGCTGAAAAACGGCTGACGCAAATCTTAACATCAACTCTTGCACACGGAGAGAGAAAGAGAAGAGAAAAGAAAAGAAAAGAAATACAGCTAAAAAATTACCTTGTTAGCGAAGGAGCTGAAGGAGAGGAGACGCCTAAATATAAATAAATAAATAAAAATGAGCTGATAATATTAACAGAGAAATGAAGGATCAGGGGAAGAGTGGATGAAGATTATTTGGTATGGAAGAGCGAGAGGGGGGGGAGGGGGCCGAGAGAGAGAGAGAGAGCAAAACGACATGGTATTGGAAGGAGTAGCACTATATGGTGGTGTCGTGTCGTGGATTGAAATTGACGACTCTTCCCTCCCTGTCATCTGTCAACAAGGGCAAACTAAAGAAGCCGCTTGTTGTCCAAGTTTTTTGGGTTTTTTTTCTTACAAAAAAAAAAAAAAGAATTGGCCTTTTCGGGTATAAATGATCTCTATCGATCTCCCTAGGGCACACGTAATTGCCCACGTTTTGTGAAGGGTTTTTTTTCAACTTTGCAAAGTTCAGATTAGTCCCCAAATTATAACCTATTTTTGCTATTTAGTTGTTTTAATATATTTTCTCTCAATTAGATCCTATGTTTTTTTTCCCTCTTGCATCCTATGAGGAATAAGGCCTTGCCTATTTTGAATTGGGTTGGATGTAATTATGTAGCCAACTATTGATTACTACTAATATTTTTTAAGAATGGCTTTGACTTTGTAATCTTTGAAGTATTTTTTGCCTCAATTATCCAATTCTTAAAGAATATTATAATTTTAGATTTAATTATATGTATGTATAAATATCAAAATAGTATTATTATTTAATTTAACTAGTAAAGTAAGAAGTTAAGCGATTATTAATTAAGGGTTTAAAAGACTTCCATGTCAAAATTGGGTTTCCTGCATAAATTATAAAATCATAAAGCGAATCATCATCTTAATTAAACCATAATTAATTTTAATAGGGTCTTTTTATTTAAATTTTCACTAATATTTAGAGAAAAAAATCCTAGCTTCTAGCTTCTTATGAAATTGCGTTGTCTTTTGAGCATAATAAACCCATTGTAGATATGGATGGAAGAACCAACCGATAAGTTTCTGAACTCTTAGGGATTTAATTGGGATTAAAAATAATCTGAAGGCTCAATTGAAATTTATCATATAGTAGGAGGACTAATTTGGAGAGAGCTTTTTGTTGCGTTGTTGACTTGTTAGTTGTTATTGATAGAATAAAAACTCAAAGTTCTTTTTTTGGGTACTGACTGCTGGTGGAAACGGTCAAATTTAGAGTGTTTGACTTGACAGCGGAGACAATGTTTGGTGTCTGAGATAAATGTTCGACGAGCTGGTCCTGACTCCTGAGTGTTTGGAGATGTCGTATTAGGGTTATGATTCGAGAAGTTGATGTCGTTTTTGGATCATGGATTGCTTAAATTTCGCTTTGTTCGTTTTACCACAGATTCCCACCACGCAGAAGTTCCTATTCTCGCCACGTTTCCAAACGCATTTTAAATATTTAATTTTTAATCTAGAGTTAAATATAAAAATAAAACTGGTCTAACTATTTTGTTCAATGGTCACTGCTTTCTCTTTTTTTGTCTCTTTTTAATTAAAAAAATATATGCAAATGAGACTTTAATTAATATGGGATAATTAAAATTTTTAACATACTTGAATTTTGCTTAAAATGTAATAACTCATGAATTATGGTATTCGTAATTTTTAACATACTTGAATTTTGCTTAAAATGTAATAACTGATGAATCATGATATTCGTAAAAAAAAAAAAAAGAAAATAACTTATTGCACTTAAAATACTAAATATTTTTTTTAAAATAATCTAAAAAATTGACAAGCCAAGCATGTTTTTCAATTATGCGCTCATCAAGAGAACCGAACTTCCAAATTGGTGAAATATTTGTGTGCAACTATGCATGTAAATATTTTAGTCATGCATGGATGTATATTTTACTCGAGTGAAGCCTTTTCCATTAAAAAATAATAATTATATATCGTATTGACTATGTTTAATTTGGAATTATCTTGTTAAATACAATGTCTTCTCATCTCTTCTCAACAATCTTTCTATTTTATATATCTTTTTTTATTTTTTAAAACAAAATAAAAAAATTGAAAATGTAAACATCGGCAATTTGTATGGATGGTAATAACTTGGGAGCTCTCTCATCTGGTTGCCTTTGCTTTTGGGCCACAGCTATATCAATCACGTATTGTTTCTCCACGTCAGCATGTCCGAACACCCAAGGAATGGCTGTGGAAGATTACTGGTCCACATCATGGGAACAAAAGCCAACTACGAAGATTCCGAATCTAAGGAAAGGAAATTGCCATGCCTCATAAACACTATATAATTTTAAATTTCCAGAAGCACACGTTTTGGATTGGGGTTTCATGCCCTCTGTCCTTTCCTTTCTGGTGAATTTTCCTTTGCTCTCTGCTCCTAAAGATTAGTGGTTGATACCCACCAGTCTTGATTCTTGTCATCGTTGTTCTTTATGGTTAGACGAAGTTTCTATCAGCCGGAGATGACAACAAAAGCACACCAACCTTATATTATTTCACCATCAAAATATGCAAATTGAATTTATTCGTGTAATGTTTGTTATTGAACTTGAACCAATCTGCTGAGTTGATTTAGTGATATAGAAACTTAATTTATTTGTAATTAACATGAGTGTTGGGATCAGTTTTCACGTACCTTGACTAATTCCACGAGTCTTGAAGTTAACAATCATGTAAGTTTTCAATGGCCCTAAGATTTATAGGACTCGAACTTGTAATCTTTAGGGAACAAATCTAGAACCTGTTTAGTTGAGTTACATTTCTTAAGATTGAATTTAGTCAAATTTAAATCAAAGCCAGGTGAGTTAATTGCAATAATTTTTTTGTAAATAAAATAAAATAATACTGCTTTAAATAAAATAATTAACCCAGTAATTCACAGCTTAAAAAGACAATCCAATAATGTAACCCGTTAAAACTTAGGTCGGTTGTAATACAACTTATATATAGGTTTGTTACTTTCTAGCAATTACATGAATATTTCAGTTCTATTTTCGAAGATGAGAAATTGTGTAAAATGTTTATAACTTGAGTCTTTTTGTTAATTTCTCATGTCAATTTAATTCAAGTCCTTTGAATATCCTTCATTTTTAGCCTATTTTTTTCAACATTACGTACTAAAGGAAATTAAAAAAAAAGGCATTTAAAAGAGAAATTAAAAAAAAAAATAACAGTCAATTCCTAACATATGATCCTCGTGACAGGCCCTCCAATATCATAAAAAACACGGGCTAAAATTATCCAAAAAAATAATTCCACTAGCAATATTATTGTGCCCAAGACACTGATTACTGTTTATTATAATAGTATAATTACTACTTTACTCCTCGGTCATTTTATCTTTATTTTTTATTTGAAGCTAAGGTGGTCTTTCACCATCACATAAGTATTTTTTAAGGATTGTGAAGGGTTATTTAGGTAAATGTGTTTTTTAATGCACAATAAAATTACTATTATAATATTTTAATAAAATAATATAATGTTTTCTGTATAAAGATATTTTTGTATTTTTATATTTTATAGAACAGTTGAATTACTGAATTACTCTTACCATTTGAATTTTTTAGCCTTGACTTTAGAGGCTTGGTTGTAATTTAACTTATGGTTTGTTTGTTGGTATTATTTAATCCTAAAGATATTTTTAGTTTTTGCCATCAAAAAAAAAAAAGAAAAAGCTGTTGGCACATGCCTCACACGCATCAACCTTATTCTGGCAGTTTGTGCGACTTGCTCTAACGGTTGTAGTCGTGATTCTGTTGTATCATTGATTCGTTTTGACGTCCTTTTCATCTTCGAATAGCACATGTATGGTGATTCGACATGGTTTTGCCTTAAATGACTTTTCTTTTCTTTCTTTCTTTTTCTTCTCTTTTTTTCTTGGATTGCGTGTTGGGCGTGTAAAAATTCATATCAACCCTTCAATTTATCTTTTCTTTTGATTCCATCCCTCTTCTCTTATCTACAATTATTTTATTTATATTGATTGTTTCTAATTGAATTTTATTTTTGTTTTCATCCCTAGTCATTTGATTTTTTTAAATTTGTTTTCAAAATTTATCCTCATTTTCTTGATTGTTTTGTGTTTTTTTTTCAATTCCACTCATAAGCCTTTATTTTAATTGCTATTTTTTAATCATTTTATTAACAGATTTGTTTCTTACAATTCTATCTCTAAACATTTAATTTCACTTGATTTTTCTCAAAACATTTAATTTCATTTAATTTTTATGTTGAATTTAGTCCTAATTCTTTTAATTTTTTTTGTTTTTCATTTAATTTTTAATTTCTTCCCTAAACATTTATTTTTAATGTTTGACTCTATTTTTTTCCTATTTTCCTTCTGTTAGGTTAACATTTGTTTGATAATTCAAATAGGCTTGGGTGTGGTTTTTCTCTCTTTTTTGTTGTTGTGTTTTTATCAGTTTATTTACTATTATCATAGTTTTTTTTGTAAATATTTAAATTGTCAATTTAACTAATAACTTGGGACTTGAATTCTTTTTAACCTATCACTTCTTTTATATTAAAAAAATTATTTAACCCGCAGTAACACACAAACAACATATCTTATTTACTATAAAAGATTTCAGTTTTTATTCTTGGAAGTGATTTGCCAAACCAAACTCACTGGTCATTTGAAACATATAGTATCATGAAAGGGAAAGCACTGTCAAAAACTTATTCACCCAAAATCTTTTAATGGAGACTAGTTAACTTAATTGTCTCATTTAACCCAACACACTAGTGGATGTATTTAAACATTGTTTATTTTTGTACTTAGCTTGTTTTAAAAATATATTTAGCTTGAAAAAATATTAAATTAATATTTTTTAGTGTTTTTCAAGGATTTTAATATGCTGATATAAAATAAAAACAAATATAAAAAATATTTTTACTTAGTCTAAGCATTATCTTATCGATTATTATTATAGAATTAATTTAATCTAAAAACTTAAACCGTTACATAAGTTACATAAGGTTATATGAAATGATTTATATTATTGATTTATCTCAGCTATATAGACAGAAATTAACGGTTACAAAGTTGACATGCATACAACTTAATTTTTAATTATATTGGTGGCTCCTATCAATAATCATATGAGCATCCAATCCCTTTCAATTGAAGTCGACATACAAAGATTCTGCTTTGCATCCATGTTATGCTCTGCTCATATGATCTCGTCAAATTTTTTCCACCACCCTTTAAAAGTTCTATAGCATTAATTAATCTGCTAATTCTTGCCCTTTATTGATCATTAATCATCACCATCAATTTAGTAATCAAGACTTTTAATCTTCAAGAAATTAATCTTAAGATGATAAAATAATTAATTAGGGAAGAACTGGAAATCTGATTCCAAGAGCAATAAACTTGTTTGACATTTTTCCTGGGTTTGTAAACTGAAGAGTATATTATAAAGT